>OV838926.1:3762500-5012500 GCA_929442735.1 Watsonalla binaria | reverse complement strand
CTCAAACGTTAAATTTATATCGGCCCGGGAGCGTTGGATTACGAGCCGTCTTTAATCCTTTCGGAGCGAGCTTAACCTAATATCATAAAGATGGTACACGACAATACGGAGCAAAGTCAAATATTATCCTTCCAGAAGATTAGGTAGGTATTAAATCCATGGAGGCTCGTGTCTTATACAACTTTACTACAACACCCAAGCTAATGAAAAACACTTGATAAGTTGTAAACTCTACATTACCTTTTAAGCTTCTCATCTAGAAGAGCTAATTATCGAGAAAATAAATAACTTCTTTCGACATCAACATAAAATAATATGCTATAAATAATGTTCATATATACTTACATACAAGTGGAAAAGTATGCTTACCTACATAGCGGCAATTTATTCCTTAAGTAATTACGTAAATTTTAAATAGGTACCTTTTTTGCAATTATAAAACGTTTTCTTGGCTCCTCACGCATATAAATAAAATTTACTTCTAATTCTGCTCAAGAATTAGGTGAAAAAAGTTTGGGTCGACAAAATGGTCGAAGTGTAAAAAATGCGAGAGAACTGTCAGCTGTGCGGCGGCGGCCATCTTGGCTCGGGTCGGGGGGGCGGTGCTATCGCGGCGCGCGGTGATTTATTTGCATAGACGTCAGTGACGTCACTAACGCAAACATTCCATAGTTTTGTGTTTGCGATTGTACTACATCGCTAGCTATTTGAGAACTTGAACCACTTTATAAGTGCATTTTATTAATTAAAGATCTCACCACTAAATAATGTTATATCTCTCAGGGTCACTAAAATTATGTTGCTGTGGGAGAGGACATCAAAAATAATTTTAATTCATAACCAGCCCACTTTGTTAGCGATAATATTGTATGTAAAGTGCAGAAGTACTCTGCGGTAGGTGAACACGAGAACTCATTAAAATGCATTAAATAAAAAGATAATAATTTTATTACACTTCTGAATTTGTAAAAAAGTAACATTCACACAAATGTAATCCCGGTGGTATTTTCAGTTGACACTCGCTACAATGTTAAGAGCTTGTGTCAAATGAAACTTCCTAACAAAGTAGTACAATGTCATTATAAGTAACTAACTTGATGAGCTAAATTAAATCCTCGCCTAAAATTAATAAGATGCATAATCCCGGGAGAGCGTTTAGATGTTACGACCTTCTGTTGTAAATTAATTTGAGATTGAGACGCAACATTGTGCCATCGAGATTAGTCGAGCTATGGGAGTTGAGTGCACTGTCTCTTTCCCTCACAAAATAAAGATATCGAATTTTGATAAGCTCTCTCTGTCTGGTAAAATGTCTTTGATGCTTACGTATAAAATAAACTGCGTAAAACGCTGAAGATCAGGGTAAATTAGATGGAGGCACAGATTTCGATAAACAATCATATTACTGAAAACTTTTTGTTTGATGATTTATGAAAAAATTACAAAATATTCCGCTTACTTTTATAGTTCTTAATATTTTGTTAAGTAGATGGAACAATATCGCATTTTAATGTTGTTTTTTTATACCTATAAGTACCTAACAGTTGTCACGAATGCCGCCATTCGAAAACTTCAGATTGCCTTCAGAATAATGGATAAAAAAATAATAAATGAACATTAATTCATAGAAGACGTAACTATTTTACTGGAATTTTAAGTCACCTACTTCTTATAATGATGTAAAATTCAGGCCCCTAATTCAAGTATCTTACATAAGGTGGGTAGGTATATATATTTACGTTTATAAGTCTCATTTCTTTTGTTCGGCTTACAAAAGCACGACGCCTGTGTTTAATATTTTCGCCTGTTATTCTTCGGCTTAGAACATTTTATCTGTTGAGAGATTTCAAGAAAGGGCCTACGAAAAATGCGTTTATTACCTCAGTGTCAAAAGTTATGATTGCGTAATCGATAGTACCTACCATGATATTTTCCAGTACACAAATTTTAAAATAGGTAGGTATAGTACCTATGTGTCATTTTTGTTTTAAAATTCAGTTAATCCAGTGTTAATTTAGTCAAAAAACAACTAACTTTAACACTTACATTTATATACAACAGAGTAAAGAAATAAGTTTATATTGGTAGGTATCAAATAAGTTTATAGCTTTTGTGTTATTTGTCCCGATATTTCAACATTTCTCAGCGAGGCGGATAATCCCGGGACTGGATCCGTGCAACTATTCGACCAGAACGAATAACCACATGTGAAAAATAATAACTACTTCATCCGCTCCACTGTTTTCGTGAGAACTCTTAGCATGAAATTGCTTACAAAATGAGATTTTATTTTCGTATTGGTAGGTAGTAATTAGATGCCAGTAGATATCCGTGAACTTTAAATCCAACACGCTTCTGTGTGTTCCGGCCCGTGGCTTTTTACATAACATACCTAAATTAGAACGACGGATTCCGCTCACAAAATTAGTAATCCTAAAGTCATCTGGCGCCACAGACCCTCATCAATATTAAACACAAGTAGGTACCCAGGAAAGACTCGTTTATACCCACTTAAAATTTTCGTCATGATATTGTGACCACGCGAGCTGGCACGAAAGACCTAAACCCCTTACCGAAATATGGTTTAAACCAAGACTAGACTAAATTCGTCCTATAACTATGTAAGGAGTATTTACTCCTTGATTTACTGCCAGGGTAAAACAGATTTGACATGATGATAGATGTCAGTGAAATTTGTCAAGATGATAAAATAAGATGGTGTTTTCGTTTAATATGATGGTGGTTTCGTTTATAAATTTTTCTTGAACTCCGTAGTCACAGAGAGAGATGGATTTATCTTTAAACAAACACTATAGGTTATGTTTCGTACTAAGGGGGAAAGAGTCTGGTGATAATTGTTTTTCTTATCCGAGTATTTTCCCAGACATTCACTGTAAGCGATAATAAAAAGCTTGTCCGTATAACTCGGCCATGAGTTCCACAAAACTCTTGTCGGGAATGGACGATAATCCACCGCTTACGCGTCCTTTTTTTACGCAAAAAACTTTTCCTTTTGAATAACCCCCTTATTTTTTCCTCCAACCCCTCTTTATTCATAAGCCGCTGACGTAACTTGGAGATCCCTAAATGAATGGTTGTTCGTTGTTTTACGGGTCTATTCACAATGCTTTAGGTTGGAAACTTCAGAGATTTCTGCGCAAAAAAGTGGACGAAATTTCGTCGTGAAATTATATGACGCCTGCCAAATTATTATATTATCTTGGAATATCCGCGGTGGAAGGTCGACCCACTTAACTTGGGTGGATAGAGCTTGTTAACTTACTTCCCAAATGATCTTAGTGCACGGCACCAATGACAGTAAACTTGTCTGAAGTTACTACATGCCTAGTAGCTGATGTGATAACTTTAATTAACTTACTTTCGTGGTTTGGTGTATTAATACTTCCTATCGAAACATTTTTATTTTCAGATATAGGTACCTAGGTACTTACCTTAGTACTAAACATGTTTTGCAGTCGCAGAATAGGAAATTAATCATTCATGTGCTCTCCATTTATACATGTAGGTATTATTGAACAAACATTTTTATCTTCAACCATTAACATACTACAAAACTACATATTTATAGCATCATATGTATATGTACAAAAAAAAAGGAATTCGAAGTGTATGTACGTGTGTATCTTACATATTAAAGTATATATAGATTTTTTTTAAGAAAGTTAAACTTCTTTTTTAATCGGTTATGGTTTATTAAATCTTAGAAACGTCTGGACCGATATCTACAAGTATGGGAAATATATTCCATTTATTTTATTCTTATTTCACTGCATTTTATGGTAAAGAAAAAAACCTTACAAGTTAATCAGCGGGCTCAGTAAATTAATTATATTGATTAAGCCATGTAGGGAATAAACAGCTTAAAAGGCAGTTAATGGAAGAGACAAGTAATCAGCTCTACATTAAGTAATGTGCATGTTGTGTTAAATAACGTGCCGCGAGGTGGGTACAGACATACATTGTAATATTTAAATTTGTCGGCGCGCTCAAAGTACTCGTGCATTTGTCACCACTTTCATAAATTGGTCTACGTACCCACGCGATACATTTTAACTCAAATGGTGTGTGTTTATATTGCAAAATATACTTTGCTTTCAGAATTAAAAATATTAAATCCACTTTCTTTACCAATTCATTGTGAACAATTTGGTATGCCCTACTCCTATGAGCTTAAAATGTATTCTTGTTTGAAATTTGAAATAAGTGAATAAATTAAATAACATGATAAACTTAATGCCTAGACACATGTGTCTTAGGCAACATGGTTAGCATTTGGTAGGGAAAGCTTAGAAAGTAAATGACATAAAGTCGTTATAACTTATATTACTCACTATATGTAATCGTCATTAAGAGACTCAGATAGCCTCAATTACTTGATTGTACGTAAAACCTTTGACTTCGATGAAACATATTGAATATGCTTCAATATTAATTGATAGTCCCTTTTTTAAATTGATGCAAATTAAAAACGTAAAAATATGAACTCTGCATTTTTAGGACGTCGTTTGAAATTAAATTCATTAAATTAAATGTCGCGGGTAGTAGTTAGTGGTAAATGAATACCAAAATGCAAATCTATATTGATAAGATAGCATCTAAATAACCTTTAAAATTAATTTCGAGTAAGTTGTGGGAAGTATAAAGCAACTTAGTTGCAACTGTTATAGTTGGAACTTATATCAAAGTGGGTGGATTATTGTAAGATGAAACCATTGATAAGGAAATGGGTAGTGTAATAAGAACTAGTTTGCAGTAAATATTATTAAAAATACTGCCTTATATCCCTAGGTATCTTACGCTTGTACCTTGTAGGGGTAGGTTAATTTATTTTTTTACTAAGAGAAGTAATATCGATATTCTGGTTGTAGCAGTTTTTCTTTGGTAATCTTTTATGGATTATAATATATCATAAAATAATGCGGATGGACTGTTCTTTGGTATTTTGTAGTCAGTGCAAAGCTATTCAAACATGAAGAGACTTTCAATGATACGTCTCATAAGCTTAATTTTTTTTCAATTTTTAACCCTATTCCTTATTTGCATACCTACTTTGTATAACGTGATAACGTCAATAGATGTTTCAGAAAGCAAATATGTGTTTTATCCGTCTCGGTGATCATAGCGATTTACACATACTGTAAAAGTTGTAATATAGAACGTACCGAAAGATGCAATTTATCCCATTTTATGCAAAAAGGTCGTAAGGTTGTTCTGGAATCGAAGAGGAAAATTTGAATTTAGATGTCGGGTGGGTTCTGGATCTTTTAGTTTACGACACGAGCTAAAATGCTGTTCTCAACTCCGGCTGAAAACTGCTCAGTTTATACGAAACGGAGGCGGAGAAGTATCCAAGAGAGCCAAATGGGAACCTCTCTGGCGAATGCTACGGGCGGCCGTTTGTGCCGGAATGGTTACCGTCCCTATTCCCACTCTTCATAGCAATAGACTTTTCAAAATTTTGATTCAATTAACTTTCCAATAAAATTTAATGAACTTCAACAAGTACAAACAAATTGAAGCGTCAAAATGTGAAAAAGAAATAAAAAAGATTTATCTAGGGAAAGCAATTTGAAAGCCACTGAAAGAAGATCTGTAGCAGTTGGAATACGTAACAGTGCCTATTATCGGACCCCGGAGGAAGCTCGCTCAAGTCCGTTACATACAAATGCCTTTCATTAACTTGTCGATGTTCCTCTGAAATACACTGCGGGGCACTGTATTTAAGCCTTCTGCCGTATTTTATTATTATATACACTTTTCTCTTACGTAACTCTCACAGTTTTATACCTATTCTAAGCATAATACATATTATATGCCGAGTAGTTTCCTGCGAAAATCCCGGAGAAATGGATCCTGGTATAAAACACGCGGTTTATTTTTTCGAATGAGTTACGTAAAACCCTATCAAGGGAGCCCAGATAACGGAGGAATAGGAGTTGTAAAGAAAATGAGATCTTTTGGCCACAGTTGCACGTTCCAAATTTGCCGCACGCGAACGAATTTATCCGTTTGGAAACCGTTCTGATAAGACATGATATGAATTCAGATTTATACAGCGTTCTACTCGACTCTACTAATCTTGCTAATGGATATTCGTTTTTCTAATATATTTCGTATTATTTAATAACTTTTCACAATTGGAACTAAAACACAAAGGAATTTGTAGCGTTGTTCTTTTGTACAATAAATCGCAAAAGAACAGGTCCCTTGACGCAGAGTAGGCTCGCACCGAGATGGAACACAAAACGTTTATAAATATCAAATCAACCTGCCTACGGAGCTCATCAATATTCCTCCTCGACTTGTTATTTTCCTTGAAGCCTTAAACAAAACAAAAGAGCCCTGTTATTTAACTCGTTTCCGATACGGCCTACTGTGTCGTATAGAAGGAACAAATTTCCTCATCTTTTAGAATAAGTTTGAGATATCGTTTCTCTCAAGATGGGACCGTACTGAGAATAACAATAGGTAAATTTATGTAAATGAATACCGTTCTACGTAACAAAAAGGAAATGAGCCCAGAGTATAGCTAGAGCATTCAATTTGATTGCCGAACAGTTTTGTGAATAGATGTTTTGAAATATGCCTCGCGTATATAGACGTACAACCTTTTAGATGTTTAGTGTTATTGCTATATTGTTCTCAGGTGACACTTGTATCTGTTGATACCTTTACTTTACTACCCTTGTCATAACGTTGCAGATGTATCACGTGTGTTTGTCTAACTTCATATAGTACAATTTACTAAGGGACTGTGGTACGTACGGCCATTCTTTTTTTGTTCCGTTGCAATTACATAACAGTTTCCAGTGAAAAATAGTAAAATACATATTCTTAAAACATTATTCATATGTTTCAAAGATTTTTTTTTAGGTCATAATACAAAATAGTGTTCTTTATTGACGGCTAAATTGTATATTCTTATATAAAACCACCATAAACAAACGTTTAAGATATTTTTCTATACGAATACAAGATTTTCCTCTGCGGATTATATGTTGATCTTTAATTTCAGCGTCTCTGTGACCTCGTTTTTACTCCCCGTTTATTTTTGTCGCAGTAATCTAAACGCTTTATGTAACCCCAATGGGCTTGGTGATTGCTATAATACAGCGTTACAAAAAGGAACGTCGCGTCGCGTCCGCGGTTCACTGTTTGACTTAAGTCGTTGACGTTTTGAGTTCGATGCTTGTTTGAACAAAAGATTTTACAATTTAGGTAGGTAGATAAATGTAAAAGTGAACACGATGATGATGAAATACACACAGATTTTTACAAAGCTTAAAATGATGATACTAAAAATAACATAAAAATTCTGATTACTTAATTATTTAATCATTCAAAGAACTAAATTATTGCCATAAATAATATTTTTATTTCATAAGATCCTTCTTTACATTTCTCAAATCGGTAGAGATCTACGCGTATAGATGGGAAACTTTCTCAATTCTCTCCGTTATGTGTTATATATCTATCTGAGATGCGATTGTTTTTATCGCTATTTTATCGAATGTATTCGGGAGACGACGAACAATTCAAGATCCTGACAAACATGCTCATTATATTTGACTAACGGATTCGTCCTCCTTCGCGAAATCACTTACTTTGTTGAAGTAAACAATGTGCACTTAGTGTAGTATTAGAAAGTATAAGTAGGGGAAAACATTCAGAAAATTACTTTGGAATCAGACAGCGTAGAATAATGCGTTGGTTAAAATAGAGTAACTACATAAAATACCGTGTAAGCCGGGAAAATTGCTGCGTATTTCCTTACACCCGGAAATTAGGGTCTGCTTATTTTCCCAACTCACGTACTTTCATGTTTCCTCTAGATTTTATTCACACGCGTTAAAACCTTACATATAATAAAAAATATGGAGGTGCCAAACAACAATATCTCGGCATATCAAAAGGTTGCGTATAAAATGTATGCGAATAAAACTTTTTACGATTGCATTTTAGACCTTTGACGTAAAGACATAAGGCACATTGATTAATTGAGTGAAAACGTATTGCGTTGGTTATATATTTTCTACGAAGGTTTTAAGTAGTTATGTGCAGGGCGGGTATTGAAGCTATTCAACGTAGCGGAGTAATGGTTGGGTTTTCTTGTTCCCTGCTCACGTAGGTATGCGTATATACCAACAATTTACCTTTTACTTTATTCAGGCCGTGTCGAAAGTGGAAAAACCTCGCAAAAGTTTCATTGCAGGCGAAGCTTACCTACACGTGTGTGACACATCACTGAAATATCTGCCAATTTCATTTCTACGCCGCTCCCCGGAGCATAGTAAACACCCCCTTCCCCCTTCCCCGGCCACTCCTCACCCGTCGTGTGTTTGTCCGACTGATATTCTTGAGATACACAACCACTCGTAAAAGACCCGTCCCCCCTCTCGCGTCAAGTGATCAACCGTAATAATGAAAGAGGATTGCATTACACCTAGGAGCTCAGTTGAAACTGGTCGGTAAATTTGAGCTGGGTACTTTGTGCTCTGAACAAACATGATGATTTGTCTAGAAAGTTTTAAAGATACCTATCTTTATAAAACTGTGTTCCTTTTGTGTGCTGCTAAATACAAATGCCCTGTTTATAAAGATTAAAATGATTAAGTGTCGGCGCCCTCTTGATTGATATTACTTCTTTATAGTTAAGGATAATCATATTTCTTACTCCGTGGGTGGATATTCATTTCTAAGGATTGATTTCTCCCATAAAATTTGATGTGCAGTTTTGGCTTTGCCTTTAATACAATATTTTTTTATGTATACGAAGAATTGTACAATTTTTGTTCATCCTTGTTTTTTCCTTTACGTTACGTTTTCAGCCTGAGTTGTTTCAATGATGTTATTCAGAAAAAAACAAAAAATAAAAGCAAGTAGGTTTTCATGCTTATGACAAAATTAGCTAACAAATATACCCACTTGTGTGTTAAGTGTCAAACAACAAACCAGCTCTTGATGTCTCTTTCTAACAAAGCAAATAGAGACGAGAGCCAAATAGAAACGATACAAACAATCGTAGGACACGCGTACGACATCCCTTATTGGCTACGAGTCATGCTCTCTAGTGTTTGCACATTCTCATTAACTGTGTTTGTATGAAGACTAATTTACGGTGTGTTTGCTGTAGACCCCAGCAATTGGCGAATGAAGTGTCTAGGCAATGGATGGAATCTGATATGCTTCGTAGTGAAAAGTTTGTAACTTGTCAATGACTTCCTTATGTGACGTAACGTAATGCAAAAAGTAATTATTTCATAAGAATATCAAACAGATACTTAGCATGCACTCCCACGGGGACAATTATGAAAACTTAGACCGCATCAAAAACGTGCTCACGCCTGTATTCCCCGAAGGGGTAGGCGGTGTGTTATCACAACACCCACTTTTCACCGAAGATGATTAAGTGCCAACGTGACAGATGGTGAGTCTATCTCCGTCTCAGGCACTATACATACGTCTTTGAATTACTTCTCAGAAATATGAAGGTTTCCTCACGATGTTTTCCTTCACCGTAAAGCACGTGGTGTTAAATCACTGTACATAAGTTTTTTAGAAAAACTCAGTGGTACAGGCCCCGCCGGGATTCGAACTTGCGTCGCTTGCGTAGCAGGCGACTGCTCAAACCTCGAGGCCACCACAGCTCTCAAAAACGTATGGCAGATAATAACCTAGGATGGGCCATAGCAAAAATTAAGAACTTCTCAGTTCGAAGTTTGAATTTACTGTATAAAATTGGAACGTAAAAGCTCTGAAGTTCTTAATAAGTTCTGCTTAAACCGATGATGGTAGGCTCCCTGTACCGCAACTGACGTCCATGAGGTGAAGGCGGCAGTGGAGGCGTACCCTCTTGCTGTTCACCTCCCATTCCACATAAGGTCGGTATTTGTGCCTCCGGTATCTGGCTCTGTCTGTATGACGCGACGCGAATAAAATATAATTTTAGCCTAGCGCTTATAACTCGTGACTGCACACGTGAGTGACGCTCTTGATTCTGTAAACAAGTATACGCTTAGGTATTCAGTGGCTTACCATCATTGTACGCTTCGCCTAACTGAAGAATTCACATTATAATTTGGCTCGTTAATCTGTCGTAAAATACATATCGAGAGACCTATCCAAGTTTTTATACATTTTAGTGTTCAAAATCTTACTTAGCGTAACAGACGGACCACCCGGGTTTTATAATGCGCATTTAAACAGTCATTAAACCTTCTATTTATTTATCCACATTTTAACCTGTATGGTAGTCTCTTGTGTTATAACGAGTTGGCATTCAAGCCTATTACTATTTATTTGGCCGTTGGTATTGTATGGAGAAAGAATCCGAGTTGGTAAAATAATTTTTTTTTAATCTTTTGAAGGTATATTTTACAGTTTTTTTGAATAAATTACACAATACACGTATATTTTCAAATGTATTTTTTTTTTGTCATTCTCTTCTTTTTTGTTGAAGAATGTTTAATTTTTTGATAAAAATATGTCCTCAGTTTATTAACCAAAGTCTTCAGATATATAATCAAGTTTGCTTTTAACCAGAACTTACTTTTTTGTGGTTGAACTGAACTCGTAACATCGGGTTAATCGTATAACTGGATTTAAAGTTAGGGCTTCCAGTCTTGATATAATTTGGCACAAAATTCTACGAAGTCCAAGATTCCGCTTGTGTTGTGAATAGTCCGTTTTATGTATCGTGTTCCAAACAGAAAATACTTGGCAGCGCTACCATGTTCCTGCGAGAGAGCTTTATAGAAAGAAATACGGATAAAATATGTATGAGTTCGTTTGAAATGTTCAGTATTTTATTACAAGAAATTGCATGTCTTAAAGTTAATGAGGTTCATTTAAAAGTTTATGCTGAGTTGAACAAAAACGTAAATACATTATATAATGTAACTAATTACAAATAAAAGGCTTCAGCACGCAAGGAACCAAAATACGAACCAGTCGTTCCTGAGATTAGCGCAAGCAAACGAACAAACTCTTCAAATTTATGTTTTTTATAGATTTCTCAGCAATATTTATGTCCAGGCGATGTTTATACCTAACCAAGAGAGTCAAAGGTATAAAAATAAATATTGTTAGATAAGCTGGAGATACCATAAGTAGCTAATACCTCTCCCAACTGACTAACTACAGCAACTAAAGAAGTCTCATTATCTTAAGAACAGAAGATTCAACTCTCAGCTTAAGCTCTGAAGCCAATGATACTTATTCTTAAACTTGAAACCCCCCAGCAAATGAGTAGATACCTAATCTAACCAATAACTAACAAGCTTCATACAACTTTCACCACTCCAAAGAAACATTCAGATAAAACAAAAATCATGTTCAATTTACATATTTTTGTAGATGGAAGGCTGATTAAGATTCCAAGTGCCAGTGATAGTGGATTATGTAAATACCTATCGGATACTGGCACTGAAATTGGTTGGGTAATGAGTATCCTCTCAAATTCTTAGTCCGTCATTAGGCGATCGGTCGGCTCGGCCGTTCGGCTTACGGCCGTGACGTAATCACCCCGGACGATAGACCGATCCGGCAAGTAATGGCTGCGCGGCCAATATGTGAAAAGGTATGCGTACACTACCATCGGTTCTTACGTAACAAGAAAATTATTATATTTATTTAGACGTATCTAAAGAGCCGTGGTGGCCTTGAGGTTTGAGCAGTCGCCTGCTACGCAAGCGACGGAAGTTCGAATCGCAGCGGGGCCTGTACCAATGAGTTTTTCTGAACAAACTTATGTACAGTGATTTCACATCACGTGCTTTACGGTGAAGGAAAACATCGTGAGGAAACCTGCATATTTCTGAGAAGTAATTCAATGACGTATGTAAAGTGTCTTAGATGGCGATGGACTCACCATCTGTCACGTTGGCACTTAATCATCTTCGGTGAAAAGTGGGTGTTGTGATAACAACACCTCTGCCTACCCCTTCGGGGAATAAAGGCGTGAGCATATGTATGTATGTTATTTAGACGTAAGGATTATAGCACACGCAACTCCAACATGAACTTTATACAATTTGTTGTGTTGTTTATGTAGTTAAGTAATCCTGTAAGTTTATGTAGTTAATGGAAAAATAAAAACTATACCTAGCGTCGGAATTTAAAATACCAATATAATTTAGAAATTCTGGAATTAAAATTATTAATTTTGTTTAGGTCCTGTTCATTTATGTACGACGTTAAAATTACGCAACCGATCTGTAAACCAGCCTTTGGTGAAGAACTTTGCCTATAGACAAAGTAGCATTATATTCATGCATCGCTGATAGGAACGATAAAAAATGTATGGGCGATAATGCTACAGCTTTATCATATTCAAGTAATAAGGTGTGCAGGCACCTTATAACGATGTCACCAGTGTACGTTGTGATGTCAAAATACACGATGCCAATATTCTAACACTTTGGGTACACGCCTCTATGGGTATGTATAACCCACGTTACACCTCGCTTCGGCCAAATGACCCTATTATCCCACCCTTAAACATTCTACTCCCACGAATATCGACCTTAAACTTACGACACTGGGGTTCTAAATAGAGTAATTTTACGTCACTTAATGTACGCACTGTGGACTTCGCTTCGACACACATCAGATAATAAGAACGTATTTGTACGAGATTATTTCGAGCAAATTGTCGAAGGTTATACTGTCTTTTTCAAGTGAATAAATAGTACTTTGATCCCTACTTTCAGAGCTTACAGTACCTTGCAACTGATTCATATATTTGATGCTATTTCAAAGCTACAAGAAATGTTAATACATATTACATACTGGCTGTGGATACTTACTTCATGGGTAGTTTTATTCCATGGAACCCTAACTTAAAATAAAAGTTACTTGTTGTAACATCAGACAGTGAAACTCTCATTAAAATCGATCTAACTGTTTCAGAGATTAGCCATAAGAAACAGACAGACAGAAAGAAAACTTTTTAAAATATATTTTTATTTTATGTTAGTACTTTCATTGCATTTAGTCAAAAGTTGTTAATTTGGAATTACAGAAACTTCAATTTTATTTATCTGTAGATATAGATTTAGCCGTTGAGATCTTCATAAAATTGAACGGGTAGATTTACTCCCACGACGTTCGTTAACACTTGGGAGTCTTAACTATCCAACTTTTTATGTGACAAACGAAACTAGCTTATGCTACTTTGAGCCTCTGGTGACGACATCTCGTGGTCCAAAATATATTTGGGAACCAATCTCTCTACAAGTTAGAAGTGTTGTGTAATTCCACAACTACATACTCCATCAGATAAATGTACTTATGAATGTTCGGCATTTACTAGTGGGTTGGTATTTGATGACGCTTTATGGATAAATGAATGTAAATTACTTACTTTAGCTAAGTAAATCTTGTGTTTCACCAATTTACATAGAAATAAAAATAAAAGGCGGAGCTATGATTGGGTTTATTAATGGGGTTTTCTTATGGTTTTAGTTTTGTTTTCAGACTTTTTTATGTCAAATACTAGTGTTAGTATAATTTTAGTTTTACATAGAACATCCGTAATTATTTAAAAGCATGCATACAAAAGAACCCATACCTACAAATATTTTTTTATTCAAGTGTTACAAGGAGTAACTAAGGCTGACACACAGCACCTAATTTATATAGTTATTTAAAATTCAGTTTCAATTCATCGCGTAATACAGTTTAGGATATCGATACTACACCTTTGCATACATATTGTGTTTAACGGTGCATTGACCTGAAGATCCCAAGTTTTAACTTGAGTTCATTACGTCGTTACAGTGCTTATGCATCCAATCGCGAGTGTTCCTTGGAACCAGCACTCGACGGGTCATGGCCGCTTAAAGCCCTTGAAAGGCATTAGGTAGGGATTTTATTGTACGAGCGAGCGGTGAAAGTTTGTAACGTTTACGTGTACCATCATAATACGAATTATGATGTCAGAACATATTTTAATTTATCATTTTTGAATCTAGAACCGCATAAATAAGATTTGAAGTACATAGATAGCCTGGGAGGGTGTCAAACTTTCCAGTCTCAAAATCAATCAAATTCGCTCAATAAGACTGGACTCCTATCCTTAAAGACAATAGACGTCAATAACAACGAAAAAATAATACTTTATTTATTACTAGCGGACGTCACGCAGTTTCACCTGCGTAATTATCGTTCCCGTGGGATTATCGATATAAAATGTAGCCTATATTACTCAGTTATAATGTAGCAATCAAATGGTGACAGAATTTTTAATTTGGTCCATTACTTTTCGAGCCAATTACAAACACTCATACAAGCGCCTATCCTCTTTATAATATTAGTATAGATATTCATGTTCGTATTCATATATTTATTGCATTTAAGCAAGTTACATGGAAGATACAAAATGGGAAGGAGGTAGAGAGAATAATGGGTAGTATTAGTCAGAAGACGGATACCAACATGGTAAACTGTATTGACGGGTTGCTATCGAAATCACAAGCTTTAAAATCGGCATAAACAAAGCATAAAATATAATTTTATATTAGCTCGTTTAAGCAACAAAATGTATCCAAAGACTGCGCTGAATCTTCGCAATCAGTAGCCAACATTTTATTTTAAGCTTAATTTTTCCATCTCACCATACGGACGTCGTCGCGGCGGTCATTTCCCGTCATATGTGACATTTACTATCAATTAGAGCATGTTTTTATATCGCTATAAATCACATAGCAGCCACTGAAGAACACATCGAAACGATTGCTTAGAAATCTAGGAAAATGGTGTTTCCAAAATAGAAAATAAGCACGCACAGAAATATTTTGAAATGAACAATTTCACAAAAGTTATCCTAAATCTCTCTGATTGATGATCAAAGATTTAAGGTTGTAAATCAATGTTGAATTGTTTTTTTTCTCGCGGTAGCTTATCACTGAGTTGGTGCCTAAAATTAAAGCTCCAATCGCGGTGGTACGCCCGACCAAACTCGTAAATCGTAACGAGTTCATGATTTATGTGCTCAGACACTACGCATACATATATTTAGAACATTACAAAAAATATCCTTTAGTCTCAACCATCGGCGCCGCTTTTTGTGAACAATACTGAGACTGGATCCCAATTGTGGGGTCTGTTTGACTAACGTTGTCTTCATGTCGTTACGCTCTGTGCACTGTTTAATCTACGGGGCAGTATTTCTAAGTTTTCAAATGAAGTTCCATATCTTATATAACTTTTTGTACTGTGATTATGCTACCGTTTCAAGAGGAGTTAATCATTTAAAAAGTTTTTCAATATTGAAGAAAACAAACTAGTAATTTATTTTATATGTTATGATTTATTATTATATAATTATGATACAATAAGACTACCGTATATTTTTTCAAATTGAAAACACCATGTATTTATTATTGACTAGCTTTGTTTCTACTATAACAGTAACCTACGTTGCTGTTTATAATAACAGCTATCTGCCAGTGAGATTCAAAATCAGTATAGTTGTTTCAGAGATTAGCCGGAACAAACGGACAGACAGGCAGATGCTTTTTTGAATGTTTTTTTATTTATTTATTTACAAACCTTACATCTACCATTACAGACTTATAATCTAATGTGATAGTGTGACAATTTTATGAATCTAATAATACCTATTACATTATATCAACTCTAAAATAAGGCAAGTTATACTACTCAAATCATGCAATAAACAGTTAGAAAATTATATTTTGAGAGAGTTATAATAACAAATTAAGACTAAAATGACCTTTGCAATTTCCCCTAAGTTGTTGGAAAATATGTCTATTTGGTCGTAGGTATCGTTGACTAAGCGTGTCGCGCGGGTTAGAGGTCCTTTAGCCAGGAGATTGGTCCTAGCGGCCGGCAACGCCAGGAGCTGTGGCCGGCGCCGTCTACCAGTGTAGCGATCCGGGACACTGAGCCCCACATACGCCAGTACTCCCGGGTTGCTCTCCGAGCCACGTAGTAACCTCACTACAAATATAATACTATACTACTATAATATAATACTATAATACAATGATAATACTATAGGTATATATTTTGATATGAATTTAGTGAAAAGCTGTCAGGTAATTTGCAATTACAAACAGTTTTGAATTTTTGCTATATACATGTAAATAATACATATGTATAGATCTTTTTTAAATGGAGTCGTAAAATTCTTTTATTCCCCTTGTAGTAGTATTATTGTGCTCCGTTTTTGCAATAATAGTTCAATTATGGTATTTTATAGCCGATCATTGGAATATATACCCCCCTTGCGGTGCATTATCCAGCCAATCAATAAATACGACCGTCTAATTGGTACCTATCCCTCTTGTTGTGCTATCATTGATGAAATTCATCTATTCCACTACATTTTACGATTACGATTACAGTGTAAATAATCGCCTTTTTATTTCATGTCTTTTAATAATTTAACTGTTCGTACCGAATGTACCTAAGTATGGCGGTATACCCAGAACTTAAGAAATATTTTGTTACAGGATTTTTGTCACAGCAATTCTATGATATACCTTAGCTGCGCCCCGCGGCTTCACCCGCGTAGACTTTATTTACACGTTTAATGTTACGGATGAATAATGAATATCCTCTGTCCTTCTCCAAATTCTAAGCTAACTCCCCACCAAATTTTCATCTGTAACTAACACGACTTTTTCTTATATATTTATATAGATCATCAATTGATTTCAACCATGTTTTTTGGGATGCTTTGTATATACGGTATTGCTTGTACATATATTGCCTGTAAGTAAGTAAGTACCTATACATTATATTCTTCTGATATATTTGTTTAATCTATTTAATGATTATTAAAAGGAAATATATACATTCCTTATACCACTTCCAAGATCAGGTCTTAGTCATTGTCCGATACAAGCTTTCAATGAGTAATTCTTTCATGACATTTGACGGTGTGTGTTACATTTAAATAAGAGCGCACATTGCGCAAAACCATAACTCAAACAATTGTTTCCTAAGAAAATCAACGACAAAACGTGTTCCTCCTCACAATAGAATCTATGGACGCTATCAAAAAAATTCTTAACCCTTTTTTGCATATAATTGCATAACAACAACTTAACGACTTCCTCGAGCTAAGTTTTAAATTTACAATAAACGAAACTGGAGCAAAAAAGGCCCGTTACCTAGAAAGGGTTTAAACATTGCGGTTAACTGTTGAACAATCGGTACAGTTATTGTGGAGGGTTTATGTTTGGTTGTAAATCATTTGGAGAAAAAGAAGGCAGTGTGACGTCAGAGGCCGTAAAGATTTAACGGCGAGGCGATCAGCTGAGGTGTTGAGGTCACGATGGCTCTCTTGCGCACGTATGTGTTAACTATTACACAATACTTTACATTCCACCATAAGTACGACCTTTAAACAGTTGAACAACATGCCTGTAATATTTCCTGCTCACACTGAATAAACATATTGATGAATATGAAGCGAAGAGAGCTTTGTGAGTGTAGAGTGGAATGGCGTTCTTTTCAATTCGCCTATTTTGTGAGCGCGTGGAATCTGGTCCTATCACGTCAGATAATATGTGACTTCAGTGTACATTATATTTGAATCAATTAGATCTAGCGATATTTTGTATTAAGTACGTTGACTTCATGATCTTATTAGAGAGGTAGATTACTTGTGTGGAGAGCTGAATATAACAAAATTTCATGATGATTTCAGAATATTGGCTCTGATAGCTGCAGATTTATCCTTACTAAATACCATCTTGGTTGCTACCTCCCTTGTTATTGGAGGTCCTCGGAAACTCAAGAACGCAGCAGTACCCTACAGCATTTTGCTTGACCAGGGCAGCAATGACGCCTCTGGAACCCTAACTGTGTTGAACAGGGTCCAGCCCTACTTTGACCACCCGCAAGCCCGGCTCCTATTTGTTCATCTTTTACAACAGACAGGTGATATCTATGATATCCAATGATTGTACCCTGGATATAAGCTTTTCCTTACACCTTGAGTAAGGTGTATTTCATCATTTAAACAATGCTTAAAGCAATAATTCTCATATACCCAGCACAATAACAATCAGTGAGCGCAAATCCCGATAAGGAACTGGAGCAAACTCCTTCTGCTACTGATAACAACATCGACTTTCTACGCATATTACACTTGATAAACAGTACTGATAACCAACCTATTGTTGTCCAATACCTAATCAACAGATCTCGATTGAAAACCATTTGAGAACGCAATCATGATTGAATCGATCGAGAATTCGAATTGGGACCCTGGGATTCTTCATTAAAGAAAGAATTGTGTTTGCGGCAAACTCAACCGTAATTTAAAGGACTAAAGTTGTTTATGACACTGTAGCTAAACAAATAATGTGTTCGTTAATGTAGTTTCGTTCAGGAATTTCAAGATAATGATGTTTCAACCCGTGAATGGTAATGAAACTATATTGCATTAGAAGCGTTCCTTCATTCCTAAACGTAGTGAGAGAAATAGAAATCTGTTCAACACATCGCCATTAAAGTTTGCCTATAAAACCCATTATGACTCTTTTTATCGATAATGCTTCAATAAAAGTCGCAAGTGTAGCCGACCCGTATAAATTGGCAAACTAAACAATGGCCGATGCAGTTTCGCTCCACATTTCTACGCGGCTAGTTTTTTGCATTGTGTAAAAAACTTACACGCAATTTATCACAGTTATGAGAAAACCTCGCGCTAGCCAACACGTCCCTACGGTTTTAATTAAACTCGCACAGTGCCGACGTGTACCTAAATTTGTTCCGCACCTACGTACCTGCTACGTACATGAACGGCCTCAATATTGTCCAGGCGTGTTTACTGAAACGTGTGAAAAACGCAGAGATCGCCAACAATAAATCCGGTGAGTACATGTAGCCGAAGCGTTGCGACGCGTGGGTGCTTTTGATACACCCAATGCCATCTACCTAACCAATAGATAACAACTTCAGAACACCACCAAACTGTTTTGTACATGAAGGCACACATACACACGCACACGCACCAAGTAAACTTGTTTTGTGCGTACGTGTGGGTGGGAGCTTTCACGCACACAAACGGCTTTATAAGTCGTAAAAAGAGCAATTGAAAAGCTTCGGCCGTTCGCCGCGCGGTGGCGTTATTCCGAAGGTTCGTATCTCAGCCACCGGTCCTAAACTTTACACATTTGGCGCTGCTGTGCTACGAGGAAGTTTAAATTAGTTTTCTTATTGGAGCGAGAACCTCCTTATTGGACTTGTACAGGAAGTGTTCGGAGCGTTCCAATATGAACAGACTCTTACACCAAACATTTCTATAAGAGTGAAGTACCTACATACTTAAGTACCTACATATTGTTTATAAGTACCTATATTCTATTTATAATATTGTAGAGTTTCTTAGTCAGATAGAGCTAAGATAATTATCAATAAATCACTGTTTCTCATGGAAAAGACAAAATTATAATCATTACTAAATTAATGAATATGTACCAGAACAATTTCACTACTCCCTTAATTTTAGATGGTAAAATTGCTCACCATTATTTTTTCTTCTTGTGTAATACCTTTGATAAACTTCCAATATAACATACAAATTTCTTTTAATGTGTCTGCCAGTCTATAAATCTTATAAAGCATGTGTTTATTGAGCCATTTGCGGGTCTTGTTGAATTTAAAGCGTTTGTCATAAACTTGCAGAATGGGTGGAATTTTAAGTAGATGTTTAATTGCCCGGACATAAATCAGAAGACGACAGTATCTTATGATATATTGCCACTTGAAGAGGAATAGTTAGTCGATAATGGAATCATTCGAGGGCTTTCTTAATCTATAGATTTAAAATTTTAAATATCTAACTGACTTATATATCAACGCAAAGCCTAAAAGGCTGGTCTTAGAGACATGGAATTTTAAAGGTGTGTTTTTTTAGGGTATTTCGATATTATACCCCTAAGGGGGTAAAAAAATGTAAAATCTTACTGCCACCCACGCGAAGCTGGGAGTGGAAAATGTATACCTAGATAATATACCTACGTAATGACACTCTCAAAATCAAAAATATCTTTAATTGATTAGACTTTTAACAAAGTAGTTTCATTGCAGGATTATACATGATACCGCTAGATTCGGAAGGTTGGTTTTTCTGAGAAGAACCTAGCAAGAAACTCAGTGTACAATTATTGATCTTTTCTAAAATACTACCATAAAAAAATTGTTACTACCGTTCTAAAAAATGTTCTCTATTACAGTCTGTCTTTCAAACGTCAAATCCCTTAAGCATTATAAAATTAGAATGCAAGTTGCTTCAAACATTTTGTTAAAAATACGCAGATTTTTTGAGACAAATGAAATTTTCGCTTAATCATCTCTGTGACTTAACTTTCTGTGTCCTTGCAGACTTGCAGACTCTTGGTTATTTGATCAAGTTTAATTGTTACTTTCCTGTTACTGTAAATGAACTCCATTCCCTGGTTTTATTTAAGTAATTTTAGCTTGGGGAAATGTAGAGTAAGTATTTCAAGAGTTTGTATTGGTGAATAGTGACTCATTTAGTCATGTTTACATACAAAATTAAATCATGCCTAAATATAACATTGCACATACATTCGTATAACAGAGCTCTTTATATTCACGTTCGATATGGACGTACAATCGATCTTCTCAACTTAATAAATTCAAAATGACAAATTTCTCCGACACTCAGGTATAATATGAAGCTTTTCACCTTCACTCTAGATAAGTCTATCAAAACTCTATCATTCTTAACGCCCCTATTTTAAAAGTAAGCGTAGACGAAATTTAGTCAAAGTTGGAGTTTTACCGACATCTACCCCCTCCGGCGCGTTTCATCTAACTTGTCCCATTACGGGGGTCTTCCATTCGTTCCAATTTCAAATTTGAAGCTGATGGCTCATCTACGGTACCGCAGCTTTGGCTCGACTCAGATTGAGCCTCGGTCCAATAAAATGGATTGAGATGTAGGCGGTACCTTCCACCCTGCGTATGTATGTGTGTAGGCACTTAAGAAAATTTGCACGTATTTTCATTACTACAATTTGTCGTGATGGGATGTCTTTGGTAGATTGGGTTTCTTGAACGTGTGCATTAAAACGACATGTGAAAGAAATCGTTTATTTAATAAAATATTCATATAGCTACAACACATTACGCACCTACTATGTCTCTCAGAAAAATCCTTCTATGGAAGCAGATGTTTAGAGGTCGCAAAATTCATTGTAATTTAAAAATAATTAATATAATTAATTTGACATTATTAAATAATAAAAGTCAATCCGCAGCTTGCACCGATGTCTTAATTCGATTTGATTGCGTTATAAAATCAACTTTTATTTGATGTTAAACCACCAATGAAATGACTTATTGACTAGTAATTAAACCTTATTGACGACAGTAATTAAAGTATCGTATTATATACCTACTTACCCTACACATATTTTAATTATATTCCACAATACAAATTGCCATGATTTTATATTCCATGTAGGTTGTGGTAGATAAAACAATTCGTCGTCCGATTGATTAAGCTGCTCGGACCACGTGGCCTTAAGAGATAACTTATAATGTTGTTACTAAATTAAGTTTACAGATACCCTTTACGTGTGATAATAAGGAATAAGTTTTTGTAAATATATTTTGACCTTATCACATATTTATAATATACGACCTGTGCCATATATTATACTCTATTTTATATTTTAAAAAAAAGTCTAAGTTACTCCTTGTAACATCAACTATCAGCCATTGAAACTCCCGTTAAAATTTCAGTCCAGCTGTTTCACAGACAAACGATCAGGCAGACAGATCATTGTTTTATTGTGTAATTACCGTTTAAACTTGCAGATTGTGAAAAGCTGTTAATTTGTTATTAGAATCACAACTTCAATTTTGTTTATCCATATAGATTTTTGTATTACTTACGCTGTTTTTCCCATGGGAAACCGAACTGTATTTAGACAAAATAGAGTCGATATGTATTCTATTAGTCAAAGAGAAATGTTTGTGCCGACCGAGGCGGGCGAACTTAAAATAATTCCTTACGGTTTCAGAGCACGTCCAAGCGTTATTTTAGTCTGGCCAATTCCGCCGTCCCAGCTCTTGAGTCCCGACTCCAATCGAACACAAAGAGAAATAAAACTACACATAGTTTTATTGCATGTTTGTTTTAATTAATGTTTTAGGTATTACACACCTTGATAATTATTGTTTGAGACAGTAATTAAAGCACATTTTTAAGTCTTAATTTTTATTTCAAAAGAATTTTTCAGCTAATGAGCCTTAAATAATAAATGTACGAGAGATGGCTGTGCCCCGCGGTTTCACCCGCGTCGACTTAATTTCATGGAAGGATTTTTTTCTCGGAACCCTAACTCAAAGAAAGTTGCCTAGGTTACTCTTTGTGACGTAAGCTACCTGTCAGTGAAAGTCCCGTTAGAATCGGTTCAGCCGTTTCAGAGAATTTTTTTAAATTGGTTTCATATACTTACATTTTGTGAAAAGCTGTTATTTTGTAATTACAAATAGACACTTAAAGTTTATTTATTTGTGTAGATTTCCATTAATTATTTTGCTTGCGTCTAGTATCTTATCAGACAGGGTAGATACCGTTTACTTATTTTATTTCACTTCATTCATATTTATACATCTCTTCATGCACCTTTTAGATGTTTTTTCTCCTCATTTCCACTTGTGTTTATTCGATTATTAGTAAACGCAGTAGAGAAGCATGCATTATTAAATTAGGCGATGTCTACATATACTTATTATGCGCTTTTATTTTGACTTTTAAGTTATTGAAAATAATAAACTATAAACCAGTTATGTCATGGCTAGAATAAAATGTGATTACTCTTTGTCTATACATGCTTTTAGCGTCTCAGTTTTAAAGCAAATAATATGTTCAGTACGAAACACAATCTCTTTAATAGAATATGTTCTGTCCGATGCTACAACCAGTGTTGCCAACTCAGATTTTTAAAAGAGCGTAGACGGGGTTTGACTTATACGTAGAATTTGTAAAAATTCGCACTTTCTTGTTGTGTGACAAGGCTAACTGAGTGTGCGTTAGTTATCAAACGGAAGGAATTTGAATTTTTGCGCAAAGGTATTGATTGGTAATGGTTTTTATACCCATTAAGCCTAATGAGAGCTATTTTGCAAATTTGTTAAAGGTTACGTAGATTCTGGGACTGAAGTTAGTAGGTTTGCAGGAAAGGCCTAAAATACGTAGATCTACGTAAAAAGACGTAGAGTTGGCAACGCTGGCTACAACAATGTTGCATCGGACTAGACGGAGTCATGTTTATTGCCTACCAGAGAGGACACACGGATAACTTTAATTAAATTGAGAAATTTATTGATACTCTCACTTAGCGTAGTTGGTATTCGGGATCATTTGGCAACTTTGCCTTCATAAGTTAAGAGCGTCATCGCGACACAAATTATCCGACTTTTACATCGCCGGAAGCTGAGTGAGACGGCCACCCACTCCAAATGTTGTTCATAATAAATTAACTTGCTCCACATTTTATAACCGTTTATTTTTGTTGTTAAAGTCCTCAGTGAGAGATTACTTGAACGACCGAACAAGGTCATAAATAACGTCTTAAATACTCACCCAATTGGACTGTGATGTGGCATCTGTTACTTTATTTTGTAAGATTTTCAATGTCCTTAGTACTAAATTAGAAGTAATTAAACGCTTATCTATACATCTTATATACATACATACCTACAGACAAATAAAATTAAAGTGTAAAGTATTATGAAAATTAATTAACATATAAATTAATTAATAATAAGTGTATAATAAGGCACAGTTGTATTAACATTATTTTTTAACTCAAAATTAATATCAAATACTAATTTTGAGTTGAAAATTATTGTCTTTATAAATAAATTTGGAATTACAATTTTTTTGTAGTATGAACATGATATGTTTTTAAATTTTAATATCTTTGTTTTCAATACATTGGTATTTGTGTTTGATATTTGGTGATAACGTATAGGTACGATAGGTAGGTATCGTATATTGGCATATTGCTTGAAGTTCATCATCATCGCACTTGATTCAACCCGATGTGGCTGATCACCTGATTTTTATACGAAGCGACTGCCATCTGACCTTCGCAACCCCTGTAACGAGGAAAATCTGTGATCTGGGTTAAACCAGTTGTCAGACTATTTTAAGCCTCCGACTGACCTGTAACGATTGCCAAAGATGATAAATTGGCAACCGGGACCGACGGCTTAACGTGCTCTCCGAGGCACGGAGGGAACTGGGGCGGTCACCCATCCAATTACTGGCTAGGCTTAGGGTTGCTTAACTTCGCTGATCGAATGATAAGCGCAATAGTAACTGTGCTACGAGCTCCTCTTGTTGCTTGCTTATATATTTTGCTTGAAGTTATTGTTGACAATTTCCATGACAGAAACAATCTGTTTGATTGCACAAATACGTCACGTCCTACGTCCATGAAAATTTACAACAAAAAATGTTGCCCATATTTTCGCATAGATCTTAAGTAAACTGCCGTGCTTTCATTTGCCAAGATTGTTCGAACACATTTCATCTCCTACATTATGCCAATTTAATATAAACGTACAAAACATATCATACAAAAGTTACTGCAATGTAAAAAAACGTGTATAATACAGCTGTAAAACGCTGGTGCTAAATTTGGGAACCTTCGTACAAATTGGCATTATAACATGTGCCTACAAGGAGGGCCTCATTCTATAGAAAATTTGTTGCATTTACTTCAATCAGACCATTTCCTACAACTCCTATATATTCTTATACAAAGTACCCACACAAGGAAACTTAGGTTATTCGAAGGAAACTTTCGCCTTTTATTAGAAAAGTATGAATTGAATCTAGTTTGATGAATTTTATTGTTGATCTAGAGGAGTGTGCCCAAAAGGAAAATTGGGTTAGATTTTATTTTTTTGTGAATGTGTATACATACATACATATGCTCACGCCTGTACTCCCCGAAGGGGTAGGCAGAGGTGTTGTAATAACTATACCCACTTTTCACCGAAGATGATCACGTGCCAACATGACAGATCTCTATCGCCGTCTCAGGCGCTATACAAGCGTGTTTGAATTACTTATGCAGGTTTCCTAACGATGTTTTCCTTCACCGTAAAGCACGTGGTGTGAAATCACTGTACATAAGTTTTTAGAAAAACTCATCAGTACAGGCCCCACTGGGATTCGAACTTGCGTAGCAAGCGACTGCTCAAACCATACGGCCATCATGGCATTGGATGTGGCTGTTTATGAAAATGTTACCTAAACCAATAGTTCTATACCTACATAATTTCTACACCATAAGAAAACCAACATTACATTCACACGCATAAAGCCGCCGATTACCGACGCCAATTAGGAGTGAGCGGCTAATATTATACTCGCTTCGAGGTGGTCCTGAATTGACCGAAACAATTTGGTATTTTTTTAACATTAGTTTTTTATTTCAATACATAGACTTTCATGTCTGATAGAAGTGAGATTTTCCAAAGACAATTATTAAAACTTCAAAAACGTATACTTATCATAAAAACTTGATTTCAAGTCAAAAATCATTGGAAATGTTCGATTAAATCAATAAATGTAATTATGTTAATTCCTTCGTTGGTATTGGCTGAATAATATTGGTATCTCTTTAATGGGGATACAAGAGCTCATCAATCTAAAACCAGCCAACGAATGATATTCGACCTCGGTAGTGTAGATTCTTTGAATACGAATATGCAACATAATTTTATGAAAGCAATATTATTTCCCGTCAGAATGAAATAGGTTGTATTAATAATAATTTATCCCATACAATTCCACATAATTTGGAAAATCAAGACATATTTCTTGAAACAAGTTGGAAAATACTTTTATTTATATTGAAACTATTTTGGTCAGGGGTCACTGAAATTGTTTTGTTCATGAAATAAATAGATTTTCGTAAAAAGAATAGCTTAGACTTTAAATAGTTATTTACCCTCTATAACTCAGTCGTTTGACCATAGTTTAAGTTTCAGATTTAAGTGCAATTAATTATACTTCAAAAGTATCTTCATAACTATCGTAATATCTAACATTGTAGGTAGGTATCTAACTTTGATTCGAAGCAATCTTTACTTTATCAATAATATAATTTAACATAATTCTGATATTACTAAACATATTGTCTTGTAAGTGAATTTAGATAAGCAAATTATTACTCAATAATGTAATTTTGTAAGAGTTCTTGATTTTAAATTAGTCCATATAAACTAATATGTTATTCTGTCGTTTGTGGTCCAGAGTGGTTGATATATCATTGCTCGCTGAACGTATTTCGTGTGTGTTTTATTTGGAATTATTTTAAATAAAAAGAAGCATTTGACTGGAGTGAGTACATTTTACTTAATTTATAAGAAATATAATTTTTAAATATTTCCATTTTACTTCAGGTTTTAACTTATGTATCATTATAAATTATTAAAATTCCTTCAAGACATAAGCCAGTTTTGTGCGATCGATGATTGCTCTATGGGTATAGATCTTCTGTCAGGGTAAATCACTTGCGCACGTGTCAAGGTTTAGAATAGAAGATCGGTAAAACATGTTTTTGATAAAAAATCCAAATACAACCGCATGTTCTATATTATATTCAAATAAATAACGTAAAATCGATTTGGGATACTTCTTTGTTTATCTCCACTTTAGCTTTAGATTAGATTACGTGACTTTATTAAGGCCAAAATTCATATTGTGACAATCCAGACGCAAATAAATGTCAAATGCACCTACCAAATTATGTAAATACAAGAGATAGGAAAATACCGGCAGGTGTATTTCCAAGAATATTGCAAATATCGCGTAGAGGACGTCGAGTTTCGGTTGGCATGGCTCATGCAAAATGTATAGAGGTGTTCGTGAAATTTGTATCAAAAAGGGGAATAGTTCCTCCGAGTCTCCGTTTCGACATCGTTTGATATTTCTCTGTTTTCGTATTCTGCACATACATATTTGTGCTTCCAAATAGTTTTGTTTTTGCTACGAATGTTTCTGGGAGTGAATTCTTGTTGAGAAAATTTCAATATTTTTTCTTAGGGAATATGTAAAGGTATGCTTCGCTTTTACATTGCAAACTAGCTGTGCCCTGCGGTTTCACCAGCGTTGACTTAATTTCATGGGTGGCCCGAGGAACCTTAATGTTTCTTTTAATAAAAGTTACTTCTTGATACATCAGATATGTGTCAGTGAAAGTCCCGCTTAAATCCGTCCGGCCGTTTCCGAGATTAGCCGCAACAAACTGACAGACAGGGATTTTTTTTTAATTTGTATTTTCATCTGTGTAACGTAAATACTTTAATATATATTTAGTGAAAAGCTGTTTATTTCAAATAATATACAGACACTTAAATTTTATTGATCTATATAAATGTATAGAGATTAAGTAAGTACCTACCTAAAATTCAGATGCCACATCATACGAGGTTGCGATACGCTCAATTACTCGACTGTTTCTAGCTGGTAACAAAATTGTGTACATAAGTGTTATAATGTAACATAAGTAGGTAGTAGAATAACTAACTGAATTGCTTGGTTAATTAATACTGCAAAAATAGTATAATATATTTACAAAAATCAAAAATCAAGTAACGTTTTGCTTCGTATATTTTGTGAAGCAATATGGTCTAACATTTTTGAATACCTACTTAAAGAATATATTGTGCGTTCAGTTCCAAAAAAGTGCGAGTAGTTCTAATGTAGTGCCTTCTTAACTTATGGTACCTATTTCTAGTGTTTGTATTTCGGCAAAAGCTCTCGTGTCGTGTATTTTCGCTGAAACAATATTTCATCTCGATTTGATGGGGGTACGACACGCCATTGCTTGGTTTATTTTTACTCGAAGCGCCCTTCAAGTCGTCTGCCTGCATAAATTTCCTTACATTCGTGTAGATACTTCTCTTGGAAAGCAACCTAAAGTATCTTTAGGGACTTTTCTATTTTCATAGTTCCAACCACAGAGTAAAAATATATACAACCAGTAGCTCAAAATAAAAAAATATTATATCCAGTTCGACCTACCACAGTCAAAAAACTAAAATTAAAACATAAAGTTCTTTAAGTTCGTATGTCCTTATAGTGCTACCAACATAATATATTACAACTATCATTTAAAATATGTATATATTCAAATGCCAGCCATAAGTACGTCATATCTATACTAGTATATAAAGCTGAAGTTTTGTTTGTTTGTTTGCATAAATGCGCTAATCTGGGATCTGCAGATCCGATTTGAAAAAATATTTGAGTGTTAGATAGCCCATTTATCGAAGAATGTATCTAAGCTAAGACCAATCGCGGGTGAAAGTTAGCGTTATCCCAACGGAACTATTCCCCGCGGACGAAGTCGAGTACAGGAGCTAATTTTAAATAATGCCAGCTATATTTATGTTATATCTCTAATTAACCTTAATGTGGTCCACCTGCCTATGTTAATAAATAACAAAAAATATAGGAATAAGTTAGACGTTTGTAAATTAAAACATCCGGTTCGTTAATACAAAATCAAGTTCGTTTTGTTCTGTTAAAATTATAATTATATTTATTTATGAAATATGCAAATAGTGACGTAACCTTTAGCTTTGCCTAGACTTTGTATATTTATTAATATTTTTCAGATAATCTCTTATATTTCGTGAAGAAAAGAGCTGTAAAATTAAACCAATAACATTGAGGGTAGCTTATTTTTATATTCATGGCTTAACTTGTGAATTTACTTGATTATACTATTTTTAATAGATTGAATATACAGTTGAATTATACAAGCATCACATGAGAGCTAATCACTTGTCAATCTGCTCGGCATAAAAAACGTTGGTCCTGAGACAAGAAGACAAGGGCCGTGGAAGCCAAGTTCGAATCCCAGCGGGGCGATACCGATGAGTTTTTCTAAAAAAATAAGTACAGGGATTTACACTTTTACGGTGAAGGAAAACATGGTGAGGAAACCTAAGTAATTCAAAAACGTATGTATAGTGCCCGATAGACTCACCATCTGTCACGTTGGCACGTAATCATCATATGTAAAAAGTGAGGGTTGGTTATTACAACAACTCTGCCTACCCCTTCGGGGAATACAGGCGTGAGCATATGTAAGTATTATATGTATGTATCACCATCTAATGTGCCAAGAGACAGAGTTAAAAACACTGTAGGTATAAAAACTCTCCACTCTTCATACGTTCGGAGTGTTAGAACGATTATCTTGCTAAAATACCCCAGGATCTGAACTGGAACGAACACTCGAGGGTGGAGTTACCAAAAACGCTGGCTTTATTTGGGCGCTTAGCACCGCGCGTGTTAAGGTAGAGCTCACACTAAAAGCGTGAAGCGATTTATTTATTTATTTTTATTACGTTTTTAACGCTTATATTTTTTTTATACCAAGCTACTCCTACCACCATTATAAAAGGAAAAGAGGAATTAAATCCTAAACGCTCCATATTGAACTTTAAAAAGTTGTTGTTGGAATAGGAGGCATGTTTTTCAGCAAAGACTCCTCTCAGTAGATAGTAATAGCTGATAAAGTTAAAAAACAGAATACTGGCCAAACCATAATCTTTTAGCTATGATAGATTGAAAATGATTATGAGACACATTTATATGAATCTATAAGTCAGGTAGGTAATCAGAATTGTCGTCAGTTTTGTTAAAGTCTTATGTACTAGGCGGCGACTCTTAGGAGGCGGCCTTAACTAGACAATAATTCAGACTCCGGGCTGCTGACTGAGAAAGAACAGAAGGAAAATCCAATAAACACTTTGCTCGACTAAGAGATGAATCACCAGGACCTCGAATTCCACAGTAGCGTTTGCGACTACTTGGCCAACGAGGCAGTCATGGCAATAAGAACTCACCAAAATCAAGGATGGTTAAAAAATAAAAAAAGGATTCACACCTTTTATAAAACCTTTTGTTGCTTTGTTACTTTGTCTTACTCAAACAGTGGGCTTTTAAGAAAGTGAGAGCGGCTCGAGAATTAGATCAAAACATAGTTACCTTTGAGAAGTTACTGACGCAATCCTTTGTTAAAGTTTTTTAATTTTAAACAGGCATAATTGTAACAAAAGTGAAAAAGCAGTAGCGTTCTAAACAATAACAGTGTATCAAAGCACAATGTTTACCTGTATACATTACCTACGGAGAATTGGGAGCGAGCAGTTTTTTATTCATTCTGAAAGTGAAACTTACTTTTTACACAAATATTATATATTTTTTTGTTGAAAGTGAATGCTGTGTCCATCGTCTTATTTTAAAGTAATCCTAATGGTTTTATTTTATAAATTTTACAGAAGCTATTCATTTACCTTACGTAAATATAATGTTAAAATGTATCAATGTACATTTAAGACGTAAAGACTATGAACATATATAAATACTGATTAGCAAAAAAAATGCCTTTTCACACAGTGTAGTAGAATTTGTTACTGTAAGAAATTATTGACGATCCCAGATTCACGAAGCTTCTCTCCTTCAGACGCTCAGTTGTGTAGTTAGATCTCCAACAAGGTACTGCTTACTAACACGAAGGCTGTGTCTCCTTTAGGACATAATTACAATTTAGTAGAGATTAAAATAATCACTGCGTATTCATGAAACCTGTAAGCACATAGAGTTTTTTGATGACTAAAATAAATATAAATATTGATTGGGCATAAGAAGATTTTGTATGATTACTCGCTATAGCTTATAGTACGCAGCCACCTTAAGCAGAGGGCAAAACTTGCACCGCATGTGATACGACCCGTACTGTTTCTCTTTATTAACCAACTTTAAAAAACGAGGAGTCATTTAATCCTTCTCTTCGTGCAGGTGATGCAAATAAGTGGTTAAAAGCTCCTTTGTTTCGTCTGGCTCTCATGATGCGCAGTAATTATAGTCTACAGTCTAAAGAACTTAAACATTGTCTCTCCACTTTACACCTAAGTGAAAACAACTTGTGGTCTATTTTTGTGTAACAATAGTCTAATGAGGTCTTCACAGAATTAAAAAATACATTTATTTAAAATGCGGAATAAAAACATTGCTTTTTTTCTAACTATTCTGAAGTAGGCACAAGAAGCATGAGGCGGTGGTTCTTGTAAATTATTTGGTCTATACTTATCACTTGAAATTAAGACGACTATTTCATATATCAATATCACAGACGATTATTAATATAACAGATTACCATATATTTATGTGACCAATAAACATATACCGCCTTGTAAACAATCGAATCTATTAACATCAACATTCTCCGCTTCAGCAAATCTGTCAGTAACACAATCGGGCGCCACCGTGTCTGTCCCATTATGTAAATGTTTTAATCTTCCCAGTTCCCAAAGTATCGTTCCTACTAGATAAGCCTTATTCGATGCATGTCACGAATCAGCCGAATATCTTGGATGTAGATTAGAAAAACATGTAAATAGCGGGAGCAAACACCCGTATCTATACACATATATCTTGGGTATAAGCGCTCCAACTCCGCAGGACTTCTGTAACAAAGAGATTGATTCCATTAACATATTTCTGTCCCATTGCGCCACTTACGATTGGTTACGTCACTAATGGAACGAAAGAGAAATCATAGACAATATGTAACATATAGAGTTGTTTATTTAATTCTTGTATTATGGAAATTTTGATAATGGAACTAGACTTGGTAGAAATTTGTAATACGATATTTTCCATAATATTCCATATAAATAATCTGTGTGTATGTTAATCATCTAATATATTACAAGATTATACAGTTACATCGGTCTTACCTTTCGAAATTACTTTGGTCGGCTAATCACTTCACGAGGAGTCATGATCGGACTTAACTTTAGTTCGAATGGCTTGTACTCTTCTCGGTTATTTTACTCATCCAAATAAATTGTTATCTTCAGTGGGCATAAATACTTACTTGATGAGTGAATATAGTTTTTGCTCCATGTTTCGATGCAGGACTGCAAATTGCGAGTCTAAGTTATAGACGACCTGTAACATAAAAACAATGTGTTAATTACTAACTAGGCTTTTTGAGAGAATGAAACTTGACTCAAGCTAGACCGTGTCGAGGCCGAACCGCGCTTGGGCCTCGGTGCTCGGCCGCCATTCGGCATACAAACTTACATTATTAGCTGACCATGTCACGGCCGACGCTCAGCTCGGACTCGGCTCAGGTATAGCGTGAGTCATCCTTAATTTTTGTTCCCTTTTAAAGATAGGTATTGAAAGCAAAAAGCATTTGTTTATCAACAGTCCATGTAATAAAACGCCAACTTCAGACAGGGAGGTTAAAAATTATGCAAAATACAAACAATCCGTAACTTAAAGTTAGTAAGATAAAAACGGGCGAAAAGAGCCTTTACGCTGTACAATAAGAAGCATATAATTATAATAAAACCAAAACAAAATGTGAAAATATGATGGGAACACAGCAGCACGGGGTGTTTATCGGGGCTTTCCTTAATAAAGTCCAATGATATCAAGCTATGTCAATTCCTATGCAAATGTAACAACTCTTGCTTCCAAATTATAATATTTTTGCCTCGGACTCAGGAAACGGAATAGTCACGGGAATTTTTGTCATTGTAATCTTGATTTTTTGCTTCAAGCTTAATTTTTTTGAGGTTGTCTCTTGCAGCTTAAGCTCCGGAAGGTACCTATTGCTGCTTAATCGGAGATTTTTTTCCTGAGATATGTACCTACTTCTATTATTGAAACATGGATTGCGGAGTATATGTACAGTATTATAGCGTTCGCAATTTACCGCTCCTGCATTTTTCCGGATAAATTTCTTTTTTTTTGTTTATTTTTTAAAGCGTAATTTTAATAGCGTAAATATATAAAAAACCCATCTTATGTAAATTTAATGGACACGTGATAAATTCACACCGTAGAAAACATTTACGTACTTCAGTATGTTACACAGCGCTTAATTAAAAAAATGTAAACCTTTTACGAAGCTATGTTAGATCGTCAGGTTGTTTGAAGTAGGCTTTAATTAAAACTAATCCAAGAAAGCATTCAGAGGAAGCCCCGTTGAACCTTTGAGCTTGCTTCTTGCTCACAGTATTCTAAGATATTCTTGTGTTTGGAGAAAATTCATTTGTTTCATGCAGACCGTCCGTTTTAGACCCAAATTCTTACTATATTCTGAATTATACAATATACAAGACTGAATATTGACACTATTATAAGTTATTTAAATAAATAATATAACTTATTAAGGTCTCAAAACATGCAACATTACTAAGTGCCTTTGTACAATCCTAATTGCAATATTTAAACCTGCATTATAAACACAAAACGAATATAATGAAATTAGGAAGGAATATTACAAATTTGGGGCAGAAAACCACAAGGTCTTAAACTTTGCGACTTAAAATCGCCCGTCTGTAAAGCCAGTAGACCTAACGTGGAATTAGAAGGGAAAATAGGACGAGATAATTGTGCTTCCCCGGTCCGTCCTCGTTACCAAGTTTAATCTGTTTAAACTTTTATTTACTTTACTTGCGTCAAATTGTTGCGATTAGCAGTCGGGCCTTGCTGGCTCAATGTTTTAGCGTTGTTCCAAATTAAACCAGCTTTACTTATTAGCACAGAGAGGAATTCCAAAATTGTTTACATCTAGATGATATCTTTAACTGGATCAAGACCAGATGAATATAATTATTCCTTATAAAACTACAGAATTTCTTGGAAATCAAGCAATGTATGTGTACGGAATACTTAATATAACATTTTGGTGTTAACATAAATTTTGTTCATTAGTGAGTAAAATTAACCACACTAATATTTTCTATAGAAAATTCCATATTATAAATTGCAAAATATTTAATAAACTTCCTATTTACAAATTTAGGCATTAATCAAATAAACAAACTTATAATATCAATAAAAACATAAATGATAGTTTTTTTCATTATATGCTATCAAAATGGCTACATCAACATTCCCAATAATTCATTTTCACATCTACCTAAAACGTAAGGCAAGTCGCGATGGAGCTAGTTATCCACCTATTAATTTGCTTATTTATTCATTTAATTTTTAACGTATGTAAATACGACAATAGTTATGCAAATTCAGATAGGTGTGTCTAATAGAGACGTTCGAATTCTGAATTGTTAAATAAATACAAAAAAACTAGGACAGTTTTAAAAAGAATATGCTGGCTACATTGCCTACCAGAATAACATGTTGTGGTAATGTGCTCTAAAATTCTTGAGCATTCATGGAATTTAGTAGAAAGTGACATCATTATTTTCTCTATATAATTTAGGAGATGCAACCGACTAAGCAGTAGAGATTTGTAAATCCATGTTGAAAATATACTGAAACTTATTTATTTTAAGCTGATAACTAATATTACCTAATATTATGTCTTGGAAATTAAAATACTAAATGCAAAATAATTTATAAAATCATATTAAATAGGTGTTGCTTTAATTTTCAGCCACCGTTATTAAGATCCAAATAATGCATCATACAATTAATCTAACCCGCATGAAAAATTGACCTATAATTAGAAGAAATTGAACAAAAATCATATTAAACGAAAGTATGTGGTGGGTAACTCCAATTTGTATGGACGATATAGATACAGATTAGATAAAAGACGTAGGTATCCGAAGGTATTCTCCAACCACTAAGAATTTTTGACACCCCTCTGCCGCAGTCGACACCGCAATGTAATCTCATAGCGGGGGCTCATTTCTTTCCATTCCGGAATCCAATTCGCTTGAGACCCAAAATCAAGTACCATATTCGAATAAAATTTCAAGATTTACGAAACCTAACCTAGGTTCGGTAAATTTTAACCATTGAATACAAATGTAGCACCCAAAAATCTTAGCAATATACGAGGTGATATTGAATATCAATTTGTACTAGTTCCATGCGGGTGCCATCACGAGTTATGACCGCTAACTTTTATGATTAATGATTCTGTCCATCTCTCTATACGGCCCACTATGTTTATGAAAGCGCTCATAACTTGTGACGGCATAGGGTATCACTCGTTTCATCTATCTGGCCACTTATTTATTGGACAAGTTATACTTAGGTATTCAATAGTCTGACTGAACGGTTCGGTTGGAATGAGAAATCAGAACATTAATTTACTTTTAACTTAACTTTCCTGATACAGGGAGGAATTGGGACTAGATGAGATATATAATGAATAAATTAGACTAAAGAATATTGCATTCAATCAAAGTCCTACCAATGATATTAGACTTTTATTAAAGAGGACGATTTGTCACTAGCGTGCCGAAATTGAGACATAAAGTCTAGGCTCTGTCCACATTTGCTCTCAATGTTTTTTTATATTATATACTTTATTGACAGGTGCTGTCACTTGTCAAGAACGGAACATTTTTTCATTCATTTTGTGAACGAATAACGTATTTATACTTCTTATATCATTGCAGCTAACGACCACTACTAGGACGCCTACTGATTGACTATCAAATATATTCAACGTTTATCGACTACCTGTCAAACTTATTTAAATGAAATGACAGTTAATAGTTCGATACCCGACTATTGAGTAATAAGACGATGCACTCGTAATAAATATAATTCGACGCTGCAAGCCAAAGCATGTTCGTTTCCAAGTTACTGCAAGTTAACCTGCACTTTGGAGCAAGTCTCATAATATTACCGCGTTGTTCTGTAAGGTTTCTCAGCGTCGTATTAAATGTCGAGTGTTCTCAAAAATACGAAATTGAACTTTGTCGTCTATCCATTATGTATCAATTTCCTATGATCGAAACCGACGCTCGACGTCAAGTTCAACGCCGAGGAACTTTACAGAATAATGCGGTAGTATCCATATCGAATTATCAACGAATCGAAATTTATGTAAATTATCCACACAATAATTTATATTTAAATTCACATAATTTAATGACAATGTATAAACATAACTACCTATTTGGTATCCGTTATATTTGGTTTCTTAAAACGAAGGCATTTCGTTTCAACAATACCTACCTATTGTCAGTATTAGTCTGTGGAAAGTTGCTTGCACATGCAAACGTAAAACGTAAAACCTACGAAATAGTAATAATATTATTTATAAGAATAATACAATTTTATATTTATATTCGATAATCGAAAACAGATAGTACGATTGGTATCTAAATATTTGGCTAGATTGTCCATTCAAAATATTGAGGATTCAAAATATACATTACCTAATTAATTCAAAAAGCAACATTATAATACGACATGTTAAAAATTTATAATTTTAATAAAAATTATAGCTCGATAAGAAACTGTTAGCCCAATAATAACTCAATATAATTTCCGAAATATGCTCGAATTACATTTGCTATTACGTTTATATGGGCAAGCCTCTGCGGACCTCTTAAATAGTTAACTTAAGCAAGTTCTCAGTAAAAAATCTCCTCACTATTTACATAAGTTATTTATGCAAATAGTGAGGAGAATTTTTAACGTTATGAGTAATTTAAATCACTTATATTTAAAAGTTAACATCGAAGTTTCGTTGTGCGTCATCTGGTTTGTATAACGGTGTCTACGAACTGTTTAACGTGTGAACTGCGTTACCTATGTCTCCGATAAAATTCATGTGATTTCAACACCTATTAAAAAAAGGTATTTGCTTACCTACGACAAGAATCTATACAGATAAATACAATTTAAGTGTCTGTATGTAATTCCAAAATAACAGCTTTTCACTAAATGCATATGAAAGTATATACGGCACTGACTTGAATTTTTTTTTTAATTTTTTTTGGGTGTATGTATGTCTTTTAATTTAGGCTACTTTGATTTAAAAAAAACATTGAGGGTTCCATTGGAATTAAATTAAATCTACGCGGGTGAAACCGCAGGGCACAGCTAATTAAGAAATTTTAAAGAATCTCTTTAGATTAAAATAACCTAACCCCAAAATGTTCTGCATCCTACCTACTTACACAATTCTTTAAAATGCAGTTGCAATAACCCGTCGGCCATGTTACCGACCTTTCCACATCAGACGTCCCAGTGCACCCTATACCTATCTCCTTTCCTCTTATTTATTTGAATGTGCAACTGTTTCATTCTCCCTAGCCCCAGCGCCAAAATAGGGCAATACGCATGCGTGTCGTGTCAATGTCAAATCAATCCCGTAGGCTGATGCAACGCTACACACAATTTAGTTAGTCGCATACACAAATGAATTGAAACATTCAATTAATACTGTGATTTTATTTTATTGCAGGAACCGTCGGCGCGGAGACGAGCGATGGATATTTCAACGGTAGGTTTTAAATATGAAATTATAATTATAAATAGAATTAGCACCAAATACATCACTCTCTCCGTATCACTTGGAAATATATACTTTATACTCGAATGTATTTTAACGAACATTGAATATTTTATGATTCGATTCAGACTCGGGGATCAAATTTTTAGAAACAATGCTCGCTACTGCGTCTCTACACGAATAGACCATGCATATAAATCGACTTCAATTTAGAATAATATCTGAACAGAACATTTTCGTAACATGAGAATTTGAAGTTGCACTCATTCAACGTTATTTTTGTTACACACGGCAAGTAAATTTGGCAAAAAGTAAGACTTACATAAAATTTCATTGGTGGATGGTATCAAGTATAAAATAAATTTACACTTTTTTAAATTGAATTTGTAGAAACTTATTTTATTTTTAAATTGACTTTTCACTATCAATATACTCATTTATGGAAACATCAGAGGTACAGGAAAATCAATAAAGTTCCAAGTAAAACAAAACTTGATCTCCACAAGACATTGGAAGTTAGTTAAATATTTAGTCATAGACCGGGAGGCAACGAGCATATTTTTACGAGTGGCAACACTCATTACTATCTTATTACGTACGGTGTCGGGCCGGCCGCGACGATGGCAACATCCAATTTCCCAGCTTCCCATTTATTGATATTGACTCGGTAAGGACGCCTCGTGAATGCTTCTCAACTAAGATTTAGCAGTGTCTAGATGTGACATGCATGACTCAACTGGTGCAGTTTTATTGGTCAATACTGCACCATTGTAACATTTTATACACTTACGTGATGACGAGAAGGATAATTTATTGTAATATAATTGCAATTGCAGAAACGACTATCAAAATAGTGAGGCGTCAAAGCGTCTGCTAGAAAACTATGCATACAATAATGTCTTCGTGCTATAGAATAAACTTCTCTGAGTCCATTCATTTAAGTCCCTAATGCCTACATTAATTTAAGTCGTCGTTTGCATTCGTTCACATCGCGGTCGTCCCGTTTTATGGTCCGTTCATACCTAGAGACTTTGAAGGTATCAGACAAAATAATATTCTGTTTAACTATTTCAAAACAAGGAAGAGAAGATCAGGCCAGGAAATAGTCCATCTATTAAAATCTTTAACTCGACAAGGTATATTTTTCGACGTAGAGTGAAAAGCTCCCAAAAAGTGGTGATCAGCGTGACTAGATTAAGTAATGATTATTTAAATCATGTTAGTACCATTGAAATCATTATAGGACAGAGGAACTCGGAAATGTTTAACCTTCTTAGAATACAATGGTAAAGATATTTACTTAATTTGGACTTTAATGCGAGCAGCGCATGACTTAAAAGCGCGCCGATTCACTTTGTACATTTTTAAAAAAATTTGCAAATAAACATAGTAGGCTGAGATAACGGGTACAAAAAACAAATTATGCTAGTGTAATGTGATGTCTAGGTTACAAATGGAAATAAAAAGGTCAATGCCACGAAATATTTTGGAGGATTAGCATTTTAATTTTGTTTTGTGCGTAGTACTGAGCTCATTTTTTTTCCATAACGAAAATCATTAACTTGTGAAGTTCAGTAGAGAGTAAGTTCAGAGGTTTTGCCGCTAGAGACCCTACATTGATAATGTTTATGAATGAGTTTTAACCGATTATTGTTTTATAGTTAATCAAGTAGTTGGTGCCGTCGACTTTATAAATTTCTTTAGATAGGTAGATATTTAATTAATAGTTTAATACCATCTTATTAAAATAATAATAAAGCGTAACTTAAGACTAATAAAATAAAAATAAATAAATATTAAGTTACAAATTTAATTTAGTTTTAAAAAGTAGGTAAATGCATTGCCGTACCCAGTAAGCTTTTTATCTCTGTGTGGTCGATATTTGGCGGTATCACTTATTATCATCAAACCTAACGCGGGATAAGCTTCAGCCAATACGTGACTTGCGAAAAATAGTCATTCCTACCCCCTTGTGGTACGGCCAGCTACTCGTATATAGGATAACTTGCTGAATTTTCATTACTAAATCATACAGTAAGTATGATTTCTAGTAAAGAAATATAATATAGATGTGCCGCGGTACAACCCGCGCTAGGATTTTAGAATTTTAGGATTAACAATATAGGTAAACTATTTTATATTAAAAGCAACATACATTACTCCTTTTAACATCAGCAATTTGCCAGTGAGAGTCCCAGTAAAATGAATCCTGCCGTTTCAGAGATAAGTCGGAACAATCAGACACACAAAGAATTATTTAAAAAATATAAATTGCTATGTACTATAAAAAATTGTATACATTTTAATATGCTTTAATGTAAAGTTGTTAATTTGGATGTACAAACAATTTAATGTATCTATATCAATCTATATATCTATATTAGGTACCTATATGATGAGTACCTCGCAGGAGAGACAGAAAAAATATTATCTTTCTATTCTAGTTTTTTTGTGTTCAGTATATAATAATATAGTGGTAAGATGTTTTACACGGCGTGTATCATATTTGTGATCAAAACATGTTTTCTTTTTGAGAATAGTCATCTACGTCAATATTAAAATATTTATTCATGTTTTGTATTTTATATGCGGAAAGCTGAAGTACTCTCCATGCTACATATTATTTGTATCTTTTTGATCTCTACACTTAATATGTACAGACAATGTCAAACATCAATTAATTATGAACTGAACTGTATCATCAGCATCTCCTTGGCCTTATCCCACACATTATTGGGGTCGGCACTTGATTTATCCCGATGTGGGTGATAAACTGAACTGTACATACCTCACAAATAGGAATATACACCAGAATTATTAGTAGATAATATTTCGAATATCATATGCACCTCACAAGAAAACCAGCTATATATTTAAAATGAAAACAATTAATGCAATATCATCATCTTCCTGCCCTTTTCCCATGTTATTTGTGGTCGGTGCAATGTGCTCTTCACTTCCATTTCTCTCTATCACCCGTCATATCTATATTCACTCCTATTTTAGCCATATCATCTTTCACACAATCCATCCATCGTTTCTTAGGTCTTCCTTTCCCCTTGTAACCATCCACAATCATAAACAAAACTTTTTTGGCAACAATTAATGCAATAAACAATTTGAAACAAACATCACAAAAAGATTTTTAGCTACCTAAACCAAATCTGACAAGTAGCAAAATATAAGTTTTGTTGTCAAAAGTGGAAAAGCACGTTCTTGGCCAACCTTATAGATATTGATAATGTTAGCGCAATATTGTAGAAAGCTTCCTCTGACGTAAATCATGAAAATGCTTTCTCTACAAAACATACTTAATCAAGAGGAGTTAAGATAAAGGCAAAGTTCAGTAAAGCACAGATTATATACCGCAGCCCTCATTCGAGACATCTACAAAGTCTTATCGATTGCGGGCCTCGACTTGGAAAACTGTCAAAGTTTCCCTACACTTTTCTCGTATTTGGGTTACGCAGCGTCTACTTACGAAATTGCTTGAGACTTCGAGAGATATTCACAAAGATTGGTAGTTTTTAACTAAGAAGATAAGTAATGAAAGGATTTTGTTACTTCGAAATATATTTTTGTAAACATTTTGTGGCCGTCTTCATGGAAACATTAAATATAAAGAAACAGGCTTCATAATTAGTGCCCACTAGAACATGCTTAAATGCAACAGCTGCATACCTCAATCTAGTGCATGTCTTGGAATAACTAGTTTATTGGTATAATATCAAACGACGCGTCCTGTTGGATCATTCTAAATTGACCTTTAAATTTATATAATTAAAGTCTTAGGTCCAACTGACTCACTTCAATGCCTTTCATATTATACCGAGAATCAAAAGGAATAATTACATCAGTAGTCTCGACCTTGAGCTATAAAATCTAAGAGACCAACCGACCACCCACACACAACGATGTCCCATTAAGATAATGTTAGAGAAAGTATGAATCTGAATTATTACACTTAAAGCGTTCGCCTTAAGATTACTATTTGATACAATGTAAACTAGTTAGAAAAAAAAAACAGTTTTAAAATTAAATTTACGAACTTCACAGATATTAAGTGAATTATATAATTATTTTGCGGATTTTCTTTTGTCTGTCTTGCCAGAGGATAATCTCCTCCATTATTACATAATGCAAGTAAGATTATACATCCGCATAGTGGTAGTGGCGATGACCGAAGCAGCTAATATTGTTACGTCTAAGAAAATCATAATATTGTTTATGATAGTGTGGCGATAGAAAGTTTGCTTTCACAAGCAGAAATATTAAGACGGTGAGTAATTTTATTAACATTGAGAATTGTTCGATTCTTAAGCGATTCTGTCATTTGTGGAGTTTTAATCCGTCAAAAAGAATGTTTAACATCAAAATGTATACTGGATTACGAAACTGCCCAAAAAATAACATTTCATTCGAAAAACATCAAGGAGGTTCAAGTTCGATAAATGAATTTTAATTAATTATTTTCGCAAACCAGATATCGACTTGCACATTTTATTTACATATCTAATTATGTAAACACGGTGCGGGCTCCGTTCGAAATTCGAACCTGTCTGTCAAAGCGGAATAAATGGAGCCAATCAGAGATAAATAACCTTCGGTCCGCGAGCGTGGCCCGTTTCATTTGCATGTCAATGACGCGGGGCGTGGGGAAGGCGCGGGGCGCGGGGCGTGAACCGTGAAGGTACAATGGCAGTTCACCTGATAAACTCAAAAGCCAATGTCATACACTGCAGGCTGTAAACTCATCGTGTTGATCGCACTCAACTTTTGTGTCTGAGATCGCATTACGATGAGACGAATACTTTATTCTAACAGAATGTCATATCAAACTTTCATTCTATTGGTATAAAATGGATAGGTACTACGTGGGAACATGACCAGCCTATAATGTCACAATAACTGTCAATTTAGTCAGAAGATAAGTGTCGTTTAAGTATTCAAAATACACGCCTGTCCATTTGACCACGTTTTGTAGAGGTTTTGTAACCAAATTCCCAAGTGCTTGAACAGAAAAGTTCATAGCTATGAAAGGAATGAAATATTTGCACTAAGGTAGATAATCAAAAATATTTCCTAATAAAATCTTTAAAAGTAAAATAAATTCGGTTTTCTTATATTGGCGAACCAAGAGAGTGTATCGGGTCACGACCGCTTAGGTACTCTTTTGAGAGTCTTGTTGAGTCGAAGCAAAAATGTTCTGCACTGCTGCCTTCCAAGAATTTTCAACTGTCTGCAAAAAATAATTCACAATTTTGACAATGTTAGTCCGACCGTACCATTTACATCTTATATCTTCAAACGAGCAGTTCTTGTATATGTATATATATATGCACGAAATCTCGGAAACGGCTCCAATGATTTTCATGAAATTTTGCATGTAGGGGGTTTCAGGGACAAAAAAATAGATCTAGCTAGGTTTCATATATGGAAAACATTGTTTTGACCATGTTTTCAGACCCTGAAAATCTCATACAATATCATTACAATACAACAGCAAATTTTGCGCATCTGTCAAGTTATGGTAGCTCAAAGGTGAGGCTTCTAGCTTTCGGGGCGATAATGAAACTAGAGTACCCCGGTTCGAGACTGACGTTCACCAGATTTTTTTTGTGTGAAGAATAAAACGAGCACAGCGCGGTCAACCATTGATTATGAGGTAAATTTTACTGAACATATTTTTGCCAATATTCGAATCAGCAATACTAGAATCTCTCTTGGTATTGATCCAACTTGAAATAGAATTAAGCTGCTTCGTTCTTGGCAAAGCTCAAAGTAGGTTATTTTCTTGGCAACTTCATCATCCTACTTCTTATATGAGAGCATCAGAGAAAGTATCTATTCAGTCACTTATGATTATTACTGAGGTACTAACTAGGTAGCTCAATATAGAGGGTGCTACTAGCATAACCTTCACAACTGTTAAAATAAGGATTTAATTTTATTCATCTTTCCTTAATAATTATTATTCTTTGGTAAATATATATAGTAATTTTATTCAACTGAAATAATCTAAAAATACCCAGTGTACCTGTCTCTGTCCGCGCCGGCGCTGGAATAAGCAAGGACTATCTATTATTTCAGTTTTTTAGCCAAGTAACATTTTCCCTTCATTAAACATTTCATTAGAAAATAATATTTCGTTAAAGTTGTACTGTAGTAGGTAATTATGGTTACTTGTTTGCTGGCGAGGTAATAAATATCTAATAACATTAATATAAACCACAATCTCTTGAACACTAACAGAAAAATATTAATGCTTCTCAAAGTAGTGTTTGAATAGTTAGTATGATTTTCCGATACAAAAATAATAAGTACGTAGGTAACATTTAATCTAGTAGTATTAGCATAATAATTTAAATTTTAAATGAACAATTTGCCTTTTCCATATTTTTGTACGCATATTTTATGATATTAATTGATTATTTTCAAGAGAACCTTTTTAAAGGCTGCCAATCAGACCTTTTTGTTAAAAAAATATAAATTGCCTCATCGATATAACTAAGCCACATTCGAGATCATTGGTTCGCGTTATTCGCCCTGTATAATATTCCAATCGACGGACCAAATTCTGAGAAACCCGCTCCAAAGAGTATACCCGCTTATTATAGATGATCTTGTTAGATTTATATGCGGACGCTAACAATAACTTAGACTTCATACGTAATATGTATTGATGAAAATGTAGAGGCTACCGAACCGATAAGATAAAGATTAAGTAGCTTTATTCTAATCGAAAAAGTATCTTATCGATATATTCAATACTGTCGATAAGACAATAATTGTACGTTATACAGTATCTTATCAAGAGGAATTTAGAGACGTTCTAAACCTGCTGTAAGTTTTATTCAGATACGAGTACATGATAGGCTGGTTACTATTCCAGTTGCAGTTGCTTATATCTAAGTAACGAGTATGGAAGCAAATACAACTGTCGTCAACATAATAATAAGTAAGTAAGGGTAAAAAATCTCGTCTTATATTCATTTCATAGTGATACACAGTAAGTGACAAAAATCCACAGCTTGAAATTTCTTATTTAATGAGCTTATAAAGTTTGAAATTTGACGAAAGTGTAAAGTTTTTGAGTCTATACAAGAAAAACTTTCCAGCATCATTTCTAAAACTTTTTTACTTAATTTTTGGCGAAATGGCTTGAAAACTTGACACATCAAAAAATGCGCTGTCAAGATTTTCTTATGTTGAATTAAGTCCAGAAAAATTCTGACCCTCGTAGATATAGGATAACTATTGTAGGTACGTGTTGAAAACTAAATAAGCTTAGTTCATTCATTTATTTCTTGTAAAACCATTCTATAAATAGCCACATCGGTAGGCAATAGTGAGTCCGTGTTGGTTCGTGATTACACCATCATGAATAGTCAATTAAACTTGTCCATCACGTGAGAATACAGAATTAGGATCGAAGAAAAAACACAGATAATATCTGCTTCCTTAATAATTTATTCCGTAGGCAAATTGCTTAAGTTTTTTGTTGCTATTTACGGTTTAATTTATCGGTATAAAGGCGTAAAATTTTGAAGTTAACTGTATTAGTACTGACTTCAAAAGCTACGCCTAATTTTTCATTCATTTTAGGGGATTTTTATGCTAAATACTAACATTAAAAAAGTGTACTTGCGCTATTTCACAATAAAATATGCGTAAGTAAAAGAAACATCACTGTGCTTTTAATACAATAATAAAATAACAAATGTTTTTTTATTAATTAAACGTTGCCCCTCTTTCTATGTTTAATCTGTGACAAGTTGGTTATCCCAGTTAACGGGAGCGTCATTTCGGCTATAGAGTCCATTGGTCGCGAACGTGACCGGTGGTCTTGTGGGAAATTCTTCATGGCCGCGACTATGTTTTTATCGATTTCATTTCGTTGTACGTTCGTATACTCGTAGGCACCTTTGCGGCATCAACAACAAAATGTTGAAGTGGTTTGGCAATAATTGTTACAGCATTTGAAAATTGTCAGCTGACGTGACTATTATTACGCCTTTAATTATTAGCTTTATGTAGTCCATGATTTTTATAATTGAAGTATGAGTTGATAAAGTTACTTTGCCCAACATTATAATGAAACTTATTGATAGCGATTACCTAATACTAAAAGTAATTGATGGCAAAATGGAGCCTTTATGACACAAGGATTTTAAATTTTGAAGTAGACATAAATATTGATGGAAAGGTGAAATTAGAATTTAATTAAAAATATATTTATCTTTCTGCTGTACCTATAAGTATAGATTCCTATCTATTAAATATATATTACAAGTGAAATTAAAAATTATCAGTGATTCAGAAAACGCACTTTAGTTCAACTCACAAAAAGTAGTTACACCGTTCCACCTACATGATATACCTATAGAAAATATTTACACATATTTCCTGCAATATCAGAAGAATATCGAGTTATGTGTAGGTGTTTGGGGAGAATGTAACAAATATAGGCGAAGGTGGAGGTAGGTAAGAGCACATGTTTTATATTATTGAAGGCCGGACGACGATGTTCCGCTTGCCTTTACACATGATCACGACGAAATTGCTATTCCGCACAGACAGACGTTTTCTTAAAATAACACATAGCGCGGATTGAATCATTCAGTTCGATACGCACAGTTAAGTGTTAACAAATCAATAAAATTTACACCTGTTAATAGTTATTGCGATGCAAACGGTCGGTAATTATTCTGATCTCAGGTTTTGATAGAGCAAAATTATAACGTGAATAAAATGTTATCATTTTAACTCAGTTTGAATAAAATATTCGTTGATACTAACGTTCATTTGGCATAACAATTTGTTTCTAACTTTTTGACTCATAAATGTTTGAGATACCTAATATCGTGTGTAGATAATGTGATATGTCAAAGGCCGGTAAATATGTATTCTTATCTGTTTACGCAAACGATGTCCCCGACCCGAACCAATATGATGTTAAACATTTGCATTTCTTAGACCTTGCCCGAATATCCCTTCGTATGAATAAAAACAAAAACATTGTTTGTGTAGAACTCGTGTGCCTGATTATATTTGTACAAAATATTCCTTGTATCTCGTGTACACAGCATAATAAGTCTCTTGGGCGAACAAATGGAGCCGAAAGGAAAACCATTGGCTGTAGTGGGATATTCTTGCGTTTTACGTGATCCGGCTGGCTGTGTATGGGTGGGATGGACAGGGGAAAATCTCTTGAACTGTATTAAGGCGCAAAGGTGGATATTCCCAAATGGTTACATTATTTTGTCGTTGCGTGCCCGGGGATCAAATGTTGCATTCCATTCCGAAATGAAACGTGGACAGGTGGTCATAAAGGGAAAAGGTTTTGGATATCTACCTACATTTTCAACAAACATATAACCTAAAATATATACATTTCATTATTATTCTTTCATTGTAAAATGTCCAAAGGTATATGTATTTGTACCGTAACATCGTATCCTTTTTTGTTTCAATTTGGAATCGATTTCAAAATATTATTAAAGTGTTTAATAAGTATGGGAAACTCATAACACATAATTAAACCCGCAATTTTGACAATTGTTCGAACCTCACCTCGATTGAAATAAAAGATAAGAACTGCTTTAAGATAAAATGTTCTTTATTTTGGCTCTTCTCCCGCGTTCCGGGCCATTAGTCGATTCTTACTAATTAAATTAATTCGGAAACGAAAAAACCATCGATTCCTCAAGTGATTATATTGATTAAAATGTTAATTAAAGCATTATCACGCTAGGATTGTGCGTTGATAACTTTTTCAACGAATGTTTGGTAAATCCATTACGAATGGTAATGCTATCGTCAGTCGTCACATGGAGATGAGCTTCGGAAATAACGCATAAATAATGTATATTAAATATGACAGACGCAATTTTGATATACATTAAGAAACTAGACAAAAAATGCTTGGTATAATGAAGTTGTTAGACTGCCATTAAAAATAAAATGCCGTAGGTGTTTATCTACACTGTTTTTAAATAACAAATCAAAACGGTAATGGTAGGGTAGGCCGAGGAAGTTTTATAAGCTTGCCGTAAATAGCAATGCCCTTTGTAGTTTGCACCGGTTGGGTTCTCACAAAAGCAACTTGCCGTGAAGAGTATTTCTTCCCGTACCTTGATCGACCCCTTCCGTGTCCACATATATTTATATTCCTACTGTATTTGTAGGTATTGCAGGTAAGTACGGGGAAAATAAAGAACAAGCCAGAAAGGGATTAACGAATTTTCGGATTTAAAAAAATGTTCTGTTCTTCTAACTTGACAACAAAATGTACTTGTAATAACTCGCAGTAGGTAAGTTAAATCATTGTACTAAGTAATAGAGGGAAAAAAATCTCAATTTAACATTAAATTTATTGATCAAGCCCACCATTTACATGTGAAATCGAATTGTTTTTTTAATCAAATAAACTTGGCAAAAAATATTTAATCCACGTTATTCCAAAAACTGATGCTGCGGCATACAGTTTCGCAAACGAATTCCGTATCAAGTATTCCAGTACACATCTCTCTGTTTTACGAAAAGGAGCTCTGTACTCTGGGTTAGAAAGTTGTTTGTCTTTTATTTATTTTTAAAGATATATTCAGATGTAGTTTGGGGGAGATGTGACCGTTTGCCGGAAGGGATAAGGTATAAAATTGGTCGTTGTTTGTGTTTTGTAAAATTGAGAGCGGCGCACCGCCCGTTGTGATGGCACCGCCGAATATTGCGTCCCTTATTTATGTCCACTTGAAGTTGCCGTAACTACAGCTCACATCGAGACATCGTTTTCTGCAAAACACGCATCACCCTCGACCCAATCGCAATATTTTACGTGAATAACGGACCTTAATTAAGGTTACTCACATCAAAATATTTAAGCTTTTGGTAGTGATTATAAATACACTTTCTGATGTATTTGTAATTTTGATTTTTTTATAATATATATATAAAAGATAAATTTAGCTAAACATAATTTTTGATCATATTTTTATTGAGAAAAAATATTACGATCAACATTGGAGGGTGAGCCATATTCCTCGATAATAAGTGCGGAATATTCTCACAATATCCTCTATTTTCCCAACCCATATTTTATCCTCGAAATGAAAACCGAGCAAAACAAGGAAAGAAAATTATCCGTCAGCCAGAATACATTGCTACTATCATACACTTTACATAGAACTGAATAATATTACAGACTAAAGAAACACCATCCGTATTATGATTGTTTTGGTGTTTGCTCTATTTGGAGGTTCAGGATTATTTAGTATGTGGTTGATTTAGTTCCGATCAAGAAAATCCTCGTATGAATCGGCATCTTTTCGACCGAAACAACTATGTTGTCTATATATTTGCAGGAAAACTAATAATGAAATAAGGAAAACGGAACAGATTGCAAAGGATTTGGCCAATGTTTATTGTGTAACATTGCCTCGGGCTGGGATAACCGCGGTTAATTGAAACGTGGTGTAGGGCTGGAGGAAAAAGATATGACTTGATTTTTCATGAAAAATTATTCTATGAGATTCTTTTATTACTGATTTTTTTTGAAGAAGTTAACCGTCATACAATTCTTATAACTACGTTGTGAACCTACTCAAAAATCGATAGTTCCTATATATGACGAAAAAAATATTTAAATACGTTAGGGATTTTCTTCAATTTCAATTTCAATTTCAATTTATTGCTTTAAAACATATTCTTAATTTAGCACTTACAGGTAGTGAGCGGTAACACTATAAATTAACAATATGTACCCTGTTGGGCACTTGTCTTATATATTTTAAATTGATATTTTCCACACATGCTCTGTGTCAAAATTACTCGCCTAAAAATTCTAGTCCCTACGTATGGAATTCAATAATAGTATAAAAAAATAATATTAATTAGGTAGGTGGTAGAAAAAGAACGTTGATAGAGCATGTTAAAATAAATTACGTAGCTGAGAAGTTTGAAACTGGTAAAAAATCTTTGAACATTCTTGGTCGCTTGGAACTTGCCGCTTGTAATCTACTTGAAATACTGATCAAAACCTTTTTATAATTTTAAGAGCTAATAGTGACGGGATATAAAAATAAACTTACACATATATTCATTTAAATAAAAAAAATATACCTAAATGTATATCAAACATTTTATATTAAATTCCAGACGCTTGACGGTTTGGAGTCAAGATGCCATTTTATTATTGCTTAGAAAACGCTACTTAGCTACTATTAACAATTACTTTATAGCTCCACAGTTTGTATGTTTCCAGCTAGTAACAAAGTTGTGTTAAATCAGTAACTTATATGTACTTATGTATGATCTCGCCCTACATGTGCCATGGAGTGTAACAAGCCAAAAAGCCAAAAGGGTTTTTAGTCTAAGACCCGTAGGATTGCGTATAGCTCCGGCTTCCCCAGTTTGATTATCATTCACCCCTTCTTAAGGCCTACCCTGAGTAATGCAACTTTGGATAAGGTTATTTGTTACTAGCTGTGGACCGCAGTTTCTCCCGGGTAGACTTAATTTCATGGATGGCTTTATTACGCGGAATAATTATTAAAAAAAAGTGTCTTCGTAACTCCTTGTAACATCAGCCAGTGAAAGTCCTATTAGCCCAAACAAACAAACAGATGAACAGACGGAAATACACACAAATAGACCGCGATTATTATTTTTTTTATATAATTCGCATACAACCCGTATTACACTTCCATATATATATTTAGTGAAAAGGAATTATAAACAAATCCTACATTTTTCTTTATCTGTATATATATATAGATATACACATCACGGTTATAAATGGTAACTCATTATTTTTGGGACCAAAAGTAAATCAAGTACCGACACAGTTATACATTACTATACATAATTGTACATACATTTTCAGAAGTATAATTTTGGTAAATTAGAAAAATCTGTTGATATATGTATTGAAGACATTATCTAACATGTATTACAGAAAAAATATAGTATTTACCAAATATATAAAATATCAGCTCCAGGTTTTATCATCTCCTTGTTGCCTACGCAGTATCTAAAGCGTGGAGGATTAATTCGTATCCTCGGAATACGCAACAGCATACGTCACGGTCGACGGCGTGTTATTACCCTCGCTTTGTTCACACCTTAATAAACACAGAACTTAAAATTACCCCATGAAACTTATGTAATTAAATTTGAAAGATACTTTAAGAGTTAGGCAATCTATATTTATATTCTAAAGTTACATGATAAATTAGCAGACGTCACAGGGTTTCCGCGAGAGTACGGGGTTTAAATATAGCCTATATTAATATGTAGCATTCTAAAGGTGAAATAATTTTTAAAATCGGTCCCGTTATTTGAGCCAATTCGTTTCAAACATTCTTAAATACGAATCTTTCCTCTTTTTAAAACTACTAGACCGACATAAAGAAATCGTTAAAAAATGGATACCTACACTATCAGCGAGTAACATACTACTAATATTCTAAATGTATATTTGTTTGTTACGCTTCCACGCAAAAACTACTTAACCGATCATCATGAAACTTTGTATAAATATTCTTTGAGGTATAAGAACTAACATATGTAGGTTTTTTATATGCCGTATGCGGGTGACGTCTCCTAGACAGTTTATAAAATACACATATATCTATAGTGCGGAGTAAAAAAACTGATGCAAGTAATCGCTAAATTATCACCACATAACGTTAGGACTAGGCGTATCATACAACAACGTCGTATTACATATCTAGACATTGCACGCCGCTCATAAATATGTCAACGTATCCTCCATGCGCCGAATAAATAATAGTGGTGTCCAGTCAAGACATTGTTCGTAAGTGCATTCGGTCGTCAGATCGCCGGCTGTCGATAAATGCCGGCCTTAATGCACAGAGCTCCAAAGATGTTAGGCTCCGGGTACACTATATAGTGGTAATAAGGTAAATGATATGCCGTAATATCCATTCTTGTTTCACTTTAGAGATGTTCGTTAGAGACATTATCGAATCCAGTACGTTCTCTTCTTGTTTCGTAGATACAAATACTTAGTACTGTAAAATGGTGGTCTGAGAAATTATGAAATTAGTAAAAAAAAAAAAAATTATATTAGTACAATTTTTTTGTGAGAAGATTGTATTTCTGATGCACACTTTGGGAAGACGACACAATAAACTTAGCACATAAAAAATACCTACGTGTTATCGTTCGTTTTTTTCTTTAGATACTTTTATGCCAAAAAAACATGCAGTCGTATTGATAGCCTCCTTTTTTTATTTGAAGTCGGTTAATAAAGGAATTTGAAATATAGGTACTGGTGATTTTTCAATGTAAAGCTAATACAATATGTTGAGAACACACCCTTATCCGACTGTAAGATGATAAGCGCTCACATTTAACAGGTAGCGACGGGGTATCTTCGGAGACCAGCACAGTGTAGGTATTTATATTTACACTCGCATACACTAAGTGCCTATGTAAATATGAAAAATGTGTGTTCATATTAAAATAACTTTGAAACTACTCATTTTGAAACAAGGGGAATTTCAAATAAGATAACAAACATCCAATGTATGAACGCACAGCCCAAACCACTGGACGGATCGGGCTGAAATTTGCTATGCACGTAGATGTTATGACGTAAGCATCCGCTAAGAAAGGATTTTGATTAATTCTACCCCCAATGGGATGAAATAGGGGATGAAAGTTTGTATGAAACTTTGTAAATTTTCAACCGATTGGGCTGAGACAAGTCTACGCGGGTGAAACCGCGGGGCACAGCTAGAACATACATAAATACATATGTTCTATGTATCCCATGGGGGTAGGCATTCTTAATTCGAATTAATTAAAGTTATCGAATTATTTCAATGTAGAGCGTGTAATTTATTTTAATGTAGCTAAATATACGAGCTCGTGAATTAGTATGGTGTAATACAAGGCAGTAATTAACATCAACTGACTAACCCTAAATGATAAGTACCTAATCTTTGAAATGTTACATCTCAGTAACAGCTCGTCAATTACAGTGACCTTTTAACACATAACAGATACATAAACTTTACAGTATCGAAATGTGTCAAATAAATATCTCAAAGTCATACCGACGTCTGTTTCCTACATCAAGGCCTGCTGCAATAAAATGATTAATGAACTATATTCCAATGGCTCGGAATCAAAATTATTATTGACGGTTGAATGTAAGAAATAAATAAAATAGTTATCCGCGGTGGCCGTGGGGTTTGAGCAATCGCCTGCTACGCAATCGACGTCGAGTTCGAATCCCAGCATTTAAAAAGTTATGTGCAGTAATTTCACTCCAAGTTTTTATTATGAAGGAAAATATCGTTAGGAAACTTACATATGTTTGAGAAGTAATTTTAAGTATAGTGTATGAGACGGCGATAGACTCATTCATAATCTGTCACGTTGGCACTTAACCATCTTAGCAGTAGTAATAATAATACCTCCAATGGAAGGCCGCGTAACATACTCGATATAAATTAAATGAAGATTCGATTACAGACCATTGCAATCGATTATAATAGCAACTTATTCAAAACACGTAATGATAGTTAATTCTTTGATCTTGATTCTTTGTAATTAAGGGAATATGACAAGCGTAAACAGAGATCGCGTGAAGCTACACGTAATAACAGACGCGTTAAGACGGAATTACATTCCCTTCACGCAATGGCATCCTACGACACGACAAATGCAATAAGAATTACCGACCAAGAGTTTTGCAACTTGTATTATCGTCAGCGTGTTGCGTGTTTAAAGCTATTTTGATAATATTGTTGGAGTTGTATATAGACTTTCTTGGCATAAGGTTACGTGTAAATTTTACGCTGGGAAAGAAAGGTTTTTATGGATTTCTAAATTACAGCAGGTAGTTACATATTATATTGGTCAAAGCTTACGAAACTAAATTCATTAATTAAAAATAAAATATATACATATACATAAAATTTAATTGTTTGTTTGTTATGCCAAAATAATAGTTTTTCATGAGGTAAATGCATATGAAAGTATATTTTCGGTACATACTAAAATAACAATTTTTCAAATGTGGCTCTGTCTGTCTATTTGTTCTGGCTAATAAAGAAGAAATGGCTAAGGCTCAGAAATAGTTGGACCGATTTCAATTGTACTTTCATTGATTAAGCTAATAATGTAAAAAGTAACTTATTCTACTTTTATTTAAAACAATAATTAGGGATCCACGAAGTAAAGTCAGCCATGAGACCACGTGAGTGAAACGGCGGGACACAGCTAGTTATGTTATGTTCATAATATAAATATAAATTGTCGCGTGATGATGTCATTTGTTTCTGAGCATTCCAGAAATAGCAGCCATTTAACGCAAAATACAAATTGAACAAACCAAGTAGGACCAAGCGAAATAAGTATGTAACGTGTCCTAGTATATAATATTAACCACAGATAATCTCTACAGCGCGATTCACAATATAATTGCCCCATCTATCGATACAATAATAAACTAAAACTCTCGTACAACATATTTGGAGGTAACACAAATATATATTATGCTCTATATGTTCCCTCAGTAAAAACGAGATTTGAACAAGATGGTGAGCTATAAAACCGCTAAGTAACACTCGCAATGATTTTATCGCAAGCGCGAACTATAATGAGTTATTAGCCGTAAATGCCACTTGGCGCTCATTCAAAACTGAGTTATTGCTGCAACTAAATCTCTATCAACAGATAATAACAAATCCTAGTGTTTTCCGTTCTCCTTATCTATATAAGTATATGGCTGAAGTGTTTGTTACCCTGATACGATAATCTCACGAATTAAAAAAAAATTCACGGTTAGATAGCTCATTTATCAAAGAAAGCATCACCCTAAGGCCAATCGCGGATTTATGTTAGCTTAAGCCCAAAGTAACAATTTCACACGGACAAAGTCGCTGGTATAATCTAGTTATTATATAAATTTAAAAGTACATTAACATCATGCAAATAATTAATAACATTATTCTGCTCTATCTACTTTATAAGTACAGGGACCTTACCATGAGATCTTATTGCAATGTTAGTTCAGTTGTGTGACAGTGACAGATGTATACACGTCACATAAATCTGTAGTAAAACTATCATGGCAATAAGAGGTTATGGTAAGGACCCTGGTCAAAAAGTTATAACTATTTCATTTGGATTACAATTATTCAACCCTTTTTAATTGTTATAAAAGATACAAATCAGGACAAGACATTTATAGTCATTATTTGCTTATGTAATAATTATTATGTTATCATAGTCGTTAATATAATGACGTCAGAAAAGTGTCAGTTTTCCTTATAGGTCAAAGTACCTATTAAATGTGGTCGTTAACTTCCCTTTCATTCTTCTTTTACTTTCATTAATGTATGCTGTTATGTCAATATGACACGAAATATCATGAAATCAAAAAAGATTATATATTTTAAAAAAAATGGAGTCAAACTACAATAAATTTGAAAGTAAATATGCTAGTATTATATCACTAATGAGAGCATCTAGTATTTCTATAAATAGTTTATCAATGATTCAAATATTTTTGAAATAGTATTCTGTAGGTATGAAGAACCGTAATAAATATATATCTAAATAAAATTGAAGTGTCTGTTTATTATTCCAAAAGTAACAGCTTTTCACTTAACGCAAATAAAATTATAGTACTGACGTACATTTTTTTTTACATTTTCTCTCTCAGTTAGCTAATGTTACAAGAAGTAACTTACTTTTGTTAAAAACACATTAGAGTTCCGCGGGTCATCTATGAAATTAACACTACGCGGGTAAAACCGCGGGGCATAGCTAGTTAGTAATAAAATTTAGTAACTTACCTTCAATAACTTCAACTTAAAACAACGGATACAAACATAGTCTAGTTACTAGTACAAATTTGACTTCAAACAAAACTCTACCTTTACAGAATTAATTCCACACGTCTATTCAATTCACACAAAGGGCGCATATTCAAAAGGGTCTCATTAGCAAAAAATAATGGGGAAAGTCAACCATTCTACCCCGTGGAACTGGGCCAATGGGGTACGGTTGTGCCGTAACAATAGATTTTTTCTTACCAATCGATATGGAAGTACAAAATGGCCGCATTAGACCCTTGCTTTTTAGGGTTGGTTTGAAGCTGCTGGTGTGTGCATAAAGGGGTGCCTTGTCAACGGTGTCACAATTTGGTTTAAATTAAGCATTCCGCGGAATTGTTACACATTTTTCTTGAATATGACGTATCAGATATCAGATGGACTAATTGTTATACTAGATTTCATATCATCATAGCTTCTTTATAGGATAAAAATAGATCGAATTAAGAAAAAAAAAGTATTTTTATATAATATATTAAAGGTCTTTTTCTCATATTTAATGTTTTATTTGTAATAATATTATGATGGATACATTATAACCACCTAAATGAAACGGAAACCTCTTACAAAAGAGGTAAAAGAGGTGAGAGAGATATAAAAAAAATATAATTTACAAACTAATACTAGAAGTATTTGGCTACAAAATGCTGAGTTTGCCGTTCAACTAAAACTAGGTAAATGTATTGATCGAAAACTGAAGCCAACGTGATCAAGTGAAAGTCAATGGTAGCGGAGGCAAAGAACTCACTATCAACAGAATAATCTATTAGATTCCGTGCTGCCAAACAACAATCGATTTCACGACGTAAGGTTATCCATACCTAACTATATCTACACTATTGTCTTCTAGTTAAACCTGTTTTTGAAGCATATCTATCTATCTACCTATCTGCTAGTTCGGTATTCTGACGTGATACATACTACTACAATCCGAACCGAATCTCAACTAAAAAAACTAACGACTCTGTTTAATGTCAGCGTTGAAAAAACCCAATCAAAATTCATTGTAGGATATAGCACTGTGGCGCCATCTATGTTCGATCTGCCTTCAAACTACACCAGACTTCCTGTATATAAAGCTTTATACACGTATCGTATATCGGTTGCACAGCAACGCACACATACCAACGAGTATCATGCTTATACAAAACCGTATCCATGAACCCATGTTTGTGTGCATAACAACTCGTCCGTATGATACAGTCGGTGTGTAAACTCACTGTTGTGTGTGTATACTGTATTTAATGCGTGAAGTAACGCACACAAAGGAGTGAAGTTTCCGTCTCAAAACATTACTCGTAGCGACATCTAGCTTTGTTTTGTGGAAACCGCTACGCCAGTCCTCTTGTATTGTTTCGTAACTGCAAATAATATATTTAGATTTTTAGAATAATTTTGTTACTTAAAGTTAAAGTTATTTGATATCAATGTCTTCTTTGATGATAATTAATTAGAGCTATCTTATGAATTAATTGCAGATACCCAGATTTACGCACAGGTAGTATTTAATTTACTCAATATTATAGAATTGATGAATTCATTAATCCCGAATTTGATGTCAATTCAAATTGTACCTAAGCAAGTGCAATAGGTTTATTTTCATAAAAAATATACGAACACGAAGCGGGATTGAGCTTTTTCGCATCAGTTAACTAGTAATTGATTAACTATACTCAAACGGATGATTTATTTAAGCAATCTTAACATTAGTTCTAAACACTATGAAAGGGTATTATTTTCCCGGCTGTAAAAGCGGCCATATTATGTACGTATCTAATTGATATTTGTAATTTCCTCAAGTTTTTTAAGTAGCATGTAAGCAATTTGTTCTGATGTGAAATAATACATATTTACTTAATATTCGAAAATTTACAGAAAATGTTGTAAATAAATAGATACATATATAATATTACATCACATAATTTTCATTTGCAGCCTTACACACCTAGACTGTGAAATGCTTAAAATAGATATCTTTATCAAAGACTTCCTTTACGTACATATACGTATGCTGCTCAGATTGAATTCGTTTTGGATATTAATTCTAAAGCCGTTTACGAATTAGTAATACGAGGATAAAAACGAAGTGAATACCGAACAAATAGGTTATTGACACAGAAAATACGATAGACTACATTAATTAAACGGAGAATAACGTAACATCGATATGGCATGTTTTTGTTCAATTACTTAAGGTAATTAAGACTAGAAGTCGCGTCACTTAATTACTTATGTATGTAGTTAAAAGATACAACCACTACAAGGTGTCTATTATCAAAGTCGTGTGTGCGAGGTCACGTGTCCACTTTTACGTCAGAGTTATGTCATTGCATTTTATGACAACGTCAAGAAGTCGGTCAATGGCCCCAGAGGATTGCATCACGCAATTTCGTAGCAATACTACGCGAAACACTACGGAATAGCTCCGTACCTAACGACACCTAGGAAGATCAATCTGAGTTATTTCTGCGCCCGTACCGAGTGTAGTTCGTGAGATGAATTCAAAAGCAACATTTTTGCGATACAAGGGCATGCTACAATTTGGTATCGCACTGAGATTAGTAAAGTTCATTGACGCTTCGCTTAGTCTACACGAGGGGATTTGCACCCGTCCTCGTTAGATCGCGTACGTGAAAGAGAGATGACACGACGACTAGTAAATTGTCGTTGACGTCTCTGGGTAGCAGGTGCCGATTATTGGCGTTTAGTCGGCCGTCTGTGTAAACTTTTGAAGGTCGAAAATTTGTTGTAACCTTCGTTTTCTAATGGCTGAAATAAAATACACCAATGAAGAATCAGACTGATTTGTAGTTAAATATCGCTTCATTTTCACTTTCTATTCTAAGCTCGTCTAACTGTAATGGAGTAGAAGTGAACGTTTAATCAAATGATACGCATTTGTATCTGCAAATTGATTTATTTTTAGATGTCCGTGGGTATTTCCACGTTATATCTGAGACTGTAATAAATAATTCCAATACAAAATATTTGGTGATCCGATATCCCAGGACGTTACAAAGAGAATCTTATTTTCGAAATATTTGCGTCGGAGTTCAGTTTCCAAATAAACCTTGTTCTTTAGTAACGTTCTTGGTACTTGCTGTCAAATTCTGACTACAATAATGTCTTTAATCTTTATGAAACATAATTTAACGGTTATTGATACCTTTATTGTTGAAAACCGCATGCGAAACCGTCTGATGAGGACATCCAGATGAAATAAAAAAATACGAACCAGAAAGCACAAACGAGTTGCGTTGAACTCTCACGCAAATTATTTAAGGGCTAGCACATACGTAGCTTTTCAAACGCAGCGGTCGCGCTGCGGTGCATAAGAACAGGATGCGTTGCTAACAGACTGCCTAGAGCGATTTTTTTCAGTAACACCGTCGCATTGATTCCAAATCATATTTTATCTACCCAACGCAGATAGCGTTGGTCCACAGACTGGAGATCTTCTTGCCTCTTACCTCCTTTTCACAGAAGTTTACAGACAGATAACTAAGACGCGTTCATCGATTTAAAGTAGGTATGTAGGTCCAAAAATTTTAACTAAATCATATAAAACATGTTTTAATTACGTATCTATGAAATGGGTGTTTTAAGAATGTGTTGAAGATAGTCTAGATTTTCTAATCCACACGACTTGCTATATAATGTGTTGCTAGTAACATAATGTAATCTTATTGGGCTAAAAAATCGTATAGAAATTAAAAACTTATGTAAGATTTTATCTTCACCCAATTTACTAGGTATTATTTTACACTAGATCCCAGGACGTTACAAAGAGAATCTTAATAAGCAAATAAAATGATTTGGTTCCTCGGTGAGTATTTACTTTTCATAATAGTGTACTGTCTCAACCGTTCAATTCGCAGAGGGCTTAATGTTTGCAGGTTATTTTAGCGGCAGCCTAGACACCGTAACTAAATGGGTCAAACCGCCATATAAACCCGCTATATGTGGTGAGGCCCTTATTTTATTGCATGCATCGAACTTTTGTACGTTGGCGACTAGAAATTTGACATTTTACTGGCAAATGCAAGAGTAGGTACGACTTCAATAGGTTCCTATCTTCTTTTACGCTACACATTTTAAATATATTGCAGAACAAATATAAAAAGATAAATTATTGAAACATATTCCTCCCATTTCTTATCAAGTCGGTTGAGATATGAGACAATAAATATTTTACAAAAAAATCTTTGAACTGATTAAATCGTATGCACTTTTACTTTAATGTTATCATCATAATTATATTTAATGATAAATGATATACCTTTATAAAATTCTAGTCAATTGTACTCATAGTACTTAATGTTAACTCAAGATCTATTTATAATAGCACTTTTAATCTGTAGTTGGTATATTATACTTTCTTGGTATTCAAAGTTACGTAATGGAAATATACACAACCACTAGTCGTAATTACCTTAACGTTGAAGAAAATTAAGTCTGAAAACAAACGAGTGCCTAATTAGGCCGTTCTGGGTGTATAAGAACGAGACAGGCCTACGAGTTAGAATAGAACAAATTATTTCCATTAGAAACAGGGATGGGCTTGAAATTGGAGCAGTTTTTTGTTGCTTCAAATAATTACAAAGATGTAGTAACACGTGGTGAAATGGAGATACCATATCGTTGCTTTCGAGTGGGTGTGGGATCGAAAAATGAGTAACATCACTAACGGCCGCTGAATAATCGAAAAGGTATTTCCTTTCAAGGTATTCAATAACAGTCTTTATTTTTATTCTAAAGAATGCCTGTATTGTATACTTGTCTTCATAAAATATTATAAATTGTATTTATGTGAATCAACGGTTATATTTTGCGTCCCTATTGGAGGTTTTTGGATTTACTGTATAGTGTTTGGTTACTTTATGTATATATAGATATAGTTATATATATGTTCACGCCTTCAGTAGGGTCCCTGAAGGGGTAAGCAGAGGTGTAGTAACACCCATATTACTGAATATGATTAAGTGTCAACGTGACAGAGGGTGAGTCCATCGCCGTCTCAGGCACTATACATACGTCTTTCAATTACTTTTCAGACATGTTACGATGTTTTCCTTAACCGTAAAGTACGTGGTGTGAAATCACTGCAAATAAGTTTTTAGAAAAACTCATTGCTTATTAACACCTCTATTATTATAATTAGTGGGTAACAAATAATCTACTTTCTTGCCAACATTGTAAATTAACGAAACCTGTTAACCTACAATATATCTTTATGAATAAGTAGGTATAAGGTATAATAACTGAAGTAGAAGTAACCAATTTTTTCTTATATTTTTTTATCTATTTCTGACCTTCTAAAATTCAGTTCAAACATGATCTTCAGTAATGAATACGATAGAGAAGCCTTCTTATCCAACTTTGATGGTTGAGTAGAAAAAAATATCTTTATTCGTGTATTATTACTACCTACTTATGTACCTACTTAGTAGACAACTTAAAATAGACACGCTTTTTAACGAATTTTTTTATAAAAAGTAATATTAGCACCCATTAGTATTCTGAGTCTGTTTTCCTAGAATTCCGACAAGTAATTTCTATTGTTTACGCATATATAATGTATTCAGGATGTAATATTTATAAAAATAAACTGCGTGTCTCTACTTTGAATACTTAAGTATTATTTGTGATGTCAATAGTAACTTACATGTACGGATTATACACACTAAGAATGTAAAAATATTTTCTATTGCAGATATTGAACCACTGAACCCTAATTTCATGTAACTATTCACAAAAGCATCAGTATGTAATATAAGTACCTCGGTACGCATTCAGTACATAAAAAGAAAGATAGTCATTAATTAGAAGCCACACAGGTTGATTTCATTAATTGTCTCTTTCACACGTACCATTAAATCTTATTAGAAAAAGGGATAGCTATAATGAAGCCTGATGCGTCCTCAGAAGGCTTTACGCAGGAAACTGGTTTTGATCGAATAATTCGGGACGTTGAGGTATTTTTTTTAAATATTTTAATATATTTTTTTAAACGGTTAGGATTTAAAAGAAAATATGTGTACTCTACAAGATACTTTTTTGTACTTACTTACTGTAAAAATAAAAAAAAAACCAGTATTTATACTCCATTGAATTAAACTGTATATGGTACTTTATATGTAACTTGTTTTGGTTAATTTGTTTATCACTGTATACTAACATTGAAGAAGATTTTTTGTATGACATACATTTTAATACATGGGTTTTATTTCTTAGCACCTTAAGGCAAAAAAGGTACCTGCTAAGAGAAGAATCTACATTATCTGTAAAAAAAAATATTCTATGTATATTCACATCTCAAGAATGGAATCTCAGAACATATTTTTTTTTTGTTTAATATAATTTTAATATTGACAACAACGAAAGTTAAATTAAAACTGTTACGAAAAAGGTCTCAACGTCCCGAACACGTTCGTTCGGAAAAGCCTCCGAGGGTTTTAGACAGATGGCGTTAGGCTCCGCGTAATAGCTGTCAGTCCTAAATTCCCTTCAGCTCCCAATAACCCTATGTATTTTCTTTTTAATTTCGCCAAAAATGTCAGCCACGTTCATCTTCCATACAAAAAAGTATAACAGCACTCCCAAGGATGCTGTTCATGAATAAATTTGAATACTTACATATTTCGTATGCGATGTTCGAATTTGCTTATCGTGGCGGTCAATTTTGTTTAAAAAGTGCTTATCTCTTAAATTTGGATGTCAATCCTAAAGAATAAAATTTGAATTTTATTAAAATGGCCGAGATTTTTCTAAAAAAATGCTCTCTGTAGGGCCGGTTCATTAACGCACCTTTTACAACTGCAAGGCATCTAACGTATAAGAAAATTGCTATTTATTTTCCAATTAAGCACGCTAATTGGGATGCCTAATAAGATCTCATCTTGTTTGTAGCGGCTTCAAAGCGTTTTGTTAATAGGAAAATGTTGGCACGTAGCCATGTATCCCTGGGTCGGTCCAAGGGCCTTCTATAAATAGTTTTGTTTTAATTGGAATTCTTTATACAATGTAGATTATAAGTAGATGTTCGTAGATCAAACGGTGTTGCATAACGAGAGGGTTGGGAGAGGAGCGGCCATATTTATACAGACGCAGACTCCGACGGGCGGGCGCGCATGCGTACTAATGCCTACCTATTTGTTAGTCAACAAGGAAAATTGTTTGGTCGATAATTTGGCGTTTTGCAGTTGGGAAATTACAAAAGCTATCGACAGAGGGACTTACATATCCCTGTTGTGGATTTTGGAAGCTGTAGTTACGTTTAACTAGAATGGGGATAATTGCACCAATTTAATGGTCATCTCAAGCTACGCATTTAGTTATAAATAGATGTACTAGATTTTTAGTTATGTTAATTTTTATCGACATTTGTGCATTTTAACATTGTCCATGAGCTTACGTTTTTTAAATTATTTATTTTGTATTCTTTAAATTGTATAATATTTTTGAAAAGAGTAATTACTGAGTTTCTTGCCAGGTTCTTCTCAGTAAAAGCAACCTTCCGAACCTGGCGGTAGCATGTATAATCCTGTATAATTATGTCATTCTGACGATTTGAAAGTGCCTACTTTGTAAAAAGTCTAATCGAATAAAGATACTTTTGACTTTGACTTAATGCGAATACCTGTAACGCTACAAAATGTTGGTAGAATTCAGGAATTTTAATGAAATATCTGAAGTTCAAAGCTGACAGATTATTTGCTAATTATTAATTTGAGATGATTGTAACTACTCATATAGGTAGGTATAACTACTCATATCGGTAGGTATAACTACTCATATACTCAGTGAAAATCATACTTAGATTTTTAACTTACTTTATAATATCTACTTATTATCTCAATAGGTACCTATCTAAGCAAGCGCTTAAATACGTATGTGTATGCGACGACATGTATCATGTATCAGTAACTAAATAATAGAAATCTAATTTATTTCCCAACATTACAACCTTTATATCACCGTCTAAAAGTAACCCAAGGAATTGACGTTAGTATTTTTTTATAGTTAGTATATTTTATAGAAATGGGCAGAGATAAATACATTTTTTATTTATTGTGCATTATCTCTCATTCAAAACATACGAGGCAGCACTTTGCGTACAGACAAACCGCTGAATGAATCCGTCATTGCCGTACCGTGAAAACCAACTTAGTCTTTACGGCGTTAGTTACTGAGAAACAATCAGTAAAGAGCGTTTATCTTAATGTAAGCGTTGAATTTCGAACTGAATTTTACTTCAGCAGCTGCAAAGATAAGTTGGTTTTCTAAATACATAGGTTATCTTCAATCAGTAGTCGTGTTAATGTTTTACGAAAGAACTTAAAAATATTACAACGTACACTCATTTTTAATTCGAAAGAAAAAAATAATAAAACTCTACCATCTACAATCTACCAGTATATGATACCTAAGCGGTACAGGCAGACATTTTAACCGTATATATTTCATATTTTCAAAGTTCAATGGCTACCACAGTTACCACTTAGCATAAGGTGAGAGAAAATATTTACTTACTTATTTGTCATCTTTTTTTTTAAAAAAAACTAAATAGTTTTGAGGCAAAAATTATTAATATAAGGATCTTTATCAGTTTCACACATTATCTATGTTGAGGTAACTATAAAATACAAAATCGAAAAATAATAACGTCTTTAGATTAGGAATTGTGGATTAAGGTTATATTCACATATTCATTAGTTTCAGAGATATAGTAATCTAGATATTATACGAATGATAACGTGTATTTTATTAAATACGATAATTTTACTTGAATATATATTGTTACTTTAAGTAACTAAGTGTCTGAAGAGTCATTTGTATAACATATTGAATATAAACTATCGAAGTAACCTTTCAATAATAACAATTTATTTGATAATCGAATAAAATGATTCCATCAAAATCGTTGCTACGGAAGATATATTTTAATTCGTATAACATGTAATCCCATTTATCTATGCAAATTCCTTTATCAGACATCAAATTGAAGTAATAGAATAAGGAATAACTTATAAAATGATAAAATCACAAAGTAAATATCGTATTTTAAATACATTGGTAGAGCTAGGGATTTACACGGTAAATATTATTATTTAAACTCGCATTGGTTTACACATACTAGACTGTATCATAACCTTTTAAAAAACGGTTAGTGTAAGGGTGATCTCACTATTAAAAAATATGTATGTAAGTATATAAGTCCATACAAAGTTACAACTAAATATTAGTAAAGAATTCTGAGGGAAGTTAGATACTATAGTGTACAAAAATCTTCTTATCAATTTTATTTCGTGGTGCTTACATTAATCAATATTCGAGAATCGAAACTCATCCGATAGTAACTGATACATGTAGCTACCTATCAATTCTATATCCATTGTCTCCCTAACCTTATCCCGTGTTATTTGGGTTCAAGGCAATGCGTATCCCTTCGATCCTACTTATCATCCATCGTCTGCAAACTAGAGTCGACGTGTGATAAGGAGATGGATGTATTCAGGATAATATTGTAGAGAAAAATAGAAATACGAATGTTTTTTCTACTGTGTTCTTTTATTTATTCTGTGTCTCTGTATGGTGAATTTTACCGGAGCGAAATAATATTGGAAACCGCCCAAGGTTGTATCGATCCTTTTCTAAATCGCAGTCAAATTACACAGATTCTCTAAAATACAGGATTTAAAAAAAAATAAGGAATTATTTATATCTATAGAAATAGAATCCGTTCGTGCAATCATATCAGCACAATTTTTAGTAATTAAGGGTTAAGTCTTATGTGCTCTTTTGGTAGGAAAAACTTTAAGCTATATATCTATACTGTTTCTCTGTCTGTCTGTCTATATGTTTGTTCCGGGTAATCTCTGAAACGGCTCCACCGATTTAAACGGGACTTTCACTGGTAGATAGCTAATGTTTTAAGGCTTAAAACATTAGCTATCTACCAGTAACTTAGGCTAAGTTTTATTTCAAAAACATTTAGGGTTCCGCGGGAATGCAAATACGCCTGTGAAACCGCAGGGCACACAGTAAGTCTATATAAAAATAATCACATAATCCGTAATTTCTTTCTAAGGATTAAGTATCTTTAGTTACCTACTATATAGTGTCCGACATTATTAATTCAAATGATTGAATCTGATAATATTATTTGGTGCAAAAAAACGTATAGAAATAGAGTTGAAAATTGTAAGGTACTTGTTATATTTGAAACAAAACAACCTGCGAACACAACTTAATAAGCGTCAAAAGGTATGTCTACGCAGGCAGGTTCGAATTATATACTCTAGTACATGGTTGAACCTACTCACGCCTATATGTGTTCTTTACATGGAGCAAAGTAAACAAGATACATTTGAATGTTAAGATTAAAGGAAGGTACAGTTTGAAGAATATATTTGAATTCGATGCCGATAGTGCTCGTCGGCGCCTGGTGCCACAGACGAATAGGGTTGGGGTGTGCTAATGTGAATTAAACGCGTTTCATATGAAATATCGGGAAATAACCAGTTTTATACAAACTTAAACGTAAAAGTTGTAGTATAGATAGGTATACCGTTATTTTGCGGATTCATCCGCGTACCTATTATACAATAATGTATGAATGAACTGCGTTTGGAGTTTATTTATTCTGTTCCTTAGTCATTTGTTGTAAGGGTACTAATATATTTACAATTTAACAACATCTCATAAAAGTATGAAGATATTTCACAATATACCTACTAATTAAGAATGATTAAGATTTTATGTTAAAACAACGTTGCAAATGTATTACGACATTATACTGAAAAAATTACCCAGATCCTTAGGTACTTGAGTGATCAAATGAATTCAATATAAGCCAGATACATCGACATAATGCAGGCAGATTTCTGGCGAATCTATTTGCGAGTTCCATGTTTTTTAGTACGTCTTTCTTCGTGTTCTTAATTTTAGCTTAACAAAAATCACAATTTTCTTGTGGATTCATGTCGAAACATTACGATGTTAATCTACTACATACAATTTTTATGTAATAGTATTTGCAACAAACCTCTTTCGAAACTGCATGACCGATTTTTTTTAGTGTATATTCGGAAGGTCTGAAGATAGGACTTAGACTACCTTTCATACCCCTAATAACATAATTTTATATGGAAAAATTACGTTATTCATTGCTTAAAAATAGCAGTTATTAAAAACGCAAAATATAATTCTTGGCAGCCCTAGCGCTACCCTGCGTGCTATCTCCATGATTTACATGCGTCGATAAACCTCCGTAACTTTCATTGATACACTCTAATGGTCTGACAACATGCATTTAGATATATAAGTTCAACTTTCAAACATTCCTCCATGAAATTTATACAACACCTACTTATCTAGCAGGTAAATAATGTGACTCACATACGAGTATATACACAACTTATCTATGACATGCGTACACCACAACCGAAACATGGGCGTTTTGATTGTAATAAGAGAAAATGTATGTACTTCTTATATCTTTATATCGCTCAATCTCTATGCGTAATCTATAAACACAGTATTACGTAAATAAACACAACCAAAAAGTCTGGCATCAATAGGAAGATTTGTCTCGCAAAAGGAACAAATGAGAAAAAGGGCTGTGTAGCCAACAAGGAAGTGACTCCCCTCGGGAAAACGATAGATAAATATCTACCTACTTATCTACCCGCCAAATTAAGCAAGTTTCGCTTCTCGAGGCTTTCTGTAGCAAACAAACATCGTTGCGTCCGTTCCACCCTCGAGTAGACTAATACCTCCCTATTCTCCCCTAAGGGTGCAGCGGGGTTTCATTACCGATGGTCCCACGTTGCACTGAGCTAAGCTCGCTAAGGATCTGCATGCAAATAACCGAATTTAACAAAATCACGTAGGTATCGATATTTGAAAATGATGTAGAATCGAGTGTCTCCGTGGAGATGAGATTTTGATGCTGTTCGATTTATTCTATCGAGTCGAAGATGCAGTTCGCTCGCGACGTGACTCGTTTGTTCGTTTCTGTACATCTATCATTTGCTTTCAAATGGAGTTCGGTTTTAGATACAAACTAATCTTGTATTTGTATAAATTAACTATTGCATTACTATTCAGCGAAGCAATTCTGACAACCTTCTTCGCACAATCCTGAGAGATAGTGGTAGGCCTAGACAAAGTAATATTCTCTCGCGCTTGCGCTCAGAGAAACGTCAAAAATTATTGAAATGACATAAATCAATCTACTAACGAAGCGAGAGAATAATGCTACGTTGTCTACAGGCCCTGACTTGATTCCAGTTTTCTGCTTATAACAAATTAGTAATATTTGCTGTCTCTTAAACATATAATTAGAAAAGTTAATTAATTCCTGAAATAAGTTATATATATTAAATTAGGTACCTATTCAAAATCAAGTTGCTACCTTCGGCTGCCCTTAAGTCCAGGATATGTTCGTATCTTCTAAATCTCGGACAATATTCTTTAAATAATCCTCTAGTCTTGTAAAGTAGGGGTTTCATAAATTAGAATGTTAATTTTATAAACGTTTTAGTTTAAATTTACATACATTATGCGCTCATCTAGATATGATATCATCACTTCCATGTAGGTACTTACGTTAAATTATTGCTTGCGACCTTGCATTTACCTGCATTTCTATTTTTATTATCATTCAAATAATATTTTTATAATTAATAATATGCATAGGTATTTTTCTTATATTTTTCTTGCGATATTCCCATGATTCTCGAGGTAAATATGGAAACACAAAATGGCGTTTTGAATTTCATAGCCCGGAAGAAAATTTTCTGAGATAATATTTTATTAAGTACCTACATATTTTTTGTAGGAAAACTATGCTCATTTTCTACATGTGTATTAACTATCAAATACACTAACCATCTGTCTCGTTCTCACTTAAATATCTTCGGTAAAAAGTGGGTGTTGTTATTACAACACCTCTGCCTTCCCCTTTGGGGAGTACAGGCTTGAGCATGTGTATGTTTGTATGTACTATCAAATGGTATATTGCCACTTTAGTACATACTATATACATTCAAAGAAAAGTTAAATTCTCTTTTGTATTTAATGAAGTAAATTAAAATAAAATATGTGAGACACGTGCATGACCATCTGTTATAATTTATACTTAAGTTAAACGTACGGGTGAAACAATTATGGTTAGTTATGTATGATAATTTTTAACTTACAAAATGAACACGATGTTGAACAAAGCCTTAAAGCTCTTTAATTTTTTTAATGGTTATTAATGCCCACTTTTTGTAACATATACTCTTCATAATAATGATTTATCATAACCTCACTTCACTTATATTATCTCCATTGCTCTATACCGTGATCTCTGCGTGTTAATGATAACATTTTGTCCGAATCAGGTACATGTATACCTACTTAACAATGACGAATAAAGAACTTACGTGAGCAATTAATACCCAATTTTTATAACATATTGAATTAGATATCACTGACATACTAAGTATTTTGAGGTCGATTAAAATTACCTACGAGTACTCCAATATCTTATTTATACTTTAATTAATATGGGAACCTAATTGACTTATTCCTCGTCTCAAGACACGTATTTATTATGAATATCCAGTTTCTAAACTAGCATACTGTCTAAACAAAGCAAATTTAGCATTTCTCAAAAGATCTTGTTAAAAAATAACAGTCTAGGTAAAATTTACTTAATGAGGTGTTCACGTGCCTGTTTGCACGAAATGTAGCATGTATTCCAGAAAGGTACATCGCTCCCCTTGAATTTAACCCTTAGATGTTCACTAAACAAGTCTGAGTAGCTTTCTATGTACTTGGCTGGTGTGATTGAAAAGTGGTCGCGGGATATAGTAAAATATATTAACACAATATTCACAAAAATAAAGGGTTTTTTGTAATAAATTTTTTTAAACAGTATCACAGAATTCGAAAACTTTTTTTCTTCAAAACATTTACTCCGTTAATTATGTACCTAGAAAAAATATGCTCATTCATTAAATCTTTGATCCAACGACACCCCTCTCTTCCAAGCTTTTGAATAAGTACTTTATCGATAAGATATTGTCTATGTAAGTATACAAATATGATAATAACGAATCTGAACATTCGCTTCTCACTTGATCCTGGTCATTGTATTTCTTAACAAACTGCTTTATTTTGCTGCCTCGGCGTCTGCCTTAAGTGTTTGCTTCTAGACGAAAAACAAGCAAATTATCCCATCTAATATTTTAGTTACGTATATATTGTTACATTTGAGATATACAAGTAATTTTTATTTTATTTATAAACATATGTTTTTCAGTGTTTTGCAGTTAAAGGGGCAACAGAAACTGTCTTCCTTGAAAATGTCAACTTCATAACTATCAAGGTTCTTGGGATAAAGATTATCGTTTGATGACAGACGGACATACAGGCAGACAGGTACATATTGAGTACAGAAACCTTAAAACACTTACTCGACTTGATAGACTCTAGTTTCCACTAAAAGTCTTTCTTTCGCTTAGATTTCCATCCGTTTCAAGTAGGTATCTCAGTATACGATCAAATTGTTCAGAAACTTAATCTACCCCAGTTTTTTCCTGAGTTAAAAGCTATGTAGTCCTATGTAAATATTCAACCTATATTTAGCTTCATCTTCCTTTCCTCAGACTAGAACCCAAACGCGCTAGCAAAGTTTCTCAGCGATAAGGAACAGAATTTCTGTATAATGGAAGGAGTTGGTAGGAGCGCCAACCTTAAATGAGTAATTAGCTACATCTGCGAACAAATGCATGCTTGAGAAATTAGTTAATTTGGCAAACAAATCCAATTTGGATCTCAAGCAAACGAATGCGGTGCCTATTAACAAACCAATTAGCCGAAGAATAATTTCAGCATCCTAATGTTTTGATAAGGCACACAACCCGTTTGGGGCATCTGTTTTGCCCACACTTAGATTACCATCGCTTGGCCCCTTGACAAACATTCTATTCACATAGGAGTAACATTACAGTCCTTAACACGTAGTCTTAAGGTATAAAATACATCAGCATCGATGAGACGGAATCTTGTGCAAGGAACCAAAATTATGTAGCGTTGTACTGTTCTTTAAATTAATTTTGAGCCTCTTGAAACCCAACTGAGCGTCGGACGAGATTAAATCGATATCAGCTTATGAAGCTGGCATGTAAATAAGGCCGAAAACAACAAGGCTTTCAGGGAGTCATTGAAATTAATTGAAAGTAAGTATACCTTCTTCACTGTCTACATAACACTGCTATTTGTATGCTACACTTGTAAAATTAATTACTTAGATAGGTCCGATACATATGTCTTAAATGCTGAATGTAACGTGGTTTCCTGTCGTATTTCGGTTATATATATAAATATACGAAGCTACGAATATTTATGTAGACACCTACCCACTTCTTACCATACCGTAAATATAATGCACTTTATTAGTTTTCTCGTTGAGATGCTAACTTAGAAACTAGCTTAAGTATGTATAATAGTCTAAAGCTCTTTGCTATTGATGTTAAATTTTAACATTTACTATTCTTCATTATCATATTAATTAAGTAAATGCGTATTTGCTTTTATCTCCCCACGACCATAATACTTAATTTGAGCCTTTTTTTTAAATGTTTATTTTATTCTGTATTTCGTTAAAAAAGAATCGGTGTTTTCGTACCTTTACGATACTTATAAGTCGATCCATTAATTCGATACGTAATATAAAAACTGTGAATTTATTTGCGATACAACGGCTCGCCCGTACATAAAATGAACATTTGTATGTCCATGTGTCAAGCAGGTGGCCCTGAAACATGCTTGTAAGATGGTATCGGCCCGATTTCGTTTCACGCTGAGAGCTCTTAACGGATCCTTGATTTCGCAATGCATTTAAATGCAAGATAATCCAGCGAGCTTCGATTTCTTACCTAATAAGCCAACTTTATTTACAGAGCATATAAAGTTATTAGAATATGGAAAGTAAGCTTAAAAGTCACGCTTCCCCTTAAATTATACTCTTAATTTCCAATCATGGATTAAAATAAATCGAATTGAAACATGATATAATGCGCATCCGTGAAATCTCGGCCCAAACCGCGTGTAAAGAAGAATTAAAAATGTCGGCCATTTTCGAATCATGCCATCGGCGTTCAATTTTTAAATATGGTGCCGAGTGCACCGAACCCCGATTCGATGTCAGATACGATCATCCATTGGAGCGTGACCCCCGGCTCTTCCCACTTTGCGCTTTGGCTGTAAGTAAATTAGAGGGTGGCGATTACGCTGAGGGATTTTCTTAGGGCGGTCTGTAGCGGTATCGCTGAGCCCTTGGAGTGGGGACGGGACGGTACGGGCAACACGCGAGGGCTTGTCGATGTCAACATCTATCATACATTTTATGGGCGAGAGGCTTGAAAGCGGACCGCTTACATGCGAGTCTCATCCAAGTACTTGTTTAAGTAATTCCTAAACAAAGTTTGAGCTCATTCAACACGAAAATATATTGCATTGCATGTCCTCTTCTTGTAATAAGGAATTGGTAATTTGGATAAGTTTGCGTAATCTTTTGAGGCCGATTTTCGTCGTTATTTCTTTCAATCAGTAGATAAACTCACGAATTGATTTCATTGTAATTTAATGAATTATTATGCCAAAGTTGTTTTAGACCTTATATATAATTTTATAAGCTTTTCCTATTCATTGCGGCAATGCATAATCCTGAGAAACGCCGATTTGAAGCAAGTTTTCTACTTGTAATTAGTTTTAAATATTCCCTACATACTCGTATTCAATAAAGATTTTCATTCAGTAGTGTGTATTGTTTAAAGCTTAGCGACTTTTTAAATGTTTATATAAAAAAAAGTGAAGAAAACTGAAGTCACTAAATATGCATATTATAATTAGGTATGCTCCTCCTCTTGCACGAGTCAGTCACCATCTGCGGAATTGGATCGTTTATAAAGTTCCCCTCTTATATCGGGATTAGCTTCGATCCTAACTTTAGAATGTTATCAAAACTTTAATACTTGAAGTTCCAGGAAAGCGAACCTTATCTGGAGTTCATATCCAATTCGCATATTATCACAAATCCTATGTAAGATTGGAACGGTCGGAGTATTTGGGGCTGCCGTACATGTCAGAATACGTAAATACAGTCATAATTTACAACAAAAAGACATTTCGAAAACATCTCTGATGGAAGAACTAACCAGTCTGAAAAGAACCTAAATGTCTGCCCCATTGGTTTCAGAATATAATGCTCCTGACGGCGACGATAGGACAGTTTATATTTTCCCCGTATCTGATACTTGGGTAAAAGTTTGAATCCCCGTTCAAATTTGAGAGAGTTCATTTGCATCTTTACTTACATTAACTGACGGACTTTGGGCACTTCTAGAAGTTTCCTCCTCACGAAACTCAGTATCAACTGTAACCGTTTCAGTAATCTAGGAATTTGCGAGATAAAAGCCGTAATTTTTGTTAAACTTTGAACTTTTCCTACAAATTTGAATAACGAACGGCTTAGAAGTCAGCTTTAGTTTTGGGCCAAAATAAGTTCGTTCTTAACCGATTTTTTTTAAATTGTTGTTCATAAGACTGCTTCTTTGTTTTATTGGTTATAAAAGCTACTGTTGAACACAAGGTCCTGGCTTCGACCCGCGGGTCGGGCAAAGTAGTATTTGGGTTTCTCCATCTGCGATTGCCCAGTAGCAGTTCGGGGTCTGGATTCGACTCGCCCCTTATTACATGAGACTTATATAACAGACAAAATATGGGTGGCCTATAAGTTCAACTCTTCGTACCCCTTCGGGTACTACCGCTGGGAACTTATATATGTAGGTAGTTGTTAAATAAAGATAAGCGAATACATAAAATTGTACCTATCGGTTGAAAATAATATTTGATTCAAAATAAAAATATCTTTTTAAATGCCTGTTTCATAAGTCCAAGTAAAGCAAAGTAAATTGTGTGACACGGTTTAACTTAGTTCATTACTTATTCTGCTTTTCCTTGCCACAATTACATTTGTCGACGGTCTATTTGAACTTTGCTAACGAACTTAGTTAACTAGTTTGTTCCAAATTGTATTCTACTGAAATTGTAGGTAGCTACAATTTCATTACCCTACATTGTATTCGCTTTGATTTTTCTTTCTATTCTTATATTACGTAAACAAAGGCCCCGGTAGCTGTTAATCCCCTAGCTTAAAATTAAGCCGGTGCCCACAATATCCGTAGAGAAAGGAGCGTGTACCAATTACACTATCGACTCCCCACAGTCCATATTACGTGTCAACACCAATTGGCGACGACTCCGTGTAATCAACGCCTTATTGCAACAAAAAGAAAGCCAACTGGATAATAACACATGTAATAACTGAAATATCGCCGGTTGCTACGTGGCGCGCCTAGATACGTCACATTTGACACCATGTTTGACACGTTCGGCAAATATTGTGCTACACACAGCAAATACGGGCAAATGTATGTGCCCTGTATGGAACAAACATTGGGGCATAATGTGAGCAAATTGTTCACGTCAATATAAAATTACGAGCTGTTTTCGGCTATTGTCTCTGTTGTCGGTTGGGAAGCACGTACGCGACTTATTGCATGTTCAGTTTTTCGTGCTATAAAACTATTTTGCTATTATTTATATGACTATAAGTGGCGCATAGTACTTTGATTTTGCGCCTTATAGTAAATAACCAAAACTCGAGGAGCTCGTGGCACAGTTGCTATTGCGCATATCATTCGATCAGCGAAGTTAAGCAACCCTAAGCCTAGCCAGTAATTGGATGGGTGACCGCCCGAGTTCCCTCCGTGACTCGGAGAGCACGTTAAACCGTCGGTCCCGGTTGCCAATTTATCATCTTTGGCAATCGTTACAGGTCAGTCCGAGGCCTAAAATTCTCTGACAACTGGTTTAACCCAGTTCACAGATTTTCCTCGTTAAAGGGGTTGCGAAGGTCAGATGGCAGTCTCTTCGTATAAAAATCAAGTGATCAGCCACATCGGGTTGAATACAGTGCCGACCCCAACAATGCATGGGATAAGGCCAGGGAGATGATGAGTATATAACCAAAACACACTATATTATAAAAGATATACTTTGAGAAGAATTCATCAAACATTTGGAAGAAATATACCTTTCGCCGTCTACAGCGTTCCTATCTCAAAGACAAAATAAAATTGTTTAGATACCTCACCCGCAGTATTGTGACTCTCGGACCGCAGCAATAAATCAATGATTAGTATAAAAGAAAGCAATTAAACTTGCCCCGGAAACAATGAACCACATCATCACAATAACCACCTTGACTACATCACCTGTAATTCTAAACTGATCTACCTTACAAGTAATGCAACATTGCAATGCGGAAGGGTAACTTTTTGTTCATGCTCTAAATTTTTATGGTTCCCTAAAAAAGTAAAAATAGACAATACACTTTCAATTTCTTTATAAATGTAGAACAATGGACGGCAAAACATGGCAAGGTGTTTTTTGATTCGTTTTACACAATAGTTGTTACGCAAGTTTTGTTTGAATTTGTAAACCTAATTTTTTACGTTATTTCAACCTTCTGATGTATAGGCCGTGTTGTTCTCAGAAGACTTTACAGCGAGTGTTGTACAAGAGTGAACTTTTTTGATTACGTGAAAAAATTGTAGCAGCAACTTGCAACCAAATGTGCGCAAGAGTAATTGCAGAAAATAAATGGTCTGTTTATTGTGATGTGAATTTGTAAATGTCAACATGTTCAAAACCAACCTACCGCCAGTCTCACGTTTATTTCCATATTATTTTGGACTTTAAGGTAAACATAAAGTGTATACTCCAGACAACCAAAGCTTTCCATGAATAACAAATCAAATCCGAATTATATTGCGGCAAGTTTTCTGCAAGACCGTGATTCTTATTAACAATAGTAGAGATAAAGGGGATTTGTGGAATAAAAGATGGATGTCAGAAATGCCGAGGAAACGTTTACTAGAACTTGATGCTCTGATATTTGTATATTCCACAGCGAAGAAGCATGAAGCCACAATACGAACATATGCGCAGATGTTTGACTGAGTGTCAGTGACAGATATATTCTCGTCATATATATGTGTCCCTCACAATCAGTTGCATAAAATGTTCATGGTAAGTCTCTTTTTGGTGATAGAAGTTATAATGATAGAGCACTCGTATAAATTACGTATTGTTTGCGACGAATGCTAGGCTGAATTCTGCAAACTCCCGTTTGATTAAATAGCCACATTATTGCGATACGTCTTTGCCCATACAATATCCTTGGTAGCCATTATTATCTGTTATCTATATATCGATACAGATATGTATATACATTTGAAGGTTCTGTTTGTAATTCCAAATTAATAGCTTTTTACTAAACACATATTAAAGTTTAATTTAAGTATAGACGCCAAAAATCCAATTATTTAAATTTTTAATTTTTAAATTGTGGAATCAGGCTCGCACGGATCTTATCTAAATCTATAAAGATAAATACAATTTAAGTGTCAGTCTGTAATTCCAAAATAACAGCTTTTAACTAAATGCATATGGAAGTATATACTTATACGGTAAGTATTGACTTAAAGAAAATATATTTTATAAATGTTTCTCTGTCTGTATGACCGTCTGTTTGAGCCGATTTTAACAGGACTGTCACTTGCATGAAAGTACTTAATTTTAATTAAAAAAATATTATTGTTCCACGGGTCACCTTTAATTTGAATCTACGCGGGTAAAACCGCGGGGCACAGCTAGTAGACAATATAGGTGAATATCGTCGCAGAAACAAAATAACTAAGTCACATCGCACGCACAAAGTGGATGAGACCCTTATAACTTATTGAGGTTAGGAATATTGTGGGCGAATGTTTGTATAAAATACCTATTTCTAGGCCGACATCTGTTCGCAACGGTATCGGAAACTAAAGGGGCAAACCCTTTAAGGCCTACTGCGTTCATGCCTATGGGATTCGATAAATATATAAATCGACAAGTTTTTTACTCTACACATGAATTTAGAAAAGTTTTGCACGTAAAAGAAAATGATTCGGATTTGAATAAACAATATTTGGCGTCATAGATGTTATAAAATGTGTCCTAAAATATAGTTACACTAATAATAAAAAGTTAAATCTCGCGGCTTTATCCACGCACTATTAAGAATAAATACTATATGATATTTTTTTAATAAAACTTACTCCTTCACACATTATCTCTAAATGCATCTGGCAGTGAATTTCCCATTGAAATCGGCCCAGCAGTTTCAGAGATTAGCTAGAAAAAACGCAGACCAAATTGAATGTAGATTTTTTAACATGCCTAGTATCATATCTATTTAGTATATAAAAACTGTTATTTGGAATTACAAACACTTCGATTTTATTTAAGTGTATTAATAACATTATATACGTAACTATAAAATTACTCTAGTAGGTGGAAAGAAATGTTTACAAGCTCTGATATATCTGAACAAATGTATGAAATTGTATTTTATAAGTTGACAAATTGCTCTGGCTACTTAAATCAGCCGCGGGGGTTGCCAACACAGCTCTGGCGATTTATCTTTGGAATCGTTACTGGAATACGAAGTTGACATTATACAAGTTGCTGAAACATTCATTGGAAATAAAAATAAAATATTGCATAAAATATCTCAGTACACTTACAATATACACATAATTACGGCCTCGTCATCCTTTGAAAAGAACGGCAGTTCGTTCTACTTATAAAAACAAAACTCATGTAGGTTCAAACGTAAGTAAATAGGATGATTAACGAGACGTGATGCCAACCTACTAAGGTTAAAAACATTTCCATATATATACATATACTCAGATAAATAAAATTGAAGTGCCTGTTTGCTCTTGTTCTACGTGCATATGGAAGTATACATATGCAGCAATTCGATAAAAATCAGTACTTATGAAAAAGCTGTATTTCTGTCTGTCTAATGTCTCTGAAACGGCTGAACGGAGTAATAAGGAGCAACTTTTATTAAGAAACATAGTTTTATTGTTAGGCCCACGTCGGTAACATCGCGGAGCCCAGCTAGTCTTTAATAATTTACCGTACTTAACAGAGTGAAAATTACCACATACCATTTAGCTATGATAACAGTAACATTCCATTTAATGGCCTTTTATGAGGTGAACACTCCCACAGCGCTCTCGCTACATACAAAGTCCTACATGAACACTAATTAATTGTCATGTAACATTGTTGCATGTTTATATCGAACAAGTAATTAACTAAACTCATTTCATGTGGGTGTTTAGAAATAGGTGATTGGGGAAAATTCCATTTAGTTTTCAAACCGTGATTCGAATTACAAATGCCTTTCATGAGAACTCAACTTATTCCTCATTTCGGTGAGAATATCGAATCAGATTATTCGTTCCTTAATCGATTACGTGACCTCTGTAAACGAGTAGGTAGTCGACAGAATTGGTTGATTTGAATCGATACTTACGATCAGTTACGATTAATCGAACTCTACCTTAATAAAACCTATTACTTTATTGTTTTATTAGGATACCTTAATACGGGATCGCTAATTTATCCAAGTACATATTTAGATATATTTATGTTAGCTAATATATAACTACTAAGACGGGATTATAATAAATTCTCAATCCAATTCATATACAACCACCATACTCTTGCTCATATCCTATTTTAATTGGGGTCGGGGTATGACTTCACTTCCATTCTGGGGGCCTACTCGCTTTCTCCGAAAAACTAGACTTCTACCGAAAGTTCGCATAGTTCCCAAGTTTCTTGTTAGCTATAAAATTATGTCAGAACGTGGTCTGCAAAAAAATTTTGACGTTTCTACGATCTTAACCTATTTTAATTAAATTATTAACATAACGAAATCTTGAAAGTGATATTTTTTTTACACCGAAACTATGTTTAAATTTCATTCGTTGGTCAAGTTTCGTTTTCGGTGAAAGAGAGTGTACCCCCTATCATCCGCCATATCTGTATTCACTCCAATTCTAGCCATAATATATTTCAGCAGTCGCTTGAATAGATCCGCACCCACATACTACGAGAACTAGGTAGATACAATTTGTAGATACTCGATTGTGTATATCCCATTTATATACCTACCTACTTACCCACTTAGATAACAGCACAGCTAGAAAAATAATCCGATGCCAAATTGGATGGCCGCCAACAGACATCAGAGATTACAGAAAGGGCACGCGTCTATTGGATCACTTCCCTCATGCTATTACTACACAAAATATCTGTTTTATTTAATTTTAAAAGCTTTTGATATGTGTTCGACATCTGCGTGAACATCTTTTAAGCTTTGAAAACAAGATGTTATCACGTCGTCAGATTTTCCGTGAATATAACGGGGAAATTCTAAAATAATCCAGCCGTATTATAAGACACTAGCGGACGTCACGTGGTTTACGCGTATTTGCCGTTTCTGTGGAAGTTCGGGGATAAAATAGCCATGCCTATGTTACTCTCTGATGATGTAGCTTCCAATGATGAAAGAATTTTTTAAATCGGCACAGTAGTTTTTGAGTTTAATCATTATAAACATACGCAAATAAATACAAATCTTTCCTCTTTATATCAGTGGTGTAGATAAATAACTAGCCCTTAAATAACACTGAACATTATTGGTACTCGTATTAACATTATAAAATTGATTGTCATAACACGGCATACATTTATATTGAATTCGTATTGAAATTACTTCAATCATTCCTAGAAGGAGTTTAAACACGAAATTCTTATTACCTTATCGCTTCGCTCATAATTTGTTTTTGAGCGTGACATTTCCAATCCGAAATCACAAATAAAAAGGTACCAATATTATTATACGGCGATACAGCGGTAATGTACGAGCGGCCATTTTTATATTACCGTGGTCAGTTCTAAATTAGCAGTAGTGTTATTATACCCAATTTACATATTAAACGGATGACAGTAAAATTCGAAATATATATGAAAACCCTCCAGTTTTCGAGTATTCTGAGACCGTATCAGGATTTTTTTAATCAAGTCGTTGATAGCTTGCGGCGCGGGCGCCATTACTAATCGAGATCATTTCAAACACGTTAATATACAATTTACTGATCATGATACGAAGTACATGTAGTGTTTGAACGTTGTCTAATGGTATATAAGAATGAGATATGCTAAAATTTTGACATAAAGATAAATTGAAATACAAATATTTGCATTAAAATTTAAGCGTGATCGAATTCAAATAGCGTTTCGCACTATCTTGTCGTCAAGATATTAATTGAATAATAATACATATAAATATATTTCTGAACTATACCTACCAAAGGAGAATATTATTCAAAATTCCTGTGATGAAATTCATTACTTTTATATATAAAATCTTGATCGTACTTCAAGCAGTTTGTTTTCCATGACCGAAATCAAAACAAATACATTGAATGTATCATAACATTATGAGCCTATTAATTTAAGTCTGGATAGTTACTGCTCTAACAATATGAATCGCCGTTGCATTAACTGACCACTGTAACGGTGAACATCAACCTTTAAAAATGTTGGTTCAAATGTACTTCTAACTTGTGAAATTGTAATTATTTGCAAGTTGCAAGAAGTCTTTATGCACATAATAATGTACATTTTCAGTGCAAGATCCATCAATTTTAACATTAGATGTAGCCATGAAGTCCAATTTCATTAGTCTGACTTAGGTATGGAGAAAAGAGAAAAATATTACAAGAATCGTCCGTTTAAAACACGCGCTTATTTTTTATTAATTTACCGAGAATAAAACATTATAATAAAAAGGTATATAAGAAGGTACGCCTTGTAACCAGTTTCGGTTCAGAATCCGTGGGAACGTAAAAGGTTTCTCAAAAGCTGAAGGTATTGTATATGATGGGATCGCAAGATGCCGTCTTACATACGCATATCGGTTTATGTGCAATTGATATCGAGAATTTTGGTTATAGATTGATTTAGTAAAATAACCTGCATTAATGTTTATATTTTTACACAGCTATTCAATACTTACTGTCACTAGATCATTATAACTCTATAGATTTTTTATGAGAGCCGTGGTGGCCTCGGGGTTAGAGCAGTCGCCTGCTACACAAGCGACGCAAGTTCGAATCCCAGCGGGGCCTGTACCAATGAGTTTTTCTAAAAAACTTACGTACAGTGATTTGACACCACGTGCTTTACGGTGAAGGAAAACATCGTGAGGAAACCTACATATGTCTGAGAAGTAATTCAAAGACGTATGTATAATGCCTGAGACGGCGATAGACTCACCATCTGTCACGTTGTCACTTAATCAAATTCGGTGAAAAGTGGGTTTTGTGATTATAACACCTCTGCCTACCCCTTCGGGGAATACAGGCGTGAACATATGTATGTATGTAGATTTTTTATGCAATTCAAAAGCCATAGTATGGTAATTTTTGAATAATTGATGTTGTGATGACCTTGTCATGGTGATGCTAATATAGTTAACATTATGATAAATCTGTAGGTATCATTTATGGGCTTATTCCCAGACATCCACAGCCCATAAATTTTGTAAAATAAATTTTCATAAGTACATTAATTCTAGCGACCTCCATGAGGATTCAATTTCTTAGATTTCGTGTGAATTCATTTGTATAATAAAATTGTGCTGGTAATAAAATCATGGAAGTCTGTGAATAAGCTCATTTATGATCAGACACGCAGAAATAAAAGAACATGATAAAAATATGTAAAATTTATTGGAAAAAACACAGTAACAAACAATAAAAAAAATCACTAACATGCTTTCTACTTATAATATAGTGTTTGCGTTGTATGTAATGGTATTCTATAGCAAGGGACTGCTAAATTATATTCTGTTGATCTTAAGGAAAATGTCGTGACAATAATAAGTAACTCAGTCCACAGTAACAGTAGCTAACCGCCCTACTCTCATATGGTATTGGCTCGCGTCCAACGCTGGGCGGGTTAGCTTCAATATAGAACAAGTATTATATTAACAAGTTGCCTATACTCTATTTCAATGTTGAAAGACCCTTTGTTTCACCTCCTAACAGACGGGCTTTGATTTTAAATGTTCCAATAACGGGGTTAGGTATTAATGGGATTTGTTAAAATATTCTTTGGAGCTTTGTTCTTATTTTAAAGTAAGGTAGGGACTTTGTCAGAAAGTGAAGAATTGGGTTCTTTGAAATGTTTAAGGTACCTACTTAACGTTCTAAGGGTGACCTAGGGTTAATAGGCACCATATTTGGTATCGAACGATTATTTACTGTTGATAAATCTCGAATATCGCTAATTCTTTTTCTTTGGTCTTGTCTAATTCATCTTTGTTCATGGATCGCGGGAATTTTTGTACCAAGTATTGGAAATCATTTAGAGACAAACCTATATTTAAGCCAGTCAATACTAATTAGCCAGAAAAGCACGACTGCTACGTATAGACCACTGCGTTGATTAAGTATAAAAGTTTTGGAATATTAAAATAAATCTATAAATAAAATTCATATTAAGAATTTTTTTTATTGAGTAGGTATGTATAATCACATTCAAAAATGCCACGGACGTAAGCGAGTCTTGTTGTAAACTATACTTTAAGTCGTCCAATTAGTGCGACGCTACAATATTTACGAACAATTTGAGTCAGCGAGTGTCGAACCCATTGGCTCTACCTGCAATAACCATTAAAGATAACAAGCGAAATGCAACATTTCATTAATTAACGAACCTCAAAACACGACACTCTTGAAAATAAAATATTTTTTAGCCAACCGAATTTATTTTTGTCAAAAAATGTCTTTGAAGTCCCGCTTTGTTTTTGATTTAGTTCTAATAAAACAAATCATTTAATTTTTGCTTTTTTACTTTTTTTTTAAATTGGATCTCGTCCGTTCACCTCACTTTATTTCATGTATTTCTAACATGACATAGGAATAGGTATTGAGACGTGAGCATAATAGAAACAGGATCAATGTAACTCCGTTGGATTTCCCAAGCCCTCATATAATTGGAAAAAGCTTTCAACCCCGAGGTGTACCTTCGGGCAACCCTATTCCGGCTCTGTTCTATGTAGCATGCGAATGCGATCATTTCCCGATGTGGGGACGAGGTGCATTTCCTGCAGTCTCTTTTAAAGTAACGACAGCATACGTAACACATAATATTTAGACAAAAAAATGTTTTACCTGTAATTACTTTCCATAAGGCCAAGCGTGTATTGTTAAAATATACGCTTGGCCTTATGAAAAGTATTACCTTATAAGGTAAGTTTCAAATAGTGTAATTTGAAGTACGGGTTTTACTGACATGCAAGAGTTGAAGTCCGATGAATTTGTAGCTGAAAAAATATATATTATATTTAGAGATAGTACAAAACAGTCAGCGTTATATGATGGTCTTAAAAATCGCTTCCCTAATTCCGAGAGGCCACAGGCGACAGCGACCTCGCAAGTATTAGTATAAAGATACATAAGGTAATATAACTTTATACTCTAGAAAACCAATATTTTACAATCGGAAACCACGTAGAATAATAACGTAGTATTTGATATTTTTTGTGTCACTACTATTTTGTTTGAGTCCATAATGATTTTGTTAATAATAATAAATAAAACGCATACCACTTCTAATCTAAACTGTCTGTTAAAATGAGTCGACTTCATTTGACCTATAACCTGTCTAACAGCTGATAAATAAGTGTCATATAAATGTATCCATAATGATTATAGAACTCTACGCCAGAAATATTGGCCTTTAACATGGTAATGTTACCACGAAATTGGGTGTTGAAATGATAATTTTATAGAGTCAATAATACATTTTTGTAGCCAAATGAATGAGTGTCTTTCCCGTATAAAAACTGTTGAGGCTTAACACAATTTGATATGAGATTGTGCCTTAGTTCAAAGAAGGGTACCTTAAACCAATAGGCATTGTTCATAAAAGGCAATAGGTACCTACTATAAGGAAATTGAAGGCTGTATCTGAAGAAAATTAAATAAACAGTGCGTAGGCTGACCTCAAACGAACAACCTCAAATTACAAAATAAAGTACTGTAAAGCCGTGTGAGGATAATCCATTCCACCGATTAAACTGTAAATGAGTATTGTGGGCGTGAGTCGTACTCATTAGATACTAGTTTTATTCACCAAATCTGACGTTTAGTAAAAATGTCACTTCGTGCGATCGGAGCTAACAAAACTCGGGAGTTACCGCGGCCGTAAACATTCAAATTGAGTATTTTTTTTATCAAGTTAGTTGTGGTATGTATCGTAGCAATATTCCAAATTATTCGGGTATATCGTTGACGATAAAGTTCAATTCCCAATGACAGGCCGCGAATCCGGTCTTGTAGTGAGGAAACCCTTTTGGTGTATCTCTAACTTGTCTCGTGTAGGTACTTACTTGACATGTAGGTATATGGGATGGGCTTGTAAAACCTTCGTATCATGTTTCTCTATAGGTATTTATGAACGGAGATTCAAATCGCTTATATCTACCCCCATCTGAGAGATGGAAGCTTCGTTGAGGTTTTATCATTAACATGTTAATTTATTTACTTTATTGATTTAATTAGAAAAAGATCATTTTGGGTAATAAGAAGCTTTAAGTTTTTATCGAGACATTTAATTACACAATAAGAATCTAAATGGTAGCTGTACCAGAACTATCTATTAATTTATTTCTGATACAATTCCAAAAACATAAATACAGTACCAAAGTGGGTACACAGGTTGTGATACTCTGTTACAATTCGTGCGAATCATCCAATAACTCAATTTTTTTATTGGTTCGAGTTCATATAGAATATAAAGAACATAACTTAGGAAGTAACTTTCTTTGTTTTACAATTATGGGAAAGTACATTTTATAATCCATATAAGATCAGCCCTATATATTCTGCATTGTCATGCTGACGCTACAGCAGCACTTTCGGGTTGCAATCTCAGCCATCAGGTGCCATCAGTAAGCAGATAACATTATACCGTCTGGGTTAAAACACGAAACAAACCAAGCAGTACTCCCTAATGAACGATGAATTTTATACGAAAACTTGTATATTTTTTAAAGTTGAAAGTAAGGTCGTAGGTACGGGCTCTGTCACATAATGTTGAAGGTTTTATTCACACATTTGCCGCATTTCGGCGTTGTATATGTAAAGTAATGGCGTTAAGCATTCTACGCCTTTACAGAATTGCAGTGTTTTTAAATTGTTTAAATATTCGGTAAGGTTCGCCGAGGAAGTAGATAAGAAAAGTGCTTTTAAGGAGGCAGGAGGAGGTAAAGTTACATGCTTGTAAAGATTTTGGAAGTTACTTATACAATTTACTAATTGACATATCCTTTACTAATATCCCTCATTGTTTGTAGGCGATAGTCTTCTTCCTTTTTTTTAAAGTCATCAGGGTGTCTACCACCATCAGTTTAAGCAGAGTATATTACTTGTTACTATTAGTCAACTTCGTAGCTTTGATGTTAGACATTTTGACATTTTATCTTACCAAAATTAAATGACATATGAAGCTAATAAGTTATTAGTAAGACTGTCGGCAATGCCTTGCTTGAACAATCATAGTTGGCCCCCAGCTCTGTGTTAGATGTTATTATAGATATATTTCATATATCTGGTCACACTCACCTGATATCGTACTTAGTGTAAGCATAGTTAGGACAAATAGGCATAGGACAAATAGGCATTGCTGACAAATACACGACCTTCCCAAATTGTAATGCACCTACTTCTATATAATATAATTTAATCAAAGTAAATTCCAACCCCATTTCAAAGCCAAAGCCTTACTAATACCACGACCTTCTTAAATCCAGTTAAATCTTTGAATTACATCTTTTGTACCTCACCTGCTGAGCGGCACCCTCCCTCACAAATCTGTGCGTGCTTCTACGATGGTTTGGGAATAAGGGCTCGTCTATAAATGTGAAGGATATCAAAAAGGTCAAACACCTCTAAGCTATACGCAGTAAAGAGGCGTTTGACCTTTAAAAGCGTGTTAATTATGTTCGTTTTTTAAGTCTTAAAGATCCATTTTTAATTAAGTTTTTTCTTTTATAACACTGGTTTTAAAGGCGTGTTTGGTGAAGTATTTACTGGATGGATTAAACTTATGCGTAAGCAGTAGGTACTTACGTAAGTACTTAAATGCTAAGATACCTGGAAAGTAGAATTATTATCAAGACATAAAAAGACCACTAAAAGGGCTTCCATAGGCTTTACCGGCCCCTTTTCACCGAAATTTTCTTTTTTTCTTTCGTTTCTCACAATTTTTACTTTCGCCGCTAACTTTGCAGTGTATTAAATAGATGTAAGCAAGTGCTTAGATGTCTTACGTGCGTATCTTACTTAGCCTGGTGGCTATTCGATCTACTCTCTCGCTCTACGTACTACCTAGGTACTCAATTATGTAGGTCACTTAGAAAAGGTTTAATTTATTGGACTACGTGCCATGTTTACTACGCTTGACATTCTACGAACACGCTTTATATTTAAATCAGCACTTTTTTAATAGAATGAATTAAAGATGAATTCTTTGATGTTTGTATTAGATGATCTCTATCTTATATGAGTAAATATGTAAAGACTGATACATTATGTAACACTTCCACAATTATACGGCACTCAATACCATCATGATTTTGATCTAGATAACACAGACATGGACTCCAAATAGCCAATATCAATAATACACAAGTAACGTAGATATACCTACTTACCTTCAATTTGGTGTATTTGATCTCCATCGGAAAACACGCCCGGCCCTAGAGGTATAACGTAATAACAAAAATATTTACCGAAGATCCAACCGAATAAAAAGATGTCCCTTAATACGGACCCAGATGCATTCCACCTATTATTTGTTTCCAAGGAAAAGGTTATTTCCCCGAAAAATATGAATATATGGTAATGCAAAAAATAGCCCGGGAAAGTCCTGACGCTATTTCGTTCCCTTTCCCAGTGTTCCAAGGACACCTTTGGGAACAATGTTATTAAAGAAAGATAAGTAAGGCGAGAAGGCCCCAATACCCGACCTCTCCTTTTCCGATCTACAGAATTTGTATATAAATAGGCACCCATCTAACCCTCGTTGCTCTACTAAACTTTAAACCGGTTCTTTCGTGTTACCGATTGATTGGAAAAATGTTCTGTTATGGCCTATAATAAATCGAAGTGCTCGTTAAGAGTTGTTAAATTAAATTGTATAAAAACTCTACCAAGCTACGCATTGCGTTTTCTGTATTAGTATTCAATAGCTCTAGCGTGCGAACGATGCTAAACGACGCTACCTACCGCATAGTGCAATTAATCCGTTGGTAATTAGACGGTAGTAAATGTAAATCAATTAAATTCTAAACTTATCCATCGCGTGCATCGCTAAAAGGCGGTGAAATAGAAAGTCCGCGCATTCGAATCACTGGCTCATAGCATCAGAGTTAAAACCGCGTCACAGATTACGACATGCTCGTAAAATTCGCCCGTCCATTGAGCAAAACAATAAAACGCGATTTGGATCAAACTGTGTCACTCGCCTGGTAGCCGCAAGTTCAAGTGCGCTATTAAGTTGCACAACAAGCAATAAACGTTTGAAATAAAAACGTAAATACTCTCATCGTAAACTTGTGTATCATTTATTATAATAGCGCGTGCATGAGATGGTTATTCTTATCCGGTATCGGTTGGATCGTAAAAGTAGTAGACTAGTACCAGACGGGTTTTACGGTCGGGTTGGTGACGGATGGAGTTCAGGTGATGCGGTGTCACGATGTGCGATGAGCTCGTTCGCAACTGCATCATGTCTACTCAGCTAGAACACTGAACACTCCATTCATAAAACAAGTACTTGCATACTTGTACTATCTCACATAACACATCTACATTTTGCAACATGAATTTATTACAAAGTTCTCGTAATAGACACTCACCCACTTTATGCACTTCAAAGCGAAATTATTCTTGCATGTTTCTTATTAAAACATGTTTCTGAATGAAATACTATGTAGGTAATCATTTGTATGCAGGTTGTAGCTCAGGATAATACTCGTATACCTACTTAGGTACCTACCTATAGGCAAATGTTTATTACCTACGCGCCGGCCGGGCCAAAGCGGTTCCGTCGCTAACTCATATTATATTTTTTTCCTTGTTGTTACAGATGCATAAGGAATATGGATGAGGACCTAACAAAATATGCAAATACAAAGCAGGTAAGAAGCCAACATTATTTCGTTCAATTTGGTGAATCGTGGTCCCAGATTTTACCAAATTCATCCAATCTTACTGGAATTGCTTTCGTTAACAAGTTTCCGTACGAAATCTTTTCTGAAAATATTTACGTTGAATAACAGGAAGAAAATGGGATGGGTTTCAATATTTTTCGCCCGCGGGCAGCGGTTGTCGTTTACGAAACCTACTTTTCTGCGATATTTGCCAATATTTTAGAGCATCGTATTGACAGGACTCAATTTATATCTAGGTCGTGTTTAGATTGTCCTTCACGGGCCTGACTGGAATAATATTGCTAAAGTTACAACAAATGTTTCGCAAAATATCTGCAATTAAGTAAGGTAGGCTCGCAGTAAATTCCTCCCTTTCGGTAGTTACCTAAATAGCGGTACAAAGGTGAGTACAATCGTCGACAAAATTGTGTTTAATTATTTAATACCTCCTTGTTATTTTGCCGTCTTGATAATAAGTTGAATACCAGGCAGTAAATGCCAGAATATTTTAAAATTACTTCTGGCTAGGTAGTGTAGTATTAAGTACCTACCTACCTAAATACCTATAAGCATATCAAACATTATGAAGTAAGTAATTATAATTATTTATATGTTTTATTTTGTAACTATAATTGTTTACTATGTACCTAATCAAAATGTACATGATGCCAGCTGAGTTTCTTGCCGGTTCTTCTCAGAAGGCTAATTTCCAAACCAGTGGTCAAATTTTCGACATTCATAAGTGCCTTACCAGGGCTTAAACTGAATAAATCATTTGCATTTTCAAGTGCTTACATCCAAATAAAACCCTTGTGCCCTGATGTATCAGATATTCACTATAACTACGTAAGTACGCTCAACATCAATTTAATGTCACTATGTCTAGAATCTGTCTAGACTGTAGTGATTTTATCGGTACTTTGTCGTGGCATCATCTCGTTACGTGGAAGCGCCCCTTATACAAAATCACATAAAACTAAACACGTCATTGAGACTACTATAATGTTCTATTAGGGGCAATTTAAACAGCTTCTTACAATTTTACGATTTCGACGACGGTTTATGGCGTGGCACGCGCTTGAGTTTGCTCGTAAAAACCTACGGTCACCTGTTGTGTGTTATCCTGCCTACAATGTGTTAATAAAATTTTGTCAATGGACGACATTTAATGTGCCAATTATGGTTCGATGTTTCATTCAAGAACCCCGATTTTACGATGGACTTGGTGCTTGGCTTTTCGTAGGAAAATTTCACACTCGTGCAGGCGATCGAGTGTAAACTGATAAAAATAATGCGGCGCTTGACAAGACTGCATTTTTTTTCTGTCTTGAACTTAAAGTAAGAAATGTATAGGTACCTATAAGCAGTGACAAGAGATGCAGGGTTATACTTAATATATAATTTTTTTCTAATGGGGTAATTACCAACACATATTTTTATTTGTTCAGAGTTCTTAAAGTTATTTTGTTCATAACAGTACCTACCGTATAAATGTAGATAAGTTAAGCATCGAGTATCCTTTAAGCAGGTAAGTGTAGGAAGGTACCGGCTTGATAATATTTTTGTTCATGACTGTTTCGCTGAATGTGAATTTATGAATACTGTTAATTTTATTCTTTCGTGTTTACTTGTTCGTGGAAGCTTATTTTTTATGCCTTTATTTCTTATTTTGGAACTTTTTTATGAAGTAATTTTGAACATTACATCGTTAAAACCAAAACCCTCCCATGAATGTAGGTACCTACCTACATTCAGGTAAGTACCTACCTAGGTACTTACCTACATTCAGGTAAGTACCTACCTAGGTACTTACCTATCTATGACTCAGGCCTCTTCTTACTGTGAGGCATAATAAAAACGTATGTATATACGAAATTATTGTGGTAGATATTATGAACATAGATTTGGCATAAAAGAAGACAAGAAGAAATATTATTATGGTATTCGTAAATTGCCTGGGAATTGCCTGCCAATACTATTGATATCTTCGCCTACAATAATATAGAATTTATTACGGCCGCCAGCGAGCTCAGCATTATTTTTGCAAAAATATTACGTAGGGGAAAAGGGAAAACTCAGCAGATTTCTTATAAATACACGTAGTTCTACGCCATCGGCCATAACTCAAATGACTGCATACGTCAGGAATATAAAGGAGGAACTTAACCCAAACTCCGCCTGAAAGAGCATGGCCGTTCGTTCAGCTCACGCCTGCCGCTCTCCTATTGGCGAGATCTGAAAAAAACTAACGTATCTAGACCCCTATTGACCAATCAACGGCGCGGATATTTAAAAGGCAATTTAGAAGACATCTTTCCGTGTATCCTTATCTCTCTCATTATGTATGCGAGTGAGAGAATTGGAAATATGTTTGCATGTAGTGGTGCGTGGCATGCTGTTGTTACAGTTTACGCACAGATGGCGCTGTTTTCTCGAAGTTCGTCTCCTGCACGATAGATGGCGTTATATCCAACTGGTTAGTAATTATGGGAGTCAGCTGGTTGTTGATGGCGTGCTAGAGGAAATTCCAATGCTCTAGGAATTCATGGCCAATTTTATTTGCTATTAGCGTTATTTTTGGATGATACCACCTCGAGAGCGAGTGCTAAAATATTAACCAAGTAAATATTAAAGAATATAATATCCGTAGAATTCATCTCATATTTTAATTCTTGCTTGTTTATCGGTATATTAGCATCCTGTAGTAAGCAAAGTAAGCAAGACAAACTGCGTGCTATTCGCCATTAGAACAAAACGTTTGTGAAAATCAGCTTTCTATTGCAGGCAGTAAAATGATGTAAATATAGGTTCCGCGTTGGTTGAAAATAAAAGCTAAAATTTGTGTTTCCACCTTCAACGCCGTGTATTTAATGGCAATTCCCTTTTAACGTCCTAAGTTAAAATAGGTCAATGACTTGTGTTCTGTAATAAGTTTATTTTAACGTGTCTCGCTCTAGTAGTTTGGGTTCGTTTGAGTTATATACGAACCGACTATCCAAGATAAATTGGGTCACAACTGGATCTGTCACTCAAAATATTCTCATTTACTTCCTCCTTACAAATAGTAATACCACAATTAAATATTTATTTTAACGTAGAACTGTGTTTTAAGACAAGGTAGAAATTCGTAGAAAAAATTTAGAACGTGCATTATACGATTATATTATTAGATATGTACTTCTTTACTGAATGTAGATGTCTACCGAATCATACATCCTATTTTAATTAGAGTATTAAGTTTTTAGTATCAGCTTCTTCTTATATGTACACATATAGAGTGATTTTCAGTAAGTATCTGCTGCAAGTAATGTTTCTAGACTGAGTAAAAAAGCCTTTATAAAATCAAATCTTTGTTAGCCTTAATAGCCTAGTGAGGGCACCTGTAACCTCTCACCATGAGGTGTAGGTAAATAATATTTCCGGATGAGTTTTTAATTTATCAATGATCAAAGTAATAAAAACATGGTTAAGTTATATTCCTTAGTTGTGCTATTGCTAAATTATACAGAAGGTTTTCTCCCCGTCACAAATTACTTAGATACTTATAAGACTAGATGACACTGAAAGAGCCGTGGTGGCCTCGGGGTTATAGCAGTCGCCTGCTACGCAAGCGACGCAAATTCGAATCCCAGCGGGGCCTGTACCAATGAGTGTTTCTAAAAAACTTATGTACAGTGATTTCACACCACGTGCTTTACGGTGAAGGAAAACATCGTGAGGAAACCTGCATATGTCTGAGAAGTAATTCAAAGACGTATGTATAGTGCCTGAGACGGCGATAGACTCACCATCTGTCACGTTGGCACTTAATCAAACTCGGTGAAAAGTGGGTGTTGTGATAACAACACCTCTGCCTACCCCTTCGGGGAATACAGGCGTGAGCATATGACACTGAATCTGATAGAAATTGACTGTATAATGAACGTATTTTACTAATAGAGACTTAACACACTTCCATACAATTTCCTCAATATAGGTACCTACTTACCTGAGTGAGTTTGCAATGTTTAATGTATACGAATGTAAATATATTGTAGTTACCCAATTTAGGTACTCAACGTAAAGGTTATTGACCACTTAAAGTCATAATACCTACAGCACATCACGTACCTAAATGATAATTAAGTAAATTATTATAAAGTTTACTAATTACACGGTCGGCATTTCGTTAGCTCTTGTCGGGCACTGCAAAGAGGTTTTTAATGCCTAGTTATATTTTATTTATGTAACTGTGTAACGTATTATACTTACATAAATGTATTATAATACAATCCATATTATAAAGAGGAAAGATTTGTATTTTTGTGTGTATGTTTGTAATGAATAATCTTAAAAACTACTGAGCCTATTTCAAAAAATATTTCACAATTGTAAAGCTACATCATTACAACATCATTAGCGAGTAACATATGCTTTATTTTATCCCCGTACTCGCACGGGAATGCGAATCCGCTAGTATTTCTTAATTTTCTAATGTTATATCTTAATAACTAGGTATGCCCCGCGGTTTTAACCGCGTAGATTTACATTCTTTGGTGGGTTTATTCGTAGTACCCCATTTTTTTTAAATAAAATTTTGCTAAGATTCTTGTGACATCAGCAGTTTCGAATATTACCCGAAACGAACAGACAGACGGGTACAATTTTGAAAAAAATTTTTTTATTACCTCTTAACTACCTATACTTACTGTCATATGAGTTTAGTGAACATCTGTTAATTTGGAATAACAAACAGACACTAGATTTTATTAATCTGTATAGATATAGATACGTATATACCTACCAACAATCGAGTGCCGTGGATCTTCACGTCTGGTTGCACAGGTGTCCCGAAAAGCGCAGGCATGTACACCCATTTTACACCTAAGATAATGATGTGCCCACTTGATACTTCCGCATTTCAGCCTCAAAGACCTTTATTTAAAAAAGTACCTAACGATGTCCTACTATGATGCGTTTCGAGGTCAGACTTTCTGATATAATACATCGACTCCATTAGTCTAACCATTAATGGTTATAAGTTGGCTGGATAAAATATTTAGTCTAACGTAAATCCGGTAACTTTAAAGTGGTCGATCGACCTCGCCTACTCGACATTAATCGACAAACATTTTAAATCTCGATGCATCGACCTCGACCGCAGTCTAAATATCAAAGTATATGCACCTTAGTCAAAGTCGTACACTAAAAAATAAAAATCAATACATACCCATCAATATAGTAGTCAATCGGCTATAAAAACGATTCAGTGTCCGATTATACTCGCTTCTAGTCTGGTGAATCGATTTTATACCTATCGAATGACGAAATCGATTGCTTATAGCAACATTGTATCTATCCAACATCATTGACGTGAGCTGTTATGGCACCAAAGTACATTCATCGTCAGTTTTTATGTGAAGATATAGGTACAGGTTATGATAACCCACATAAATTAGGAAACTTGAAAGAGTAAGCCGGTATAACAAAAACTAAGGTAATTTTAATTGCGTTGTTTTTATTATAACAATATAGGTACTTAGTTGTGATTACGTTGCTCATTAAGAATAAGACATTTTTCAATTCAATTCTTTTTCATACCACGAAGGGCAGCCAAATATTAAGCGCGTTGCCGACTCGGTAAGAATCTCTTCACAGACTTCCAACACAACGCATCGTTGACGTGGAGTTGTCGATTTCAAACATACGAAATTAAACTTTATGGTGTATGTATTATATACTAATTCCTTATGATTGAAACCGACTGCCTTATTACCGTGTATAATATTTCGGCAAGCTCGACGAATAGACCGAGTACCAACAGCTGTATTCGCTTGAGATGCCTTATCACTTATACCCATAAGTAATTATGGACTTTAAGGTGTATTTACATACATACATATGCTCACGCCTGTATTCCCCAAAGGGGTAGGCAGAGGTGTTGGTATCTGGCCTTATCCCATACATTACTGGAATCGGCACTTGATTCAACCCAATGTGACTGATCACCAATTTTTTATACGAAGCGACTGCCATCTGACCTTTGTAACCCCTTTTAAGATGAAAATCGGTAATCTGGGTTAAACCAGATCATCAAGATCAATATTTAAAAATATATATACAATTTTATTTGCATCCAAATAGCGTACAGGTGTTATTGACATCAACTTATCTATGACTTAACATCGGAGAACACACATACAAGTAGGTATTCATATGGGAGGTGCAATAAAATCCATTAATGCTTATCTGTATATACATTATTGATAAGACTGATATTTAAATTCTAACACGTGTTTTTTTATAAACAATCTAGGCTATAGATAAGTATTCATTCATTTTATGTTGATGGTAAATTTCCTTGCTAAAATCTTGCATAATATGGTATATTATAATGAATTTGATAATTAAATACGAATAATAATTTTCCTTCAGCAACTCAAAAATAATTTGTAAATTATCTGCAAAGCCAATTTTTATATACCATTGGAATTTTTCGTTTGGCATTCCACGTTCAGCTCCAATTATGAGGTGAACAAAATGTTGAGCACCTTACTAAATTGACACTGAATATAGACTCTCCTTCAATATAATTATAAATATCACTAAAATAATGTAAACTTGTTATATACCTACAATAAACCCGTGAACACAAAGCAGTAGGACCTATCAGATATTAATTTAGACAGATCTTTTTTCTACTTAATCAAATTTACTTTTCCATTCATTTGCTCACTTAAATTAAATCTACGCGGTTAAAGCCGCGAAGCACAGCTAGTTTTATATAAATCGGTATTATTTAAATTATTTTGTTTTAGTTATTCTCATAATATATATCTCCATGACAGAATCCAGCAATAGGCACATTTTAAAACAAAGCTTTATCATACCTTTTAAGGTACAAATAAAATACCTGAACTTATCACTGAACGTGAAAGCTGTCTGTAATCTGTGATCATAAACTCACTAATACACTATGTACACGCATCAACACAAATTGACAACGTTACTCTAACTATATTACTTTACTATTGTATCAACTTGTTTGGGCCTACGTACGTACTTTATTCAATATTTCCCACATGATTTTCAATCTATTCCCATTGAATTTTAGGTGTATTTTAGTGTGACAAATAGGCCAGATCGTGGTTCGCGTTCGCGTGTATTCCGCATCGCAAATTTGTATTCAAGAGATACCTACCATCGAAGTACGTAATAATCGTAAAACGAACAATTTAAACTCGGATTTTGTCGAGTTTCGAATATTACTTTGCCATTGAGCCAGTAAAAAATAATAGCTAAATACATTACCGTATTATTTACTCTTAATTTTTTGTTATAATCTGGGAAGTAGGTCGGCATCTAAATGTCAAAAAGTTCTTACTTACGCATTTTTCTTGACAAAATGAACACTTTTTTTTAAGTTTTTTTTTGGAGGGAAAGATATAAATAAGAAAATGTTTTATTCATAATAATATTACAACGTGTCATACATAGTTCTTAATACTTAGGTCAAATAACAGTTTCACATACCGCTCAAGTTCAACTCAGTTTAGAGTGACACTTCAAAATTCAGTACCTATTAGGTCGCCTGTCGGACATGATATTTAAAAAATATTATAATCATAAATTTATTTGAAAAATAAAAAATAGGATGGGTAATTTTCACGCTAAGACGAATGTTCTCAACTACGAAAACTCACAATATTCTCAAAAGTAGAACTCAACAATTCTCGTCTTCAAGGACCTTGGATACCATCCTCGTAATTTTACGAGCGTCGAGATAACTGTGAGTTGGCATGGTATAAAATAATGAAAATATTTAGCAGTGAATATAAAGATAATTTATGTTCATACAGTTTCCTCGATAAAACAGCAAGTTCCTGTAACAAAGAGAAAGCCTATGTTAGATACTTGTACATGTAAGTATACAAATATGATAAATTGTATGTTACCCTCTTAGTGGCTATCGCTATAGAGTGGGGTAAGGAGTTGGTCTCATTTGTAGCGAGTGTCTATTTATTTCAAATATTTATTATATGTACACTTCCCTTAGTTAAGTATTATATTATAAACTAGCTGTGCCCCGCGGTGCCCACGTAGAGTTTATTTTTATTTGATATAGTTACTCCGTGTAACACCAGATATCTGCCAGTGAAAGTCTGTCCAGATGTTTCAAAGATTAGCTCTAGCAAACAGACAGTCAAATAGACAGCAATATATTTTTTAATATTATTAGCGTATATTTTTATGCGATATGCATTTAGTAAAAACTGTTAATTTAGTATTACAAACAGACACTCCATAAGGCATATATCCGTTATCCATATACATATGTGTAATTATTATATCTTCATACTATACAGTAATATAATAAACTGACATAAACAGGTATTTATATATAAAGCAATGTTAAAGTTTATTTATTTTGAAGCTTATCGCTTCTACTATAATACTTCTATTCATTACAATTAAGGGAAATATTAACTCTATTCTACAGAGTACCTATAATGAACTAGACTGATACACTATACGTAGGAACTCAGTACACCGAGAGACATTACAAGCTTTTATTAAGCTATAATGTTTGCCTGGGTAGAATCTTGTAACTGAATTCTAATCTTTAGCTGAAATCATTCCTTCAATCATCATATCATATCACAGTAAGATTTCGCGATACTCGCTTATGTCAAATCGCTTCCATTATGACCGCAGCTTTATTGAAATGACGATCAAGTAATTTATCGTATATGGGTACTATCAACTTTAGGCTAGACTCCTTAATATTATATATTAGAGATACTTTTATAGCAAAAAAGTCAGGTATTTCGTTTAATAAAATTTAGGTTCGTGAAAGACTTGGGAGCCTTAAATGTTCAGAGATGCAAATAATTCGATATAAAGGTACTCTACAATGTATGCAATATTAAACCTTAAAATATGTCCATTAAAGCATAGTATTGCAACATAAGTTGCACTTATATGTTGAAAACCTGCAAGGCTCTACGTAACATTTGTGTGGATATGTTGCAGGTGTCACACCGACGACCAAAGGTATTTAAGTTCGTTAATTATTTCTTAAATTTGCTGAATATATCCTTAACATTAAGCCATAAAAAGAACATTATGCATACGCCGGCATAATTAAATGTACCATTTTATTCGCAACGATTCTGAACGCCACAGACGTAAGTCTCTACACTGTCTGTAATTAAACCCTATGTTTATTACTTAAATGACATTATGATGATATAGAACCTTATGCAACCTTATCGACTAATGAAGTATGATTAATACTTCGTCATAATATCTACGTAATAGTATGTCAATTAGTTTAATATTATTGACATCAGGAGTGATGTATTTTTGTATGTAACAAATAAACATAAAATCCACTAGACATATTTGAATAATTTCTTCAGCAAACACAGTTAAATTATAAGCAACCATTGACTCTTTTTTACTCGTGCAAATGGGAACTACGCGGGTGAAGCCGCCTAACGTCCGCTATTTTACAAATGGGTATATAAGTACCTACAATCTAGACTATGTAAGATCTATTTACGATGTGCTAATACTATTTTATTTCAATAACAACAGGAGGAGATAAGGTACTTATTATAAAACCAACGATACTCGATATAATCTGGCGAGCATCTAAACGTTGATAGGGAAATAAATAACCAACTTTGCAATATATAATGTATTCTTAAATTCTCGGACATAATGTTGGATTCGGTGAAAAATCTATATCGATATTTAATATCTTTCAAAGTGTTATGTTTATTATATTTATAGAACAGAAGTACTGTAAAGTTGACCACTATGTATTGAGTCTCAAAACGTAGATTATAAATTTGACCACTATGTATTGAGTCTCAAAACGTAGATTATAAAGTTGACCACTATGTATTGAGTCTCAAAACGTAGATTATAAAATTTTAGTAAGTGTTTAAATATTATGTACATTTCAGTAGTATCTGCAAGTAATAATATTCTTACATAACTAAGACCTATGCAATGGACTAATAGATTATTTTAAGACTGCTATTCAGGAAACCAAAGCATACATAGCTAATAGATATTCAATCGGCTAAAATCCCCACGGCTGAATAAATCAGTCGGTTTTAAACATTGAAACCTTTCGTATAGAATATATAGGGCAAGATACTCGAGTGAAACATACGCTACGTGTAGTGAATACAAGCCTACGTGGTTATACATACATATATGTTGGTATATTGTACGGGCGGGAGCTCAGAAGTGCAGTTTGGGAATACCGCACCGACTGATACGCCGTAAAGTACCGGGCACAACATACAGGAGGGGATGTTTTGTAGATTTATCTCGGGATATATGAGTTGTTTTATTTTATTTCATTGTAAGAAAGTGATATACTGAATCGTCACAAAAATTGGCTTGCTATCTTTATGTTCGTGTTAAAATACGCTCAAGCATATGTAAATTAAGAGAAAGAAGGTTCATAAAGAATACAATTTGTCTATTGTGGTTATAACTCGTAAGTTTTGAATTCTCCTTGTTTGTCAAACTGGTAAAATTCATGCCGGTGCATTTTTTAGTTCAAACGTGACATTAATTGTTATCTAAAGCTGAATCACCGATTTACAAAAAGGGTATTTGCATACTTTTATAATACCAAAAAGATTGTTTGTTATATCATAATGTATCTGAAACTAGAAAACTAAGCCTGACTGTGCTTTTCTACATAGAAGTTTCAGTCAAATTTTAAGAAGAATATGTATATAATTTTGGACGGCATATCTCTGTGGATATTATTCACACATGACTTTTTACCTGAATGTTGGTCTTCTATTATATTATATTCGAGAAAGCATATTTCGCGTCTAGTCTTGAGACTTGTCGTGTGTTGTGCCGCCACTTGTGCATCGAACGGGGTCAATAAAATATGTAGGCAGACGCGACGTGTCTTCCCGTCCCTCCGCCTCCTATAACAAGAAAGAATTTTTCTATGCATTTATATTCTCCCTGAAAATTCTTTTGAAAGCTTCTTGTAAATTTATTCTCGCTATCTGATGATGACATTTTGTGATCGACATCGTATACATAACATACCTTACTAGGATTTTGTGGCATACCTACATTTTGGGTCCTTATATAACAATGCAAACTGATTATATCCTATTAAGTTATTACTTAGGTCTAGGTAGGTATCAATCTAAGTTACTACTACAGAATAAGATGTTACAGAATATGATAAGTTTCTAACGATTTTGAGGCCTGTTTATTTTAGTATCATAATATTATAAGTAAATAAGCTAGCTACGTATTAATATAAACCAATATTGAAATTAAATATATATTTTATTAATATAACCTGCAAGACGTTTGGTGCCTGGACGTAGTAGGTATATTAAGTATATTAAATACTATTTATTTCCTAGATATGATGTATTTTGTAGTTGTTTATTTGATACAAGTGTGTTAATAAGTGCGTCAGTTCTTTAAAAGGAACATATAGAATAAATTATTTGATTGTATGACTGTTATTTTTTATTAATCTTTGGCGTTAAAATAGCGTAATTAATATTAGCTGTATTCCATTTAAAATTTCAATGAACTTTTCCAGCGTTTGAAGTCAAACAATTACGTTGTTTTAATTAAATCTATGCTAGTAAGCCACGCAAACATTAAAGCAAGTATAATTACTTTATTCACTTGTAAAGTCTTATAGAACTACGCTTAAAACAACCCTATAACAATAAACAATTAACGTTTACAACAAGACCACGACAAAAGGTCACCTTTTTGTGGCCAATTAACCTGTATTTATACCAATCAGGAGTCACATTTCTCTTGTTGAAAGTTATATTTGACACAAAAACGATGTTGGCTCATTAACAGAGGCCAACATTGCCAACACTGCCACCACTCGTTGCGGTAAGTAACTGTCAGTTTGCGGCATAAAGTAGGCACTTGATTGGCGGCAAACATTGGCCCTCGATATAACTTACCCACCACGACGAGGGTTGGTTAGCAAAACTCAGTCGCATCGATTTTCTGATGTGATGTTTATCTTGCAAATGTTAGGCGTAAAAACGTATCGTAAAGTAACTTGAACGAGCTAGCGGCTTCCAATTACTTAATTGAATTAAATATCATGATATTCGTTAGTACTTAAGATATTATTTACGATAAAATAAGGACGGCTCTGGTTTTAATTATTGCATTTTACTTAAATTATACCAGTGTCTCAAGAATTACTTAGGTACATCATATGATTTCGTAAGCCTGCATAAGTGCAATAATGCTGTTTATATCACAATATTGATATATCATAATATTACAATATTGTGATATAATCAGTAGTCATATAGATTATGTAGGTATCATATCATATCACTATTATTATCTTAACATAAATATTGCCTTGAGAAATTAGGTATTACCAATGATATTGAGCACTCTATACAAATCAATCAAAAACAATCTACTTCAGAAATACGGCCTTCTTGTCCAGTTATAGTTGATTTTAATATGCAGGTACAGATTCCACCACGGGTAATGAGGGCTTAGTGATAGAGTGGAAACCAATTTAGTGGGGATAGCATTTATTCGATTCGCGTCGCACCATATAGTCATACTCTATGAGCGCTCATAACTCCAGACTAATCTAACCATAAATGACTGCACTAACTAACTAAATGAAATGCACTGTAAATACTCTCTTCTTCACTGTAATTTTCTGTTTCTCACTTCAGTAGAACTTAAAACTGATCAACTTTCTTGGGCCCTAACACTTTTAAAGAGGACAAACATTTTATTACATTAGTAACACGAGCAGTGATGTACCTACCATTCATGAGTGATAGAATAAAATCAGCCTAGTTGTTTTCGAGTTTATTCGTTATAACAAAAAAATAATTTGTTTAATATTAGAAATTGAGATTGTTTTGTCTCATAAAGTTGAATAGATTTGTAGAACTACATATTCTTTCTTTCTTATTTTTATCTATCCCCGGGGATATGTTTCTATGTGATAATTTATCAAAACTGTGTAATATGTCTAATAATAATTACTTAGTTTCATGCTTGGTTCTTCTCAGTAAAAGTTACCTGCTGAACCTAGTGCTGTCTACATTATCTACACTACTGTTATAAAGAGGAAATATTTGTATTTTTGTGTGTATGTTTGTAATGAAGAAACTCAAAAACTACTGTGCCGATTTCAAAATTCTTTCACCATTGGAAAGCTACATCATCAGCGAGTAACATAGGCTTTATTTTATCCCGGTACTCTTACGGGAACAGGAGCTACGCGCGTGAAACCGCGTGACGTCCCCTATTATGTATAAATATTCAAATAAATATAATATTTGGGTTAGAGTTTGATAGTATTATATGATACTATAGTTAACTGGAAATATTGAAATTGAAATATATAGGAAAAAGTAAATTAACATTGTGTACTTAATATAAGCATTATACCCATACCCATTTCGGTGGAGGCCACAAGGATTATTCCCTTCATAAAAAGGGAAGGCCGAGGGAATTTCAAATTAAAAAATAAGTCTTGCTTTCCTGCAGAGATTGCTTATTTAAGTTTTCTGTTATATAATTCAGCATAAGACTCAAATTTAAATTTAAATCTTTATCAAAAGTGTAATTAGGAGTACCCAACTAAAACGGGGCGGTGTATTACAGAGTGGGTTTTGATCACTCATATCTCTTTTTAAATACAAATAAGTACCTACAGAATTTTTATTCACTTTGATAATGTGTCAAATGTTATCTTAATGTTGATATACCTACGTGCTTAGCGAGTTCCTTCGATCCAAACAGGTTTGATAATACGCGAAGCAGTTAGATAGTAAATTTTATGAGCCGTCCCAGAGTAAACGCCTTTCGGCTTTACATACACGCATCTAATACATTTTATACCTGTATCAACACACATACAGCTCGCATCTAAATATATATTGGCCTTCAGATCGCACGTTATTCTTTTAAAGTGAGTACAAATATTTCTAAATGAAACTGTTCGATACATTCTCAACGTAAAGGTTATGGTGTGACGCCATCATATGACCCCGGACGATGCTATAAAAATATGTACTTCATACGCGCGATTATTAAATTCATTCAGATGTATAAAGGAGACTATTATGACAACATTCCACCAGTTTAAGCAGTTTTTAAGAAACAATAAGAAAATAAAAGGTTTTTATATCCTTTATTGGTACTTTTCATTTCAACAGCATTGTAGTGCGAAATCACTTTTGCACACGAACACTAAATTAAGCTACTCATTGAGATTCATACGAAAATGTTTTTACAAGGCGAATTACGACAGTGGCTTCAATATTAAATCAACGATTATATGATCAAATAATATAGGTACCTACTCGACATGGTTATAGATTTTTAAATATGTCACAAAAGAAAAGGTAAATGCCTTCTTTCTCTTGAAATTATTAACACATAATAATGTAATTTTACGATTTCTTTTAATGGAACGTGGGGCTATCGGAATGGCCTGGGGTTCGAGATATGGCCTCAATAACGCTTCATGTTAATGGATTCCGATGGAGGTGTTCCGTAGGTGTGTGTGTGTATCTACCGACGTGTTTCACAGAGTAGGTGCCTTGCCTATTAAATGAAATGTTTATTAATTTTCCACGTGTAGGTACTTGGAAATCTGTGACCTTTCAAAGCTATCGGCATTAAATCCTTACATTGTGTACGACGGAAGGTATGTCAAGTGTATTTGATTAGATATGTATGACCATTTTTTTTTTCCGTGTTACTGCTTTTATCATTCAGTCTCAAGAATTACCCGGTTTTTTTATGTGACATATTATTGTATTCCACATTAATACCTACGCAAAAGAAATGACCGTGAACTTTACTTTGAGCCGGGCGTGTGACATACCATACTTATACAGGCTGTGATTGAAAACGTTAATTTAACAAACTTTACACATAAATAAAATTGAATCTGTTTGTAAGTCCAAATTCACATCTTTTCACTAAATGCGTACCTATGAAAGTAGACATATAGGTACGTTCCTTACATTAAATCTCTATTTGTCAGTCTATTCGTTCCGGCTAAGTACTAAAAAGCTATACCTACCGATTTTACTGGCAAATAGCTGATGTTAAAAAGACTAAGGCAAATAAAGCAAATAAGGCAATGTTTTATGATAAAATTTTATCAGATTTTTGATGAAAAGTTTAAAACTTTAATATATAAAAAAGCTAAAAACCTTAAAAATATAACCAAATAACTAAAATTTAAAGGAGTCCCTTTAGGCAAGTTCCGAAGATACTGGCAGCGTCCCCCTTTGAATGACTAGACTAATTATTTGTCCGAACCAGTTGCCAGCTCTTCGATCTGGGATGTCGACTACCTTTTTTTTATTTATTAAACACAAAATTGTAGCTCTTAGATAAATCATTCATGGGGAACTATGTTCGTTTCTACAATAAAGTCCCACACTCAATAAACGCGCTAAATTATGATAAAGAGCCGTGGTGTCCTCGGGGTTTGAGCAGTCGCCTGCTACGCAAGCGATGCAAGTTCGAATCCCAGCGAGGCCTGTACCAATGAGTTTTCTAAAAAACTTATGTACAGTGATTTCATACCACGTGCTTTACGGTGAAGGAAAACATCGTGAGGAAACCTGCATATTTCTGAGAAGTAATTCAAAGACGTATGTATAGTGCCTGTGACGGCGATAGACTCACCATCTGTCACGTTGGCACTTAATCAAATTCGTTGAAAAGTGGGTGTTGTGATAACAACACCTCTGCCTACCCCTTCGGGGAATACAGGCGTGAGCATATGTATGTATTAAAACACACATTAAAACTGTACTGATGAAGAAAGCTTATTATACAATTTCGGATTACATAAATGATAAAGACATATGGAATTAAATCTCTGCACAAGTAGCTCCTGGCAATGACATGGTATGTAAACATGATATGTAAATCATTTGGTATTGTTTTCACTATTGTGAATCATTTGTGATGATTTTTTTTTGTAATTATCATTGTTTACTAAGTAATTAAATGTACATGATGCCAGCTGAGTTTCTTGCCGGTTCTTCTCAGAAGGCTAGTTTCCGAACCGGTGGTATATTCCTCGACATTCATAAGTGCACGAATAAATCATTTTCATTTTTCATTTTCATTTCCTAAAAAAGCCTCCTAGCGCTAGGACAAGAACTTAAATCGTTAAAGTAGATATTTATTCATATTGTTAGAACAAAAAGTTTTACTACAATGGTCCCATCTCACTCTGTACTTATAGTTACCGTATTTTGTCGCTAATTACTCTAAATACTTAAATATACTCTAATTAATGTATCTTTGTTGTTTAAATTGGATATAACCTTTAATATATAAATACCTACTTAAAGGAATACAACCCGACTACATACATTATTTTTTCTAACTCCTGTAGCTTAATTTTTCCACTAACACCGACTAAAATATCGGCATGTTTTGTTGTTCTTCTAATATCTATAATTCAGAGCTAGCGTGGCGCATACACAAATGGATCTTGAAAAAACAACCAGTTATTTTGACAACACACATTCTAAAATACGTCGTAAATACGCCAATGAACAAGCAAAAACTTTCCTTCCAACTCCAGATATAGAGTACATTTCACATCGGCGATGCGTGAGAAAATATAAAATTATTTTCTTTTGTTACGCTAGACCTTAATTTTAATTTGGAATGAGCTTTTTATAGAAGACTTTCTGTGGAGAAACGATTTTTCATAAATGATGAGGCGGCACCGATTGTGGATATTGGATAAATATTTTTAAGAAAAATCCCTCGGCTCGGGAAATATGAGGGGTGTTATAAATATTACGAGAAAGAACCGTCGACACGTGTAACTAATACATTGATTAGGCGCGGTTAATGAATTATACCTTTGAGACTTTAATCAGCATAGGGGGTAAGATTAACATGATATATAGCTCTCAGGTATGGTCCTATATTAAAAAATAAGTTCGGAGCGAGCCTGGTTCCGTAAGCTATCGAGTGTGCTAATATTACCTAACTTCCTCGAACACAGCTGCTCATAATGACTTAATTTCGCCTAAATCGCAAGCTTCGACGTGATTTCGCAGCCTGAGTACTATATTACATCCACAGAATACATAATGAGTATTTTTGTAATGGTATTCTATGAGGGGTTTCCTTTGCGGAATAACTTCCTTGTTTTTTATTAGATACAAATAAGGCTCTAGTAATAGGAATCGATATAATTATATCGTTGTCAGAATACATAGGATATAATTATAATTGAGAGATCAGACGTACATTTATTCACTTGTAAGGTGACAAACAGGGGTACAGGCTGCTTAGTGGTAAACGGAAGCTACGGCCTATGAATGATTTATCTTATATATTTATACATACATACAGATACATAAAATTAAGTGTCTTACAAACAGACAATTCCAAAAAATCAGCTTTTCACATAAATGTATATGAAAGTATACGGTACTGGGAGTGAAAACCAAATTTTTCTATGTCTGTCTGTTCGTTCCGCTTAATTTCAGAAGCGGCTAAACCAATTTATACAGGACTTTCACTGGCAAATAGCTTAGTTTCAAGGATTGGATTAAAATAGGGTACCTTATATTTAGAAAACCGTAGTAGTAACAGTAGAGCCGTGGTGGCCTTGAGGTTTGAGCAGTCGCCTGCTACGTAAGCAACGCAAGTTCGAATCCCAGCGGGGCATGTACCAATGAGTTTTTCTAAAAACTTATGTACAGTGATTTCACACCACGTGCTAAAGCACGTGGTGTGAAATTGTGAAAAAGTGAAGGAAAATATCGTGAGGAAACCTGCATATGTCTTGGAAGTAATTCAATGACGTATGTATAGTGTCTAAGACGGCGATAGACTCACCATCTGTCACGTTGACACTTAACCATCTTCGGTGAAAAGTGGGTTTTGTGATTACAACACCTCTGCCTACCCCTTCGGGGAATATAGACGTGAGCATATGAATGAATGAATATATTTAGAAAACATATTAGGGTTCCGCGAAATAAAGCATAAATCTAAATCCAAACGGGTGTAACCGCAGTCTGTCACCTCCGATTGTCATCCTGTAGGGATCCTGCCTACCTCGCTTTACGAGAATGTGCTATAATAGAATCAAAAAGTTTACGCTTGTATGAGGTAAAGTTTAATCAGAGAAGAATAATATTTATATTTAATTGGGTACATCTCGTTATCTGCCTACTCAGTGCAGACCTCATGCGGTCGGGGCATGCAATCGTGTATAAACATAGTTTATTTAACCTTCAATTTACATATTAATAGCTTCGGATCCTCCAAACACATTTCGCTAGAACGTACACTGATCGGACTGTCAGCCGCGGTCAATTGGGAATACATAAAAATGCTGTAAAACTCGATCGTAAAAAATATGTACTTCCCTTGCATATTATTTTATGAATAAACGACTGTGCAAATTGATTTCTACTTTGAACATATTGCTTTTAATTAGGTATTTATAAAAATTGAAGGCAGTCGTTAAACAAATTGGGTTTAATGTAGGTATTAATATGTATTATATTACCTATAGTTAATATACATTTGACTTGGGCAAGAGACGCCACATATCAAACCCATAATTATACTAGCATTTAGAAAAAATATTGTCCTTCATATATTCAATATACTTTTCAAAGAACAATGTTTAATTGCCATATATCATTCCCGCAGGCACAAATTTAATTATTTTTTTATAAATATATTTTTTTTCTATTATACTAGATTGAAAATGAAATTGAATATGAAATTGTATAAATACGTTAAATAAACTCCTCTTTGTACAATGTTTATATTTAGTTTATATATCTATACATATTCAACCTTCAAATACATTTAAGTTTAACCAAGATAACCTAACCTAAATATTTGAAATGTCTTCTCAACCAGTAGGTATTCCGGAGAGGAAAAGTAATACAAGTTTGGCCTCGAATGGGTGCGTTATCAGAGTAGAAGATAAAACTTTTGAGAATTTATTCAAGAACGCCCCGTTCTGTCAAAACTTCAACCATAACAAGCCGGAGAGCTCGGAATTTCCACTTAATATAAAACCGACTCTATATTAAAACTGGATATCTAACGACCTCCATTATAATGTTTTCGTAGAAGATACACTATTCCTATCCTATTACGTGATTCTTATCAAATATTGCTCTATCTAAACGATGTTAATTGTAAGACTCACTCAAATGTTGATACATCTTGATGAAGTTATAATACATAATAATATCGGCCAAAATAATAAGATATGTAACTAAGAGGTCGTAAAGTCTTTGATTGATTGCCAATGTTATACAAATGTATGAGTTCCATCACAAATACTTGTGATTGTATGTTTGGACTAGTTAATATATAATAACGATACATATAACTAGCTGTGCTTCGCGGATTCCCCCGCGAGGGCTTTATTTAGTGGAAACAATTTTTTTTTAAAACAAAATTACCCTACATTTACTCCTCGTAACGGCCGTTTCAGGGATTACATTACAGAATAAATAGAAAAAACATTTTCAAAAATTAGACTTTTTATGTAAGTAGACAGTACGTATACGCTTTTTTATACATTTAGTGACAAACTGATATGTTTGGAATTACAAACAGACACTTCAATTTTATTTATCTGTATAGATAAAGGAAAATGTTGAAATCAATGCAACGCAACCCTTTGTGTCTAACCCCTTGAGCTAGAACAATATCAACGATTAAATGGAATGATACGATTACCTACGTTCAAGTTTTGGTGAATACAAATTGGAAAACCTCCCTATTGTTTAGATAAAGGTTCAGATTTGAAGATTACTATGACCTCGCAATAAACAAGGAAAGCAAAAGGCCTTTATCTTGCCCTGTCTATTGTAGGTACATATCCAAAAATGTAGAGTTGTTTGCGTCCGATTGTCCGTTTGTATCAACGCACCTATAGCAACACATACTAAAATAGTATGATCATAGCATGTGGCAAACAGTGGTCTCTACCTACCCCCATGGGATACAGGCGTGAGCATATGTATGGATGTATGTATACTAAAATAGTTTCCGGTAACCTATAAAAGTAATGCTCAAACCTTATAAATCGCATCCCAATAAAATACAGCCCTTTTACCTAAGCATACACAATTTAAATATTAGTTTTGCGCAGCATTGTGACAGGGCTGCTTGTTCAGCAGTCATAGTAACATGACGTAGCAGTAAGATAAGGGATAAATGACACGCCGACTCCCTAAACTTCCAGTGTTATGTTCACGTTCATGTAAAATATTCCCATGGCGTATCCACGAACGTACAGGGCGAAATGTAAATCGTGAATTGACGAACATTTCCCGTCGGAGTTAGAACTTAAGTGACTAACAATTTAACTGATTGTAAATTATAATATGTTTGTTGATTTAAAGACTAGTTACTTATTTAACACCATGATTCTCCTTCACTAAAATTCAAACTGGTCACCAAAAATATACTATTGGCGTATAAATGTTCTCTACTTTTTTTTCTTCTAAATATTACTAACTAGCGGACGTCACGCGGTTTCACACGCGTTGTTCCCGTTCCCGTGGGAGTACGGGGATAAAATATAGCCTATATTATTTGCTGATGATGTAGCTATCCATTTCTGAAAGAATTTTTCAAATCGGCCGAGTTGATTCGGATCCTATGCAATGCAAACAAACAAACAATAAAATCTTTCCTTTTTATAATATAAGTGTGTAATTAAGTGACCATGAAATAATGTTTATAGATCACATAATAATAGAAACCTTTATTTTCTGTTTTACTAACGATTAGCTAAGACTTTGCTCTGTATCACACCCGTCACAAAATGACAAGTTCAAATTTTTTTCAACGATACGGGTGCGGTGTTCCTAGCTATATTTAAGCGAGTTTATTCGAGCGACAAGTCCGATTAATTATTTACTTTATTTAACCATTAAATCTAACAACCAATGTAGCATAACAAATGATATTGCCTACGGGCCCCAAACACTAGCAATTTCCATTAGATTGATTAAGAAAAGATCGAACCCGATACACCATGTTGGTATTTAACTTTTAACTAACCATACAGATGCACACATACAACAGTTCTGTGGGAGCTTCCGTGAGTTATACCTCCAGTATTTACCAAATATCCCAACGGTATATCTATGCGATCTTAAATTCTAACTCCTTGATATAGAGTCGGTTTCCTCTTGATATGGAATAGGACTTATAGCGTTCTGATTTGGAGGTGCTACGTATCGATTGGTAGCGGCTCGGAGCCGATACAGCCGCTTCTATTTACGCGTTTTACCTATTTATAAACCAAGTTATCTGACTCCCTACCTGCTCTGCCCGGTACTCATTCTCGATGCGTTGATATAGGATTTTACGACTACGTACTTATAACTCGATACCTATTCGATAGTGTGGATGATTGCTGTCACTGACGAGAAAACTTTGGGAAGCATTAGAGTGGAGCTCGTTACTCGCTCGGTATCGATTTTGTCATCTTCCGCAGTGCATAATTTACTCATCTCGTTGGACTATTTTTTAACTAGGTTTCTCATGATAATTTCTTCATAATATTAAGCTTGACTGATATTTGTATTCTCCCGAAAGGAAATTTTTGATATACTTATTATCAGCACACGTTTTAGAGCAATTAACGTTCGGTAGTTATCATTCACAAATAAAATAATACGAGTTCTTTAAAAAAATCCTAGTTTTAATATTTAAGTTTGGATTTCACGTCGATCTTGGTTAGACGAAAGACACAAGCAATCATGTTATTTAAAATAAGGCAATCAAAACTGAAATTCTTCCTGATTTTTAATCGATAATTTAAAATCAGATCCTACTAATACATAGTACGCTTTGGCAACAGATTTATGTACTGAATGATGGTTTATTGAAGATTATCAGGTAGCAGTGTCAACATCACACGACACAGGAGTGTCGACACGTGCCTTCTATTTTACTGACCATAAAACCAAGCTGTTAGAGCTCATCTTTCTTGTTAACGATCGCTGGGAATTGTTTATAGTGTAAAAAAAGCACCAAGTACCAACCAAAGAGTTGTTGAATTAACGACCGAAAATATTTATGTTTATTGTCCTCGTTCGAGATTGGTTTAACGTAAGCTAAAACACAACTACAACTTGGCCCTTTGTACTATTTCCGTTCAATTTATATCCGCAGAGATAGGAATATCGAATATCATTGAGAGGCCGCGCCCGAGCAAATATTTGCACTTACATTCGCATAAGGCGAAACTAAAGGAGAATTACGTAACGCCCCATATATTATTTGAGTCAGCCATAAAATGCATGAGTTACCGATTCCATCGACGTTTAGTGTCGAACAATCGGCCGTAGTCGGTGAGTCAGTTGGCGCCCGAGGACGGACATCGAACTACGCCTACAAATCGGAAAATATCCCTTACCGTGTGTTACTAAACAAACATACATGTCATGCCTATAACTACAGCGCCCGATCTCTGTAATTTTGTTCGCGTAGGTGTCTATTACGGCCCTAAGTCACGCTCGAATCGAATTCATTAATAATTTGATAGTCGTAGAGCTCGTGGTAAATAATACGCGGAACCAGCATATTCGCATGTTGATTAGAATAATTTTATGCGAGGCGTGCTTCCTTCAGAGAAACTGTACATTGTTAGAGCCTCCGACAGATGGGGCGCCTCTCGAAGCCTGTTTCGCTGGAACCCTAATTAAATATTTTAATATATTCTCCGCATTCTCTCCACGTATTATTTCATCTGTACCTACCTACGCGGTCCGTAATTAAAATACATTAAAATGTCTACTTTATAGGTATAATTAAGTGTCTACAGAGTAAAGGAATTGTAATGTAATTTATTTGCGGTTTGGATGTCGATAGAACTTAAGGGTTTTATGTATACTTACCATAGCGTAAAAACGATATCAATATCCTTGTGTTATACAAACAGTAAAAAATGTTAAAGTACCAATAAAGTTCCGCTACTGATCTACCTCAAAGTATCGTGTGAAAAGCATCTAAAAACCGCGTAAAACAATTAAAATGTCATAAAAACAGTGGTTTCCCACCATAATCATTGTGTAAGTCTGAATAGTTACTACGGGATGATAAACACGCCTCTCGTGCCGAACGTAAAAACAACTTTTGTTACCATTTTATGACAACAATTACGACCTATAAAACGTGTAGCGATTATATGTCGTAGCCTCGTAGCGATTCTTGTGGTCTTTCTGTCATCAGTCGGTGCTCTGCGCCACCGCACCGAAATAACATAACGCTTTCGACGCTCCATACCAAACAATACTTTATTTATGCAGTGACAAGAATTAATTTTGAATTTTTAACTGCATTCAGATGACATGTTTATGATTTAAGAGGGCGTTAACCACGCCTGAGGGCCTTGACTTTGTGCGTTGGTATTTATATTTTCTCAATAGTTGACTAACTTATTGTTTATTTATATTACTATCAACCTGTTTTAATAAATATCTAAATTATTATTGTACTGTATCTAAATTATATTATTTATTATATTGAAAATCTAAAACCAGCTTTGCCACTAGCAACTATGATTGGCTTTGTGATATTGAGAGAAGATAAATTTATTGGAATGGCAAAATTATACGTACATTCTTTATTATGTTAATATACATAAATTTTTTGGAGACTCACGTATATACAAGCATTATTGAAACCACAACACTTTTAAAAGTTAGGCGTAAAAGAAACGAACAGTAAAATACTGTATACTCAATAATAGAGATAGGGTGTGCCTAAAATGGTTATTGCGTTACAAATTTATCCTGGAAATGCACCCAATTTGCCGAATGGTGCAAGGGGTTACAATCCCCGTGGATACCTACTTGTTATCAGTCCAACCCATCGAATAGAGTACTGTCTACAAAAAAGTTAAAAGCAATACATTTTTGGAACTTGAAACTGGTAGGAACCAGATTAGAGATTAAAATGCATCGTATGTTAGATGCAGGTAACTTTAAATAAATTATCATAATATATGTATGTACAAGATATCTTGCTGGGTTCTCGTTTACTGACTACATACATGTCGGACATTTGTCAACAATATTATTCATTGAAAAGACGTAAGTATAAAATATAATTTTATGCGCCATATTAAGTATTGCACCATAATATAGAATTTACGTGAGAATATTCAACTGTATTTAATCTAGTAGTAAAAAAAGTAGGTATACCTACCGGTGGTACATTTAATGAAAAATTGTTTCGAGATCTGATATAATTTTTTTGGTATATATTTTTTTATAATCATTGATTTTACTCTGGCCTAGTTAACGCTTACATTCTTGTAAACTAACTATACTTATACGTTATAATACATTATACCTATAAGTTCCATTTAATACTGTAGTAGGTAATATATTATAGAAGTACATAATATTTGCTAAATTAAGTCCTTCATATACCATAACGATTTGAAATATCGGTATTAAATATTATTTTGATGGCCGTAGACGTATCTTGTCAAATTTTTTATCATGTTAATAACCGCATATTTATGCTAAAATAGTAATTTTCTTTGAGCCTCTGTTTTATTTATGGTCGTTTTTATTCTTTTTTGTCACGTAGTTAGTTGGATAAATGAATAAATTAGTGTTATTACTCGTTTTGAGCCGTGGTGGCCTTGAGGTTTGAGCAGTCGCCTGCTACGCAAGCGACGCAAATTCGAATCCCAGCGGGGCCTGTACCAATGAGTATTTCTAAAAAACTTATGTACAGTTATTTCACACCACGTGCTTTACGGTGAAGGAAAACATCGTGAGGAAACCTGCATATATCTGAGAAGTAATTCAATGACGTATGTAAAGTGTCTGAGACGGCGATGGATTCACCATCTGTCACGTTAGCACTTAATCATCTTCGGTGAAAAGTGGGTGTTATGATTACAACACCTCTGCCTACCCCTTCGGGGAATACAGGCGTGAGTATGTATGTAGAAAGAAGAACTAAAAATGAATACCGAAGTACATTACCAAAATATCATTATCTAAATGTGCCACAGTTAACATTTCAACCAGTACAAAATTGGTGTTGTGCCATGACATTTGAGTACCTACAGTAGACCAATATTATAGGTATAATATGAAGTGTCTGTGTGCTCTGTGGCATTCACTATAATATTCATGGTGTTATTTTACACTGCAATAAGGGCGAAGGGTAATGTGGGTCGAAATTGATGTTATAAAATCAAAGCGTATATATCTACTACTATAATATTAATTTTACACTAGATATAGGTATTCCGGATCATTTTTATAGTTGATACTTAGTCAATGATGAAAAGTTTTCAATAACTGGTTTGATATATGGTCGTTTCAGGAACACCACATCTAGGTACTTTACTACATAGAAATGTATGAAAGTTTGATCATGAATGAACATTATTTATTGTGTCAATATCATTACAAATGTTTCAAAAAATATAAAACTTATTTCTATAATTTCAATACGCTGACTTCTGCTGAGAGCCGCCCCCCGCTTCCACTGTTTAGAACATTTCATTATCATTTAACATTAATTTGATAGGCTGTAATGCTTTCTATAAAGCTGTGCAAAATAAAATCACGAAGTCGCTTTTGGTTTCTGACGTTACTTCGTTTTATATGCGTTCAGCATGCTTGTATTATGCTGCGTATGAGACCCGATGAGACTTAGACTAGACTAGATCCAGACTACCGTATCCTACAAAACCTACCTTTTAAGTGCCTACATAACACATTGGATAGCATAATGGTGAAGGAAAACATCGTGAGGAGACCTGCATATTTCTGAGAAGTAATTCAATGACGTATGTATAGTGCCTGAGACGATAGACCATAGACTCACCATGTGTCACGTTGGCACTTAATCAAATTCGGTGAAAAGTGGGTGTTGTGATAACAACACCTCTGCCTACCCCTTCGGGGAATACAGGCGTGAGAATATGTATGTATGGATAGCATAAAGCTTTGTCACACACAACCAATTCTGTCTCGAAACTTAATAAGTTGCTCGGTGAAAAAAAGCACATTTTGTCAAATATTTTATAAATTTTACGTGAACATATAAATTGCTGTGAATATATTGTGTAAATATTTTCGTTCTTAGAATAAATGTATCGTCGTATCGTTGGAAAATTTGGTCTCATTGGATACATCCAGACGATTTACATCGTAACAGAAATATATGGCTCACGATCAAAGACTGGAAGCACGTATTGAATCACTAATTTGTCATTACAATATCAAATAAATACTCGTAATGCATCTATCATTAACTATTCTACTCAGAAATTGAGTAGGCATTTAACAATATTTTTTTTTGTTTTCATTCCCACGCATAATATACTATAATTTGGTTATAAGTTTATTATATGGTTAAATACGGAAAACACGCGGCCAATCGTCGACGTTCCCTTAATCAAATTATTTAAAAACATACATAATATATATGACAAGTTTATGAATACAAAATATTTCGTGCTGTGTACAAACATAACATGGTATAGGTTTCTTCGTAAAAGTAATATTTTCACTAAATTTATTAATGGAAATTACCATATTAATAATATTCTAAATTATCATTATGAGAAAATGTCACACCCAACACGTGTGATTGTGGGTATTTTAATAAGCATCAATTCCTCAAATGGAGGAATAACACCTACTTTAAACATTCGTGTAACTTAGGGGTATTCGGATACTAGTACTTATAGTAATTACACATAGGTTTATATTTCAGGAATATGAATATTAACTCAATATTGAACTATGGATATTTGTATACGTTTACCATCATGCAAGTTTGAATTTTCATCGTGTATCCAATGTGTACATAAATATAAAAAAATAAGGCTTAAACTCTCTATTGAAAATCCTCTAAAACATTTTCCATTTCGTACAGAATTGTACAATCTACGTTTACCTACGTACAAAAAGTTCCGCAGCGTGACTCCGCCTTTATCTCCATACCTATCTGCCAAGTACCTACAGATTCATTATTCTTTGACAAGCTGGGCTGGTCCCCGCAAACTCTTAGGTTCCCGGGGGAATAGAGCGTCCTTGAATATTCCCGGAGCTGGCAAATAAATTTCAGATAACTTCCGCACTTTCGACTAACAAACAAACCTATAGGATTTTCCTCTACGTACGCATTTTCAGAATTACTTATGAGTTTGGTATGTTTATGGAGGATATTTGTTGGCATAAATTATTCTTTGATATTATCAGACACGTGTATTTGATATTGCACTTATATTTTCAGATCACTTTTTTTTTGTGTTATTTAGTTCGAGGAACCTGAATTAAGATCGATAATATTATCTTTGCCAATTATAATAAATGCATTTTGAATATTCAAATTCAATTAAAATGTGACTATTTATTTGTATACATTTATTATGTATCTAATCTAAAGGTAATTAGATAGGTGGATGGATTAGTGCTAAGTATTTCGAAATAAATTATTAAAAATTTATTTAATTCGTTAATGTTTGTACTAACGACTTAATATATCCAAGAGGGTAGCCCATTAATATAACGCAGCTGGAATAAAAGTGCTACTTGAATTATATATATTACGGTTAGAGCGTATTCCCTCGACGCAATACGTACCTAACCTTTGTAAGAAACAAGGGGTGGAAGAAAATCTTACATAGTGAGTTAACAAGCAGTAGGTAGACACTTTTACCTATATCCTAAATCAATACTTGATGGGAAAAACAATGGCTTTCAAGTCTGACTAGATTTTGTTACAATATACTTAATAATTGATAAGTAAAGATCAGGGTTTTCGTTCAAAGTCAAACATTTTCGAATTGTTTGTATAACAATCTGACTCAAAAAAATATTTATCTGGATCTTAAATATAAGATAAATAATATAAGTGTATTTTTGTAAAAGTAAATGAACAGCTTTCCACTAAAGTAAAAACGGTACATACATTTCTCTCTCTGTCTTTCTATCGATTTGTTCCAGCTAATCCCTGAAATGGCTGGACCCTCTTAACGGGAATTTCACTGGCAGATAGCTGATGTTACAAGGCCTAGATTACTTTTAGAAAAATATCCCCAATAAAGCAACACATGCAATTAAGGCTACACAGGTGAAACTGCGTTTTATAATTACGAAAATATGCAGTGCATTTACACACAACAGGAGAACAACATTTTATAAACGGTTCTTGTATATAGCCCTTAAATACATGCCAGTAGTAGGAATACCCTATAAAAATAATTTGTTTGCGCCCGCCACGCTGGCAAGGGGGCGAGTGTGCAAAATGTCGCGCTTTAAGTACGGTAGGGTCGGTCCCTTACAAGTGCGGTTGCATAACTTTATTTCGAGATTAACATAATTAGAGAGAACATTCCTACAAAGGCTTTAGGGTAAACAGAGCCGCCATTCATTAAATAAACGACGTCCACACTCGACTGTTACTTGTAAATTACATCCAAAACACTGTTAATTAAAGAAACGCGATATATTTCCTCCTACTTTAAATGAACGAATAGATACTGTCAGAGGTTTTAACATTTTGGTTCTGCTTTGGAATTGGTTTATTATAGATTAAATTATTGCTGATGGATTTTTAATATTAGATATGTCTACATAATTGTGTCTATTAACGTCAAGATTGTATAATGGAGGAAGATGTCATGCTAAAACGTCTAATGACTTTATCCCAAAATGATGTTATCTTCAAATGTACTTTCAAGGAATTTAGATACTGATCTAATCAGTTGAATATATGCATATTAAAGTATTCCATTTTATTCTACTACTTAGATATATCTATATATAGTATCTTATATTAATATAGATCCACACGCATAACAAGTTGAAGCAATCCAAAGAAAGTTAAAAACGAAGTAAGGGGCACGAAAGACCCCAAGTGTTCGCAACATCAGGTGCACCAAAGATCCCTAAGAATGTTATTATCCCTAACATATTTCCCAAGGCTCGCACGGAACCCTACTCTGAATAAATTACTTATCTACATAGATTTTTTCCTATCAAATTTACATAGGGTAAAGTTTTGTGTCCATATGGATATTTTACTAGATATAATGTACATGAGATACAACGCCTTCGCAAATGCTTTTGAGGTCGATACGATACTAATATCGAGATACTGTAGAGCTTTAAAGTTTTCATCTTTTTAGTTAGTTATCAATATGCACTTCAAAAGGTACCCTTGGTATTGCTTCTAGGCGTACAGAGAAACACTAATCACATTTCTACTGGGATTCCATTGCTACTAGAATAAAATGCCCATTGACACGTACTTATACCTTTTCACGCTTTCTCGTTCTCAGAAAATTTATTTGGATATAATTCCAAAGATGACGAAATTCTAGGTTCTAGACTGGAGACGCGTTGAGGTTGAATTTTAAAGACGAAGGAGATGAATGGAAAATTGTCAGCGAAAATTTAACGATGTTGGTAGGAGGGACTTACCTCCACTGTTTAATCGGAGAAAATAAATATAATTATATCGTGGTAGTAAGTTGGTAAGAATTAATCCTCTAACAATTTTCATGATAAGATTATCCTACTAAATACTATTTAATGTGACGTTTGTCGCATCGACTGCCTCCGAATTGCTTTATTGAGCGACCAAACTCGTATGTTGCTAAGGAATCAATATTATTGTAAGTATTTATGGAATTTGAAGTGGATATTCATTGATCGGAACATTATATCAATAGGGTAAGAATGTTAAATTATACGTACATTGTTCGTTGGGAAGAAAAATTTCTCGTGACTGACCATCCAACACGCAGTACCTATAATGTATGTAAAAAATATATTATGTTGGTAAGTGCTAGTGCGGTTACCTACCCCTATTTGGTTTAAACTTCATTTTCATCAGTTTTACATAATAAATTACTTAGGTACCTACCTATTGTAGTCGATGGACCAATAGTACTGGTTTTTTACTTTTTTTCACATAAATACATTAAATAAATTACTTACATCGAATATAGTTATTAATTGAAATCGATAATAATCTAGGCTTTAGTGAGTAGGTAGGTATATATCTTTTGCGTTTGAGTGTGTATATTTTCAGTATCAGTGAGTAAAGTACGTGAGCCTCGCAATTTCATAGCGTAAGCTCCGTCCGGCTTATCAGTAATCTGCCCACTGAACTCTGAGATGGAAACGTGCCCAAACTATTTCTCTATGTAAGTCAAGACCTCATAATTACACCAATTCTATTACAAACAATCACAATAGCTCGTTCTGTCTACAGATCGGCTGCCAAATAAGAAAATATTTTATAGCTCCGAACAACAACAATTTTCCCTTAACAGAGAAATGTTATTACGTTAAGGCTGTTTTCAATTTCGTTTCGTTCTCCCGGAGAAAAGATACCGCAACAGAAGCGTGTATTTTCTATTCAATTGAATGATGACCTTTTGCCCGGGCGAACGCACTTAACCCCGAGTCTAGACAGCTAGGTACAGCCCTACTCACAACAAGCGACATTCCTTTGGAGATAATCGATAAAAATATTTAATCGAATTAATAAATATTTGAAAAAATATACTCACTTATCCACGAAATATTTTGCACAGGTTTTATTTAACCCTACTACTGCAGCTGTGTCTGCATTTACCCTAGCACTTGTGATTTTATTTTACGACCCGAGACCTATACGAGATGCGTCTAAATGTGTGATGTAATATGTTTAAATTGGACGGAACAAATATTACAGGGCGTTCGTGAAGGGTTGTCCGTTGGTGGCACCGACAACGAATGTTATAAATATTTGCTACGTTGCTCTAACCGTACGGTGGATTCGTTTTGTTCGGTAAAGGACACATTTTTACTCTCTACACGCCAGCGGGGCAACTTCAAAGAGGCTCTAAATAGATTTTCCAATTTGTAGAATGTTCGCATATGCTATTTGCGAGTTTATTTTATTAATTTTTGTTTATTTTGTTTCAGATATGGATGGTCAATCGGATAGTGCTTCTTAAGGTTGGTTAAATATAACGTTATTTTGATGAAATTCATGCTTGTGAGAACAACTACTTTGATAATGATTGTGTGAATCCTCTGAAATGTCTAATTACTTTAATATAATTACTGTTCCCAAAACAAAACAGATAGCAATTTTAAATCATCCCTAATATTATTAAAGCTACAATAACGAGGGGAAACACCACTCTCTAGAAATTAACTCTCTCTGGAAAATCGTCTCTAAATATATACGATTTTTCCCTACAAGTTGGTGGGACAGGTAGAATACCGCTTAATCGAGGCGCTGTCGGAGAAAAGGCATTAATCGGAGGCTTTACGAGGGGAATCTGAGCCGCAGACGAGTCAGCCTCTCACGATATTGAACGAGTATACTGCAAACTTACAGATAAAGTTTTTATTGGCAATTCGTCAGTACTTGTACCTAACTTCTGCCTTAGTTAGGTTATGTTACATACTTAACATTAAAAGTTTTGTGGAAATCAATCACAGAGTTCGATGGAGTGTTGAATATTTATTTTTTCTTATGAAATTATAGAAACTACATACATACATACATAGGGGTAGGCAGAGGTTTTGTAATCACAACACCCACTTTTCACCGAAGATGATTAAGTGCCAAAGTGACAGATGGTGACTCTATCGCCGTCTCAGGCACTATACATACGTCTTTGAATTACTTCTCAGAAATATGCAGGTTTCCTCACGATGTTTTCCTTCACCATAAAGCACGTAGTGTGAAATCACTGTACATAAGTTTTTTTAGTAAAACTCATTGGTACAGGCCCCGCTGGGATTCGAACTTGCGTCGCTTGGGTAGCAGGCGACTGCCCAAGGCCACCACGGCTCTCGATAATTATAGAAACTAGTATAAATAAAATTATGCAAGTATTATAGGTGTCATTATACACTGGAGATTTATGAACGCCGACCTCAACTGTTTAAATAAAAAATACTATCGCAGTTTTCTTCGAAAAAAATTATCTACATCATATATCATCATCATACAAAGATTGGCCAATCAAGATAAGACTATCATGGAACGAATACCAATTTCTATAGAATGACTACGATAAGACCGACCTCCGGGCTGCCAAGTCGCATACCCACAATTGTGCATATCCTACAAGGGCGTAGGTTGAAAGAAAGAAAAAGCGACGCTGGAATCGAAGAACTTCGTCCAAACTGGAAATATAATTTTAAAGATGGCTGCCGCTCTCGATCTACCCCCGCCCCCCTTGCCCAGCGCACACCCCGACGCAGCCTAAAATATTATGCACCCAAAATCCATTGTCTGTTGCTATGGCAACGAACCGCTCGATACTGGCGCTTCGTCGCCGCACAATCAAAGTTACATTTATCTCGCTCACTCTTTAAATAGTCAGATGCTGGGTCCGGATTTGGGTGATCGTCCTATTCGCGCATCGATGGCCGAGCGCCAGCATTCGTAGGGTTAACATAATATGCTACGTGAAGTGAGCCGGGGTCTTGTTGGAAAGGCTCGATCGAACAAGAATGTAGATGTGTAAATAAGGATATAGGTAGTTATAGATATGCCACTAAGTACATAGGTACATTGAACTATGACTTGTATATAATCATTTGTCACATTTATTAACATCTTTGAAATTAAATGGTGATAAGTTGTCGAATTTGCATGTTAGAGTATGTTATTTTATTAGAATATTTATTAATTAAGTACTTACAAGGAAATTAATGAAGAATATTTCCTTCGAAATGTAGATGGTATAGTCTTCTTAAAAGAAAACACTGATACTTCAAGGACAATATCAAAATAAGGAGGTTATGTTATTAATTTAATTTAAGAAAAAATAAGAACGAATATTTTTTTTACCACAAATGTGTTCACTTCACTTTTGCACTCAATTTTTTTTAATCCACTCGTGAAAATGTATGAAAATTGTACTCGTCACAATCCCAGTGCTACCTTGCAAATGACCCAAAAATATAAGGGACAATTTCAAAAACAAATTAGAAAGTTGCATTTGAGCTCTCCCATTGGTCGATTGCACAGATTTTTTTATCATTACCTTCCAACTTTCTCTTTTTTGTTCCAATTTCTATTCTTCCTGGTTGTACCTCAAACGCGGAAGGGTTTGGGAAACTTTCACCCCACGAGACAATAGGATATTGTTGACAGAAGTTTGAAAGAATGACTGACATTTTGAATTTGGTCCAATAAATAATAAAAACGTTCGTAAGATTTCTTTGGAACGCTCTTTTTAAACATCGTATTCAACATAGTTGCTCCATTATATTAATATTTTATTATAAAAGTATTTTTGAATAAAAAATACTGGTAAGTTGATTTTATGTAGGGTAAGTATCTACCTCCTTTTATGGCTGATAATACGAAATTAATTCAAAATGTTATCAGTAGTATATCTATACTACATAGATATGTATTTTATCCAGCATTAAATTAATTTCGAATAATATTTTTTTTATTATCTATCAGTCGACCTCGCTATCTTGTACACCGTCTACTCATCTGCCTATAGACCTCGCCTTACCTATACGAAATATCAAAATAGACTATCAACATACAGTCAAACTACCGTGAATATTTACTCTTCTAAAAGTAATATTCAATAAGGATGGATTTTTTTATATTAAACCCCAAAATCCAAGACTGTGAAAATTATTATTATATATTAGATCTATGATAATTAAGGTCAATTTTAGATATTAGTAAAACATTTTTTTTAATTAGATCAATATTTGAAAATATGAATAAATAAATACCTTTTACATACAACCTAACAAACTGTGCCTCTTTATAAAGGAAATCACGATCCTCAATGTTCGTATGCGTCTGTGTTCAAAAACTTCCAGCAAGTCCGAAGTAGTTCAACCTCTCTGTGGTAGATGGCGTTGTTATTTAAACATATAAAAAATTATATTTTGCACCAATAGATTTCGTTTTTTTTTTAATTTAGAGATATATTTGGTGAATTTTGGCTGATCATAAATTAGTAAACTAGTTGTAGGTAATTTAAAACGTTGTTTCTATTTACCTTAGTACATAACATTATTATGCCGCTCGATTCTCTGTCGAGGTATGCTAGTTACAGACTAAACTAATCCACAAAAATATTGTCTGGTATATCTTACTATAGGTATACCTATTTTCTTGCACTACTGTACTGTAATCATCATCAATTAATTACTTAAGTTTACGACTTAACCTCATTAGCAATTTATAGTGATAAGTAAACAGGCACTGTACTTGTAACTAAGCAAGATATTAAAGTATATATGCGTGGGTAAGAAAGTTATAGCTACACTTTATAAACACTTTCGCACGACTCCTGTGCTAAAATAAACTTTAACCTAAGCAAGGGACACTTAGCAATAAATTTAATTGAAAATAAAAACTGGATTATCTGTAATGAAGCTTCCGTCTGCGACTTCGCCCGCGTATTATTACAGCTCCCTAGTTAGCCGCAATTAACAAAAGGTTTTGTTACTCGCTGAAAATGTAACCTTCTGACCATGCAAAGATTTTTTTAAATCGGTGGAGAAGTTTTTGAGTTAAATCGTAACAAAGAAAAAAAAGGTTTTTTCCATTCATAATAATGTGGAATTATCTATACTTCTCTTTAATTTATACGTGAGAAAATGATGATTTGATGATCACATATGATGATTTTGCTACCATATCACAATTTGCTTAGTGGTATGTAATGATTCACAGAATCCTTTATACTTACTAATAGATATTTTGCTCTTCATTGTTGGGACTGCATACTCCTGTAGTTATACTTAGTCAATTACGTTAACACTTACACGTAACGTTATGGAAATACCAGTTTTCAGATTTCTAAACTATTCTAAAAAAAAAACAAAATTAGATAATTTCGTATGTTTAAACAGTATTTTTTGTAGAGCGTTTGAAACTTACAGTGAATAAAAGTTATATAGACAATATTTGTGCCACTTTGAAAGAAAATAATAACTTTTTAAGCCTGAGTAAATCGACTCTATCCTTCCAATATAAATAAGTCCGAATTGAATGGCTTTACCCTAATATAATTTTATTACATTGACTTTCTTCCACACGATGTATCAACTTAACAATCAAAACATTTAAGGGTGACATGTTCACTAAGAATCGAACAAAGGTTGGGTGTTCCTTGAGAATTTCCCTACAGGACTGAGGTAGATGACTTTTTTTGTTGTACATACCTTGAGATATGCCTTAATTACTGAAATACATATTTTTTTAATACATTTGCAATTTTTATATATTTATCTCTCAGTATTAAGCCTGTAATATTTAAAATAAGGTAACACTCAAAATAACTTGAGTGAAAATAAATATTTGAACGCAGACAGGCCTGTAATTGTGATAGATTTCGTAAAATAAACCTATTGTGAATTTCGAAGCTCACTTATTGAATAATAAAATTGCAACGGTTTGGTTATTCCAATTCTAAACTTCTAAATTATTATCAAAACGGTTTGATAGAAGTGAGATAGAGAAATCCTTTTTACGACTCAACTCTGGGATCAATAGAAAGCCCTACTTAACATACTCTGCATCGAGTGACACCCTTGGTGTAGCAAGCCTACAAAGATAACTGTAGCCGCTTAACTTTGAGTAGAATGTATGCTCATTTGCCTACGGTTTTAGTAAAAATAAAACACCATTAGTTATATATTTTTATTACATAATTGATGGAGAGTAAAACACCGCTTTCGCCGCTAACTAAGGTGCTTGTCATAAACAGTATAAAAATAAAAATTACTATATGATTCCTTAACAAAATGAGTAATTTCGTAATAAAAATCCTTCCCTATTACTAACCTCCTTGGTGGTATTAAATTACGCAATTTCCTTCTTGAGATTAACGACAGCAAACTCCAGTTGATTTGAACAATACTTAAGCCTCCATATACCGTACAGACAATATAAATAATGCTTTATCTACATGATAATAAAGTTTCGACTTCTATAGCGGAAACGTTTCCGTCATCGCTGTGAGTGGGGCCACACCCTTTGCTTCGCTTCACTTGTTCGTTTGCAACGGGTTAAGCTAATACTAAGTTAATATTCATATTTTCATACTTAACCCTATTAGGAATAAGAATTCTTATTTGCATTTTGTGTTTAATTCAAATGGAAAATTATTCTACAGCCATTTTGCTTTAGGTATTTAGAATTCTAAGAGGAGATAGGAGACGTAGGTATCGATTTTGTTACAATGACTGGGATTTTTGATACATAAAATTTTCTAAAAATGTATTTAGTTTATTCGTGTCTTTTCTCTTTATGTAATAAGTTTGAAAAAAACAAAGTGAATGCTTAAAGAACTTTATTTTGAAGTTACACATTACAATATCATTCATTATTAGAAGACATATTAAAAATTGTATAAGTTAGTATAAAATATAAAAATGTTGGCTGAAGAAAATTTAATAACATTGTTCATACATAAATAAATATAAACAGGTAAATACCTTACAATATAATAACAAGATGAAATTTTACATTACATGATTTTTTTTACATTTACAATCATACACACATATATAGATACATATATACAATTACAACGATACACAGGTTGATCACATATACAGACAAGAATGAAGAAAAAGAAGAAAATAGAAGAATGCGGAAGAACTCCTCTCAGCAACGTGGATCAGTGTCATCTTCTGTTACGTATACTGAAGGTATACCGGAAAGAATGAGGCACTCAGGATACATTCAGTATACGTACAGAAGGCGACGCGTAATCTTCTCTTCACAACTGAAAAAAGAAAAGAAAATATTAGTACTAAGTTACATCCCGATTTAACCACATTCTCACACTATACCCAGGACCTTCCAATATCTTAAAAGCTCAGCGACCCCGACCCGCTCCTCTGGGAACACCATCTATAACATAAAGCAACCGATTTACAACACGCTCGGGTTTTCAAGCGGAAAGGGTAACACTGATAGCACATAAGTTCCCATTATCCCCGGGAAAATCATCTCGTGAATATATACGACAAAGGAAAATGTTTTAAATAATCCCAACTATTGTCGCGAAACAATCTATTGTACTCAAACGCCAATGAGCGATCTCCGAGCCTCGCAAAATACGCGATTGGTTTGCAAAAATAATTTTCGCAAACCTGCGAGCCGGTAGCGAGACGGCCTTTTGTTTTTTTACAGCCTATCCTCCGAGCGGACACGACAATCGCCCACGGAGTCCTTTGTCCACGGCCCTTTGTTGCACATAAAAGATAAATTACAAAAGCAAAGTTCGACCACCACTCGTAAAGATAACTAAAGAATTCCGTGTCCCTCCGCGTGTGTCAGCCGGGGGACTGAATAGAGAAACATGAAAGGGCGGAAGGGTGCATTATATTCGTAATTTACGACAGCAGCTAAAGTTACTATAACACCGGGCCTGCATTATTGATTGTGATGCACAAAGTTAAGCTCGTACAAAACGTTCACAGAGATCACTAGTGTTGTGTAGGCGATGCGGCGGCGACGCGGCGTGGAGTGTAGAAGTTAGAAGCACGTGACTTACCGGTTTCGGTCAGCTGTTCGCGGCGGTCCGACAAGTAAACATTGAAGGATGACGGATGGGGTTGCGCGAGGCAGGAGCGTGTGTTCATGGACGGCGTCTCCGGGCGTCTGCCGCCTGACGGTCTGGCGTCGGGGCGCGCTCCCGCCCGACATCGATTGCCGCCCTCGCGCTCGGCGCGCGCCGCGCCACCCAACACTAATGCCGATGCAACATTTTCATTACATACGCCATCATACTTGCTATTTACACCCCGTTATGTTTTTCCATAGTCATCTTAGGCTTTGTAAATATTCATCACCATAACGATGATATTATTTCACATCAAATCTATTAGCGGCTATATATGTACGTTGATAAAAAAGTCGATATTAAACAGTAGACTTAGCCTGCGCCACCTGTTCCTGTTCTCCCGGAGATTACCCTCCCGCTCGGAGGTAAAATTTCCGGAACTTTCTACCTACTCGCTCTACCTTTTAAGTATATTTTAGCTAAAATCATATTATCACGAGAGGTCGGGCCACATAGTTAAGTTTATAATATAAAGTTAATAATAAATAAACCTTTTAAGATTATGTACGTAATCCTAGCAAATATTGTTGCACGATATCTACTAGACTAGGCAATAATGTAATATTATAGCGATATAAATTAAAGTACCCGCCTCGAGTAAAGTGAGGTAAAGAACAACTAAGCTGCGGTGGTTGTAAGACAATGTATGGCATAGCACTAGACTTTATCTCATCTAAAATCAATACTGTGCCAATAAATTATCCATAGTGTTAGTTGTAATATTACTGCGAGCTAGAATATTAACTACGGAGATATTATAACCTTTCATCTATATCTATACAGATAAATAAAATCTAAGTGTCTGTTTGCAATTCCAAAATAACAGCTTTTTACCAAATGGATATGAAAGCATACACAGTACTGAAGTAAAATAAAAATAAAATCTGACATTCGGTCTGTCTGTCTGTCTGTTTGTTCCGGCTAATCTCCGAAAGGGCTGGACCGAAGTTAATGGGACTTTCACTGGCAGATAGCTGATGTTTCGAGGAGTAACATAGGCTACCTTTATTTAGAAAACAAATTAGGGATTGGCGAGTCAAAGCATGAAACTAAGGGGTGGAACCGCAGGGCACAGATAGTTCTGTAATAGAAGGAACAAGCGTAGAGACCAGCTTATGACAAAAAGCTGCTTCAGCTGTATGGCGCGACACGAATAAAATACAGTTACTCCCACTATTTTCGCTGAGCGCTCATAACTGGTGACGACAACTGAAGCTATAAGAATTAAATCGTTGTGCCAACAGTGACATTAGAGTCCTAATAAAGCCTAGCACTATGCTGTAATTCCTCATCTTCCATAAAACACCTTACCACAGGAATACATCACTACACTAAGGTACCTACCATTATTTGGCAACGATCTTCTGTAAGATTGAAGAACTTACTCTCTACTTCTCATGATAATTTCACATACAAATAACTGATGTGATGATGTTATTCAGATTTGCAACTTTAATTCCATTTTGCGAACGTGGTAGCCGCTTACCATCAAACAGATTCGGTGGTCGTGTGGTTTAAGTAGTCGTCTGTTACGCAAACGACGCAAGTTCAATTCCCAACCAACGAGTTTTTCTAAAATCTACGTGCAATGATTTCACACCACGTGCTTGCGCGTATTCCCCGAAGTGCCAACGTGACAGATGGTGAGTCTATCACCGTCTCAGGCACTATACATACGTCTTTAAATTATACATATATTTGTGTATGTTATATAACGTCTGCCTACTTATTCGGGGAATACAGCCGTGAGCGTATGTATGTATATGATGTGTAAACATCTGTCACTGTCACACAGCACAAATATCATTGCAATAAGAGTTCATGGCCCCTGATTTTCTTATAAATTGAATTTGGTTGTATTTCCGTAACAAAAACAATAGCTGTAAATACACATAACTACCCCATTGTTTAGTTAGTTAAGTTCACGATCGCGACCTCGTTTGTTGAACTAATTAGTTAATTAACCAATTACCCAACGACATGGCAATCTTCTAATTATAAAACATGTGTTTCGGGGTTTATTGTCACTAACATGTGTAAGTTTGCTCTGGATTCATTTTGAAATGTAGGTAAAGATTTTTACGCTTATCTTCTTAATTCTACTTTTTTTTATTGGTTTATATAGCTGTGACTCTTAATTCTACTTTTTTTTATTGGTTTATATAGCTGTGACTTATATAGCTGTGACTCGCGGCTTAACCAGCGTTTCATGGGTAGCCCGCGGAGCCCCAATGTTTTTTTTAAATAAACGTAGCACAAGATCTTCCTTGTAACATAAGCTATCTGCCAGTGAAAGTCCCGTTAAAATCGGTCCAGCCGTTCCGAGATTAGCCGGAACAAACAGGCAGACAGACAAATTGACAGCCAAGACATTGTTTTTTTTTAATTATTTTTATTTTACATACCTTTAAGTAAATGTTAAGTGATAGTTTTGAAGTATGTTTTAATTGATGGTCAAGAAGCAATTAGACTCTCATTGAACTCTTTCTGATGGAACTACCATATATTATGAAAGTACTGTGAACGCAAAGGTAATATAAAGATTTTATGTAACTTTTAAGAATATGTGCCAACGAACATAATATTAATTACTAGGTCGCCTAATAGGCTCTCTGTTCATCTGTCTTTCTTTATTTTACTTCGCATTTATATGTATATTTTGAACTGATATCAAGCTATTTTTCTGATAGGTATACCTTATACCTGATTATGATTTTTTTTTCTAAAATGTCTTACAACATTTTAATTACATCATTTAAAAGTATGGAATGTATTTCATGGCGGTAGACCTATAAGCAATTTATTATAGGACTAAAAATGGACACTTAATTTTCTTGGTCCTTATTTCATAATCATTCCCATTTCCATGTAATTCATCCCTAGCATTGATCCCAAACATTGTTATGCAAGAATAACAGAAAGAAACAGTTACACACATAAATAATATAATTTTCGTAATCATATCATTATTTCTCCCATGTCTTCTATCGCGATCAATCATTATCATATATCTTTCGATAACATTCTAGGATAATAATGCTGATATTATTCACCATAAAACATTACCAATGGTCAATGTTCGTGTCGACTGTTCGGCTGGCGATGGTCAAATGATCATGACTGAACACCAAGGGGGAGGGGCGAAGTAGAAAAAACGAAGGGTGGTGCTACACGGTCCCTGTAACAAAATATTAAGATTTATTTGCAAAGCTTTGTAATGGTAATAATGGTTGTATGATTGTGTGCGTACAGACGCACGGTAGAGCAAACCACCAAGTTGAGAAGAATTATTTATTTTTACACTTTTTAACACAATGCCTCATTTCGGTACAATATATTTTTAAATTTGACATTTTATATTTAGTTAGGAATAATAATATTATTATTGTTTACATATTATGTAAAAAGTTGAGTTTAGAATAATCTTAACTAATATTTCAAAGAGGAAAGATTTGTTTGTTTGCGCACGGACGCTATTCAGAAATAAAGCGGCTTAATGTATGAAAATATGACATGATACAAATAATAGATTACTACCGGGAATAGCACGTGGATTAGAGTCTAGACGAAAATAATTTTACATAATATTGTAAAGTCGGTAAGAAAGTGGTTTGTTTCATACAAAATTACCGACGCGAAAGTTTCAATAAAATTGTAGATGGTAATTCAGCTAGGTACATATCATTTGCTACACTTACGTAGGTAATTAACAGAAATAATGTTTATTAACGGGTCTCCTCAGAAAAACCTAATAGCAAAGTTGATACAAACAAAAATCATTCTAGACTCATTAATTATGGCGAAACAGCTTGTTTTCACCAGCTAAATATATTAGGATCTAGATAATGACACTTAAAACTGTTCAATTCCAGATCAATAACCATTAATTGCTTAGCATAATGACTGAGAGCATTGTAAATAACCATGCATTTGGTAAACAGTCTGAATGCCAAAATATAATTCACTGTCGGATTATCTACGCGAGAAAGTAATAGCGGAATTCAATTTGCAAAAATATCGTAGACATGGAGCGTAGCGTTGACATCAGACTGTAATTTGCTATTATATATATAGATAAGCTTGCCTTTTTACTCAAATATATGCCTTATTCTCATAATCCTTTACTGTCGACATAAGTTTGATGTATCCTTACATGGCCTAATTCAGAACCATGTTTTTGTAACACAAATGTCATATAAATATGGTTTCTTAACTCATTAAGAGTATTTTCGCTGCATATTTAAAAGGGCCGCTTTGATCCGATGTGTCTTATTGCGAATACGACGCCGAGGGCTATAAATTAACGAGAATTAATCGAACTGTGTTGGTTTAATAATTATGCCAACAGTGAATTACGCGTGCGTTTGACATCGATAATTTATTTAATTAATAATGCTCCTTAACTAAATGATAAACATAATTCAGCAATTAATAGCTCTAGGTTAAATATCAACTAGATTGGTTACTAGTATAGTATAGAAAATTCTTCGTTTAATACTTTTGCGAGCAAATACCAAATGTATGAAATAATCTTCTTAAATACCTGTAAATAGAACTTGAATGTATAGGTATATACCAACCAATAGTTATAAGAAGAATTACCCATCTAATATAATAGCTAAGAATTACTTACTCAACAAAAATGTTAGTAAACATAGGATAATCATGCACCTAATACTGTACGCAATAATAATAATGTAGGAAATTATAATATAAAGATATTAACACAATAAATAATTAGCCATTAAATTAAACTTGGCCATATCAGTTATTATTTCTTTTTATTATACCAGACGTTATTCTTGTTATTCGTAATATGCAAAGAAAACATTAAAACAAAAAAAACTCAGTCCAATAAGACCATCAGCTGGCGTAATACGCCACTAACTGAAGTGAATTGCATTAACTAAATTTATTTAATTACTTAGATTATTATAATCATATCATGTGCTTGCTTTTCACATTAAAAAATATAAAAAAACAATTTCACTTACCCGATGAAAACAAAACAACACAGTATTTTCACTGAACCGCCGCGAATGTTAATGAATTCACACTAAAATACAAGAGTGGGGATAGTTTAATATTTTAGATATTTTAATACCTGTTTTTTGTGTGAATCTAATGTGTTATATTTAAAAATAGTAGGAGTCTAGGCCTAAAGACAATGCGAGCGGCGGCGGCGGGCCGGCGGCGGCCATTTTGTGGCGCTGTCGTCGTGTCGCGCCTCGCGCCCATTGGCTGAGTGACGTCAACCGCGCCATCACAGTCCACCATTACTACTGAATTACAAAACTATCCTGCTGTCCACACACGCTGTTATAAACTCTACAGCGTTGTGTTAAAGTCTTCTACAAGTGCAATTATACATTTGTAGCGTGCTACACGCGCCTATGCTCGTCGGTTCGCATTCTTGCGTCCTGAATTATCGCCTTAGAAGCTTTTAGGATGCACCCTAATCGAGCAGGGGAGCATTTAAAATTCAAGTGATTCAACACTGGTGCTGTGAGAGATTTTAATTGGCTGCCGAATATTGTCTTTATTCTCCTTTTAAAATAGACATTTTAAAAGGAAATTATCCTATTCTACATTTTAGCCACAAAAAAAGGTTTTAAAGTTTTTAATGCAGCTGAAGAACAATGTAGGCATTAAACATTTCGGATATCCGGAGATCTTTCTATCGAATATTTAGGTACTTATACGAAGATATAATTGTTTCTGAGTTGATAGCCGACTTTAAGAGTTAAGCAACAGGATACTTAATAAATGTAGAGGCCTATTTTAATAGCATTCGTTCACATGCTAAGAATTGATAACGCTTTGATGCATGAATCGCTTCATAATATCAATGACACTATTTTTTAAAGTTATTATAATAGTTAAAAATAGTCAAGTACACCCAACCTACACAGCTCCCTGAATCTTTACGGCACCATTGGTGTAGTTAGTATACGAGACTGCTACAGTAGGTGTCGCGGCTTCTATCACGCGTTAGGTCAAATATTTTGTGTGATGTATTTGTCTGGGTTTAGAAAGTAATATTAGTGTTATATCCGATATCTAAGACCCATTGTAAAAGCTTTACTTAGTTTCGGACTAGATGGCGCTGTGGAATTATGTCTGAACATTATGTATTTATTTATTTGTTACTAGTTGTACTCTAAGATTACACCCGCGATAGTTTCATGCTTTGAATCGCAGAACCCTAATTTGTTTTCTAAATAAACGTAGCCTAAGTTACTCTTTGAAACATCAGCTATCTGCCAATGAAAGTCTCGTACAAATCGGTACAGCCCTTTGGAGATTAGCCGCAACAAAAAGACAGACAGAGAAAATTTTCAAACTTGGTGTTTTTATGTCAGTATATACATTAATATGCATTTAATGAAAAGCTATTTATTTTGAATGACCAACAGACACTTCAATATCATTTATCTGTATGGATTTACTTGCGTATCTACATAGTTCCATCACACTTAGTAAGTGAAAACATTGCCATGTTAAGTCTCACCTTGTAACTTTCAGAGTCTGGAATGTAAGCTCGGGTAAAGGGGTACCCTAAGGGTATTTTAAATGATGTAACGTATAATGCTCTTACGCGTCGGGTATAAGTTATTATGGACATTTTGTTATACAGCCTGCACGGTACGGGGTATTGAGTGGGTGCTTTGAATTTAGGTGGAGTTAAGTAAATCGGGTTTAGTTCAAGACATTCACCATTTTAGATTGTTGGGTTAAGTTTAATTACGTTTGAAAAGTGAGTAGTTTTATCGTGTACAATTATGATGTTTTTAAATTTGAATTTGTACTTACGTAGATATCTTCTTGGTAATACTATTTTACTTGATTGATTATTCAGTAGGTACCTACTTGTGCAGCTACTACTAAAATTTTTATTTTGTTTTTTTTTTACATAGTAAGTAATATTGATACATCTGACTTTCATAAAACTAAATAAATATCTTATATATTTGAACGAGCATTTCTTATATATATATCATCAGAATCTCGGAAACGGCTCCAACGATTTTCATGACATTTTTATCGATTTGCATGTAGGGGGTTTCAGGGGCAAAAAAAGATCTAGCTATGATTCATTTATGAAAACATCGTTTTATCCATGTTTTCAGGCACTGAAAAAGTCATAAAATATAATTACAATACGACAGCAAATTTCGCCGACATCTGTCAAGTTATGGTAGCTTAAAGGTGAGGCTTCCAGCTTCCAGCAGCAGAGACTGACGTCCACCGGTTTTTTTTTTGTGTGAAGAAGAAAACGAGCACAGCTCGGTCAACCAGATATAAGAACTTAAGCATGCTATAAATATTAAGATAGGTATGTGGGTTACCTACAATATTTCTATTTGCAACGTTTTATAATAAAACGTTTTATGACAAAATTGGGTCTTAATCCCAAAAGATCTCGGAGCATGCAAATATTAGTTCTCTACCATCTCTCATGTAATTCTGGTAACATAAACGTGTTCAAAAGTGTCTGCTTAAATATGAGCGTGTGAAATTAGCCTTTCTAGTAGGCAAAGGCACAGTATAAATATATGCTTTACAAACAGTAAGGAATCTAGGCCTATTATATATGAGCGTGAGGGTTCTCAATCTTAAAGATTTTAAAATTTACTCTTTTATTTACTGTCTAAATAATTTAGATTTTTAATTTTGATGGTTTGAAAGTGACGGTAAACCACGTGACGCATATTTTGCTTATTTTCTCGAAGATGCGCGCGTCTGTGTGAGTGTGGCATTTCTAACGATTTGTTCCTAGATTCCTAACTGTGTGTCTTACATTCAAACTGTGGTGAAGGTGTGTGAGTGGATTAGGTAGGCAACACCCAAACGTGCCATCATAACTCACTACACTCATTACGGCCCGTAGCGCGCTATTATTTATATACATTATACGCCCAAAATTAACCAACTTCACGTAATGACGTACTATCATAATTTCATCTCAAATAATTAAGGACCACCTGACTATACTATTAACAACTGTATTATAGTTCGCTCTTTGTGACGCCGCCTGGAACATTTTTTCTTATTTATTATTTTAAAATATGTAAGTATTTTTATAAAAAGCGTTGTGAAGGGCTGGCCATCTGTTGTTCCCCTTATTTATGTGATTAGTTAAAATATAGCTCCGATGTATGTATAATTTTTATTTAAAATCGCCAATTTATGGTTATAAGAGGTTCTGGCTCAACCGTCGAAAGTTTTTGTCGATTTATGCTCAGGTAGTGAACATTATAATGTATAGTTGGTTTCCACGGGTTATTTTATATAACGTTGACTTGTTTATATCGTTGAATGAAAAAAGATACTTGCAAAGAAAGATAAGAAAAATGCAGATAAGTTATAAAGCAACTATTTTCAGAAAAATGCAATGACTTTAAACTATCTATACCCCGCGGTTTTACAAGCTTACACTTAATTTCAGGTTTTATTTGCGGAACAGATTTTTTTAAACAAATTAATCCTTGTAATATCAGATGTCTGCTACTTAAAGCCTCGCTATAATTGCCCATCCGATGCAGAGAGTAGCTGGAATAAACATACAGACAGACAGAGAATAATTTTAAAATTTGGTATTTTATGTTATAAGTGTATTAAGAGCAGTGGTGGCCTTGGGGTTAGAGCAGTCGCCTTCTACGCAAGCGACGCAAGTTCGAATCCCAGCGGGGCCTGTACCAATGAGTTTTTCTTAAAAACTTATATACAGTGATTTCACACCACGTGCTTTACGGTGAAGGAAAACGTCGTGAGGAAATCTGCATATTTCTGAGAAGTAATTCAATGACGTATGTAAAGTGTCTGAGACGGCGATGGACTTACCATCTGTCACGTTGGCAATTAATCATCTTCGTTGAAAAGTGGGTGTTGTGATTACAAAACCTCTGCCTACCCCTTCGGGGAATACAGGCGTGAGCATATGTATGTATCTAAGTGTATTATGTACCTACATAGGCATTTAGCAAAAAGCGGTTATGGTTTATTTTTTTTTAATGACTTTAGATAATTACTTTCGGAATCACAAACAAACATTTAAATTGTATTTGTCGATATACCTAGATGAACAAAATTTACGATATTTACCTGACATAGGTACATAAGTATTGTATATTATTATTGCTGCATGACCATGTGAAACTCCACAGTGTATCCTAATAGGGCTGAGTTAACATTTTTGTAGACGGGTTACGGACCAATTTGCAAAATTTTCCATATTGTGTTTCACAAAAGCATTTTGTATGTAAATAGGCACATCGTTTTAAATTATAACTAACCGTCTAGGGATCCTTAACTCATTAATTTACTACATAAGAATGGAAAGTTAACATACAGTTTCTTTGCATAAATGACGTTGAAATCTATACATATAGTAGGTATATAAATAAAAGTAAATTGTCCGTCTGTAATTCCAAATTAACAGCTTTTCACTAAATGCATATGAAAGTAAATAGGTACGGTGATCACATAATTTATTTTTTTAATTTACTTTCCATCAGTCTATCTGACCAATTTTAAAGGAACTTACTTACTTTTTATTAAAGAAATGAAAAAAAAAACACTAAAATTATAGTTTTTACTCATAATTGTACGCGAGTATACCCGGGGCACAGATTTTCAGATATATTTACTAGTTCTCCATTTGTTGTCGACGCAAGTTCGAATCCCAGCGCGGCCTGTACCAATGAGTTTTTCGAACAACTTATGTGCAGTGATTTCACATCACGTGCTTGTCTGAGAAGTAATTCAAAGACGTATGTATAGTGCCTGAGACGGGCTCACACTATCACGTTGGCACTTAATCATCTTCGGTGAAATGTGGGTGATGTTGTTACAACACCTCTGCTTACCCCTTCGGGGACCCTTCTGGGATGGCTGAGTATATATATAATGCTATGATACCTACTTACCAATTTTACAGCGTTCTAATGTATTATGTTTGGTTAGATAGTGATGTCGGTTTTGCTGTCTATATATATATTTTCTGATTACCAGTATCGTTAACTGTAGAGTGTCTGATGACAACGTGTGCCTACTTATCAGTTCAGGCCCTTATCAACGCCTTGCATTATCTTGGCTTTCTTTTCAAGTCTAGGTCAGATTTTAATCTTAATATTTGTGCGTTGAAAGACAACCGCAACATTGCATACAGAATATTGTGAAAAATGCTAAGAAATAAAGTCAAAAGTCAAAGTCAAAAATATCTTTATTCGATTAGACATTTTACAAAGTTATTTTCAATCGTCAGCATGACATAATTATACTGGATTATACATGCTACCGCCAGGTTCGCAAGGTTGCTTTTACTGAGAAGAACCTGGCAAGAAACTCAGTAATTACTCTTTTCAAAAATATTATACAATTTAAAGAATACAAAATAAATAACTTAAAATAAATTATTAGAAAGTGGTTTACAATAAAGTATATATATAGTTCTACTGATACAGTGTATTTTTCTTTGTCAGTACGACTAAAGGAATTGCGAATGGACTAATGTGGTCAAAAACCACTTCTGCTTAAATTTTTTGTTGAGTGAGAAATAAAAAACCTATAGAAGAAATCTAATAAATTCGAAATTGAATAAAATCACTATGGTAATTTTTATGAACTAGATCAATTTAAACATTTTAATGGAAAAACAATATTATACTTAAAAAGGGGACATAATATTGTTCAAATATTCCAACTAACTAAAGGCTAAGGGTACTCGAGGAATAACATGAGTTGTTACAAGTGAAGTGGTGTCCCGTACACGCATGTCAAGTGGCATATTTGGGATGATAGCCATGTAGGACAAGTCGGTTATTGATTTGTTAGACACCTTGTCAGATGGCAGATATGCGTAGCTATTAAGTCATGGTGATGAAAAAATTATTTGGTACATGTCGGCTGCGTTTGTATATAGAACTAGCTCTGCCCTGCGGTTTTATCCGCGTAGGCTCAATTTCATAGATTTTTTATTTCGCAGTACTAGGGTAGCGTTTTTTAAATAAAAGTAGTGTTTGTTACTCCTTGTAACTTCAGCTATCTGATAGTTAGAGTCATTCGTGTAAAGATATACCTGAATGAACGGAAGCTTATCCATACGCAGTAAATGTCTAAGTATTGAAAATGTTTGTGCTAATTACAATGCAAAAAAATGGTTTTTATGTTGTCACCCAATTGAGTTCCAACTTGCTAGATATGACATTCCCCTCAAAAAGATGATGGAAAGTCTCCATAACCACACCTAACATTATCAGCATCTAAAATACCAACGAAAGTAACATCTCGCAACCAAACCGAACCCGTGGATTAAGGTCGTTGCACTGGTTATTTTTAAACATTTCTTATTACAACTGTGTAAAGTTGTTATTCGTGTGAAAGCAATGCACGTCGAGTGATATCAATGTAGACGATCACAGATGCAGATACTCGTGTGACGTGACATAAGACGTGACCTTGACATGAGGATGACGGATGCCGGCCGGGTCGATGAACTCTAAATGTAGGTTGCTCGGTTAGCTATCTAGTCTAACATCTGCATACTCTGGTACCTACTAGGACAGACGAGACGTGGCGTGGGTATTTTATAAAAAGATCGCGTACTTTATAAAATCCGTGTTTCATAGGACACCTGTGCTGCCATATTTTGAAACTGTCTTCATAATGAGCATGAATGCTTTCACGGTTGACACGTTGATTTACAATGGGAATATTTTTCCACAAGCAAATTCCGAATCACAACAATCTGTAAACTCTGAATCCGTTGATTTTAAAAGCATTCTAACCGAATTCTGAGTAAAAAACCTTTTAGGAGTAAGTTCTTGATAAGATTTCTCAATAATATTTGCATCAGCGATTGCCTTTGATATAAGTAAATTAACATTAGGAATAATTATAACAGGATATATTTGGCAACATTAATCTTACTTAATTACATAACATCGGGATTAGAATTTTTGTCTGCAACATTTTTTTAGGCCATTTTGTTTTGTAGAAATCCGACTGTAAAACCAATAATTACACGACAATCTATCAGATTTTCTATTGTTACTCCTTACTATCTAGCTTCACTTAAACATATCTCATTACAAGGAAATGATGAATATTCAGTGTTACAAAACCCCAAGATAGGTATCAAATGCATGCAAATCGTAGGTGGCAGAGATGTCTGTTTTTCGCCAGAAAATGTCTTAAGGAAGCTCGCAAACTGATGAAAAACGAATGTTCAGATGCGGAATTTAATTATTAGATTGATTTTGCATGACACTCATTTTGACATTCTAATTCTTAAAATTGGTCAAGAAAAAAAAGACGGGACCTACGACCGTGCAGTTGCTCTGTCAACTGAGCTTGAAACTTATTTATTTTAAACTAAATCCAGATTAAAATTATTCTGGATGTATTGTTGGCATTCAGTGAGATATGTTGGCGCTCTAAGTCTCACTGTTGGTGTAATTGAACACCTCTATACATTGAATTTTAAATGCAATACACTCTTTGTTTTCTTAACTGCCCACATAAAGGCGAGTACTAAATTATTCTGCGAGATGATAATCTTATTGGATTATCTCATTTTCCATTCTTTCGCTTATATTTATACCTACCTACAAATACGCAGTAGAATACACGCCAACAATTGCATTTAAATGTTTGACAAAGGATAAGGCTGCTTAAACATTAAACATACGTTTCTTATGACATTACTACATTTGATTGTATCATAAATGTAATGAAACGCATCCGCAAAATGCTACCTTATACATGGATAGCTTCTGGAATTCAGCAGAGCATGAATTCATGAACGGTCGGAGCACTAAATTATTTATCAGTTCCAACAAAGGAACACTTGGGCCGAACAAATAGCTCTCGAATACATTACATTTGATTTAAAACACAGGTATTTGACCGAGATGCCTCTCCGACGGAATAATGAGTTTATTTACGACAGTACCCATTGCGAATACGTCTCTTTTATTGATATGATTAGTGGTGATGTCGTGCAATTGATCGAGCCAAACTTAAGTGTAACAAACGAGCATATTATTTATGTAGGCTTTATTGTTATACGAGTAATATGTTTTATTAATTCGAATCTAAACGCAATCATGGCTGGCGAACGGGGCGAGTGGCAATCGAAGTAATTTACCGAATGTTCCCATAGCTCTATAAATCAGTGCCCTCAAAATACCCCGTCTCGGTTATTTCTGTCTGCTCTCTGAGGCTGATGTCTTGCATAATGTACAGCTTTAATTGCATTGTAAATTCCTGGTGCTGTCAACGACCCAAGACTTTGACGCGACGCTTGACACCACGACATCGTCACCGGGGTCACTTTGTCCCCTTGCCAAATATCCCAGCTGTGGACACGACTGCGCTCTGAATACTGATTAAATCTGCGTTATTGTTTTCGTTTTTTTTTCACTTTCCTTCGCCGCCAACCTCTATTGAATTTTTTATGGTGTTCTTTATTAGAATTTTGTATGAGCTGGTCGAGTAACTGGCGCGCATAATGTCTATCTATATGATCGAATATATCTTCAAGAGGAAGTTTAGTCAATTATAGCAACTCGGTGGCGGCATTAGCATACATTTCACATCCAATTTGGTGGTCCTTTATGCGCGTTTGAATTGCTTTTATTTGGAAAATAAAAATAAATGTGACTATGGTAATGATCAACTTCATCTGGGGAGAGAAGGAGGCAAGAATAAAATTTTATTTACATCACCTAGATTTCTAACGGTTTGCTGAACACTACCTTAGCACACATCTTGATGCAGTAAGTACCTACTTACATCAAAACAACATCATATCTAATAACTTCAAAGCGCATATTCGCAGTTAACCACATAAAAGTGTCATAACACTGTCCAATAAATATGTACTTGCATGACAATACAGATACGAAATCACGTTAAAACGTAGAATGGCATCGACAAAAAGCACTAAAATTGCCAATTAATAGAAAATTTCAAACATTGTGACTGTTGTCGTACCACCTCTGAAATATGCGACTCCGGGGAGGCACGTTTACATAAAATAGTGTCATCTCTTTCACACTTGTGTGAATGTATCTCCATAAAGTGAAAGAACCAAACCTGTGCAGTTTCGTTTGTCTACGAAAGCGCATTTGTAATAGTAAAGTGGATTACTTTATGATCGCCACATTGCACATTTTTATGGAGGGCGAAATCGACCAAAATCGATACATATCTAACCACTTCGATGTTATACGAGCATTTTGCGGTCATAAAGTTGAGAATTTCACTTTTTAAATGTAAATATTATATATTTAAAACTGTTTATTCGTTCGAAAATAAGTCTGCATTAGAAAATTGTTAGTGTGGAGTGATTAAAAAATAAACAACGTTATTGAAAGCGGTATACAAAAGAAAATATATTGTGTATTAAGTGCTTAATCCTTTTAAATGTAAATTTACGTAACATGTACCAGCTGTTTTTTGTAACAAAAATGTCCATGAAACAGGGATAGATAAGCGGATTATATAACACCATTTTAAAATCGAGTTAAAGGAAAAACTCGAGATAGTAATCCGAATTTACAGATACACCGGAATGTAAGTAAAGTTCAAGTGTTAAAAAATTAAAACATCATTATTGAATGGCGTGTTACGTTGGAAAACCTGTCGTATATCTTTCATAGTGGGATGTTTTTGTATTACGTTCTTTGCGCGTTTAAGACGATTTTCCAGGTTAAAGGAACTGATGTAGGACGTGCAAATAAACACGGTATTTTTATCGCCGCAAACCTTTATATAGTTGCGGTCGATTTCTCCTGTTTATCTGCTCGGCGCGGTGTTTGCTTTATCTCGTATAAAAAGAAGGGTGTAACGTGTTGACTGTCACACGATTTTACTCCAAGTGACAGGACTGCCAGATACAATCTGACCTACGCATAAACGTTTACCCAATTATTTTTATTACAGGTCATTCATTTAAGCCTTTAATGGTGTTTCATTAACATACATGAACATTTTATGAGCGGTAAACGACATCAATAGACACATTGTATTAACTATTCAAATAATGGACAATTAACCAGTAATTTAACTGTAGGCTTAATAAAATTAACAGAGTTGTTTTAAAACAATATTCTGATTGTATCAATACCTCTGTTGCAATTCAAATTAGTCGTTTATAGAAATTTCCTTGTTTGTTTGTTCTAGAGAGAATTTTCGATTCGATAAGAGATCGTAAAACACTGCCCCCTGTGTCATAAAATTGGTTTGGGTTTGTTATGCCAATGTAGGCTTAAAAACCAGGTGTTATGTAACTTAGGAGTATTTTTTTGCGTGGCTCTGTGATGTCTGCCAGCATTGTTTTATGTCCTTTGAAGGGTTACCAGGTTACGTAATGTTACAATAAACGGTTTGAAGGCAATAAATTTTAATAGAGCACAAGTTTATGATCAATTTGTGGAGACATTTACAGCTGATGATCGTAAACAATAACGTTCTTTGTATTCCAGAATTTGTCGCAATGTAAACATGCCAATTGTATACTTCTGATTTCTAATTCAAAATCGAATGAGCACTTGATAGGTGCCTACTACATCCATACATCTGTATAGATAAATAAAATTGAAGTGTCTGTTTGCAATTTCAAAGTAACAGATATTCATAAATGCGTTTGTCTGTCTATCTGACTGTTTGTTCCGGCTAATCTCGGAAACAGATGAACCGATTTTATCGGAACTTTCAGTGACAAATAGCTTATGTTACAAGGAGTAATTTAAGCTACTTTTATATAAAAAATAATCAGGGTTTCAGGGGTCACCCATGAAATTTGCACTACACGGGTAAAACCGCGGGGTACATCAAGTAATAACTGAGATATGAAAGGCTTACCGGAAGCTCACGTTCGAAATTCTGAGCTATCCAATTAGGGACTACAGAAGATCGTAGCCAAATAACCTCAAACTCTTAGTTCCTGTGGAAATTATGGAACACTTTTGTGCTTATTTCCTGCCTTTATAGTTTAAAAATTGCCTTCATAACGAAGTAGTTATCCCATCAACCACATTCAGTTAATTACCAACGTGATTATATTTTTACCCTACTTGACTACTATGAAAATATGTATAGCAACTTCTTAGAAATATTATAACGAAACAACAAAAAGGGTACGTTGCGAAACGAACGCTAAACCAATATATTGAAATTGCAATAGAGTCGAGGCAAGTTCTTTCATTAGGGTTCCAAAATAAAAGCAATATAAGTGAAAAAGGTATCGAATTCTGTGCGCATATTCGCCAGAGACATTTTCCTATTATGATCCCTTCCCTAAAGTCAAATACGTGTAGGTATAAGCTTATATAGCGATTGTCTCCGCTTGTAGAGACGTGCCTTATCCGTATCGATATATTCGAAAAAAAACATACTACCTATTTTAATATCAATGTAGAATTAATATAATCATCAACTTGAATATTTAATGCCTAATTATCCTATATTGATTATGTCACAATAAATAACTCGATAAGAATTTAATTATCACCCCGACGTATCTATTAGATAAATCACGGGATGTTGTGTAATGTATTGGAATATTTAATCGACAAATACTCGAAACCGGTTCCAGCCCTAAATCCTTACACTAGCTCATAAGTAAGACGACACAATACAAATACATGTCCAGTCGAACAAACAAACACAATATACAAAACTAAAGGTAAGTATTAAGAGACATAGTTTCATCCACGACCAAGAGTGGAAATTTCAATAAAAATGCAAATTTTTTCCCAAGCAATTTTCTTCTCTCCACCGTTGGCTCAGATATTGGGTCCTACCGCATTATGTTCGGGCGTTCGTTATAAGCTACCTAAGGATTATCTATTCTTCTATAGGTATACGTTGGGTAATTTTCTTGTTAATGCCGTGCATTGAGTGACTGTTATCTGACGCGGGCAAGAAACGTCCCCTAAATTGACACTTTGCCGCTTTCGGGGGCTCTGTAAACAGTTTCAGCTCCGTTGAACCACAATACAACACGATATAAACGCTCATTACATATTTAATTTGGAATTCAGGAAGATAAAAAGTAATGTATTTAAATTAAATGTTCATTTAAATAATAAAGATTTATTTGATACGTGATTTTTAACATAAGGCATAATGTTGAAATAATCGTGATTTTAAATTTGACCTTTATCGTATTCATCACTGATTTATGTAAATCAAAATTTACTAAAAAACGCTGACACGTCTTTTAGTCTTTTATATTTGGATGAGACTGGATGGATGAGGTTTTAATCTTACAACCTAGAGATTATCTAAAATGCTTTCACTATAATAATACTTACTTATAATTTTTACACGTAAAATTTTCTTTCCGGAAATATTATCACTATATTGGTAATTATTCATTTATTAATAACTATTGGTAATCTTTTAATCATGCAAAAGCTAGTTTAGTTCATATATGAAACATTTTTACCCGCGAGTTCGTCTTCGGGCTCGCTTGTGATAAATGTTGCCTTCTTCGATACTATCTATCTAAAACTGAAATATTTTTTCAAATCAGCTAGTTGTTTCGGAGATTAGCGCGTTCAAGCAAACAAAGAAATTCTTTAGCTTTAAATATTAGTATAGATAAAGATAGAAATATGAAGTAACGTATTAGTAAGTATCTAGGAACAAAGAAACTAAATTGTCTTTTATGCTCCTTGCTTACTTTCTTGAGTACTTTCCTAATCCTTAACACTCAACAACGTAAGTCGATTGCTACACCAATTTACACAATAAATAACTGTCTGTAATTTGCATAATATAGGATTTAAAACTTTCCGCTTAGTTGGGGCGCGGTGGCTGGGGATACACGGGGTGGGGGCAAACGGGCAGATTAAGGACGCAGGGAGCGCAGAAAGAATACACAATTAGCTTTTTGCTACCTGCTGTAGACAACGTCCCCAATTTAACATGACCCCAGTTTATATTTACCTCTGTACGTATAAGGGTCTATCTTTAAATTGGCTAGAGAAAGGGGGGTCTGCTATAACATTGGTCGGTTTTTGAAGGGATTTTTAAAGCGCTCTGTTTCAGAGGCGACCGGAACAGAGGGGATTGGATCGATCAACGGAAGTAAGTCCTCGTTTACTTTCTACGAAAATCAAAATTAGGTGCTTAGTATTCGCGGGAGTAGGAAAGGTATTCAAGTTAAGGGACAGGTCAGAAATGTTTGTCGTAATTACTTACGTTGGCTTAAATTAAGTAGGTGTCTTAGACAAAGGAAAGGAATTTCTGTAGCCATTACGCTTTGTATTGCTATGTGAATTGAAATGGGATTAATTAAGGATGAATGCATTAGCATGGTACCTATGTTGGTATATTATCTACTTAGAGGCTGAGATGAACTACTTTCAGACAGTAAATAATTAATATTAGTTTTATCGACCAATGAAATTTGGTATCTGGAAAAGTTGTACTCAAAATTGTCAGTGAAGATTATGAATGAACTTATTTAGGTAGGAATGATACTTTTTCTCTGGCACCCAGTAAGCGCCTCTTAAGTTATAATTGATTATTAAAATAATAATGTTCTTGTTACTCCACATAATTCCATCGAGTTAGACTGTTGTTTGATTCAGGTAAATACTTACAAGTAATGACATGGAACACAGTTGGTTTCAGGAAAGAAATACGCAATAGGTATACGCGTTTGGTATACAAAACGACGAAACCAGCATTTCCCCATAAAACTGCGAACTCACACACAACATTACACTCTGCGGGACCCTATGTTTGCCGGTAATACTTTACAACACGCGTCTGCACTACGCACATAAACCTGCAGGTTCTAAATACCATTGTTGCTAAGATATAAAGTCGAGAATCGCACGCAAATACCTTTCAGTGAATGCAAATCGTATGTAAATATTTTGTGTTTATTTTCAGCGTTGAAGCAACGAGATAAAATTCGCGGCCATAAAATAATATACCAAGGGAAGAAAGAGTTTATTGTTTGAACTATCATAACATAGTTATGTGCAGTTCGCATGCCACTTAACTTCAGTCCATACGCTTTGTTGTTAGAATTATTAGTGATTAAATTTGATGAGATAGGAATACATGGAAACATAATGGCTACGCGAAGTAGTTACTTCTTGTGCTGCATATTTGCAGCGTACTTATGACGTTTTAAGCGATTTCATATTCATGGTTTGCCAAATACATATTCTTTTTCTATATACTATGTAATTTCAATATACTAAGTAACAGTGGCTATGAACGAGGTTTTTTATATGAAAATAAAAAAAAGATCTTTTGAATTTGTTGTTTAAAATTGTACCAATCAAAGACAGATGTATTTCGATCTTAGAAAATTACTTAGCCAGAAATATTAGTACTTATTTTATTCATAACTTTAATTTGTTCAGTCCAGTTATAACTCTGGTCTTAATATGAGCTACACGGTCAATTTCATTAAAAGCCCCTATATTTATACGTTGATGTAATAAGGTAAGAGAAAAGGTAGAATTTCTTAATACCTCGGGTGTAACCCACCCTTTCTAATAAGGCGGGGGTTCCACAAGTGATTTAAAGAGATTGTCAGTTGATGACCCCTTGTCGGCCACAAATTCAGCCCTTTCAGGTACCTAAGGGCTAATGGACGGTTTAAACGTCTCAGGCAAAGGGAAGCGAAGGTTTTTATATACCAAATTAAATGTTAGTTTTTGCTTAAGCGACTCTGGCATGTTTAAAGGCATATTTAAATTATGTTTGACTTTCTTAGCTCTGTAAAATATCTTTTTATGAACCAAGAATTCAGTTTTGCCTCTGAATCTGACACTATATTCGTACCGTTAGGTTGTGAATGTTAGTATTTTATCAACATAATCAACGGATTAAGCCCTGCCATTTAAAAATCATAAAATGTATGTTCCCATGGTTTTAGCACTAACCTCTTTTCGCTTCATTGCCACATTTAAAAATAAGTAACCTATATAAGAAATAAATTAATGCAATAAGCTAGTTGTACTTTGAAAAAATACCTTTGATGTTATCTCCATGCGCTGTCTTAGAACATCCTTGATCGTTTAAAATAACCGTTTAAGGGTAAAGTAGGATTAGTATGATAATGCTAGTCTTGTGGAATTAAACCACAAAAATAATCACCAATCCAGAAGGCTTGGCCTTGTATCTACATAACGAGTTTAAAGCCTAGTTCAGATCGGCACACTCGACCACTTATAAGATGCAATAATGAGGACTTCAACATTCAAGTAGTGTCAATATTTTTCATTTACAGATTTGCTCGTATTGAATATCAGTTTAAATTCTTCTTAACTTCTTGATACCGGCAATTTTACTGATATTGTAGTATAATGAACGACACCTACTCAATTACAAGTGGTTATTATATAGTTCTTTTAAGTGTTTCTCTACTCAATAAATTGAAATTACAATCGTTGTACATTATTTATTCCGTCGTAGAAATATTTTTGCTTTTAAGGAAAAACTTATCTCAGTGTTTTTTTGGTTTACTACAAAAAGAATCTACTTATAAAAACATACTGAATTCTATTTGATTTAAAAATAAATTCTACATTCATAATGAACATTCAAGATTTCTAAATTCATCTGATTATTCTACTAATCAGGACTTCATACATTTTACATCTTTAATGGGTAAAGAATATCTTTATTATTAATACATTAATATATATACTGTCCCAGATTAAGTTATTAAGTGCTTGTTCATAATCAGCCTGTTAAATCACTACCAACCCAAAATTTATACAAAAATAAAAAATGGTAAAAAAAATTTGCTTCGGCGATCACTCGTGCATATGCTGATCACTTTTGACGTTACATATCATCGATTATTATTTGCTATCATAGAAATTTCAATACTCTTAAAATCTATGTAAAATGACTCAAATCTATGAATTGTAATGCTATTTGAAGATGCCAAACGTATTACTAATTCTATGAATATGCAACTAAATTCTTTAGTTACAGGAAAAAAAACAAATTAAGTTAATCCTTTTAAAGGACACAGCCGTGAGCTATGCATATACTTACAGCTGGTATAATATATAGCTGTGGGTAGAACGATACAATTTATCTGAGCGCCGTCGACCGTACAAGATCGCTTTGCCGGCAATCTTCCCACACCTGTATCTAAAACAAAAAAAAATATATCGACCGAAAACGCCTATTCCTTCACGCGGCTTCGGGATAAAGATATTCTATTCCAACATTCATGGCTCTTATGAACAAAATTAATGTCATAATTGCAGCAGTTTTGGATAAAATAAATCGATACGGCGTGCTTACATTATACCGCCCGCAGTTTGACTATAGAGTGAATACTTAACCAACAAAACTTGACCTGTATCCTATCTATAGAACGCGTTACAGACAAACACAATGCTCGGATCGAAACAGATCTTCGTATGTTAAATAAATGAGCTTCACGAGGCCATTTTAAATAGGGTTTTTTATCTCAATTCCTTGATATATGATTGCCTATTACAATCTATTATCTAGTTGCACCGTGCATTAAGCTTTGTATCGAAGAAGCTAATTTATTGACGTGCTTGCTCTATCATTAGTACGATTATATTTTTAAAACGAATAACCAATTAATATTGACGCGTATATTTATGGCTTCTTTAATTATAACACTTTGTTAATTTCACAGCGGTTTTCTCAAAGACTTAAGAACAAACTTCAAGTAAAACCACAATACATATATATAGCTTGTTGTAATTTTAGCTCAAAACATTAGCGGAAGTTTGAAACTCTAGAGAATATTCTAATTTAGTTTCTGTCTATCTAGTTATTTCCGTCTGACGGTGGACCATTTTAAAATGAACTTTAGGGTGTTGGGTATAATTCTGTTTCGTGTTTAGGTGGCGGGTCATGTAGAGTTGGTTGGATAATACATGCCGATATATGTATAGACAATGGGTAGGTGTGTATAGCAGTTTGTGAAATTGCGAAGAAGCTTCGTGCCCAGGGGAGAGCGTCTGGGCTAAACACCTCGTTTTTCTTTTATCTTTCCTTGTATATGCGTTCATACTTAGTATATCTTTTAATATGTACTCAAGCCTTCCTTTTTATTGAGGAAACATTCGGGATGAGGTATAAAAGGTTGGTACATATATACTTATCAATAAAATCATTATAAAGCGTGATGGCCTTGGAGTTTTAGCAGTCGCCTGCTACGCAAGCGATTCAAGTTCGAATCCCGGCGGGGCCTGTACCAATGAGTTTTACTATCTACTTATGTGCAGTGATTTCACACCACATTCTTTACGGTGAAGGAAAACATCGTGAGGTTACCAACATATGTTTGAGAAGTAATTAATAGACGTATGTAGGTACAGTGCCTGAGACTGAGACGGCGATATATTCACCATCTGTCACGTTGGCACTTAATCATCTTCGGTGAAAAGTGGGTGTCGTTATTACAGAATCTCTGCCTACCCCTTCGGGGAATACAAGTGTGAGAATATTTCGAATGATTGAATATGAATCTATGAGGATTGCGACTAGATGAAATAATTCTATTTCACGGATATAATTATAGACAACATTAGGAATCTTGCATTGTATAGACAAGATCAAGCATTTTTCTTTCTAATAAATCTAAATGTATGTTATGATATATATTTACATGTACCTAACATGTTTTTTTGTCTGAATTAGGCACGGTTCCCAAAAAGCACACAATTTGTCCCACTGAAGTGTTAAATTATTAATAAGACAAGTATAAAGGTCGACAAAGAATTATGTACCTACTCTCTCTTACAGACTCGAATGGCATAAATTATGCGCATAATAAACGCGGTACACTTTCCAAAAACGACATTAACCAGTACCCTAATAACCGGATAAAACTGACCACATCTAATCCAACTTATAAACCCGACTTTACACAAAGAAATGTTTTACTTCTATGCAAAATACCCTTAAGGCTGTAAACTGGTCCGCAAACTGGTATTAAGTACAAGAGACGAGACTATAATAAAGCTTACCCATTTCACGTGTGTGAAGTAGTTTTGGGAATAAAAATCATGATCTGATGCGTTGAATCAACTATATGTAAATGCTAGCTTTGCTCTGTGGTTTCGCTTGCGTAGATTAAGTTTCATGCTTCATTTCGTGGCCTCTTTATTTTTTTAAATAAAAGTAGCCTTAGTCCTAATCCTTACTCCTTGAAACATCTCACAGTGAAAGTCTCATTAAAATCGGTTTCAGAGATTAGCCGAAACAAACAAACAGACGGAGAAAAATAGCAAAATTGGTGTTTTAATGTCAGTAACCTATTAACGTTCATATTCATGAAGTGAAAAGCTGTTAATTTGTTATTACAAACAGACACTTCAATTTTATTTATCTGTATAGACTGTATAAATATAGATGTACACATTTCTTAAGACCACACTACAATAACAGCGTATGGTAAGTGTTGGTTAAGATTATCCATTCGAATTTGAACCTATTTCATATGTAATTAAACTGCATGTTCTTTGGTGACCCAAATTACTAGCGAACTATACTATTAACCTTTAGTATATTTGAACCTGTTTTGAGAATATGAAGTCCCCCTGAAATAAAAAACTCAGTTTCATGTTAAGTAGTCTATAATAGGTCTTATATAATTAGCTGGCTCATTACATATTAATGACTCCTCACTAGCTAGGTAAATACTCATGATCTCATAAATATTAAATAAACCGATTGCATATCTACATAATGCATATTGACTGAGTATAAGCAATGCATTTTAAGAGAATCGATTTCTATAGAATCACTTAATTACGATACGGTTTGTGGTAAATATAATATATTAAAATAAAAGTATAAAAAATCTGTCACATTTTTTAATTATGTCCTTACACTTATTTGGTTTAATAGGGAAATAGTATTGTTATTAAAATTTTATATTTATCACAAATAACTATTATCTTATGTTCTTCATATCATCTTATGAATATCGAACCTTTATTAACCCCTAAAAACTACATAATTGTACTAAAATAAGTTCTAAGTAAGCTGATTGATGTGCGCAAAAAATATTCACCTTATAAGTCTAGGCTCTATATGTATGTAGACATGTATGTTGTGTGTGTATGATGTGCTAGCTACTTCCATTATCAGAAGCGCGAGACATTATACCCTGCTGGTTATAATCCGCCCTAACGCATCGCATTGCCCTTAATTATTGTCCACACAATTGCTACGCTATTCCTACACTCCATACTAGGACATTACAGACTCTCATAACACTATATCTGATATGAAATATGTTTTTGACTGTCCGTATTCCAGACTTCCAACAATGAGCTTTGAGCGTTGATGTTACAGTTGAAAATTGAGTGGAGTTGATTTGGGGGTTTTGAATTGAAGTGTGGGGTAGATTTTGTTTTAAAAGGGAGGGTTCTAATGTCTGGTCATCGGCCGGCTCTCGCTTGACCGAGGGGTAATTTGGAAGCAGACAGCGCACACATTTGCATAACAATGAGTGTCGGATCTCGTCGCTCGAAGCTTCCGCTCATAGGATAAGCCACCGTTTTGTATGTATAAAAGTGTGTAAGTCTGTCTGTTGGTTGCTGAATACTTGAATATTAATTGTTATTTGTTCCCAGTAAAGGACTACCTCAACTGTTTTATTTATCGAGCGTTGATTGATATTACAAATAGGGCTGGAGTAAGTACCAATATAGTAGAAGCTGGTTATTTTTTATTGTTAACATCGCAAAATGTAGGCTATGAAAATGAAAAATGAAAATATGATTTCTTTAAAACAAGGTTTATGATAACACAAATTCTCGTACTTAGTAAGTTTTCAGGGACAAACGCGGGAACAACTTTACTTTAGTATATGCGAACTTGCTAACTTTATTTGGCAAACAACGCCATTGGGCCAGTGTAAATAAATGTTGTAAATAAATCAATGTGTCTGTATGGATGTATGTTTGTTACTCTTTGACGCATTACTACAGAATGGATTTTGATGAAACTTGACAATGATATAGCTTACACATGTGAATAACACATCTATACATATAATTTGTATGTAAGTATGTTTGTAACGAATGGGCTCAAAAAGTACTGGACAGATTGTAAAATTGCTTTCATCATTTTAATGTTACATTATCACTGACTAATACAGGTTATATTTTATCCCCTTACTCCCACAGGAACGGGAACTACGCGGGTAAAACCACGTGACGTCCGCTAGTAAAGTATATAAGTTCAATTGGTATTGTGTCTATTGTCCAAACTTTAAAGATAAGTCAAATGCTACGCAGCCATAGTTGCATGCACTAGGTAAGAGACTATATATTATAAATAAAGGTAAGTAGGGTTAAGATTAGCGTTAGATCAAAGTAATTCCACGCAGACGAAGTCGCAAGCAAAAGCAGAAGTGCAAACATGAAGTCTAGATAATATGTTATGTTCATAATAACCACCATTGATTGTTATAAATAAGCCGCCTGTGGATAAAATAGGTGATCCAATGAAAATTGTATTGGTCTAGACGTTTGAACCCAATAAATTCGGTAAGCCAATTGGCTATATACCCTTCAGTATTAGGGGTATGTTAATCAGAAAAGTACTTATACTCTTTCACATTCTTAGTAATAACATTATTTTTTATGTAAGTATTCCTATCTTGTAAACACAACTTGTGGGGAATGAATTTAAGGGGGGACTGGGGAATAACATGTCTTAGAAAATTGATTCTTTACTGTAGGATTAATTTATCATGCCTCTTGTCTTCTCATTCTCAGTTTGATACATACATATGCTCATGCCTGTATTCCCCGAAGGGGTAGGCAGAGGTGTTGTAATCACAACACTTTTCACCGAAGATGATTAAGTGCCAACGTGACAGATGGTGAATCCATCGCCGTCATAGAAATATGCAGGTTTCCTCGCGATGTTTTCCTTCACCGTAAAGCACGTGAAATCACTGTTCATAAGTTTTTTTTAAAAGGTTATTGGTACCGGCCCCGCTGGGATTCGAACTTGCGTCGCTTGCGTAGCAGGCGACTGCTCAAACCTCAAGGCCATCACGGCTCTTCTTTGATTCTCACTTTAATCTGTGACTTAATTCATTATCTACGTCGGAGTATAACGTCTTATCTTGTCATATGGTCAGATTGAAATAGTGCTATTTTTTGAGTTTCCTCCGCGTAAACTTTATTTAATGTGTATTTAATTACTCCTTGTATCATCATAAAATCGGTCCAGCTTTTCAGAGATTACCCGCAACAAACAGACAGAAGAGATGTCAGTGCCGTAAATATTTTCATAAGAAAAGCTTTTACTTATATTACAAACAGACACATCAATTTTATTTATCTGTAGGTATGTATAAATTGATGAGTAATAATCAAATAAGGTATAGGTTTAAAGTAAGTACCTACTGCGGGTACATAGTAATCGCAACGTTTAAATGTTTATTTAACTACGACTTGGTAAAGTTTAAAGACTTATGTGTGGGAACTGAATACACTCACTTAGACTTATAAATAAATAAAGTCGCGTAGGGCGATTATGTCGAAATAGGCGATTCCATATGGCGCCATTATAAAATGCAGTGGTCATACCAAGTTGGCACATGCGTCTGGAACGTGAATGGCATCAGACTATGGGTGAAATGCATACTTATAATGGGATTACAAGTTATTGTATTATGAATGAATGCGGAATCATGATGCAGTTATGTTGTTAGGAAAATATCACCAGTAGTTATTAGAACAGGACACGATAAGTTCCAGTTTCACCGATTTGTAGTAATGAGTTATCGTAAATAACTTTAAATTATACGTCGAAGAAAAATTCGTAAGAAATATCAAAAATTGTATGCTTAGAGCCTGAGACGGTAAAGAGTTCGCTATTTGTCACGTTAGTAGCAAATCAGCTTCAATGTAAGTGTATTTGTATGCCCAGAACCTGTTTCAGATGCGCATTGCCTAAATCTGATGCTAAATCATGGTAATAACCAAAATATACGTAATCGCACTAAACTATAGTATATACCTACTAATACTGATATTGACATAACAAATATCACTATTCTAAGTAACATTGTCTACAGAAATTAGTTTGTTCCGAAGGTTACTTGAAACTTTCGCGATCAAGTAAATAACTTCACTAACTTATCTCGTAGATAATGGAAAATAATGTCGACTCGACTGTACGGCCATTACATTTATTTATCCAAGTATACGAGTACATAATAATGAGACCAACTAAAGGCGTAGGCAGTTGTAATAAATACGACAATATAACCGACGACCTTCCTTGATCAATGCTACCAGCGTCCACAATCGGCCGTAATTAATATATGACCGGGTACAGTGCAGCGTATTCCCATATAGCGAGGATCGCAAAATGCGGATGCAATTGTCCCTTGCAAATTGGACGTGGGCACACTGCATTGTACTTTGTAGCTGAGTGCTACCTACATAGGTACATATGTTGTGACTTTGCAAGAATACGGGAACTTTAAACTAGCTTTTATGAGTGGGTTTAAAAATTCATATATGTTATGTTTATTTAAAATTTATTTAATTCTAGATAAATGTTTCTATCCAATTCTGAAATCTCACTTTATATAAATTTGTAGTTTCGTTCCTTCTCTGTTCTTTTACCTTTTACTTTACAAGTGACAAAGATCAATATAGTAAAAGATCTAGAAGACCTATACAGTGTCTCTACCTAACTAAACTTCTAGAAAATCAGACACCAAAAATGCCCATCCAATTGACCTTGGAATCCTCGAAATCAAATTCGTTGATAAACATTGTTTAAAATAACTAGTGAAGTAGGTAACACGGTAGGTATTACCTACTCACTTTATAAGATACATTTACGCTGTATCTTTATACAAAGCCGAAGATATTTTGTATACCATTTGGGCACCTATAGGTGGGAGGTTCTTCGTACGTCATGTCAGAATAGGTTTGAATATTATTGCAATTGAGTTCGCTTTACGATTTAACTCTTAAAATCTTGATTTTTTAAGCTACATTTAACAATGAATATGCATAGGTGTAGTACCTATGCATATTCAACATCATTGCTATTATACAACTTCATTGCTTCAATTAGTATGATTCTATTTATTAATTGCATACTTAGAAGAGAATCTAAACACTGAGAAGAGAGTCTAAACTGTTGTGTACACCCAACTCTATATAGATTTTTTAAAAAGCTATATGTATTTTCAAATGGGTACATTAGTGATAAATAAAAGTTAATATTGAATTTAACCTTTTCTAGATACATGGAGTTCAGACGTGGCTATTAGTAAGCATACTTACATGATTTGTATTGCATAACAATTTAATCAAATTAGGAGTTACATGAACCTTAGCTCACTACTTCTGAATAAACACATAGATAAATGTGCAAAGAGGTTTTGTGTAAGCATGATAGGCAACGTGTGATCGATGACAGAACGATGGTGGACGACGTGAAAAGCGGATGACGAAAGAAGTTGTTGATTATTTTATTATTTAAAGATGTGTTTATTTATCAGATTCAAACATTCCTAGTAATTTTTATTTCAATTCCACATAAATATGTCTAAAAAATATTTACATATACCAGACAACCCAAGGCACGCAGCATAAATAATTTCAATATAATTTTTCTTCTAGGCACGTAGTCCACTCGTCACAAAACACTTCAAAAACTTATAAAAACAAACTATAAAAGCGTAAAACAGAAACAATGATCCCAACAACAAAGACACAGTGACATTAACAAGGAGACAAAACTTTAAAAAGGACTAATACAATAAAAGCATTCAATCCTTTCGTCAAATATGAGTCGAACTGTAACTTCCTTATTGCCTCGTAAATTTAACAAGCACCATACAAATGTTGGGACAATAAAGATTTTTTTATTAGAAATATCGTAGCCAGTCTTTTAGGGGCTCTGTAAGGCGTACGTGTTAGAAAAGTAATAAAATGTTAGAAGCCACCTCGTAGACTACGGCTACTGGCTCGGAACAGTATCTGATAACTGCCGGAGCTGTGACGATAAGAAAATGCGACAATTCGAAGATCACCAACTAGGTCACAGTCTGCATAATGTAGAGAAAGGTTAGTCCAATATCTATAATGTGTTTTCTTATAGTTGTTTATATAAAGTCGTCATATTTTATAAGTAAACTTACTGAATAGGGGGCCAATTATGGTCATTTAAGCAGTTCTTAATACGTTCTGCTAGACCAATTATGATAGGTCACTTGGTCCTATCGAGCTACACAATCACTATATCTAGTACTATTAGTTTAGAATTTTGGAAATGTGTCACTTAAACACGGAAAACATTTTGTATAAAATTCTGCCCACAGATTTATAAAAAGGATATCTTTTACCTATAAAAATGTTGAGTACCTGTGCCATCGGCTTAACACGTGATTGCTAGCCATTCCTGTGAATACAAATAATTTAATAATAATTATTATTATTATTAGTTTGATTACGTAATTGTTTGTATTACGTTTACAATTTAACGATTACGCAATGTATTTTAGTACCACTCACACCGATATAGCATACATAAAGTGTGTGATTTACCGCTTCTATGAACTTTCATACTTACAGTCATTGTTACGCAAATTTATGCATGTATAGCATGAGTGGTGAATATTCCCGAACTTCAAAAAACCTCCTCTTACTACTTTAATAACGCTGGAACATAATTTAACAGCTGTCAGAACAGTATGACGGTACATAACGTGCCATTTTGAACTTTGAGAACATAGGGTGAGTTGAGCTTTACATTAAATATAGGACCTCTTATATTAATAGTTAAAATAATTTTGTTTAATTTGCGTTAGTAGGCGATGTGATTTAGGAAGAGCTCGTGGCACAGTTGCTTTTGCGCATATCATTCGATCAACGAAGTTAAGCAACCCTAACCCTAGCCAGTAAATGGGTGACCGCCCGAGTTACCTCCGTGCCTCAGAGATCACGTTAATCCATCGGTCCCGGTTGCCAATTTATCATCTTTGGCAATCGTTACAGGTCAGTCGGAGGCCTATTCTAGTCTGACAACTGGTTTAACCCAGATCACAGATTTTCCTAGTAAAAGGGGTTGCGAAGGTCAGTCGCTTCGTATAAAAATCAGGTGACCCCAACACTGTATGGGATAAGGCCAGGGAGATGGATGGCTTTAGTAGGCGATGTCTTTCAACATAGTATATAATAAAAAATAAAACAAATGAAAATGTGTACGTATTACGTATGTGTAATTTTCTATACACAATTTTCTATGGGTGATTCTACGTGCTTATTCCAAGAAATCTATGATTTTTGAGTTCAAACAGTCAGCAATGTACCTACCTATAGTTCGTCACCTTTTCTAATTTTCTAGAGAGACATGACTTATGTCCCAATATGTGTATCAATAAAACAATTTTAAGACACTTAAGAATTCTTATTTGAAGAGCAGCAATAACGATGATGACAAGAACAATGCTTTCTGCAATTTTGTTTAAATTAATAGCATATCGTTATATACGTTTTTTACAAGGGAATTAACACTATTATTGATTATACAAATAAGATCGTTAATAAGTAAGTAGCAATATTACAGGCCATCAACATATTTTAATTGATACCTGCTGTTTTCACCAAAACGGAATATTGATTTTCGTACATACATTATTCTTGAAAATGCAGTAGTAATAAAGTTTCGTAAAAATTGCTTTATCATACTTATTTGTCCGTTTTACTCCCAGTGACCTTGTCAGTGAGATTTTTATTATCTTTTCAGAGAGTAATATATAAATATAATATATTTTTATAATACAACATCAGCATTAAGAGGCTAATTTAAGAAGAATTGGTACAGATTCAAATTTACTAAAGAAACGTAATTGTTATATTAAATACATCATTCAAAATACTGCATTAATTAAAACTATCGATATTATACAAGCCTTACCCCTCTAATAATATCGATAAGAACAACGATCTAACTTGGCGACAAGTTGTCGAACTTTCAATTACGCAGGGTGTAATTAAGTGTCGACAATAGAGGGACTCACTATTAAATGGGTTAACTCTTATCGTTCACAAGATCGCCGCCATTTTTGTCTGACGCCGAAGATCTGAGGGTAGGAATTTAAATTTAGATTGAAATGTTAATTTTGAATTCAAAATACGTTTTGCAAGTCTGTGTTGTTAAGATATTTGGAAAAGGTATTTTACAAAATAAATGTTGGATATCTTATTATATGACAAGTATTTTATTCACTTAGTTTGCTTTTAGTGAGTTTTTGTTAATTAAGCAAGTTCAACGAAGATATTTATGTATAAATAAATATATTTGTAGGGATGATAAACTGCACATACTTATCTACTGTTGCAGGAAAAACAATTTTTTTTATATCTCCCGTCAAAAGCTAACATCTATCTGTATACATACTATATACATAAAATGGAAGTGTCTTTTTTGTTATTCCTATGTAACAGCTATTCTCTAAATGCATATGAAAGTATATAAAGTACATACATAAAAAAACAATATTTTACATTTTCTCCATCCGTCTGTCTGTTTGTTGCGGGTAATCTGAAACGGCTTCACGGACTTTAAAGAGACTTTCACTGATAGATAGTTGATGCTACAAGGAATAAATTTTGCTATTTTTTTATATTAGAGGTCCGTGAAAAATAGCTACCCATGTAATAAAGTCTACGCGGGTGAAGCCGCGGGGCACAGCTAGTATTGTATATATTTCCTACTAAATGGAGATGCAGAACAATTCCCCTCTTGAAACAAAGATCGATGGTAAGATTATTTAGTCCAAAGTTAGAGTTGGAACCAAAATAGACGTAACAGCTTTATGGTAATTAATTACCATAGTTTCAGCTGAATAAAGGGAAATATACAAGTTCAGAACATCACACGGATTGTAAATATATTTTAAAGTAGTCAATAAAATAAATATTTATGTTTCTGTTGTCTAATATATTCCGAAGGCCTACTTTTTAATATGAGAATTTATGCACTGGGCTGGTCCTATAAATTTCCTACTGGAAAATTTGGTCAAGTAGACACTTACGAGGATTTTATCGCAAGACGAACATCGATCGCTACATATAAACAACCTTAAAACGTAATTTAAATATGTTTATGAAACTAACGATATCTTTATCTTAAACCGACTTAAAACAAGATGGAAGAGGTTCTATGTAGGTATGTCTAATGTTTTTTTTTGTTTCCTATTTACGAGAACTATGGTCAATGGAAGGCTTATAAAAGTACTAGCTTGGTGCCCGTGACTCCGTCTGTACAGGCACACTGCATCTGCATACAAGCTTTATATTCTGGACAATACACACGATATCTTTATGAATTGAGCCTAAGTATGTGTTATTCTAAAGTGTAAGCATGTCATTGTAAAGCATCATCAAAATCTATTCAGTTGTTTATGCGTGAAAGAGTGACAAACATTCATACAAACTTATTATTACATTTATATAATATTAATAGGATCTTTAAATGTATTGATGGTGAATTAATAAATATAATAAACAATTAAAAAGGTGTTAAATAATTGATAGTAATCAACGGTTGTTTTAATCAATTATGTTTCGTAAGATTGTCAAAACTATATACAGTATTGACAAGTAAGGAGAATTGAAGATGCTACACGTAGGTGACGTTGACACTTAAATACTATTGAACCCAATTTCCATTTCGGCTAAATTACTTGAAGAAAGTTTGTGCTATCATTAATTTGGGGTCCAACCGGTTTAATTATTGTTTCGGCGCACGATTCGCGTTTAAACTCCCTGATTAAGGCTAAACATCGTTCTAACCCGGCACGTATATTGCATTTTCTGTCTTCAAACTTTCGTTAAACTTTTCTAATTATCCGCAATGGAACTGTATTTCAATGAGATGGTCGCCCCTTTAAATATTTATGAGTAACTGGATGTGCCCCGTCGTCACTTCTTTTTCTCCGCAATTTTCAATGTGCAAATGCTGACTGGTAACCCTTTGTCCTTTGTTAGTTTTGGGTTACAACCTTTCCCTGATTTCTTTAAGATTTTAAATGGAGAGTGGAAAAACATGTTGCGGAAAGTTTGGTATAGTCTTAGCCTATCTGGTATTATTATGCCTTCCATTTAACAATACTTATAAAAATTTAAACAAAGTATATATAATTATGAGCAGTTACAGACACAAGATTTCAAAGTATAAAACTCATATTCATTTCGTAATATCCTCGGTGTATCTACACCTCACCAAAAACCCACCCACCAAAATACCATGTCTCTTGGATCAGCGGCTTAGGCAGTGTGTGTTGATATATAAATATAAAAGTCGGTTATTCAGCCAGTCAGGACTTAGAATTGTATATGTATAATTACATGAGCTCATGATTTCCCCCCAGAAAAGCCTCAAAAAATTACCCCATTTTTCATTGATTTCATATCAACGAGAGAGGTTGATTACAACGAAAAGGATACTTAGTTTGAGCTCTATATTTGCTCTATTGCCAGGTCAATAAGCGTTATCTAAATTAAACAAAATGTTAGAAACAATATTTAATAGTTCAGAATGTATAATATTTCCATAAACTTGGCAAAATTCGATTGTATATTTGAACATTGCGAAAAGTTTGGAGTGTTTGGGCATAATTTACTATTGCAGTACTTCTATTTTATAAACCACAGGTAAATTATCATTTGACAGCAACATTGTTTCTTTGTACTCCGGTTCTTAGTTTGTATTAAAAGTTTTAAGTAAATTGATTCGTGATATAAACTATGTATTGCAAATTATTCTTATATAATGATTTCTGTGCGATAGAATTAAGCCCTAGAGCGAGACCACGCGTTATCTATACTTCTATACTAATATTATAAACAAGAAATATTCGTAAGTATTGTAACGAACTGGCTCAAAAACGACTTAATCAATCTTAAAAATTCTTTCAGCAATGCATAGCTATATCATTAGCGAGTAACATACGCAATATTTTATCCCCGTACCCCCATGAGAACGGGAACTACGCGGGTGAAACCGCGTGACGTCCGCTAGTTAAATCTACTTTGTGACGTCACCAACGATTTACCAGGTAGATTCCAAGGTCATCTGTAAAAACTCATTGCTGCTATGACTGGCTCTTTATTAATTATTGATATGTAAAAGTCACGGATATAAGGTAGGTACTTACTAATTATGTAGGTACTTGTAAATATATATAACCATACAGTAGCGCAACGCAGCTATGTAATTAGTTAGTTCCTAAGTTAATTAACTACAGTTATGAAGTAACGTCTATCTGTGTATTGCAAACGTACAAGTACACTCCAAAGAAATACGCTAGACACTTAGAAATATAATATTAAAATATATCATATTTTAATAAATTTGTATTATGTAATGTAACTGAAAGAAGATCTACTAAAGAAAGTGTATGAATTAAAACATTAAATAATGATTTTAATTTACTTAAGTTTAGTTTTAATAAAAAAAAATATTCCAATAAATATATTTTTATAGCATTAAACTAGCTTGTACATTAACATAATTATATTTAAATAAAAGTTAACGTGTTTGTCAAAGCCAGACTGCTATCTCTCCATAAAATAAAAACAAAATAGCGAATTATGCACGTGAGTGTACCGGCCCTTCGCATCATGGCGGCGGTCGTAAAGGGCCGGAGTTGTAAAATAAGTAAAAATAAAGGGCTCGCCGGGTAAAGTTCAAAGGAACTTTTGCTTTTTAACCAGTTGGTCGCCAAGTTTAAATTGGTTTTCACCATCGACCCACGGAGAATGAGAAAACTAGTAACGACCAACCCGCTTTATATACCTACCTACTTATTAAACAGACGTATTAAGCTACAAGGAAGGGATAATAAGGTTTGAGAAAAGATGGACCAAATTGGTATTATAAGGAAATAGCTAGCTACCCCTAATCTAAGATTGGTGCTTATATTTCCTATTCTGAAAATGAGATGACTTTAAAAGGTGGTATGCTATTTAAATAGCTTGAACTCATTCTACCCAGCTACAAAAACAATGCGATGATGTCTCTACATAAAAATGAATAATTATTCATTATAAGAAAGTATGATTGTTTCAAACAAAATTTTTAGTATAATGTCTATCTAATATGAACAGAAAGAGAGTCGATTTATATAAGTATTAGTTTAATTAGTGTACTTGTCATTTTCTTAAAGCATTACTCAATAAATCGATTACGTACGCCTTGAATTCATTCATGCGGTGCGCATTAAGAAAGTAATAAAGTACTCTTAAAAATATGCATATTAGACTTAATAGAGGTATAATTGAAGTAATTTGTATGATAAGAGACATGCGTGGACGATCTCATATGGGGCCGGACCACACACGCTGACCCAGCTGCATCACTTACTGAATTACATGATAATTACACCAAAAATACCACGATACACTTTAATCATTGATAAAAGACTACTTTGGAATTATTTTCGAATTTTACCGTAATACAAGTTGGGTGGTTAACATTCCCTGTATTCTCCGCAGGGGTAGGCAGAGGCGTTGTAATAAAAACGCCCACTTTCCACCGAAGATGATTGAGTGCCAAAATGACAGATTGTGAGTCTATCGTCGTCTCAGGCACTATTCACCTCTTTGAATTACTTCTCAGACACATGTTTACTCACGATGTTTTCACAGATAGAATTCGAACTGGCGTCGCTTGCGTAGCAGGAGACTGCTCAAACCCCATGGCCACCAGGCTCTTTGAAGCAGACGAGATATAATAGATATGTTGGGTGGTATAGGTAACTCCCTAACAGTGCATGCAGATAATGAATACCATGTTTTTAGGCATTACCTCGAAGCCGCGAGATGGAGTGAAAAATTTAAGTTCATATTTTGGCCTGTTTTGAAATAGATATCCTTTAAATTGTACCTAATATTTGACTGGACCATTGATGTATACTGTGCCATTGGGCTAGTGGTTAAACCGAATTATTTTGCAAAGTGTGCGGATGCGGTTGTTCCCGCGTATACCAATATTTACCCATGTCGAACATTGGTTTGAGTCTGGCACTCAAACACATATAGTAGAAGCTTTCAAAAACTAGTCGACATTTTTCCAAATACGCATCTGACTTACTGGACTTCTGCAAATAAAATGATAAAGGTGACTTCCTTTATCATTTTATTTGCAGACCCTCAAGTGTGTATATCTAAAATAAATTGCCTCTTTTACAAAACAATTGCAGTTCAATAACAAATACATTATAGTAACACTAGCATCCGTCCGTGATTTCGTTTTCGTGGAATAGTTTTTTGGGCTAACGCTGACTTCGTTTAGCTTGATGGTATATAGCCTTTAGTCTTTATCGAAGAATAGGCTATCTTACGGGACGAGTAGTCCCTGTGCGCTCAAGCAAATAAACAAACAATTTCTTCAGCTTCATATATAAGTGTAAATAACAGTAATTTATCGCATCATAAGCTTGCAATTGGAGCCACAATCTATTTTTAACGGTTCACTAATAAGGCGCGTCGCATATCTAACACTTTAAATCACTCATGCGCTCCTAGACAATTTATTACATTAGGTCGATAACAACATTGTGCGTTAAGTTATTGAATTAAGGAAACGTAAATCATAGGCTATTGTGGTTCAGGAAAGGTGAGAGATGCTGACTTCCATATTACAGAAATCTATGTAGTAAAAAAAAACTCTAATTAATTAATCTATACGTATACATACATACTGATAAACAAAATATAAATGTCTTCTGTAATTCCAAATTAACCGCATTTTACTAAATGCATATACTAGATGCAAGTATAAATGCTACGTAAATATGAAAACCAATATTTTTTAAATTTTTTTTGCCTGTCTGTCCATTTATTCAGGCTAATCTCTGAAACTTCCAATTTTGACTACATTTTCACTGGCATATAGCTTATGTTACAAGGAATAACTTTTATTTAAAAATAAATTGTGATCCGTGAAATAAAGTCATCTATGAAATTTAGTTTACGCGGGTGAAAACCGCGGGGCATATTTCCATAAGACAGTCGTGTTTCACCATCTATAAAATTATTACTTGCAATCTGTGAAATGTAGGTATAATTCCACCTATTATAACCGTGTTAACATTTTGAAAGAGGCGTGAAATAGTAAATAAATCATGTCGCAGCTTAAAATCATGACCAATAAAATTCGCGCTAGATAATTTTAAGGTCTTAAATGTCATAAAATTATCTAAAGTCAGTGAAAAGATTTGCGTCGTTTGTTTATAATGCCTATTAATGGTGATTTATTGTATTTATGTATCTGTTTAATGTGTGTACGTATGGGTCATAAACGCGTTTTATGAGACAGTTTACGGCGATATAACCTCAAATGCTTTTATTGATATCTAAGCGCCGTACAAAATTGATATAGCGCGAGGTGTGAGAAGCTTGCTTTCAAACGAAACGAAACATTACAGTGATGTACGCGTCATTAATGCAATCAAGCTCTTTTACTTATTTTGTTACTTATTATAAAGGCTTTAACAGCCTTTACATCAAAAATGCAGTATCCTCACTGCCTTGCACTGATATTACTCAACGCATAGCCTAAGCCGTTAGTCACAGAGACTTGAAATTTGGACGGTGTATTCTTTGTGAGGTGTTGGTATCTAAAATGAAAAGGTTTTCCAAAATTCCGCATTGAAAGGGGTGAAAAGGGGTATGAAAGTTTGAACGTGAAATCTTGCTGTCAAGCAGGCGAAGATGCTGGCAGAGCTTAGCTGGTAAAAACGAGGAAATTATACTTCGTACATTATTTCGTTATTAAGTAGATTTTTTCATTTGTGGTCCTAGTCAGTCATGAAAGTCCTTTACTACCTTAAAAAATATCATTAGCATTTCCAAATTTAATTTAATTATTTTTTTGACAACTATACCTAAGAGGATTCAACTGAAGCTGTTGAATTAACAAGGAGCTGTTTCAAATGTTTGTGCAAGTTAAAATAGCATATTAATATTTATGATCATTGAGTATTATTGTAACATAAGCCGAGCCGACCGTAACATTTTCGTTAAGGTACTACAATTAACATACTAGAAATATGTATAATGTATGTATCTCTCATGCGATCGGGTAAAATATTTCCTAATTTGTATACCTACTCAATAATAAACGATATTCCAGTTATTGATAAGGACTAAAATAGCATAAAGTTACAAACCAGATGGTCGAGATACATTCGTGAACCAAACTGTTAATATTATATACTTACACATGTTTGTATTCAGAATTATTACGTTCCAATTCATTGTGTATTATATTATGAGTAATGCGTTTTTACGTAAAGAGTTCTAGAACCCAATCGTTTTAAATTATTAAGGTAAGATCATGCTTTCCCAGAAAAGAACAGATGTGACAACACCCGCTTTTTACCGTAGATTAGGTAACATTGAGTTTATTGCCGTAAACATAGCGTATTAAGAACTTCTTAGCTTTGACGTTTTATTCAAAGCTCAGAAGTTATTATACGCTCTGCTAAAACCGATGATGGTAGGCCTCCGGGACACTGTTTTCCTACACCAAAAACACTCAATATGTTGACATGCTTATTACGTATACCCTATATTTAAAACTATGCATATAACACCCTTATACCTTATATTTAAAACTATGCATATAACACACTTATACCTTATATTTAAAACTTTCTGAAAGCAGCAATCAATTGGAATCAAAATCACTATTTTTCTTAATCATCAGATATATACAAACACTTTTCCACACATCACAAACTAAGCAAAACATCACAGAGTTACAGCCAAAGGTAAACTGAGAGATACCGAACTTTTTACCCCTAATACCTGTAATTATTACTTTTCCGTAAGCCTTTTGTTCGGTAATTACCTATGTAGTTACGATACAGCCTTTATGCATGCCAATCTTGCGAATTTCAAGTCTACATCTCAGAAATAAAGTTGATGTTTCTTTGTGCCTCTATTTTTGCATTATGGGGTCCTGACAGAAATATTTATTACACCTTAAAGGGTTGGGTAATAGTGTGATGGTTTTATGGTTTTGCGTTGTGCAATTTACTTGCATTGTGTCTACCTTTGTGGTGTTCACAACGAATAGTACTGCAGTGTATTGATACTCAACACTTTACATTGAAACTCAGCATTATTGTACAATATACAAGCATTTTTCTACATCAGTTGCATCACGAAAATAACTCATGCGTGACCGGTTTAATCTAATATATAAAAATTCCATGTCACTATGTTAGTACCGTACTCCTCCGAAACGGCTGGACCGATTTCTATGAAATTTTGTGTGCAGATCGGATAGATCTGAGAATCGACCAACATCTATTTTTCATACCCCTAAATGATAAGGGTGACCACCCCAAAAAAATATATGGCAACACAACGTTTGCCGGGCACAGCTAGTGCACACTAGTATTTCTATAAAATGCAAAAAAATCTGCATGTCTACGCAAAAAACGCTCTGTGTTTTGATAACTACACATTATCATGAGCAGCAAGATTTTAACCAAATTTGACTAACTTTGATTGTGGTTTGATAATAGCTGTGGCATGTGACCCGAGTAGATTTAATTTCATTCCCGCGGAACCCTAAACGTTTTTTTTTTAATTAGAGTAACCTAAGTTACTCCTTGTAAAGGAGGCTACAATAGTTATTTGCAGTGAAAGTCCTGGAAATCGGTCCAGCCGTTTCTGAGATTACCCGTAACAAACAGACAGACAGAGATTTTTTTTTTAAATTGGTTTAAGTCAAAAGGTGTAATTTTGGAATTACATACACTATGTCGTCTCACAGCCCCTGTAGGGGAGCTGGGGAGACCGTTTCGGGGCTTTTGGCCCCCTGACGGTGGTGTCAATCGCCGCGCGGTGATCCGCGCGGGGCGTTGGGATGATGCGCCTGCACCCGGAGGAGTGCTGGCCGATGACGTCGCCTTGACACTGGGCAACCAGTGAGTGTGGCACGCGTGAGAGGTCCTCTTCACGCCGCCCTCAGCGCGGTACAAGCCAGCCGGGTGAGACCCCGTGGGGGGAGGCCCAGCTAACGACCAGCGAGCAGGCGGCGACTAGGTGTTCTCACGGTGTCGCGTGGAAGTCGTCGTCCTAGGAGTCGTCCTGCGCGCGAAGGAGCTCGCGCGCGTAGGGCCGGCCTTCCGGTGGTCGCGCGTGCAGAGGCGCGAGGTCCCGCAGGTGCGGGTGCTGCGACCGGTCTGCCCGCGCGAACATGTTGGAGGCCAGGCGGCGGATGAAGTCGTCCAGGCTCTCGACCTTGAGGTCCCGTGCGATCGTCGCGTTCCTCACGTACCGAGGCGCGCCCACGATGGTACGCAGGGCGGCGGACTGTTGCTGCTGCAGAGATGATTTGGCCGCCTCGCTCGCCAGGGCGTACCAGGCGGGCGCTGCGTACGTGAGGCAAGACCGCACGTAGGCCTTGTAGACCCCCAGTTTGGTCCTGAGGGGGAGGCGGGTTGGAATTACAAACAGGCACTTCAATTTTATTTATCTGTTTAGATGTATAGATATATATAGATGGGTTTCTATTATTCATTTGCTTTTAAACCAACCAACTGCTGACAGTGGGCGAAACAAATTATTCGTATAAATTCAAAGTGCAATGGCGTTCTTTTCCCTCTTATCTCGTTGTGAGTGAAACTCTGCCACTTTGCACTGAAAAATGGATTTTATCATCGCAGCGATAGAGTCTCATTTTCTACTGTTTCTTTCTAATTTCAATTGTATCATCTCTGAATAAAATTTATTTGTTATCACCCTTACTATGATAAGACGTTTTTGTATCGTATTTTCATATGCACAATTACCATTTGATTATTGCAACCTTGACGTACACCTGAACAATCTAGACAATCGCTAGAACGAATATACATTCCTGTAAACGTATATTAATATAATTCATTCTCTAAATCCATTAAAGAATATTTACTTAAAAAACATACATGGCTTACTTTATTATAAGATAAAAAAGTCGTAAACATATTTTTTGGGCATTAAATCTGCGGCTAATTCTGAAGTCTTATCCTAAAGAATGTGCATTTTAAATCTCTTCTTATTTATAATTTGGTAATCTAATCGATCTTTACATCATCTTACGTTTGTAATTATTAATTAAGTATTTAGGACGAACTGTCATTAATTAGACTTAACAAATAGGCGAAATATTCAAAAAGCAAAGAAGAAATTGTTTATAAAAATTTCACGTTTTCCTGGAATGCGCCCTGCCTGTTTATGCCCCATAGATGCAGCCATCCGTCACATTCTAAATGGGGTGGGAAATACCTAACCTATATAAGGAAATAGGCGTGACTATAGAAGCATAGATATATCAATATGATATGCAGTTATGTCGTCCTGGCGCCCTGCCAAACACTACTTCCATACGTAGTGAAATCCACTAAGTGATTCTTCGGATTTGTTATCGTAGCAATATTTAGTGTTATATTCGACTATGTTTATAAATAACACGCTAAAAATGGGTATAAGGAACGGTTATGATAATTTACGTATGAGTGTATACTGGACACTTTTAATATAGGTAAATAATTAACTGATTACCGGTGATAAATCAAACTATATATACTAAATAGTGATATAATTATAATATTTGGATAATGTATATAATTCTAGTCCTAATACCATATCTTGAGGATATATATTGTAGTCTATTTATTTACTGTTTTATATTAATGAAAGACGTAATTAAATTAATCTCGTATATTATGAAAATATACTTGTTTGCAGGAAGTATTGAATATTAATAAGCTGAGAAAATAGAGCACCATTCGGTTATTGGTAACGGAATGGTGCTACTTGGGTAGAGAATATACACAGATTAAAAAAAATATACTCTATGCTATTTTATTTCAATATAGGCTCTTTAACGTTTAATCGATCAAAATAATAACTTATTTTTCCGAAGGGAAATTTTTGCTTTTACGCACGCGTCATCATTTGGAAAATGTATCGGACGTGTTCCGACAAACAATATAAAAAATACCTACCGTCCTTTCGTTCTGAATAAAGTCAATTTACGCTTTTGTGAAAATTTAATCTCAATGAAAATAAGGGTCGTGACCCGAACGGCGAAGCCCCAAACCCAGCAAAATGTTATTTTTCAAGTATCAAGGATATTGTAGCGCGCTATAAAATGTTTGTTTAAGCTGAAATTAACCACTAAAAAACCAATAAACATTGTAAAAGAGTGCCATCAATACCTCTATTGTTTTGTTAGAAAGGGTTGTAATTATAACGGTTTGCTATATAGAAAGGCAATAAATACTTGCACAACGGAACCTCATTGCTCTTTGTCTGAAGATGGTCATTTGGCATAACTTACGGTAATACGGTACCTGCTTTAACGAGTTGCATTAAATCAAGGTGTTGTTACGAGTGGCCTTCAAAACATTGTTTGAAGTTGAACCGAGCAACGCTCCGATACAAAATGAAAGACGATATTATACCTATTTGAAAGTATATTTAACTTATCCTTAATATGGAAGTAGTGGAAAGAGAACGAAATATGGTGTTGTTTTCGAAAAGTTTCAAGGTTTGGATAAAGAAAGGAAAAACTCATAGAGGAAAACAAAGCTTTGCAACGAATTTGCTTGTAGCAATATGTATAGTTAAAATTATTGACATGAAAACTAATAGACAATCATCATCTCCCTGGCCTTATCCCATACATTGTTGGGATCGGTACTTGATTCAACCCGATGTGGCTGATCACCTGATTTTTATACGAAGCGATTGCCATCTGACCTTCGCAACCCCTTTAACGAGGAAAATCTGTGATCTGGGTTAAACCAGTTGTCAGACTATTTTAGGCCTCCGACTGACCTGTAACGATTGCCAAAGATAATAAATTGGCAACCAGGACCGACGGCTTAACATGCTCTCCGAGGCTAAGAGGGAACTCGTGCGGTCACCCATCCAATTACTGGCTAGGCTTAGGGTTGCTTATCTTCGCTGATCGAATGATATGCGCAATAGCAACTGTGCCACGAGCTCCTCTAATAACGAGAAATAACTAATAGACAATGTTCTCGTTATTTAAAGAAGAATATCTACAAGATTTTAGTTGAATTTTTATAGAAAAACAAAAAAAATTTGGTCGTGTTTTAAAAACTTTTTAATAGTTCACAGCTCCATCTGTCTATCAAAAGACGAACTAGTTCTAGCACTGCAAAATACAGTAGCACCATCTTTAGGAGAAGTCTGTATTTGCAATACAATGCGCCGACCCCTGTCTGCAACCCCTGTTTGCAAGGGTGACAAACTTTTGGCCGTATTACGTAATACTGTGTCTATTGCTATCAAAAGCATCTAACTTGGCTTTATCATAAAACATAATAATTATTAATCTATACTTATATAATATGTAAGGTGAAATTAAAATATATCAGCTTTCATGATGCGGAAAAGAGCGATAGCTATTTGGTGTTTATCTGAACACATTGGTGAATTTGGCTTGGTTTCAAAACAATATAAAAACTCCTTCTGTCTTCATAAATATAGACCAAAGTCATACAAAAAAATAAAGTTAGATACCTAATGATTTCCTTAATTTCTTATTTCCTATCGTTAATGAAACTGCAAGATGCTATTATACATATTTCTTATTTTTTATGTTTTTTTTAAACCTACTTCTCACTGCAGAGTTGTTAAGGCACGGTAGCGTAGAACAACACTTTCCTACAAAAAGGGTGTTGCAAGCAAGTTGCTTGTAACGCAGCCACATTTTATTTTTTTAAAGGAAGATATTTTATTTCAAACTCACGTAAAATTTGTAGAATTAAAAACGTAGATAAATCTTCTATGAAAAGGCGAATACAAAACGAATGTAAAACCGTGTCTTATGCGAATAGTAATCTGCAATTCCTTGTAATATGGTTGGTTAGTAGGCAGTTTGCAACACTGTTGCGCCGGGTACCAATTTTAAATTATTTACTTTACACATGCACGTCAACGAAACGATTCCCGATTACCAGTATATCGATAGCGAGAAATCGATACGGTGGCTATTGAATTGACTGCTATTACGAATAGGTAATTAGTCAATTTGAATTTTCTGCTGTATCGATTCAAACTACTACTTGGATGTTAAAAAATGCGTTGGTTATCGTTAACTGTTGATAAGCCTCAACAGTTATTGTCATAAGTGGCCGACAAAGACCATTAAAAGCGCTTTGGATTACCCGCGTTGAAAGTATCGATGCTTTTTTTACTCGATTCTCGTGGTTGTTGAATGTTTTTCTTAGAATTATGGGTAATGTTTATTCTTTTATACGTTCCTTTTTGCCATTCTTGTGTTATAATTGAATCGAGCATATCCATTATTGAGTTTTAATTAACTTTTGATTGGCCTTTAAGACACGATTGTGAAACGTTATTTGGAAATGTAATTAGATTAACTATATATTTGTTTATTAAACAGGGTGCTTATATTCATTTCCTGCCTCCAAATACTAAAAATATTTCTTCTTAGATATGTTGATAATCATGTCAGAAATTTGAACGATATGCTAAAAGTATCGATACTAATAAAAATCTCCATTTTAATTGGTGGGGTAAGCAGAAAATATAAACTAAATTTACTTCACTGAATATGCGGTTTTGAATATTTGATACCTCAGTTAACAATATTGAACATTAAGTTTCAGGTCATCGCGAAGTACCTCATGTAACAACCTCTATTAGAAATGTTTCTAGAGTACATATATTTTGATATAAATTACTCATAGGTTTTCCGAGCAGGCACTAAGCTTATAAATCAATCCAAAACGTCCAACTTGTACCGTGTTCTGGCGCTATAAATAATGTATAATTGAGTCACTATACGTTCCCACACCGAAAACAAAAGGCCGTCAAAACTATGAAAATTCAAAAAACCGAACCGAAATTGCGTGACAGAAATAAATACTTTCCATGTATATAGAAAATATATTCAAACACGTGTTCGTGAGGAAACGAGCGGTGCGTATAGAATGACAATAGGGATTTCCCTTTCAAGCGGAAAATTTACGTGATAAAAATTCTGAATCGTTGCGTGTGAAAAAAATTGTATAAGGTCCAAAAATAAAGTGGCTGGCGTCTGCGGTAGGTGTCATTACGTAGTCCTATAGCGGTTCTGTGTGGGGCCGTAAATCAGCGTGGAACGTGAGAATGGATTCATTATTTAGACAATATACGGGACGTGGCGGGGAGTTCACGTAAAGCGGCGGTGCCTGCCTAGCATTACTGCACTGTACCGTCCTATTGGACTACGTGTTTTATAGTAATAATTGTTCACATAAGCATCCGATTAATTTTTCTTCGTCGTAAAATAGATACTTATACAAAAAAACCGTGTAGATTTCATACGAATATCACCGTAAGATGGTCAGTTTTCCAGGATAAAATCGTATCTATGTTATCAGCATTTTCATGAAAATATCAATAATTGATTAAAACAATTTTTTTTTAAATATTTGTTAACATTGGTAATATTTTTCTCCGGTGACTTATAAGAGTAAGAATCTACTGAATGATCCTGAATCAATATGCAAATGTTTTGTTGATTTATTTAAATTAACCCAAAAGTAAAGGAAATTTAAATAGCTCTAAAAAGCCTACATCTGCCTCTGTAGGTTAATTTACCAGCTGAAGAGAGTCTTGATCTAAAGACTTAAGATTTCCTGATTTGAGTAGTGAAATGACATCAGAAAAACAGCTTTGTTCAAACGTACATGAGGTCAACGCAATCGTTTTGGTCGATGACCAACTTGTTTGTCATATTTGTAAAATACGCCACGTAATGTGGGTTACTCGTGTTTATACGATTTTATCGTACTGCAGTTTTATAACAAGTTTACCTCGTACTATTCTGAAATGGTATTTGTGGTCGGAACAATGTGTTTTTCTCTTCCATTTCTCTCTATCAGCTATCTTATCCGTATTCACTCCGATTCTGGTCATATCAGGTTTCATACAATCCATCCATTGTTTCTTAGGTCTTCTTCTACCCTTCCTTAACATCCACATCCAAAAATATTATGGCAAGCTATCTTTAATTAAACATATGACAATTAAAGAACACACCAAGAACTTCCGATATAACGAAAGGAGAGAATAGAAATCGTACAGCATTGCTCCTCGAATTGAATTTATGCACATAAGTAACAATAGTGACTGAGGATATTTCTCACGTTTATATGTTTCAACGTGGAGCTCAAATTGTCGTGCTTTCAAATAATACATAGCTGCTCAGTATGGTTCCTTTTGTGCAGCTTAAACCACATGCCTACTTGAATAGATTCACGATTTTGAATCAAGTAATTAAAATTAAAATGAAACGTAGTTCCATTTATAAACCAAATAACACGAAACAAGGTGTTAAAATGAGACCGTTAGTTTTAACTATTAGCTAAGAAAAATGTTGTATGAACTTGCGTGGCTCGTGGTATTGACTTATCATGACCAACGTTCGATTCTCAGATAAAAGTTTGAGCCTAAAAATATGAACAACAGTGACACTACTTTGGCTAATACTAATTATATATTATATATAATCTATAATATACACTATATAATCATTAATTAAGATAAATAATAGTTCACCACAGCAAAGTCGTAACACTTGTCGATGTAACTATAAAGTTTTAAACACATATCAACTACATCTTTTAACACGCAGTTTCATTGGAAGCAAAGCGCACGATTGCTAACGTAAATATTGCCTTTAAATATAGTGTACCTTTTTACGAAACATTTTACGTGGTTTGTAACCGACTTCAAAAAAGGGAGGCGGTTTCTCAACTCGATCGTATATATATAGTTTTAGATTAGATACTCGATGTTCCAGTATAAGATTCCCTGCTGTAAATTTTAGTAAGTAAGTTTTTTAAGGAGCAGCTGAAAATTTGGTTTAATATTTTCTTCTGTAGGTACATGAAAGGCACGGAAGACCGCCTGAAAACCAATTGTATAGGTATGCGATTTCTGGGTCGTAAAATATTATGTCGTGCCAATACGAGGGAGCCCCTGAATAATAATCAAGCTATGTAAACAGTTATTTTATGGACCCTCTGTATTGATGATTCTGATCCAAGATTATAATAAAAACATTGTTTTACTCGTATAAAAAACGCAGTTGCACTTTCTTGCAAAAAGTTGTCCAGTATGCACCGAAATGCAGTGTCCACCCCTTTCAAATAGTTCCATCACCCTCACAGAGATGGCGCTACATACTCGTCCTTATCTCATATGTTTTTAAGAATAAGATTGGAATTAAAAAAATATATTCTCTAGGATAGTATCATTTTCATCTAATGTTTTTTCTGGCGGATACTAATGTGAATCGGAGTTAAAAATAGCTTATAATTTTGAAAGAAGTTTCTCTCTTCACTGGCGGTTGTTGACCCTCCCAAACAGTTAGACAAGTTTATCATAGATGGCAGCATTGATGCAAATATTTAAATCTATACAGATAAGTAAAACCGCAGTGTCTGTTTGTAATTCCAAATTACATATACATAAAAAAGGTAATCTCTGAATCGGCTGGTCTGATTTTGAGGTACAAGGAGCAACGTAGGCTTCTTTTATTTAAAAATAAGTTAGTGCTCCACGAGCCACCTTTGAAATTGTCTATGCGGGTAAAACCGAGGGGTACAGCTATTTCTAAAATTATTTGTTTGGGTACAAACATGTCCTTGATACAATAAATGTATGGTTTAGCATGTTTCTGCATTCCCTCTGTCCCTATTGTGACTAAAAGGTAAAATTGACGGTCACTGACACAATCACACATAGTCTTTATTTTTTAAGTCAAACATTTTAGTTTTTAACCAAATACCCAGTAAAGATACACCAGAAATACTTACCTAAAATAATACCTACAATACTTTTAAATACAGTCGAAATTCAAATCGCATTCTTGGTTGTACTCCATAATTCAACTGAATTATTGAGTAATTAAGCTTGCCAACTCTCTTAAATCGTAAGTACCTCTATTCTTACGATAAAATCACATTTTGAAATGCTGATTTACGCTGAAGATAATTAAGTGGCACCATTAGCAGATGCCTCTTAAGCGACTTTAACTGTAAATGGAAAAAAATCTAAAGTCTGTTTAGGAAGAGTACCATCGTCACGACTTCCAACCAATCCATGCGATCTGGATTGATTTTATATTGTCATCAATACCTAATGTCTCGCGGTTTTATCCGTGATGTACCTATTATCTATAAAAGTATGGTTCTTATTCATAAATATGTTTTCTTAAATTAAAGAACATCTGCCAGTGGGTGAAACCGTTTCTAGGATTAGCTGGAACAAACAGATAGGCAAAATTTTTTTTTTTATATAAGTACCGTATGCATTTAGTTAGAATCTATTAATTTGGAATAACAAACAGACATTTAAATTTAATTTTACTGTATAGATAAAAAAGTAAGTTTGAAAGATCACAATGATACAGACGATCTATTGTGTTCATTGCGAAACAATGATTAGGCCTTGCAGCAGGTCTTTCTGAACAGCCTCTATCATGATACCGTGCCACACAATATTGGTATCCTAATCGCATACCCTTACCTACGAGTATGTGTGAAGACGTCAACATGTCGAACATATTTCGCTAAATAAGAAATACCTCAAGCATTGTGCGCGCCATACAACACCCCCTTGAACGACAAGATTGAATGCTCCGAACGCGCTTCCATCAAGAACCAAGTTTTTCGCCTGCGTCACTTGAACGGAAAAATGACGTACATACTCCACATAAGCGTCTATAAAAGTATTGAGAGCGAAAAGTCGCTAAATTTGAGGCGTTCTCGGAAGCTTTTTGAGGAAAGCCGGAGCTGGTGTTATAGGCAATGAGAGGGCCGGGAGGGAAGGCTATATAGGCACTTTACACGCTCTACCGCAGCTAACCTCCGCCCAAATGTAATAACATGCCGCCTGCTCTCTGTTTCAATTTGGGAACAAATTGAAATTGTTTTTATTTGAATAATATTACTGTGTACAGTCTCCGTAGTGGCTCGTGACCCGGACACTCTTGGAATTATTGTTTTAAGGCTATTATTGTGCGATGAGGGTAGGCACAATTGTTTTATCCAATTTCCATGTCCTATATACATGATACTTACAGGACTTTTATACATTCCAATAGGATTTCTTCACTCTTTCCGGATTCAAAGAACCTTATCTTATACATGGGAGAAACACGTCAGGGAGTTGTTGATGAGGAAACTCCTTTAACCTATAAATAAGCTAAAAAGAGACATAATTAATTAACCTTTATTCAATAATCGCATAACTTTATGCATATGCTCACGCCTGTATTCCCCGAAGGGGTAGGCAGAGGTGTTGTAATCACAACACCCACTTTTCACCGAAGATGATTAAGTGCCAACGTGATAGATGGTGAGTCCATCGCCGTCTCAGACACTTTACATACGTCATTGAATTACTTCTCAGAAATATGCAGGTTTCCTCACGATGTTTTCCTTCACCGTAAAGCACGTGGTGAGAAATCACTGTACATAAGTTTTTTAGAAAAACTCATTGGTACAGGCCCCGCTGGGATTCGAACTTGCGTCGCTTGCGTACCAGGCGACTGCTCAAACCCCGAGGCCACCACGCCATAACTTTATAATATTATGGAATTAGACCGATGACCAGATTATGACTGCTGATCATTTAACAGCAATAACATAACGTGCACTGACTCTTTCCTAGAGACATCTAGTGATTTTGGCTTCTTGTTTAGCAATCCTCACCCAAGCCAGTAGTTGGATGAGTAACCGCTCGAGTTCCCCCCATGTTTATGAAGGTTAAGTCGTCAGTCCTGGTTGCCAATTCGACATCTTTGGCAATCGTTACAGGTCAATCGGAGGCCTAAGAGAGCCCCATAACTGATTTCACCCAGATTACAAATTTTCCTCGATAAAGGGGTTACGAAGGTCAGATGACAGTCGATTCGTATAAAAATCAGGTGATCAGGTTGAATCTAGTCCCGACCACAACAATGTATGAGATAATTCGGGCATTTTTTCAGCACAAGTACACTTATGTAACTCTAGGTGTAGATGCGATAGATATGCAAAATCTTAAGAGTACGTAAGCCCAGGGATTCAGGCATCATCCCGCTACCCCGCAATGTCGTTGACCTATCACTAGAACGCCGACCTCTAAACACGAGGGTAACATTTGTTCTACGATTGCAACCCCTTTATCGTTAGAGTGTGTGAAAATATAACACATTTAATATAATCCGTTTAGTAGGTGCCACTTTTGATAGTGTTCCTATTCAAAAATATCTCAAAAGAATGAGAGAAAAAAATATATATGAAGTTTAAAGGTTCGTCAAAATATATTCCAATATTCTTTCGATGTCCTTCATAAGCTCCGAAGCTTATGCAAGACCTCATACCATGATGGTTAATGAACACATGAGAATGTACCTACTTAGTGTTCGTAACTTCGTAAATCTATACGTAGGTACTCTACAGAGAGCCGTCGTGGCCTTTGGGCTTGAGCAGTCGCCTGCTACGCAAGCGACGCAAGTTCGAATCCCAGCGGGGCTTGTACCTATGAGCTTTTCTAAAAACTTATGTACAGTGATTTTACACCACGAGCTTTACGGTGACGGAAAATCGTGAAGAAATCTGCATATGTCTGAGAATTAATTCAAAGACGTATAGTGGCTGAGACGGCGATAGACTCACCCTCTGGCACGTTGGCACTTAATAATATTCGGTGGAAAGTGGGTTTTGTTATTACAATACCTCTGTCTACCCCGTCAGGGAATACAGGCGTGAGCATATGTATGTACTCAAACAGCAGACCAAAAAACGACCAAGTTTTCATGGATACGGGAACAAAACCCTCACTTCTCTACTGCCTCAGGTATCACCGAACAGTTTGAATGCAATAACTATTAATAAAATTATTCTAAACGGACATTGTTCTCCCATTCCTTCGGAGGGTAGAGCACTGCATCCTTTATCAAGCCGGTGGCGGGTGCGGGGTAAAGAGGGGGAGCTGGAAAAATTGCACATAAATATTGAAGCTGCCACTTACACGTGCGCCCACCGACCGGCGAAAGGTTACTGTGGATCTAAAGACGCTTTAATGCTGAAAAGTGAAACTTCGATTTATCTTTAATATCTTTGCCTCGCGATTATTGGGGTAGACTTAATTTCATGGGTGGCCCGTGGAACATCAATGAAATCTTTTAAATAGCCTAAATTACTCATCCTTATAATATTAGCTATCTGCGATTGAAAGTCCCGTTTAAATTGCTCCAGCCGTTTCGGAGATTAGCTGTCAGATAAACAGATAGATGGACAGACAGAAAAAATATTAGAATTATTTTTAAAAAAATATTAAAGTGCCGTACATACCTACATATTATGCATTTAGAGAAAAGCTGTTAATTTCACATTACAAACTGACACTTCAATTTTATTTATCTGTATATATAATATACACAAAATCAATACTATATCAGTGTCCTTCGTCTGAGTGGCAGTAAAATTTCACGTACACGTTTGACCCCCTTTTCATCCCCTTATAGGTGAAATTTCGCAAAACTCTTTCTTAGTGTGCACCTCCAAATTTCATGTCTTGAGGACCAGCGACTTAGACCGTGGGTTGATTTCAGTCAGCCATAGCAGACTGTGTTCCAGAAATGGCTTGAATACTTTACTTTATACTTTGGGAAGATATGTTCATTTACGATTTACCAGTTGTGCACTCAAATATACCCACAAATCTTCACTGTTTTTAAAGATAAAATACATGTTAGATATTAATATTTCAAGATGTGAATTTTCAGAAATTTTAAAATTGGTTTCCATTCTAATAATTTATTAAAGTATCACTATTTATGAAAAATTGGGGTACTTATTAAGTTTTTCCTCTTCAAATTAACAAAAACTGCTTGTAACCACACTCAGGTAGCACATTAAAAATAATTTAAATAATAAAAATATGTAGATAGGCAATTAATACAGATTTGGAAGAATGGATTCATTAATATTGTAATAAATTTTGTAAAGTAAAAAATCAGTCAACTTCAAAAAATATAGCTCTAATTAGACAAGATTGTCCAGTTAACGTTAAAAAAATATGATGGCCTTAACATTTCTAAAGTTACATTTAAATCTGAATATCTTATCCACAATAACATAACCGCCAGTACGGTGCGGGCCCTCTTTCTTTTTCTTGTAGCAAATTTCGCAACAATCTCACTTATTATGCCACACAAATTTCCGCTCCCGCCTTCTAGACGTGAAATTAAAATTTCCTACTTACCCCCCTCCTTGTACGATACGACCCTATAGCTAAATAAATATTGCTACTTAACAACCTTTAGTACGAAGATGCCTTATCATTTTCCTATATAATTTGATATCCAGACTTACCTAGTGTAATTATGCCAAAAAATACATACTTAGTTAAAATTTCGAGTGTTTAAGGATGCGTAACCTATCAGGGGACTTACCATCGTGGGTTTAAGCAGAGCGTAATGAGGACTTCTGAGCTTTGACGTTTCATTTTTGTATCTTAAAATAAAACGTCAAAGCTAAGAAGTTCTTAATACGCTCTGCTTAAAGGATCATAGTTAGCACCCATCTCAATTTATTACGCCTGTAAATTTTATGCAAAATATTTGTAATCTATTTTCTAGTTATTATTGAAAATCCAAAATACTAGAACTTAAGGACATGAAAAGGGTTTGAGACTCATTATCATGCTAAAATCTATTATTTAATAAAGTTGATTTGCAGAAGTGTCCCCTTCGGGGTAAATTGAGTCAATACCCATGACTGAAGATGCAAGAGTCTTGCATTTGAATAAATAATTTCAATATCATTAACATTTTTTCCTATGATTTACAATACACCTCCAAAATGATAAGACATTATATGTTTTTGTTTATTAATCTGTCTTCTTATGGAATAAAAACGGTATTTTTATAGTAATTCTTGGATTTTCTTTGCTTGCAGGTGAAAATGATGATTTGCCAGATACGTGGGTAAGTTTTCATTTATATGTAAGCTGATTCATACGCGTATACGCCAGCACTCATGTTTACCACAATTAAAAAACTATTAAAACTACCGCTACTTTGTATGTGACGTCTTGTAAATCCTACGTTTACTCGCAACTAACAATTTTTACCAATTTCTTTATTAAATATTTATATACTTTAGTGTTAAGTGACAAGCTCCAAATATTGTGATCACGCCAAGTATAATGAGCACTAACAACATTTCTGCCGCAAAGCTTCAAACTGGACTCTATGGGGTAAGCAATGGAATTCTTATTTATTTACGCTTTCTGTATTTTGTCCTTGTAGAGCACTTATATTTCACTGTAGTGTCATAAATATATTGCTCGGTACAAGGAAAGTATTATATTGGAAGTATTGGTGTTTATTGTATTATCTATACTTTTATAAAATATATATATTTTTAATAATAATATTATTACAGGTACATATATTATTATCTATGATATCGTGAAAATATTTCAACTTTCATACATTTTTGCCCTACTAACTATTACAATTGGAGTCAAAGATATTACAAAATTTCAGCAATTTAGTTTTAAGGGTTAAGCTTAGCCGACAGATAGAGGCACTGTCCTACTTTTAATTTCAATATAATTGTCTATTACTCTATAAAATAACCTACAGTAATACACCTAAGTATCATATCAAAATATTTTGAAGTGTTGACTAGATTATTTTCCCCAGATATATTAGAGATAAAAATGCTTCACTCTCTCCACCCATTTGAAAGGGCAGTATAAAACACAGCCCCAGCAAATTAGGAGCTATAGTCATTGACCTGAAGCTAACCGGATAACCTTGAAGTTTACTGCCATTTTATTGTTATATAACAGTCAATTAATAAAGATAACAGCCATTACACAACTGATCACCAGCACATGTCACAACGAATTGTTTCATTGAGACAATGAAATTTAAAAGATCTATAAACTGCTCGTTAAATCACACAAGTGATAGTTGTAAATTTACCGAGTTTTACGATGCACTGACTCCACCCACCTGACGTTGTGGTCGATCTATACGGCCTTTTATACATTGAGCCCCCATAAAATGGGGATGGACGCTTCTTTGTTTTGGTCATAAAACATTTTTAGTGGTTATGTTTATTAGCTGCATATAGCGAGACGTTAGGACTTGCGAATCAACTGATGAGTCTATATCATTTTCTTAATAATTTGTCAAAGCAATATAAGGCATATGCATATTGAGTATGTAAATGAAATGACACTGATCTATGAATGCATAGTGTTGTAAGCACACCGAGATATCCAGAGGCCTTATCAACTTGCATAAAAAGCCCTGGTAGCCGAGTGGTTGACTTCTTCAACCACTCCCCGAGTGATCCAAGTTTAAATCCCTACAGTAGATAACAATTCCTCTGAAACAAAAGTTCTGAGATTTCACAGCACGAGCGTCACCTATAATAAGTGAAGGAAAACATCATGAGAAACCCTACATAGGTATGTTCGAGATGAAATTCAATGACGTATTTTTAGTCCCTAAGACGGTGATGGACTCACCGTCCCTCACGTGAGTTACAATCCTTCAAGGTCACTTCTCAGTTGGCTTGAGAATATTTTTAATATAACAACTTATTTACGGATTACAGGACTGTGACAGTGACAGATGTATACACGTCATCTCTATACCTATTTGTACATCTTCATACATATTACGGTACTACGATTCCACTCAACGCAAGGTCAGTGTGCGAGACACGCCCAACAAACATCAGTAGCTTACTTGTATGACGTTCATATATTGTGTGTGAGATTCAAATTTAGGTTGGTATGAGCGACACGATACAGGAAATCCTATAAGTGTGAAGCTGTGAATGATAAGTGCTAGATACTAGATATATCTTGTAAGGAAACTGCAGAAAAATCTTGTTGGATTCCAGTTCGGATAAATCCTTTATAAGTAAATAATTTGCAATGATAAGCCTCGCAAATGAATTTGATTTTATTTGGATTATTATATTTTTAAACAAAAATAAATCAATAATATTGTCATTTAATCAGTCCCAGAACCAATCTGAAATGTGATGTCGTTTAATAACTATAATGTCATATTTTTATTATCTTTTATAGGCGTATTTGATACTTATTCAAATGCCAAGGTTTCTGAATTGTGTTTTCCCAAGATAAATCACAGATTAGGTAATTACTATACTTAACGTGTCTCGTCTATTAATATTAATTTAAATTAGTTTTTGATGATTTGTGCTATATAACAATTAAACAATTATATTAATTAAACAAATCAATGTAATATCTTAAGAATTGTAACTCATAGGAAAGCACAGATGGTACCTACTCCATTTAGACTTTTAAATCCATTAAGTATCAGTTAAGTATTCAGAAATTCAAAATTATTGTTTCAACATTAGCGAAATCAGTCAGAGACTTTACCATGACCTTTAACTGCCATGATAGTTTGTTTTTTAAACCTGTATCTGTCATACAGTTGAAATATCATTGCAATATGAGCTCATGTTTGTATGGATCAGAATGTTGTGCCACAAAGGTGACGGGTCAAAGATGCATGCATCTGAGATGGATGTGTGGCGTAACGAGATTGGACAAGGTAAGGAATGAGTATATAAGGGGAAGTCTGAAAGTAGCACCACTGACTGACAAGTTGAAGAATAAACATTTGTCGTGGTATGGACATGTTATGCGGAGGGATGAGGATAATGTTGCCAAAGGAGTTTTGATTATGAATGTGGATGGTTACAAGGGGAAAGCAACACTTAAGAAACGATGGATGGATTGTGTGAAAGATGATATGGCTAGAATATGAGTGAATACAGATATGACGGTTGATAGAGAGAAATGGAAGAGAAGAACACATTACGCCGACCACAAATAACATGGGTTAAGGGCAGGACGATGATGGTGGTTGGGCCACGTGTTTCCAGCAGGGATGTGCTAGGCAGCTAAGCGGTGCGAGAATACGTAATTATAAAACACCTGCGCACATATATATTATGAATATATGCTGCCATTCCAGAAAGATCATTAAAGGGGTAAGCAGAAGTGTTGTTTTAACAACACCCACTTTCCACTGAAGATGGTCAACAGCGTGACAGGAGAGTCCATCGCCGTCTCTAGGATTTACTATACATACATACATCTTTGGATTACTTCCCAGATATATACAGGTTTCCTTACGATTTCCATCACCGTAAATCACTGTACTTAAGTTCTTAGAAGTAAGTACTTATTGGTACAGTCCGATGGGATTCGAACTTGCGTCGCTCCACAGCCACCAATCTTCTCTCGCACACAATCGGTAGAAACTCTACGTAAGCGTTAGGAGATGAGAGCTATTTAGCAATCCTGGTACAAGACCATTATGATTCTGAACTGATGAAAGAAGAAGATAGAAGGATGCCGTCGTAGCCATACAAACATCTCAAAACAGGTTTTACTGTAAAGGACGAATGTTTAACTAGGAAATTTTAAGTAAAATAAAAATATAAGTAAGTAGATCACTAAGTATACGATCTTATTTGATTTATCATCCAGCTTTTACAAATTCATGATTAAATTCGATGAGTAATTTTTCATTTACATTTTTCAATATTAAACGTACTTAGATAGGGGAGCTCTTGGCACAGTTGCTATTGCGCATATCATTTGATCAGCGAACTTAAGCAACCCTAGCCCTAGCCAGTAATTGGATGGGTGACCGCCTGAGTTTCCTCGGTGCCTCGGAGAGCACGTTAAGCCGTCGGTCCCGGTTGCCAATTTATCATCTTTGGCAATCGTTACAGGTCAGTCGGAGGCCTAAAATAGTCTGACAACTGGTTTAACCCAGATCACAAATTTTCCTCGTTAAAGGGGTTGCGAAGGTCAGATGGCAGTCGCTTCGTATAAAAATCAGGTGATCAGCCACATCGGGTTGAATCAAGTGCCGACCCCAACAATGTATGGGATAAGGCCAGGGAGATGATGAAACGTAGGTACTTAGATAGTACCTAAGTATAAATATAAAAATCGGTTCCTATACTTATTACACCCTACCTACCTGAGTTATTATTTTTACCAAACTGGGACATTTTTGTTTGAACAAACTCAATAAGAAATATTTTAACGATAAGAGATCTTATTAGGTTTATTTAGCTAGGAGTTTGGTATTTAACGGCCAATTGGAATTTTAAAATGTTATAATAATAAAAATATATAAGGGAAATTAATAAATAGACTTTAATTTTAATTCAATATTTTTACTAATTACATACATACATACATATGCTCACGCCTGTATTCCCCGAAGGGGTAGGCAGAGGTGTTGTTATCACAACACCCACTTTTCACCGAATTTGATTAAGTGCCAACGTGACAGATGGTGAGTCTATCGCCGTCTCAGGCACTATACATACGTCTTTGAATTACTTCTCAGAAATATGCAGGTTTCCTCACGATGTTTTCCTTCACCGTAAAGCATGTCGTGTGAAATCATTGTACATAAGTTTTTTAGAAAAAATCATTGGTACAGGCCTCGCTGGGTTTCGAACTTGCGTAGCAGGCGACTGCTCTAACCTCAAGGCCACCACGGCTCTTTTTACTAATTGTATCTATAATAGCTGTATGACCAGTAGTACAGTTATCTATAATTTATTTTAAAATAAGCACGCATCAACAACTTGATACTATTATCATTATCATAAAACATTCAATATAACTTGTCATGTTTCACATCAATAATAATAAACGATAAATAGGTACCTGGATATAACCATTAATAATAATAATTATAACGCGTGATCTATGAGTAGGTAGGTTGTTATACCAACAATTGATATCAAATCTATATATTTTTAAACCCATTGAAAAATTAACTTACATACTTAAGTAGGTACCTACCTTATAAAATATTAGAATTGGAAGTAATAGTATGTTCATAAGAAAAAAAATTTACATAACAATACTTAGCTAAATAACTATTTATTAATAGTTTCTTTAATTATTTGCCAACTATTCAACAATATTATATTGCTATAAATTTAAAAGAACGGCATAAAAATTGCTTATTGTATCTGATAGCAATAGCATGCAGTCGTTAACCTCATTAAAAATCTATAAAAATAGGTCTGAATAGCAAAATAAACGCTTCTAACTGGCCGTATATTGCATTCCATATGTTTACGGCAAAACATGACAATAACAACATTAAACCTATACTTATGCAATGTTCCATCGCCACACTGCCGTACCACCGACCTGATAAAGCTGAAAAGGCAACTTAAGCCTATAAAAACCATGCACTAAACACGCGTAACAATCAAAAGTGTAATAAATAAATAAACTTCTCAGGCAATAAACGGTTTTATTTTAATAGTCGTAAAGATTGTTATTGCACATGTGCTCGTTGTGGTTACGACTTGTGTGGATGAATGAAACGTGCGAACGAGAAAGATATATCCGGTGAAATGAGATAGATGTTACCAGTTCATCCACGTGGTCGGCGTAACGCAATCGGGTGCAATTCATGTTATGAATTTTAAGACATTTTGTTTAAATTATTTAGCTATAAATGCAAATAATTTTATTGCTTGATGACCTATAAAATTTGACTCTTATCTCTTAAGGTGTTAAAGTACCGTTGTTGATTTTACTGCCCACTTTATAATATCATAATTTGTTATCATAAAACATTTAAGAACTAAGCAGGATTTTTACTGGCGTGTAGGTTGGATTATAACTCATATTAGTCGAAAACATGTGTAAAATGCTAATTCAAATTATTTAAAATTAATTTTATATCTTATATCGAACCTACATTCTTATGCTAAGCATTATATCTAAGGCCTATTTACCTATTTAAATTTAATTTCATGTCTGAAAACTTTCGGTAAGTGGAATTTACCCTTTATTTTATTCAGTGCAGTCGATGGACAACGATAAGTACCGGTGATGGCAATGGTAGGTAGCGTATACATTTTTAAATTTTACTTAAAATCCTGTACGGAAATAAAGCTTTATGAAATAACTTAGTACTAAGACTATATGTGAAGATAGTTTTAATACAAAGCATAACAGCTAATAGCACAATTATTAAATGAATGTTGCAGTCTCGTTTAAAGCTGTTCAATTTGACAGCTAGAAGTGCCGGAATGGTTTGTGATTGGCGGTGAATGTTCTGCACCGGATCACTATTGGCGTAGACGACGTCGGTGCGGGGTGGCGCGGGGCCCGGCGCCATTACGAACAATGGCCGTCGGAATGGTCGTTAGCGAATAGCTTTTATCTCTTTCTAATATAAGCCACGCAGGTAGGAATTAATGAGACGGAGAGGGTTCCGGCGGGTCGCCCCTCTGAATCATCGTGTCTCGCTCGCACGCACGTGGCGTGGTTCGCCGTCTCGGGCGAGGCGCGCGGCAGCGGTAACGCTCGCCACGACGGGGAATTCGGAGTCGTAGAGCCTCATACGCGGGTCATAAACGATCCGCGGCCATAGTAGAGGTGCACGCGCGAGAATCGATCCGAATCGCCGGCGATAAACGCATCTCCCGCGAGGCGATCGTCGCGCGCCGCGTCGCCGCCGAGCGATGAGTTCCAAGTTCATCATCGATAGCATGCTCCCCAAGTACCACCAGCAGTTCCATCATCAGAATCTGTTCGCGGGTGCTGGGGCTTCGCCTATAGAGGCGTCGCTTTCGTCTTCACTGTCATCGTCTCTGTCGACGTCGCTGTCAAGTTCGCTGTCAGGCGGACTGGGGGCAGCGGCGCTGGGGGCAGGCTCGCCGGGTGCCGGAAGCCCGCAGCGGTCCTCGTCCTCATCATCCGCATCGCCCGGGGCGCCGGCGAGGATGTATCCTTACGTGTCACACCACCAGCAGTTCGGGGGCTCGGTGCCGTTTGGAGCGGGTGGAGGATTGGGTGGAGACGACAAGAGTTGTCGGTATCCCACGGCTGTTAGCGGGGATCCAATGGTGAACTACGCATTAGGCCAACACAACGGAGGAGCGGCTGTGTCGGCGGCTTCGGCGAGCATGGCTGCAGCAGCTCAGTTCTACCACCAGGCCGCTGCGGCTTCTGCCGCCTCGGCGGCCTCAGCCACCGTGGACGCCATGGGTGCAGCTTGCTCGCAACCCTCGGCACAGCCTCTACCAGACATACCGCGGTATCCCTGGATGTCTATCACTGGTAAATGTTTTACTCCTTCTCTGCATGCTGGTTTGCGAGCATCAAGTCTTCCTCCTGAAAGTACAATAGATTTGTTGATTTTAATTAATTTCTTTAATAGTAATATAGTTTGCCGATACGAATTATTTTTTATTAGCTTAAACTACAAGGAAACAATTTTTCTAAGGCAATGTTTGATTCTAAGCGGTAGTTAAGCTTACCTACCTAATGGATTTATTTATGTTTATTATTTGCTTGCAATTTTGCTACGGTTGTGTTTTAGTAGCAAGAAACGGATTACCTACATTCCTACTGATTCTTATAGCCTGGAATGAAGATCAAAAACTAGGTCTGGGCCAGTGGTTCATCAGTTAGAAATCCAATAAGAATCCACCTTGTTATATTTATATATATACTCGTAATCAAACGCAAGCCATCTGTAATTTAAGTGACATAAAACATTTCAACAACAGTAATTAAATGCAATTAAAACATACTTAAATTATTTTTATCACCAATAAACATTTTATTTCATACTCATTCAAATTATATTTGCCATTTATTTGAAGACACCTGAAGCCTTTTATTTAAACTGGCAAAAACGAATTGAATTTAATTAATTATTTACGTATATTGGAATCATAACTAAGTACCTACGTAGATGAAGTCAATATATCTTGAAATATATCAATAAAGCTGAAAAATCAAAAAAATTAACTTCAAATTAACAAATGGTGGCGCAAAATGCGACGGACCATTTTTCCGACGGCTTTCAAATTGAAAAGGTACTCACCTACTAGAAATATACATTCATCAAATAATTTCATGAACTAACAAATTATTATTCACAATAACACATTAAAAGAGAAATAAAATAAATAATATTTATATTGTTATGTACATTTATATGTATGTAAATTTATTAGTTATTAATAACTAATAAATTTGCGTATGAATTATAAAATAATTAATCTGTTAGCAAATTATGGGTTTTTTGGTGCCCAATTCAATTGAATTCAATGGTAATTTAACCCTTTTATTAAAAGCTTATTATAATTAACTTATAAAAATATTATCTAGCTATAAAACTCATTAAATTGATTGATTGTTGATTATACTTCCGCAACTATAATTAAATATTAAAATAATTTTAAGGTAAGTAATCTTAAAATTATCAAAATATAATTTTCAAGTATTAATGATATCGCCTTATGATTATATAATATCAATATATTTATGTATTTACCAATTACGATGATAACACATTAATGGAGATATATATTATATTGAAAATAATAATAACTATTATATTAATATAATAGATAATGGAAGCTTAGTTGTTGAGTAAAATTTTATAACAAGCTACTGTTTAATAAAGATCCTGAACCTAGGTCACTAAATACTAATTCTATGCCAGTAGCTCGTAAAAGCTCTTCGTATATACTTACAGTATGTGAGGTCCACTTGGTACTCAAAAAGGAGGACCATTACTGAGCGAAATTGCCTGTACGTTTTACATACAATGCTACAATCACTTTTTATATCAGATTTTATTATCTAGCAATCATGCCCTTATTTAAAGAGTAAGAGCAATAATCGGTGATGTTCAAATTTTATGATCCATCTGTATCGATTATTAAACAGTAACTAACGGAGCGGCAACTAGATGGCGCTAGTTTCATGGTATTATGGGTCAATGTGTTTTTATATATATTTAGGATTAATTGCATTTATTTAAAACAATTGATCGTTATATTTAGGTTAAGTACTTATATTTTTTCGCTATTAAAATTATTCGTGGTAGGTACTTACCTAGATTGACATGTATTTATAAATCTATTTAAATACTTTTGAATGTTTAAAAATATATAAAACAACATCAATTATTTTGATGACCTGATTAATTTTAACTATTCCACATTTATATTATTATTTTATCACAATAATATGGGTAAATATGTAATATATTACAGTTTTAGGTTTATATTTTAAAAACGCACTCAGAAATAAAAGGATCTATTAATAAAATAAAAAATCTTAACTCAAATAAGTATTATTTTGATTATTTTAATACCATTAGCGTGCCGATGACTGGTATAACATTTTACCTGTAACTATTTATGAAAAAATTTTAAACTGTTTATGTTATTCTTGATAAAACGCCGAAGCTCTACGCTACTTGCGTCATGGTAATATCTTTCATTATGAGTCTGAGTAATGTAATGAAAGAAGAATAAACAACACTTTATCAATTACGAACGTTTTCTATATAGACATTTATCATTTTGGCAAGCACGTTCTTTTGTTCAAAGGTAGCCTAAGATTTATAACTTTAGGTATCTACTACTTTTAATTACTTAGAACAATTAAAGATAAGGCAATTCAAATTTAATTGCCTTTAATGCTCCTGAATCATGATGTTGAATTTATACACAAACGTGGTGATACGCTACCACATAGGTAATATTATTATATTATTTTATACAACAAAAAATATAATAATATTGCAATAAGCGTTATATAAAATAATAATTACCTAAAATCTATAAAATTTTAAAAAGTCTGATATAATAAAATTTACCTGTTGGATGATAAATTGTCAGCAATCATGATGCAATAAAACCTAATCTGGTTAAAAAGAATAGATACTCCACTAACTAATGTCACATTGAAATGTTTGTTCAATATTTAGAATAAAATACAGTTTTATTTTAAAATGCAAGTTTATGAATACTTTATTACAAGGTCTGAATATTATTTTTTGGGTGTAATTCAGCCTCAACTTACAGAAAATATAGCCAAAATAGCCTATGTCTGTTCTGATCTGGGATATATAATCAACTATTTTCAACCCAAGATAACATACATGAGACAAGGAAAAGGTGTCTGTCACGACGTATAGGGAGGTCAAGGAGATAATACTGGATAGAGACGAATGGAAGAAATTGCATCGGTTACACCGACAAGAGTCAAACTCTTAAAATTATGATGATGATGATTTTTTCAAACTCCGTCAGAAAATACAAGCAATCTATACCTACTTTCATTCTAGAGAAAAGATTAAGTAAAAGTTTGTATAAGTAAATATTTTTTCAATCAGACTTGCTTAGTTAGACTTAAAAAAAACCTGAGTTTTACTATTCAGAACACGTTAGGTAGTAGACCTACAAAATAAAGAAAAAACTACACGCGGTCAAGATAAGACCGTATTAAAATGATTTCCGCAAACCCACGACCTTGTTGGCACATGTCAACCATGAATTGAGTCAAGAAAAAAGCCAACAGAGCGTCATAACAACGTCGTAGATCACAAAAATTATATTAAATGGCCCATAATCGACTTGTTTTTGTTTAGGAATGGACTATTTTTGTGATTTGTCGGTAATGTCGGCGTATAAAAGTGTCCGAGTGATGGAGAGCATAGAGTGAACCGAAATACACGCCGGGCAGACGCGTGCGCATGTGGGACCGCATGTCAGTGGGTGACAATAATTCGCAATCTTACTATAAGTGCTACTACCAAATGCTACTTTTTTACTAGTATTCTACTAAACTACGAGCTTAGTTAAATATTGGCTTCAATGAAATCTTGCGCTCGCTTGTTTATATTTTTTCCATGTTCCATGACGAGATAAAAAGTAGCTTCTGCTCTTTGCTACAGATTTTGGAAGATAAACATTGAATATAGGTACTATAAGTACGCATGTACAAAAGTACACTTCTGATAATACTATAAGACCATCTCTACCTACCCCTTCGGACAATATAGGCTAGCAATGAAAATGTGTTGAAGAATAAAATATAGGCTTGATTGCTTGAATAAAAATCAAACATTCTTAGAACCATAAGTACCTACTTACTTAAGTGAAAATAATATTTTTTTGAGATTTTCTTTATTTCGTATTAATATTCGTTTTCAATTTTAATATTTCAACTTAGGCTGATATTTGTACTAAAATGTATTAAAGGTATCCCGACACTATATTTGAAATCGGCCTTACTAATTAACCTAACATACATTTTCAACTAGTAGATTTTAAATAATGTTGTATAAAAAAATATTAATTCAAATAATTATTTCCATTGGTCACAAATAAAATATTTCCAATTAAATAATTCCGGATCATTTACGCGAATCCCCACTCACACTTGACACATGCCAGCCAGTCACATGTGTGGGGCGACTCGGGCGCCTGCGCGGAACAAAGATGGCCGACGGCGCAGCCAATAGCTGTCCGCCGCCGCCGTTTGCCCGGGACACCGGTCCCATTATGCCCTTTATACTATTAATCAATATCTATTTGTAATTCTTTCTTAATTACTTAAATTATTGTGTCTCATATTGCTATAGTTTTAAAATTTTCTTTGTTTTATTTGAGTCTGAAACGGTTATTGTCACAGTTTTTTAATTTACAGTTGAGTCTCGTCTGTTTCTTAAATAGACGCTTTTATTTTTAAAATAATGTTATACGAATATAGTATCCAGTCTCATTCTCATCTTCGAACGTGTGATTATAAGTAATTGATTAATTTTTAATGCTTTCTTTTATGGAATGTTCTACTTCCAAATAAATTAACGTTATTTTATTACACACTCGCATATATTTACGAGTATTACACTGTGCAAAGTTAATGAAAAAAACCTGTAAAATATCGAAGGCAAAGAGTAACATCATTATCTTGCCGTGATATACGAGTGTGATACCGGCCCATACTTATTAGGGTTGCGAGTTCCGACGTTTTCGGAAAGATGTTTTTAATTCTCACCGCTCTTATCTCAACTGTGAATATATCGATATTATGGTGTATTCGATTATCGAATTCCTATATGCACTAAATGTAATTAACGATTGCACTCAATCGATACAATTTACGTTTCCGAACGGTTGAACAAACGAGTTCCGCCGTTCCTATCAGTTGAAGTTGATAATTTAATTAAGTAAAAGTAAATACGAAACAAAAGTTGATAGAGTAAAAATACATTATTTTTCTGTTGGAATAAGTATTCGATATAACCATAGGTACTAAAGATTATCGATCATATAATATGTCAATTAAAGTATGTATTATTAAAGTAATACAGGCTTATAATTAAAAATTGTTGAAATGCAGAGTTCCCCATTTTTATTTCTAGGTGCCTATTCAATAAGATTAATAAAATACCATATTATGACTAGCATTAGGTAAAATTTATTATAAATGTAAGGGTAACTTGTAATTAGGTAGGATAGTACGTATTACTTGAATGACATTAGTCTCTTTCAGGTGACAGTAGAGGTTATCAACAACAGCTTTATTCACATATCATTGCACTTTATACCTTCTCACGAGTGACGTAAAATCGAGAAATGTTTAATTGATATGATAATTTCAACCATGAATATGGTCACTGTAGGTTTTGATGACTTGATTATATTCAATGCTTATGTACAATTCCACGATCAATATGTATGCCTATTAAAGTGTATACTTTATTATAATGGCATAAGTATCTCTTGAATAGTTTCAGGCCTACTACTGTGCCGTAAATGTAATATCATTTCCGTTTATTCTTAAACGTCAGTTTGATATCGAAAATATACTTTTATAAGTAAAAAAAATTGGCTATTTGCGCTTTGGGTGGTCAAAGGTTCCAATAGGTGACGCCAAGAGCTACGAGCGTTGACATTGAATATGCGGTAATATTTTTTGGGACTTGTATGGCGCTACGCGAACATAGCCATGCGCAGTTAACCACACTATTTTTGCTGAGCGCCCTTAACTCGTAAAAAATTCTAGTATAAGTAATAATGTAAAATATATGCCGTATTGAAGTGTATTTTGCTAGTAGAATAAAAATATTGTAATTATTATATTTATGCTCACATATACAATATATATTAAATGTTTAGATATACTTGTGATTTGTTCGTTGTTGCTTTAAATGTTGTGCATGTAATTTTGCCGAAACAAAGAACTTTCAATACGATTGATAATAGATTTTCCATTTCCAGATTGGATGAGCCCCTTCGACCGCGTGGTCTGCGGTGAGTTTAATGGTATTTATCGTTTCAAATTTATTTTCTTTTAGTTCTAAGTATTTTATATTTAGTTAAGGTGATCTTTGCACACGAGTGAATTTTTGTGTTATTTTAGCGCGCCCGTTGATGTCGTTTGACCCATTTAACACGTTGCTATTTGGACAATATTATTATGATAAGTCTTACATCTCATACACAATTATAGTTTGTGATGTGTGTATGTTTCTACCAACCACATATCTAAGTAATTATATAAAATAGTTAGTATAACGCATTTACAACCAAGGTCGGCCTTCCGACCGGCCACACAGGATACAAAGCTTTGCATCAAATCAATAAAAAAAGTCAAATTAAATTCTCGATCTCCGCAAAAACTAAGAACTACGTAATAGCTTAATAAAAGTTATTAAAATCTACCGCAGAACAAATTTTATAATTTTAGTTTTTTCACTCGTGTGTTTAGAACGATATTCAGATATAATTGACGCCTTCCTACCGTTCTGTTGCAATTATGGATTTGACATGGCTTTGTCGAATTATTGCAATTAAAAACCTTTTTACAAGTTTATTTTGTTCTTCAATCATCATCAGCAAATGGTTGTTGTTTATAATATCCAATATGATCTTTCGTTTCTTTATTTTTGGTAACATAGCATTGGTAGACAACACATTGGTAGACAACTTAGTAAAATAGCTCTTTGCAATCTTATTGAAAATTTTGTAAATTCAGAATTAAAAGTATAAATAAAATACGTTTTTATTAATATTTTTAATTCGAGAAATTAGACAGTCACGAGCAGAAGTATATATGTTAATATTGTTGCGCCATGCCACTCTACGATTTAGATGTAAAAAACAATTTGTCAAAGACAGCTTTGTGTAAAATGGTGCGAGAATTATCGAAAAATATTTATGTTTCCAGCTTCAAAATTATACATTATTTATGTTTCATATCCGCATTTTAAGACCACCTCAATGTAGAAAGTAGGTATCTCAAAAGTGTTAAGCTAAAGTGTTAAGCTAACACTGCTGACTTTACAAAACGTTTTTATAAAATCTCAAAATATTTTGTCCATGTTGACTTTTAACTACTTATAACGTTACGGTGTATTCCGACGATCTTTTTATCAAATTGTCGGTAGTGAAAATGTCTATTGAATTTGCAAAAAAAATGCAAAAAGGGTTAAAAAAGTTTGCAACAAACACAAGGTTTCACCGAGAACAAAAGATGGAATAGTGGGTCAGTGTCGCAACCAATGTATTAAGGTGAATCGATTGTCACGTACTGAGCAATAACCTGGTGTTTGTGGTTCCGCAGAATATATTTCTATATTAAAATCTCAATCGTCTTATGGGGTTTTTATTTAAAGCTAGCGCTTATATATAAAATAAAACTAAAATAAAACTTTAAAAGTGCCCATTTACAAAAATAGATTTTCTAACTATAATTATGATTGTATTAAGATGGGTGTATGATTTTTAATTTATCAATAATTATGATATATCTTAAACGCAGTCTCTTTTACATATGCTAAGATACATCAAAAGTTAATTCACATTGATAAATGTAGAAGTGTAATCTGGTGCAACAGTCGTACTGGTTTAAAATAATTATAATTTAATTTTAACATTAGCTCGTCATGCTTACAGCTCATTCCTTTTATATGAAGCCAATGTTAGGTATTACCCTAATTGCCCATTTGTCTTTTAAAATGGCTTCCAAGATATATTTCGCGTGTCAAGGAAACTTGGCAAATCTTTTTAATACATAAATCACGACGCGCGAGACACACGTCCAGGAAATAAGATTAATATTATCTCTCCTCTCTCTCTCTCTATTCCCGCGGTACCCTGAAAAATAATTCCGAACTCTATGCTACTTTCACCAATTTGACGAAAACATCTAAAGAACAAAACAAAAGGATCCACGGCAATGGGGTTGTGCAAATTCTCTTTTTGTCGAGAACAGCAATCCTTTGTCCTTACAAGATGTTTACAAATAAGGTATAAGTCAAAGGGTTTTAAATCACGGCGTTGAGAGCTTTTAAAACAAGCTTAGAACGGGGCCATTGTTTTGCCGGTACGCCCGCAAATTGCTTTATTACAAACGCTCAGCGGCAGTTCTGCGAAAGTCGATATCGCCAAAATCGCAGTCAAAACATCATTTTGTTATCATACTCGGTAGGGACCAGTGGGAAATACATTCAATGACACAAGCATTTTTGTGCAAGTGTTTTTTGATGCTACTCTAGATCCATTTCTACGTGTTCCTATTCGTTATTGACATCACTAGTACGTATATTTTACATTATTCTAATTACCGTTTTGGTCATAGCTAAGACCACAGCCTGTAGACAAAGTAACATTATTCTCACACTTAAAAAAGCGATACAAAATGTATGGAAATGATATACGTCACGTGCCTAAAATATGTAATTTCCATACATTTAGTGTCGCTCTATTAGCGCAAGCGCGAGGAGAATGTTACACTGTCTAAGCCTACAGTAGGCCGAAAGAAGCAGAAAGAAATTTCTTGATAAGGCGTATCCTGCTGTAATTCCAATGTTGTCTTTACTAAACGTAAGTTTATCTATATAAATGTGTCTCGTAGGAAAACTATAAAACATGCATCCGAAAAAGAGTTTTATCGACACCATCGTAAATGTCGATCTATCAATCGCATCAAGAGATAATCATAACACTTTCGGAGTTTATGAAAAAAAAACTTTATAGCGCAATAACAATTAGCTGTTAATTACTGTCAATCGTAACTCCACCGTTATAAAGTGATTGACGCTGGCACTAAAAAAGTTTGTCCGCGAACAATAACTGTTGAGAATTGACCATAAAGTGGCGACCTTGTGGCTATAAAAATTTAACGAGCCAAACCCGTGGCGTAGTACAAACACATTGTCGGATTCGTGAACGTGACTGTCATAGGAACAGCTGGCCCCACATCTGCGGAGCGCTTCGGTGACACGGTTAAAAAGTAAAGAGTTAAAAGAAACCAATATGTGATTTATTGACTCCATTCCTCTAAAACTCGTTTTACTCTACGAAATTGATTTATAATCGGATATTTTTTTGTCTATTTTATGGCAAAATTAGAATGAGCAATTAATTTTATTGCAAACCACCTCTTGTTTTAAAACACCCACGTAGTATTTTACAAGTATTTATAGGCGTCGAAGGTGTATTAGACGGAAATTAATTTCCATAATGTCCAATTTGACTGGCACCTCGCGTCGTGGTGTTGCGATACGAATGCTTCTACAACACGAGGATTGCGTGTTGTGTCGCCAAATAAGTTAATTCTGGACGTGCAAATGGCAGTCGCTGTCTCCTTATAGAGTTATCTCGACTCTCGTGTATCTCCACTTCCTTGATATCTTTACGTATCTGCGGATTCTCGTAGAATATGACGTCTTACTTTTTATGACGCAGCACTTACCGTAGTACCTTTGTTGATTACACAGTGTGCGAAATCATAAAGTTATTATAAAGTTCAAGTTACTTAATTACCATGTTAAAGTATTACGTGAAGTAAATAGCAGTTTACATAATTGGGATGTAGGTACAAAAGTAATAAACACTGTAACACATTTTATGGCATTGCCGTGATAAATATTGTGTGTGTATAAAACATGATATAAATTAAACATACATGTCAGTTCTTAGAAGGTAAGTTATAACTTTAAAGGCACCAGAATAAGAATTCACAATATAAATCCTCGCCAATATGAATAGAATGTAACATAAATAACAAAACTGTTTCAAACTTCGCTTTATATCAAAGTAATGTCACGCACAAAAGCGTTGTAATGTAAATTCAATATTTTATCTATAACTCCAATAAGCGAATAATGTCAATGTCATGTTTATTCACGGCGTAAGGCAGCGTAGCGTATTCACGCTCGCTCCGGCGCATTCCTATTCATTAGATGCCTGAGACAATTGAGCATGGCTCGCTGTATGCCTACACTATTCCTTCCAAGGTTGTATTTGTTGACTATACTTGTAAATGTCATAGAACGCACTTTCTTACGTAACAACTATTTTTGGCATCGAGTGAAAATCATGTAGTTTGTCGAACCATACAGTTTGCGAAATAGCCGTTATTGGTGACTCAGGAAATTAGCATTCGCGTGCTAAATCTTGGGTACTAGAAAATGTACCCATTACTGCAGTAAGTAAACTGTCGCAGTACTCGACCTAATTACTTCATACTGGCTCAAGGCATTATTAATGTCAGTAGAATTGAGTTAAAATTTATTGAATCGGCTTTAGTTCTTGGAGTCTCCCAAGGTTCTATTCTAGGTATTGATCAAAATTAAATGTTCATTCTTATCTGAACGACTATGTTTGAAATAAAAAAGAAGAGAATAGAAAGTCCAAGAGGAGAAGTGAGTGGAAATTTATACGAGTTAATATTGAGTACATCAGAATTAATGGCTTACAATTTTAAACGCATTATTCTAGATTGTAGATATTGAAGATAGAATCTTACGTATCATCATCCTACAGTTTTAGTACATGTTTCATACAGTTTAAATAAGCCTATAATACAGTTTAAATAATCCTAAAAAAATATTGAAATAAAGATATTTTAATAAATTCTACGTAAGTACTTGAAAATGAAAATGACTTATAATAAAACTTGAAAACGGAATAGATTAAATTATGACAAATTCATAGATTCATTTGATTAATATTCTAAGAGAGTAATTGCTTTGTTTCATAGCAGTAGCACGCCACGTGATGGTTTCAAATTACTTTATGTTATCAAATTATATGCATGAAAAGAATATTCATATTAAAATTTGCTTCAGTGTAGCCACTTGGGTAGGCAGCGGCTGCAGGCGTGAAATTGACGAGTTACCAATTTTTCATTGCTATCACGCAAAACATCTTCAATTAACTACCGTCAAATTGAAAATATGCTTTCGAATATTCTGACGAACTGGAAAAGTCTTGAATGAAAATGTTGCCGTGATGGTCGAGTAGTAGAATAGGCCACTACGCAAGCGATGCAAGATTCAAGCTCACCAGAGCTCATCAGATTTTGACCCTGTTTTTAACTGCATTGATATAACACCACGAGCTTTACGGTGAGGGAATTTATTGTTAGAAGTGATTTAGTTTACTGAGATGTGTAAGTATAGTGCCTGAGAAAATTAAATGAAAATTATTTATTCAAGGCACTTGTGAACGTCGAAGACTTGTCCACCGGTTCGGAAACAAACCTTTGGAGAAGAACTGGCAAGAAACTCACGACGAGTGACTTAGCATCTTCGACGTCAACTTATCATCTTCAGTAGAAAGTGGAGACTTCTGGAAAGGCGTGAGCTTACGCAATAGCTCTTTATTCAATGTTAGCCCCCAATATGTGTTCATCATCATTTGTCTGGCTTTGTCTCCTTTATTGTTAGGGTCAGCTGAACACCAGATTTTTATACAAAGCGTCTGCCATCTGACCTTCATGACCTCTTTTACAAGAAAAATACGACTTTCTGAGGCCTCCGACTGACCGGTAACGATTGCCAAAGATGTTAAATTGGCAACTGGGATGAACGGCTTAACGTGCTGTCCGATGCACGGAGAGAACTAGGGCGGTCACCCATCCAAATACTGGCATGGGTTCCGGCTAACTTATTCGTTGATCGACCAATAGCAACTATGCTCCTCAATAAGTATTATTCATCCACTTTTTATTTGATCAAAGACCTAATTTCACCACAACTTTAGTCTAAAAAGTAGAGGCATTCATTAAATATTTTTTGTAACTCTCTATGAATGGAACTTGTGTTTCAAATCACATGTAAATAGTCTGTAGTAACAAACATTACGCAAGTATATTTCTCAAACGACTTCAAAGAATAAACTCTTTATAATAATTACGTTACTAACACAATCTGAACACGTATGTGTACATTTCGTTTCAAAATTCCACGCTGTTTCTTGGTAAAGAACAATTTATTTTAAAAAACTGGAACCCTTGATGCGGTAGGTAGGTACCTACAGTGTGTTTTGAGAAGTTAGTAGGAATTGAAAGTATCTTTTTTAGTAAAGTTAAAAGGCCTGATACATTTATAGATTATCTTAAACGAATAAAAAAAATCTTAATAGTATTTAAGAAAAACTTTGCTAATTTAAATTTAATTAAATTCATTGAAAGTCGACTCTATCGTCTGTATTCAAACCTTTTTTTATTTTGATTTTATTGCAAAACTGCATCATGAGAAAGAATCTTTGCAAATCACCATCATATCCTTTTGCAATAAAACAAATATTTTATTACGCACCTATAAATAAATACGTGTGAGGGATTGCTTCAATAAGTGATCACTTGCACTCGTAGCACACAAAGTGCATTGCGAATAATTCTATATTCTTGACAGCCAGTCACTGCAACACTGTTTCATTTTAATGAGACTCCTAGTCTGACGTCACTTTGGAATTTATTAGTTGGGTAGGACTTAAGAGAACGATGTATTACTCAGAAACTTCAATAGCACGATTTATACGCTTGTTTAGTAATACTGTGAAACTCTGGCGTTTGGGTCAGGCGAACGATTAGGAAAACTGGGTTATCTTGGCCGATGATAGTATTTTCGCGATGGGCCTTATACACACCCAAAAAATCTCAATGCCCTTCTGTAATATATCTTCTTACAACAACTATCACTGATCTTCTGTAAGGACCAAGTCGTGACGTGATTGTGAAATGTATGGTAAATTTTAGTTTTCCTGTTCACTACATTCAGAGAAAGGCTTAGGTCGCTTTTCTCTGAAGGGGAACCCTGTAAGTATTCCCTTTTCATCGCATAGGCAACTAAAAAGGCAGTAATTATAATACAACCTATAAAACAATAGATATATCAGTGATACCAAATACGTTATGCTAATGAAGTTCTTGAGAATTTCCCTGAAATGATTTAACATAAAATATACAATTCAAAGTAACATGAAATGCGACATTAAGAGATCACATAAATTAAATAATACATGTAACTACCCAGAATATTGCGAGTGACTTGAATTAATTAAATATCTACATCAAACAACACTGTTAACTTACAAGTAGTTACGAACCACTAGAATAATGTGTAGAATAGAATACCAACGAATTGGGTATCAAATTAACACGTTTATTGTTAAATCAAGGCAGGGGGCCAACTATGATCGTTAAAGCAGCGTCTATTAAGAACATTAAGCGTCAAAATTTAATAAAAATGAAACGTCAAAGCTAACAATTTAGTAAGACGTCACTGCTATAACGATGACAGTAAGCCTCTCCAGTAAGGTGAACATACTAGAAAAACAAACACAAAATAAAATATTTATAATATAAACTAGCTGTGCCCCGCGTTTTGACCCACGTATTACCAATGTAATACGTGAAATATGTTCATGAGTGGCCCGCGGAACCCAAATGTTTTTTCTATAATACTTAGTAGCCTAAGTACTCCTCGTAACTTTAGCTATTTTCCGGGATACAGAATTTAGAGATTAGTCAGAACAAACAGTCAGACAGACGGAGAAACATTTTTATTTGTCTTCCATATGTACTTTCATATGCATTTAGTGAAAAGCTGTTAATTTGGATTTACAAACAGACACTTAATCTTAAAAATCTGTATGTATCGATATGCAAAAATTTGTGAGTTTTGTATGCGGCTTTAAAATATTAAAATAATTAGTGACCTTTGCATCAATTTGTGAATGGTATCAATGACTAGTTCAAATCCACGCTTCTATTAAAGTATTAATAAAAAAGAGTCCCATTTAATAAATTAAGTATATTAGTGAATGAGTTATGGTAGGTTAGGTTTACTAATATTTAGCACTATCACTGCAATAAGTTTTTTGTGAGCTTGGTTACTCATCGGTTGGAATAACTTCTATAGATTATTAAAAACTACAATGTCATTGAAAATCACTAGTCACCTACTAGTGAGCATTTAGTTAGCTATTGGCTAGCTATAGCGGGTTATAGTGTGTATTCGTTAGTAGTTATGGCTCGGCGACGTGACTCAACAGCTCGAAGTATGCGAGAGGAGGCATTGTTCAACAGTCCGTCGAACTTTGTGAAAGCTTTACTTTACCCGCCTTATGCCAACTACGTTATGCTAATATTGATACGATGTCGTCTGCCAGTTCACTAACAATGAATCTATTTTATTCGTCTGGAAATTTAGGTACCCATTAATGCTAATGCCCCGCTCCAGACAATTTATTAAGTACCTACATTAATTTTGGAACTATATTTAGTAACATCGTAAAAGTATGACTATATACATATTAATTATAATACTCTTTATGATATGCTACACCTACAAATGAAAGATGTTTGGTTAGGATCCGTTGTCAGTAAACCTACCCGAGACGTTTTGTTTCTTACGCCGTAAATAGCTGGATCGGAACCCGATAAGTCCACATATTACGGAGGACGGCCAAGTCTGCGCGTTCCGATAACAAGCGATTTCGTAACAGACCATAGGTGTCGATTGCTTTCAAAGGGATTAAATGGAATGTGTACAATTTATATCTCTATTAACTTTGAGTATTGTTTACTCACGCCTGACCGCGGCCTCGGAGGCCAAACGCAGACGCTTGTGAAAACATTCGCTTTGAGATTAAAGGTGGAGTTTGGACCTAGTCCGGCGTAGCGTGAGCTGTGTGCGGCCGTAGCCTGTGTGGGGGGTGGGTACGGGAGTTGCTGCCGGGGGGTCACAGCGGACTGGACGCGTTTAAGTTTGTTTACAGCGGGCTCAGCGTTTCCGACCAGTTTGCATAACTCGAGGGTAGTCTCAATAAAAACAAATTGGCTCGCTGACCAGAGCGCGCATTACACACGTACGAGGAAGCTGGGCGACACGGCTGAAGGTGATTTACTGACATTTCACGCTACTTACTACCTTGTTTACCGAAGCTCAAACTCTATACACCGTTACCTCAACTGTTATTATATTCTAAGTTCCGTGATATTTCACGTTATTTATCTAATCTTCTGTTACTACTCAAACTGACCATGACAATTGCCAAAGACCAAAGCGTATTAAAAAAAATTTTGTCCGTGAAATATTATTAAAGTGAGGTTATATATTTATAATACGATGATAGTTTAATTATGGAATATACAAGAAATAAAAAACGAAGATAAATACAGAAAATAGCAATTAAGATCTCATTAAGCGACGTTTTTTACATATTAAGTAGGTATCTACCTAATTAGAAAAAAAACATACAACACCTACTTCTATTACACGTACAATTCAATTACACATTTAATTAAATAATTTGACATTCATAGATAATTGTTTTACGATAGTAGTAATAGGCAATGAAACACGCTACGTTATCCGAAGTAAACATCGAAATTCCACCGCGAGTATATAACACGTTGATATAGGACAAAATAACAGGTAAAAGACGGGAGTTATGTTAGGGGTGAGCGAGACTCAGGCACATTAATCTGTGAGATACAATCTGGGTGCGACCGCTGAGCGTAAATCTCAGATAGTGATCTTGATATACAGCATACAGCCTTACATTGCTGCAGGGCGGGAGACTTTGCGACACCTATGCGGGTATTGTTTTGTTTGAATTAAATTTGTTCTGCTATGGGATGGGCCATGGGACTATGTGGGCGATAGTTTTGTTTTTACTTAGCTAATAGGGTCATCAAGTTGGTATTTAATGCTTCACCTATTTCTATAAAGTCTATATAAGTCTGAAGACTGGGCTACAAATGTATTGATTCGTTTTAATGGATTGAACTCATTACTTACATTTTAAATGTTGTTTAAATGTCCGATATAGATACCTTGCTAGGCTAAAGGTCGCGGATTCCATACTTGTGTCAGAGTAAATCTTTTATGCAACGAATATAATTTGCACTGGGTGTGAAATAATTAAGAATTTGCCAAAGAGTTTGCCCAATTCATTACGGAGAAGGTAGATCTGTGTCAAATATTCAATTGCTTTCGCAATGGGCCAACTACAGCTTAAAAAAATTTTTTTTGTCGATCTTTTGTTTCACTCCGTAACTCTCATTTACATGACGTCAAAGTGTCGGGATTAGAATCTAAGAGAAAATTTATCATAATATCTCCACCTCATTTACCACACTAGAGGAAGCTCTAATTAACTAAAATGTGTGCCGTATATCTCCACATGAAAACTATAAACATTTCTTAAGCCACCTTCTTCTTTGTCCTTCGAGAAAAGTGTGTTCGACTCGCTCCGTCCAATTAAGGCAATGCTTAAAGGTAATTTAATTGCCACTAATAAGAAATTAAAAGGTGATTTTATTGTAGAGAAGCTTAATTGTACGTTCCTCAGATGCCTTACCGATTCAACCTTTTGAAGTCTGCCGACTAAAGACAGTATTCGTAGTTTGTCCAACTTGCTCAATAATAACAACATTTTAACGTCTTTATCTAGACATAACGCAAGTATTAATCCTGTCAATTTCTCGGTGAGCTCGCGTTGAAAGTATGAAATATAGTATTAATCTAAGCCCTGTTCATATAACCTGAGTTTTATGGAAATGAATCTTGGAAAACTGCAATCAAGAATTATTAATTACGCCGACCACCACCCACGACTGTGAATAGTTACTTACTGGATATTTACATAAAAGAAATGTTCATAACATAGTCCGGATACAAGTGGCATAAACGTTTATTTATTACTTTTATTTCGTTTCACGCTTATCAAAGCTCTTTTCAGTTCATTAAGAATCTTTTCAAGTCTTTGATAGCTAATTTTAATCAAGATTACATACATGTTTAATTATGTATTCACAGGATATATTAAAAATAATATACATAAAGGCGTGGCTTAGTCTGTGCGCACGAGTTGAGTGTTTTGATCTGTAGTCAAACATGTGATACGAGTGTAACAGCTCAATCGTCTGGTATAAATAGCTGTATCCACCTAATGCGTACATCTGTAATCTGAAAATACGCGTTTGATAATCGCTAAACTAAACAATTTTATACATCAATGAAGCGCCTGCCTTGCCTACGGAGCCCTTTTGTATAATTATTACTATTTATGTACATGATTCTTAGTATTCGCCGACCGGATACTGAGACGCGATAAACTACTTGTTTACATTACGATTATATCTACATTACGGACCACAGCATCTTATTGAGCCGACAAAGGTCGTATTGAAAGAATCGTTACAACCGCACAAAAATCTAACCCTCTCGCTGCGAGTGAACGAGGTGTCAAAACAAAAATTGTAATTTGACAATAAAATCCCATGCAATTGATATAATTCTGTATAGCCCTTTGCGTTCGGGCGTAGTGTAATGTATGTTGGAGGGATTGAAGGAGGCATCTGAGGGGTTTAGGGGATCAAGGGACAGCGCAGGGTGCGAGTGACATTGAAGAAGTGCCAATAACAGAGGTATAAATAGCGGGGGCCGGCAGCGCAGGGCGTTACTTCTGTACGAGATCAGAATATTTTGTTAGCACAGTGTAGTGTCCTAAACAACGGATTACAATGCGGGAACGCGACTGTACTGAACGATACCGATCTCTGTCTACTTGATAAATTGTAAACTTGATACAAATTTATGCGGCAAACGTGTCTTATTACAGTTGCTGCGAATTGTCTATGGACATTTAAATTGACAAGTACAAGTCTAATCGATCAAAATTCATGAAATATAATATCCATTACTTTGATTGGACTGTCGCCAATGGTATACTTTGAAATTATATTTCAAGTTGAACTGACGCAATTCTAATTAAATGACGAGTTTGACTTTGTAACTTATCGCCAGGTTATTTATTTCACCAAGATCGTGAGACTAACGAATGTGAACTTGGTGGAGCAAACCTGTTTGTAACAAATTATTGCTTGTATTATTTCGGAATGTTTATCCACTGACAATGACAAACACGACCACCTAGCTGAAAGGTGGTATTAAGGACCAAAAAATACAAAATGAAAGCCATAAACTTTCCCCTAAAGATTGGTCACCCTCGAAGTACACAAAAATGACCAGAATAAATTGGAATGGTAGTGGCAGCCGATAAAACATTCGCTTTATGGGGTGTCATATTTACATTCGGGAGATATCGACGTGGGAATACAGATATATTATGTACTTTGTTTAGTAAGAGCCGTTGGTGCAATATGTTTCTATTCTTTCCTGCTTCTAAATCCTTGCGAAATATATCGAATGTTGGTCTGAGAGACCGATCCGATAGTGTTAGGGTTACTTTTTCTAAGCGAAAAAATCGTATGTTTACTTCTACCTTCATTACTTAACGTTTGCTAGAGGGGTATAAATTGGCAACAGTTAATCCAATCACGGTAGCACTCTAATTAAACAAAGCTCTCGGGGTGGTGCTAATCGATCGCCAATAAATACGGATTCGGCGCAATGGCGTACGCCTAATTTCATGCACCCTTATAAACGTGAGCTTAGGGTGTAAATCAGCCTAGATTATCGAGCTTCGATACAATAGGAAAAAATTGCCCGCCCATATATCTGGTGTGTACCTCTTCGAATTTCTAAAAGGAGCGAATATAAAAAGTTTCTACTGAGATTCCAGATATCCAGGTATTCAGTAACTGAAAACATGCTTCCGTCAGTCGTCAAGGTGATAAGTATGAGATGATAGACAAGATTAAAAATGATTTATTCAGTTTATGACTGATATGATTAGGCACTTGGTTATGAGTTAGTGAAAATTACCACAGGTTAACAAACTTTATGCGAATTCAGGATAAATTTGGGCTAAATCAATTCGAAATAAAATTTAGGATTTTTTTTATTCGTAGCTATTTATTACTGAAAAAAAATCTTTTAACAAGCATAAAATAACCATAATGTATGCGAATAAGTAACAAAGTAACAAACATATGTAGGTACTGAGCACTAAACTCCAAACCCCCAGCAAACGTGTGTAATCTCCAACCATATTTATGCGAAAAACGCGTGAAAACACCTCCTAAATGGTAGCTCAAGATTAGTCGGCGCAATACGAGAACGTTACGGGAATAGCGATGCTACCAAATAAAATGTTTAGGGTCATTTTGACCGACAACGAGCCGGCTAGCTCACCCAAATGCCAATAGGTCTATTTTACCCCCACGCCCGAGGGGAAATACGGGTCTCATAAATTGTCGGCCACAAATTTGCAATCCTATCTTTTTGGCCCGGTGAGGGAGGCTTCACATTAACATAACTGTATGTTGGGCAATTCTACGTGTGGCTTTATGAATATAACAACTAACCCGACCTCGCAAAAACAACATTAGGGACCCTTACGGGAAACACCGTTACCCTTCATCTACCTTCATACATACTAGTTAAGCGGTTCATACTTATCATTTTAGATTTTTTTTACCTAAACAGCATACGATACGATCGTAAAAGAATACCTAAGCAGGTAATTGGGTGAATATAAATTATGAATTTGCTTAACTTTTTTATTAAACGCTATGCACACTAAATTATAAAGAGGAAAGATTTGTGTGTGTTTGTATCGAAACTACGAAGCTGATTTTAATAAATCTTTCACTGTTGAAATGCTACATTATTGCTGAGTAACATAGGCTATATTCTTAATCTATGTAAGTAGCGATCCGCAATAATCCGTTGGAAGCTAGTTCTTTATAAGTCAGTAATTTTTCTTCAAGAACAACACAACCAGCACAACGCATAGAGCCGGCATTAACTTAGCACCTCAATTTCTCGTTAAAAAATAACTAGGGAATTTTTAATGCGTCTTTCTTACCGGATTAATTTTTAATTATAATTGCGGCATTGCAAATGGCGGATGCTTAGAGACGCCTCTAGAATGCGTGAGAGGCACGATTTAATCGCACGACTTATTACGAGGGGGCCCTAACGGCATTCTCCAGTTATAACAGCCCCTTAATTACGCTCGATATTTTCCACTTTATTAAATACTGGCACTTTATGTACAAGTTTTTGAATGAACCAAAACGTGCAGTGAATGCTTATAAGCGCTCTAACGTCGCCGTTCCGCTGATATGCTTTGTTGTGACTCATGATATACGTGTACAATTTACATCAAAATTTATCTCAATTTCAAATAAATCAAGATTTTTTATTACTCAGAGTTATATCGGTAAATGTCTTATAAGTAAGTGAGCACTCATGATGTCGCAATGACGCTACATATCAACTTCAGGTATTCCGCAAGATGATAACCTGTAACATTTAGTAGACATAACGTACACCTTAAGAGTTGTGTAAGCACAGTGACTATTAAAACTAACAGGATAATAGCTACGATAATTTGACGCCGCAATATCAACGATATTAAGAGAGGCCTTTTAAGCACTTACACGCTTGGCGCGTTACGTAGCCCTATCATAGTTTACAAGCACATAAGGGCTCGGGCTACGTCGTTGTACCCTTAAGGGCACATTACATCCTTTGAATACAGCCTCTGTAATTAAAACGCTCTAAACTGACTATTATGAAGTAACTAAGCTATGAACGCTACCCTTTAAGAACTTTTCAACAATATACACTAAATACTATTATATGTAAGTTTAAAATTGGAATTGTTGCGTATGTTTGGTATCCCTGAATCCTCTTAAGGAATGTTTACTCAACTACTTCTATATGAGTGTGTATACGGAACTACCCACATCTGAGAGAAATTTCCATTCCTTTCTTTTTGAAATCTGTTTATTGATAATCTGTTGAGCCTGTGTTTATTCAAAAATCTTTCGATCCTATTATTAGTATTGATTGTATCTTTGTTATTTGAATACAAAATTTTTGTGTGGCGTTGATGAATATTTTATTTCTTTATCATTCATATTTCTTTTCACAAGTTGGAATCATTATCTAGTTAAATCAAAAATATACTCCGTATAAATATAAATATGCCCGTTGTTTTCTCGTACCTCACTCAATAGTAGCTCAATTTTATGACTATGTATATTTTGCCTAACTAACTAATTTCTTTTATAATTATGGCGAATGTTCGCGAAGTTTTCTCCTTTTACAAACAACTGAATAAAACAGTTCTGAATTCGCTTATATATCAATTTTAATTATATACGTAGTTACCATTTGTTTATAATATAATATCCAAATATTAATCTCCTCCATAAATATCAAATTGCGGTGTATGAACAGATGCAAGCATCATAGTAGGTAAATGACGCACAGGTAGTCTCTGCCTACCGCTATCGGATACAGGCATGAGCATAATACGTATGTATATATTTGCTACAAAATTGTACACTCTCATAAAAGGTATAATTTCAAAATCATGATAACTACGAGTAATTGTATCCAACGTACATCTATGTAGGGATTGTCTATCTTATCTGAAAGCCCGCATTAACTTTCAATTAAAACAATTTATGCACCCATCGTATATGCTTGGAGGTTAAATATTGCATGCTCGTAAATTACATAGTTGAATTAATAAATGCACAATGCAGCTAATGAGCTCTGTCGGTGGCGACCGCCTGCGTATGGACAAATTAAATTTGCATGTACCCTATGGCACCCCTGCAATCCTTGCCACCCCTAAGTACATGAGTTATTAGCTGCACCCGCCATTTTATCCGGGGAAGGCTTGACCAACGGCCAATTTATATCTCATCTCCATCCATATCGTATGCACGTATATACAGATATACAAGAGGAAATTGTGGTACAGTTGCTTTGCATATATCATTTGACCAGAAAAGATAAGCAACTCCCTTAGTCAGTAATGGGATAGGTTAATTCTGAAGACCACGCATATGGCAGCTATGTAAATAAATAAATAATATTCCCTGTCCATACTGAATTGGCGATATTTTCTATGAAAAGCTGAAATGTTTCTAATAAACTCAAAAAGCTTGTTATCAAACTTATAAAAGATCCTTTCAAGGGTATTTGATATTAAACAGTCGTGTTCCTTAATACTATCAGTGGAAGCGCCAATTTCAGTGGAGATAAAAGCAGCCATTTTTGCGCGAAAGCTCTCCACACCTCCCGTACATTAGGGGGTCTATTCTAAAGAACATTTGCGCGCATCTCGGCACGGGCGGGGCGGGTCGAAATTATAAAATATAACAACATTACTCCCTTTGTTTTTTAAAGGTACCGTACCTATCGGATAGGGCGCGAGCATCCATGCGGTATTCAAATTTGGAACTCGGCAGGGGTAAAATAGGGTAGACTAATTCGTTTTAAATTACGTTACGATATTGCGTTTCAAAGTAAAATATTGCTGATATAAACAGGCGAGAGGGTTGGAATAAAGTATTAGAAGGCACTCAGGTTCGCGTCGTAATTATATTGCGTACCTATTAGATACGCTCTCCGTGTAGCTAATTTATACTACGATATACATTCTGTACGATGAATTACATCCGTTTCGAAAGCAGCATCTATATTTAGTACTAAATTTATTGGACATTGATAATATATTAATATTGGTGCCTACTGGGTAATGTATTATTATGACTGTAATTATAGAAACAAAACTCGATTGGTTTTATAAATGTATCGACAATTACAACACAAGTAAATATCGATACATTGTTTGTTAATTGCGTTCAGAATTATCCTCTTACTTAACACAATTTATCGAATTAACGGCTCATTCAGCATTTTATGTATTAAAATTCGAGACTAACACGAATAAGTAGGTATATTATAGTAGGTGCATATAATTGGATGTCTTGAATCGGTTTGTTTTTTTTTATTTGAGATATTGACCAGGTAAATACATAAGGTATGGAGTTTGAAGTTTCCTTAAGAATGAACTTAAAAGAAAGACTAAGGTCCATCCACCCACGGCCATAATTTACAACAGTGAGAGCGAAAGCCTGTTATCGCAACACGTTCGCACTGATATTTATTAGGCAGGTGAATATTTTATTACCTTTCGAGCACAAGACAACGCATAAAAACTATCACTCGGAGTTCCGACGCACACCTCTCAACGCAAAGCACAAATCTTATTCGCAATAAACGAGACGAAACGAAACGGGAACGTTAATAAAGATATAATAATAAATATCCCGGGAAAACCTTTCGGGATTCGAATTAAAGTAAGGGTAGGAAAATTGTGCGAGTCCCCAAGGAGGTTTGCGAGCGACAGCTGCGAAGCCTAATGTCCTTTCTATTTATCTGTGATCGGGGAACTGCCGCTACGTGGATGTACAGCAAATTACATAACATCTCGATTATAAGTCGAATGGTTTGCGCGACTATGCAATTGAACAGATGCACACATCGAAAAGCGATTAACGTCATAATCCGCGCCCCTACACTCGATTTCAACACGACATGAGTGCGCCAATTCCATGGAGGTTATCTGAAATAAATATTCATGGGAACATAATATCCGGTGCACGTGATTTATCGCTAGTAAAAACTTATTCAGCAAACAAATAGGAATTAATACAACACGATTGCCGCTAGGCTGTTATTACGCAAGACGCGATGACAATCTCTGTTTTATGGCGGAGATCTCGTAAATGTCTATTAATATGAATGGACTCCAATTACTTTTATGATCCGCGTTTTGTTGAGAGACGATCTAAAAAAACGTTTACGATCTTGCGCGCCCCTGGGCTGTTGACTTTATGTCTGGGGGTGGGACTCATTGAAAACTGATCCGAGCGTGGACAATCCGGGCGAGGCAGATGGCCCAAACACCTCGCACCTGGATATGTCCGGATAGTCTGGTCTAGAATCAGCTTTACGGCACTATTCGACAATAATTGACACTCAAATACTAAGGATTATAACGTCAGAGTATTTATATACTGAATACGCACCGGCAATTGCAAAAGGTCGATAAAATAGGTCTTCTCAAATTAATAAAGTTTTTATGTAAGCTCATGTCTGCCTGTTTGTTTATGACACCCACATTTCAGATGAGCACGAGACACCGTCGTACATGTAGAAAGAAAGAAATACAATTATTTTTTTCAGGCAAAAAATGAGACGCCGCATAAATTTATGTAATGTAGCTTCCAAGATCGACTAAGAAAATAAATATAAGTAGGTACACAGAACCTACCATCGTCGGCTTAAGCAGCGCGTATTAAGAACTTCTGAGTTTCAATGCGCGCTGCTTAAACGATCATAGTTGCCCCTTCTACAGACCGGTGGGGATTGCAACTTGCGTTGATTATGTAGTATGTGACTACTCAAGTCATCACGGCTCTTTTCATCTTAGTTTAGTTGGGTATTTGCTTACCCGGACACTCAAGATAAAATAATGCACGGAGTTTTGAAGATTTTAGTCATTCGCTCAATGGAAAATGTATCAATATTATCCAAATAAAATTATACTACGGTCCTAAAGTTAAGGTGATATTCGCTAAAACTTCGAAAGAATGAACGGATGTACACAAGACATGGTAGGCACAGTGTATCATTTAGGTCTGTATGTTTATCAAAAGCGATGATGAAGCAATTACGATGCAACGCGCGCCCTGAGCAGTAGCGAACGATTTTATTGCAATTAAATGCAATGTTTATTTACCTGACTGAATTATTTTACAACAGAAATAATGACCCTTATTACTTACTCCACGTCTTTATCTCAATATCGCAACTCAAAACCGACTCGGAGTAGTGCCTTTAGTAAACAATCTGATACAAATATTCACGCTGAAAACGTTATGGGTAATAAAACGTAAATTATAGCGTATATTAGACGTGAATAGGACCGCAATATAATAAAACAAACAAAATCAACATCTGAATAGTTGATAAACAGTAACGGGCCGAGTGAATCAGAATGCAGTGGATCTGACATCTCAATAAGCGTGGTGCCAACTTCCTCAGTGTGTCAGTCGGGCCGGGACTTCTATCACATCATATGACCCGCTGAATGTGTCTTATTACACTTTTATCGGTCGTATCAGTCATAAAATGCTAATGAACGAGCGTTTCGGACCAAACATCCGAGCGAGAGATTCAAATGACGGTATAAAACGTAACCCGAAGTCGACACTTCGTTGAAACGTAATCGTAATCGGTCTATGCGCTTTCAAAACAACGCGTAACACGACCGGCCATGCGCTCGGTAAGATACCACCATGTTTTAAAAGCTCTTTTATTGTGAGACCGGCGTAACTGCGATATACACTGATGCATCTACACAATCTATTACCCTATCCAAGCATTGTTTTGTGACTTAACAACTTACACATAAAATTGAAATTCGTGTGTAGTTTTCTTCTAAGCACGCTATCATTATTCATGATTCTTTAGAGATTTTAAAAAGACGTCTATTTTTTTTTTGAATAGGTACAAGACTTCTTCTCACTATTTCCATTAATCTAAAATTATGTCGGAAATATAAAGTATATTTTTTTGGGGATTAAGAATTTGCTTGTAACTCATTAATATTTGTGTATTCCCAGCTAAAATACATAATTATAATTAGCTGTTTTCTTTTTTGCGCTCGTTAATATTATTAATGTAGGTACCTATGCGATTTTAATAACTACTTCAACTGGTTTGAAGTAATTAACTAGCTGCAAAATAATAAATTATAGTTTTTGCCATAACATAATTTTTTTTTGTGTCCGAAATCATAAAATCGAATGCAAATTAGGACGTATTTCGTGCAGGTGATGTTAATTTGGCCTAAAATCTAAATTAAGGTGTTTAGAATGGGTTACATAGGAAGTGACCTAAACCACGTAGCTTATAAATTGGGTTTCCCCATCCAAACTGCGGTTTGACAGGCAGCCATAACGTCAATCCTCAAAAGCTGTTTGAACAATATTTAGCTATTTCAAAATTGTACGTGACACTTAATACCGGCCGTTACACTTTTTTTGTGTCGCCCCAACCGCGTTATCTGTGACTGATGGAGTCATTTTCAAAAATAAAACGGCCCTCTCATCCTAGTACGAGAATATACGACCACTTCACATTAATATATTATGAAAATAACGCTGAGCAGCGCGAGCGCAGGCTTATCTACAAAGGAATACTCACAAATAATATCTAATAAGAAATGAAGTATGTACTTAGCGAGGCAATTGGTGTTTCAAACATCCTGTAACAGTATTAACACGTGAGGGAGCAATATAAACATTGACATTAAAAAAATGCGCTGTAAGCTTCGTTGTTTCCGGGTCTTGCGTTTGATATGTTACCAATAGCAGATTTATAACATTTCTCATTTTATAAAACTGATGATAAAAATTTTGAGAATCAGTGTCTTCTAGTCCATTAAAATTGAATGCGCCGACAAAATGTGAACAAATAAACAAAATGCACATAAAAAAATCGGTCGCAAAAATAAGCATTGATATTGATTTATTCATAATAAATGAAGAGTATTTTAAAATTTTCGTAATACATGCCTAGAACATTATCTGAAAGAAAGAAAAAATATAAAAGCAAGAAACAAATCCATGGGTGGGTAGTGATTTAATCGCAGTGCGGTGGTCGACTGCTCTTATTTTATTTGTGTCGGTACCGTATATTTCAGACACGGTTTTAAGGGGGAAATCCTCGCTGAAATTTCATTGACTAATCATAAGCTGGACAATGAACCTTGTTGCGTGGCGTTAAGGTTTAAAGTTCGGTGTAGATTTCAGTCGATGTGTGCCGTTTCTAGTTTCACAGATAGATGCACATCCTGTGCAGACTTTGTATAATTGCGCTCTGGGATTCTACTCTACAGTTTGACGCATAATATTACTATAATATACATATAATATATAGGTGAATACATATAGGTGATTATTATCATTATATAACGTGCTTTGTTTATTGTATGGGAAATTTTAAATCAGGTGCGACTATTTCTAGAAGAACTTTTTTCAACATATTGTTATTATTTTCATATAAAATTGTCATCATCTTTATATATTTTATAGGTATATAATTTTAGATTCAAAAGGCGACTGTGATCTAGATGAAGAGATTATTGATGAATGATTTCAATAATTTTCGATCCCAGACATGATCACAGATTATCTGAAGCCCATCTTGGAACAATCTGTAATGTTTTGCGCTCGTCAAAAATAATCAAAATATCTTTTGGCATCACCCTTTATGTAACGTATTAAATATGTAAAACCTATGTACTAAGAAATCTCAGTAGTTACATATTCAGCGAATGCATGCTTTGAAATTAATTAAAACTAATTAAAATTTGTATTGAGCAATTTGTAATCAATTGACGGAGCTTCTAACAAGTTAAATGGTAAATAGGTTTTCATTACATGAACACATAATGTATAGGAACACACTTAGAGAGCAGATTGTTCATAAACAGAGATTATTATATTGAAACATAGATTATTATTTCTACGTCTGTTATGGCTCTTTCTGCATGACTAATAATGTATGTATAAGATTCCTGCAAGCTTAAAAATTAGTTATATTTAGAAATGGAAAATCACATAAAATTACGGTTTGTGATATAACCAGAGTTGTAACTTGTTGAATATATAAAAATAAAAAGAGTGTTCTTACTCAGTACCCCTATCACGAGTTTTGCCACCGTTTTCGTAAACTATACACGCTAGCGTCACTCGCAATATTTGTATGAAATATTTTAGTTCCTGCACACATACGAATATTCGACGGAGACGCTAGCGAGTATAGATAACGAAAACGGTGGCAAACCCGTGATAGGGGTACAGTTCAAACTTTAGAACACCGCATCTATTCGTAAGAATGAATCGCAGGATCTGTTCGAAAGAAACAATTGTCTCGCTCTACAGCTTTGACCCAAATAAAAGCAATAAAACTTTATACAAGAATTCTAGAATACCTAAAGTATCTGCGTCCCTCGTTATTGCCTGTCCGTTTTCAGGATAGATATAGTGTTACCTACAAGTGTCTACTATTCCAAATTAAATTCAAATGCAATTGAGCAGCATAAGTCACAAATCAACACACACATATAAGTAAAAAGTTCCATAAGACTTGCTGAGTTTCCATTACATTTACAGGTCCGTTTCTACTGGCTATAAGTGGACTGGATTTCGATAGAATTTGTCAACGATTTTGGCATAATGACAATAAGCGCCATTAATCTTCTAAATCTCGAGATCTAATTAAACATTCCGTGATAAATTTAGAATGGGTAATTGAGCCAAGATTTAATTCGAGTCACCTTTGAATCAATGCTAATAAATGTATTATTCACTTATCATACAAGAGTGTTGACTCTCTACGTACACTGTAGTACTCTAGTAAACGTTTTTGTAAATTCTTTTTTCCTGTAAGTATATACTCTCAAATGCACCTAGATGCATATGAAAAGCGTTTAATTTGGAATTACAAACATATACTTCAATTTTATTTATATATTAGAAAATCAATTATATATCTGGAGGAAAATGGTCAGCTAGATTTATTTCCAAACTTTAAAACGTTAGAACGTCTTGCACACGATGCTAGAACAATTTACACATTAAGGCGACATGCGACCAGGTGGGGCCGCCAGTGAACGCCGAGATGCACAGCATAAAATGTTCAATTTTCAATTCAATGACCCCCGTCTGTATGATGTTAAGCTACGGCTAAAACACAAACTCCATTGCGTGCACAACACTGCGCCGCTATCGTAAGCGCTGTTCTACGCGCGCATTAGAATTTGCAAGATGTTGTTTCTCTCAGAACACTATCACATATCCGTGAATTCTGAAGGTAGCGCCTTAAGCTCGTCTCGTCGTGCCTACTGGCTATAAAATGCATAAAACCAGTTATGTTGCTACCGCTATTGCTGTCACGACAATGATCTAAAGACCCAGAGAATGTCCATGATAAGGTAAAAGTAACATTTACTTTGTAACTGTTTCGTTGCAACTCTGCCACCGGGCTGCGAGATGCAAAATGATAAATGTATTACATTAAAGATTCGCTGCTTTGTGCATTTTTAGTTAGGTTTTTCTGATCGCATGACTAACTGGTTGACTCATAGAGAATATAAGAAAAAAAATGTCGAATTAGCGAAATAAATTTGTTATTTGTTTCTTGAAGGGGTGAGAAGGCGTAATCGATTTTAAATAAGTTTTATCTTCGCCTGTGGTTTTATTAATTAAATTATAACCGTCTTAAGCTATATTGCCAGTCAAACTTAGAAAAAGTAATTTCTGAATTTCTCATTAGAATCGTGAGAAACTTTAACATTCAACCTGAAATAATAACATGATATCCATCAGAAGTAACTGCTCCATAACATCCTTAACAACACTTAAGGTTTCAACACATTTTCCTTTAACTACACTTTTTGCAGTAGGTTTATCTCTTTGGTTTCATGATATATGACTCAGTGGTTAGGTTGGTGTCAAGGACTTTAGGGCGGATTACCAGTTAGTCTAAAAAGGAACTTATGCCAGTATTCATAGAATACTTTATTGGATGTGTTTTATATCAGTTTTTAGGGTGGCATCAAGGATAGGGTATCCTCATCTGAAATGAATTACCAAAAGGAAAACTAATTTATGTTCATACATATATAATACTTAGGTTAATTCCGAAGGCATCTCTCACACAAGTATAATGTTAATGTAATACAACCGACATGTAAATGTACACATAGGTAGGAGATAATACATCGACACAGTCTAATTAAATTGAGCATTTATATATCGATTTGTGATATCATTTGACCTGTTTATCAGGAATAAAGTCATCAATTTCAATAATAATTTTAGTAATGAGCACGTACAATACTGTGTTTTATTGGTAATAAAACTGCGCACTGATCTCGGTTCAAAATGAAGCTTGTTGATAACATAATTATTATCATACATAATACCGCTATTGACTGTTGTTATGTGATTTTTTATTGTATGTTTATATCTTTATAGCCTTAATTTGATATCAATTTATATCAGTTTATTGCTTAGAAACAGCAACTACATACTCAGTAATCGTATTTATATAAATTTTATCGTATTGGTATCTACCAACATAGCTCATCCTACATGCGACTATCTAGTCGCATGTCGGATGAGCTATGTGGGAAAGCCATTATAAAATGGACCCCAAATGGCGAGAAACGACAACGCGTCAGGCTTCGTAGGAGATGGCGGGATGAGCTTGATGCTTTCAGGAGCGATTGGGAGACTGCTAAGGATGGAGAAAGTTTGAATAGTGAAAGGGAAGCCTTTTTCCAGCAGTGGGACACGACAGGCTAATAGTAATAATAATAGATAGTATCCAATTTTTGTTCCCTCATCCATTTCAATAACTTTCTTTAATTTATCTCTAAATCGCATATAACTTTGTTCATTTTCGCGTTCACCTGAATAATTACATTGATCTTTACTGAAATTTTATCGGGAATTGAGGCCTACCATCACATAAGTGCACTGATATTAAGTTTATACATATATTCAAATTAAGTATAAGCAACTAAATTGATTTAAGCAGACCATTTAAGAACTTCTTAGCTTTGACGTTTCATTTGTCATTGTGTTACTAAAATTAAACGTCAAAGCTCAAGAGTTCTTATATAATAAATCTTAAAGCAGCTCTTTAACCATAATAGTTATTTCACATACATCTTCCAAAGTTCTCCAATCACGAACCAAGTCGTAAATCGAAGCAATTTTTAACATAATATCTATACAGATAAATATAATTAAAGTGTCTGTTTGTAATTCAAAGTTAACAGCTTTTCACTAAATGCATATGAAACTATAGACACTTATATATACATAAGAGAAACAAAAACTTTTTCGCTGTCCGTCTTTTTGTTCCGGATTTCAACAGGGCTTTCTCTGGCAGATATTTAATATTACAAGAAGTAACTTAGGCTATTATAAAAATAATACATTAGGGATCCGCGAGCCATCCATATAATCACGGTCTTCGAGCGTAAAACCGCAGGGCACAGCTAGTTACAAATATGGGAGACATGTCCGTTAGATATAACATCTGATAATAGTCACATTAAACATAATATGAGGGATATCAAATGCTCAATGGACACACAGACACTTGATCAATCCCATTTATCGTTTAATGCTGTACCTATTGACCGATTGTGTATATTGGTTTAAGTGGTGAGTACGTCGACCTTTCACTTTGAATCATTTGTCTGGCCAGTAGGTACGCCTGTTTATACACCACATTGTTGCTTTTATGACAAATTAATTGCAGTATTCATATTCGAGCAGTGCTTTATCATTATCAACTTTGCTATTTCTACACCGTATGATATAATTAGTCCTGTGCTAGTTATGTCCATAGATATGGACTAATATAAATACAAGCGGATGAGGAATGACGTGGAATAGATAGGCTATCTTTAAACCGCGATTGATATTAGCCTGCTGATATATAGCTTATTGCCTCCCTCGATAAATATGCTATCTAACACTGAAATAATTTTTCAATTCGGACCATTAGTTCCTGAGATTAGCGCGTTCAAGTAAACAAACAACTACACTTTATAAAGATGACAGAAATTGTCAAGACTAGGCTCTAATTAAAAAAAATATATAAAACTACTAATTACTGTGTGTTCAATACATTTCTTAGCGTAGATCTCTGCCGCACATGAAGAAGTACAGATAATACAAAAAGATTTACGTTATACCCCTACATTTGATCTAAGTACTTTGCAATTTCAAATAATGTCAATCTTCTCATAAATTGCACATCCCACAGATATACTATGGGCAAAACAACTAGAATAAGCGCAGACAATTTATCTAAAATTCTATAAGTAATGTGAACGTGAATGTGAGGTCGATACGCTTTCGGTAACTATCATTTATATAGAATAGTAAAAAGGTTTACTATAATTTTTCATTTAACGCTTGAGTCCCAGAATTCCAAATAAGGAAAATTTTATTAACCCTTTAACATAACTGTGCACCTACCTGGAGCTATTGACCTATAGACTGCAACAAATAAGGATACTATGTAAAATGCAGAAATATTTAATCCATAATTAACATAATTACAAGTTCACTGAATCGTATTAACGGCTTAGTCAATATAATATGTGTATTATAGGAGATAGTCTCTTCTGCAGTAACAACCTAGTAGGTACATAATAATAAAATTTTCCTGCATTTTTTAATCTAAGTTTCAACAATCTCTAATCTTTTCTTCGTTTATTCACAATTACATTATTCATATTTAATTATTTTTCCAGTCTTGGAATTTAAACTAAGTTTGTCCATTATTCATTGGTTATTTCAACGACAATAAGTTTACTAAGTAACGGATTCTCGAGTATCTAAAATATGCATGTAAAAGCTCGTTTTCATTATTTATTTGTTCATAAATACCACATTAATGAACACGTGAAATACTTTTGGGCGCAATCGACGAGAATTGGATACATAAAATACATAATTTTCACATTTTCATTCTATTAATTCTTTATTTTGCTTTTGAAATTTATTAAATATTTAAATAGATCAATTCAAAGGTCAGTAAGGTTAAAGAACATTAAACCAAAATTTATAACATCATTTAGTGAGTCAATGAGCGTGGTGGTTGGTGTTTGCAAAAAAGAGGTATGTGTAGGTACCTATCTCAAATGAATACCAATGCAATGAAAGTAAAACATATTATTATGAATTAAATTATAGTATATGTCTCTATATGTTATTTATATTATTTGAGTAATTATGTACAGTTATAAATTGAAGTTTCCTGGCCCATGTCTACATTCTTTCCTTTACATAATTTTAATTCTATGTTCACCATTAGGTGAATTATAATATTATATAATAACGTTTTTTGTAGCAGCACTTTAATTATATTTGTAATAATTCCAATTACCACATACAAGACACATCTGCATTTTTATACATAAGTAAGTGAAACATACAAGCAAATTTCTTTCTACGGATCCAATCGCATTTTATATAAAAAGTTTGAATTTCTCTAAGACTATTATGTACACGACTGTACATTTCATTAAAGTCCGCTATTCGGGATGAATAAATCGTGACGTCACCGAGGCGCGCCATCCTTGGATCAAAGATCGTTTCGCTTCAACACACTACCTACACTGTACGCCCAGAACTACAAAAATAGGGTTGTCGCTACGATATTTATTAATCTTAAATGTGCCAACGACGTGTCGTAATGTGGAACGCCGCCAATCCAGACATGATTTGAAATATTTTTCCCTTTGATTATAAGTAGGTATTTGAATAGACGAACGTGCTCTACAAGTTTTTCACGATGCTATTAATGTAAGTAGATAATGCAAAATGACTTCATAAGCGCAGAACTGTACATTGTTTACATATTTTGCACATAAAGTACGAAAACAGAGGCATAACGTCCTTTTGTAAATATTTAACATACAGAAATTTATTAATCTTGAGTTTGTATGTGACATCCCTACAAACAAGGCAATGTCCTTCCAATGGAGTACAGAACAACATTGTGATGATTTAACAGGCGCTCGCAACGAGCAAAAATAGCCCTTTCCGACACAAGCAAGCTTGAAATATTAGTCTTGGTCTAACATAAGTGCTCGCATGTACATTAGCTTATTTACTGTTATTGTTAAGCACCCAATCCGAAAAGCCACTGTAACTTAAAATATGGTTTTAATTCTTTCATTTTCTGGGACGTACTTAATTCCGGTCACGTCTACGGCCTTTTAGGGTTAAATTGATATATAGTTCAATAGATAATCGTATAATAATCTACTTTATGAGACCCTATAATCATATTCAATCTAATATCCTTAAATTTCATGGGATTTGTAAAGAGAACACGCTATTCATAAACCGTAAAAAACGTTCTACAGTCGATTAACATCTTTAAAAAATGCCTTAATTTTGATTACAAACACTTAGATATTAAAATAATAGACCGTTACACTACGGGGTTCCGTGACGTTGAATAATATTATAATAATAATAAAAGCGTGTTCCATATTAATTTAGAACCGAATCTAAACAATTTTAATATGCGTAATAGAGATTTTGTCTTGTATTCCAACGCGTGCGTGCCCTCTCATAATTTTGACATTGAAGCAGCGTTTAATATTCGCGCTTGAAATTAATTTAAAGACCGATCTACGAAGCCGATACGCACGTTTTAACATTATCAACCGTAGATTTTTTGTGTCGAATCAAATTTTACAACACGTGTATATTTCGATTAGAGAACCGTACGTCAAACAGTGGCGCTCAACAATAGGAAGCGAGCTTTCAAATTTTGTACTCGAGCAAGATGGCGGCTAGCGTTCACGACTATAATATTTACGACTTATGAGCCAATAATCTAAGGTGCCACTGTAAGGGCCACAGTGTGGGCCTAGCTTTTAATATCCCTTTAATTGAAATGACTTAACTTGATATTGCTCAATACGCAATGTATTCATTAAATTTACTCACGAATTACAATATGAATTATCAACAATTTCAGTTAAGACAATCCTTGGTTTAGGAACTAATAAATAATTAATCCTAGTAACATAATTTTCATATTCTCTCGCCGTGTCCATTTTAGGATAAGTACCTAGATAGAATAGAGCGCTAATGTTTTACAAATCTGTTTTATCAATAAGTATTTGACCAGTATCGAAATAATGTCGGTACCTATCTACGACTGCCACATATTATCTAGACGCTGTCCATATCTGACCGGCTACATAAATAACCATCTTACTGAACAAAACTGTATATAATTCACAATCAGACCTTTAATATTCCGATCTGACGGGTGGGCATTAATCAAATACACAGAACGGGTTTGTACAAAGGCGGGCGAGTTAAATAAAATAATAAATAAGGAGCCGGCATTCCGTGAGATTTATTTCGGAGAAAAAACCGAGGTAAGAGCCAGGTCTTGTCGCAGGATGTTTATAGAGGTGTCGGCCCACAACGTACGCCTCTAATTAATGCTGCCCTTGCCAGATACTATGCTTGTGTGCTGTGTGTATTTTTTAATGTCACATGTTGTTTTTTTCTAATGTCAAGTTTAGTCACGATATAAATTATCGCCCCCGCACGAATCTATTTAAATTCAGTAACTATAAACCTTATGTTCACCATAGTAAAAACACTATCTGATCCGATCCGAATTACGGAAAACAATGCAAATGAAGGTGAATTACTATATCCTGTTCAGTTTCGAACAGATTTTATCGAGGCATGGGAAAACGGATATTAAAAAGATGGTCTCACAGACAATGCAGTGATAGTCAAACCTACTCGAGACAACAATACTGCGGGGATAATGTGCGCCAGCTGATGGGAGGTGCCCTAATGTCCGTTGCCATGGCGACCGTGCGAAGGGTAGCAACCTGCCTCGCTAACATATCACCGACGGTACAAAAACCCGGCGCACTCTCCCCTAATCCCAGATTTTAGCCTCTACCCCACAGACCAGAAGGATCCCTGTGACGCGCCATCAAACACCACTTACGACTTTTCTCCCTAATCGCATTATTGGGACGCGTGTATTGTGTTTCGGGTTCCATCTTTGCTTTTTAAAATTAGAATGGATACGTCTGTCCCTGTCACGTGCGGCGTTGGAAGCTATCTATCCTCTTCTAACCACACTTGTATAATTATTCCATTCTGTTTTTATGAGATTTTAAACAGTTTTTAAGTTTTTGTTGAAATAAGCGTCGTTCATAAATGTTATTGTGGTTGTAAAAGTGCAGTTTGGATAATTTATTGGTCATGTAAATGCGGTATTCGTGCGACTCGCATGATTTATAACAACGCTATTGCATATTCTGTACTTTGTAATGAAGTCTGATACTAAATGATACACTTTAAACATTAAGCAGAGATTTAAAGTAACAACGGCCATTTTTATAAGTAGGTACGCATTTAATGAATGGAGTTAAATATTCACAAACGGATGTCTCTTTCACACCTTCCTTCTTATATCGTATATCAATTCAAAACCCACATATAAGTTAAACTTGATTATAATGAAGAGTATTTTTTCATATTATAAATATTTTTTTAGGAACAATACCATTGTAAGGAGATATATATATTGATATAAATTTATCCTATTAAATTATCATATATAGGTTTTAGAATCAAAGATAGAGCTCAGTGGTAGTTCAATTATAAAAAGCTTAGTTAGAAAAAAATTAAGAATAGAAATTAATCAAAGATACAAAGGATTAAGATTAACACTAGGCGTTTTTTTTTAAATATCAGTTGCTCGTTGCTTAGTTTATTTGAAATGAATCCATTAGTCTTATCTGTACAATTTTTAATATGTGACTAAGCCGAGACACTGTTGGTCCGCTATCAAATTTATACGCAATGGGACGGCTATTTATCTTACCTTATTTATTTGGCTGAATACTCAAAAACCGGTCTCAGGCTGCCCGGAGTATCCACCTACCTATACTTACCTTCGTGTGTGTGAATTTCAAGTTTTATTGAACTTAAATGAAGCGTAAAATCTCTCTGAACACCAACACGTATGACAGTAAAGGGTGAACTTTCACAAATTCTAAGAAAATGACTTCACAACACCAGCAATAAAGGGACACCTTACAAAGAATTAGAAAGTTGCGCAACCCTTCTTTACGCATCCCCGATTTTTTGTAGAGATTCCTTTTTAGAGAGAACACTATTGTTCGTGGACCGTTTGCTATCAACCCTTTCCGTTACTTTTTGCCGTGAATATACCTAGGTATTGTTTTTACTTATTTTTATTGTGAGAGTTGTGTTGTGTTCGATCCGAACATCCATTGTTGCTAGACTATTGCCATACGTAGGGCTCAGTAATTAATCTACATTGAGGTTGGTCTCAGACTCAGTAGCGGATAACTCTAAAATTAACTTTAGTGCTGCAATAAAATATTAATGAGCCATTAAAATCTAAAATGGTATAAAAGTGAAATTTAATGGTTTCGCTCGGAGCCTCTTGCGAATCCTAACTGCTGTGATGTGATATATGACGCAGTAAATCGATTTATAAATCCTAATATAACTGTAAAACGTAATATCAAACGACAAATTTAACTTTGTTATTATTTATTGTGATGTAAATTTCCAGATTGATTTTTATAGCTGTCGGAACGCATATTAAAAGTATATCTGTTTGTTTCCAGGTCCGAATGGGTGTCCGCGGAGGCGGGGTCGACAGACCTACACCAGGTTCCAGACACTAGAGTTAGAGAAAGAATTCCACTTCAATCATTACCTGACGCGCCGGCGCAGGATAGAGATAGCGCACGCCCTGTGCCTCACGGAGCGACAGATCAAGATCTGGTTCCAGAATCGGCGCATGAAACTAAAGAAAGAGCTACGCGCTGTGAAGGAGATCAATGAACAGGCGCGTCGTGAGCGAGAGGAACAGGACCGTATGAAACAACAGCAGCAGGAGAAACAAGCAAAGCTGGAAGGCCAACACCACGGGCATCACGTGACACACCACCACGACCCCATGAAGATGCCCATCGACAAGGGCTCCAACGACCTCCTCAAAGTGAACAAAGTCCCCACGTAAGGTGTCGCCTAAATCCTGACTGATACTGTATCATATAGTGTGATTGGAAGTGTTGCGTCCAAACGGACCTGCGGGCAACTTTAGTCGTTTCGTATCCACTAGTTTTATGTTTTGCGGCTGATTAGTGCGCCTCGAGGTGGGGCAGACTTTTGTTTATAATGTTCCTTTAGTGCAAGGACTCTCCTGGCGCGTGCGAGGGTGGACCTGGTGATGTGCTTTAAGCATTTATTTTGTTGCCATAACCACACCATGTATTGCAATAATATTTTACTATTAAAACATTACAAAGGCGTTAGATCGCTCTAAGGTTTACATAGGAGCCCGAGTGTACTTCGGTATTGTTAGTTAAGATTTTAAATCTGTGAATCTCATAGTATTTATTACCCCTTACTGTAATCCATTATGTTATATTTTTTTATTGATAGATATTATATTATGTACATTTTGATGTATATTTTATTATTTGCTCGTTGTCAGCGAGCTGGTTATGTTTTGATGGTCACATTTCTTTATGATTGTAAAATTTGTTGTATTTTATCATTTTAATTCTACAGGGTTGCTTTATTTGGACCACATTTTGATTCACTTGAGTGGTTTATGTCCGTCAATTGTTTGGTTGGAGCCTTAATTTCGATGTAATAGTATTATTGTGGACGAATATGTATAGTTACGTGCATAGCCTAATCCCGTAAGAACTTAAAGTTAACAAGATACGTATGGAAGTACAATTGCAAATGAGTCGTCGCCGACGAACATTGCGTTTTATATTCGTCTTCAAGAATAATTAAATGATAATATAGAATTAGTAGGTATTTTTTGATAATTCTAGTGAAAATACCATTGTCCATGTTTAATGAAATAGAATTGGAGCAATATGAACACATCGATGGATTCGAACTGCAGTGTCCATGGATCCCGAGTCATCCGATGTTCAAAATTATATACGTAACGAGGATACATATAATAAAATAACAATAATGTGACTAAATATAAATTTTACACGTAATATTAAAAGTTGAGTAGTTTAAGATATACATAGAGAAATAGTTTCGACTTTGTATGAAGTATTGCTAAGAGTAAGTACCTTCTATTGATACAGAATGTTGTGGAATAGACAGTGTTAGCACGCTATTGTACGCGCCGTGGCTCGATCAAAGTTCCTTAAACGGCATCTAAATGTGGCAAAGTTTCGTTCGCGTTTTCAAATCGGCACGATTATGTTTCCTGTAATTTTTACAAAGTCGTGCACGTTAGAATTTTCCGCCTCGGTAATGGGGCGTAAAGCCTCCTAATCGACAGGCGCCGCTACAAAATGGCCTCTTTCACAAAACCTTGCTTCTTCTCACACACAGTTGAGTTCAAATTTCAACCTGTGAACATCTCTACTGCTTTCGATTCCGTATTGTGCCAAAATACGTATATTATAACATTTTCCTTAGCACCGATCACTACTTCATTCCTTCCGCGTTTATCCTTTTCTTTTACCGAATACGTAATTTCAGAGCAAAAATTAGAATTAAAAAACTTAGTGTTGATAGTCACCATTATACGTAAATTAATGTCAGGGTAGAATTAAATGAGTAAATAAATAACTGTATTTAAAATTGGATTCTTCGCTTAATTTTTATATAAAAATTACACCTTTCAATATTTCTGTCCACTGTGTTACGTGAGAAATTGTACCTATATCTAGCTATGTAACGATAACATGAAAGTTTATGTCGTAATATCATTAGAGAATGTTATTAAGTTGTCTGTAGTTGTAAGTTTCACGGACATCCAACACCACAATAGTTTTTAGATCGATCACACAAGAAAATATTCATGGATATTATTCCTACCGTGTTTTAAACTGAAGTAGTTCTGTGCGGAATTATCTTAATAAAACCGATAAAATATAATGTTTATGTCCGGAATATCAATTTTAAAACATCAATTACGCCGATTGATGGCTATTAAGAGTGTTCAAATGATGATAACGTAATCGTGTTCATTTATCTATCAAAGCTCAGACTCTTATATCAAAATTATTTCCAATCATCATTTTTCCTTCACTAAATGGCTCAAATATAACGACTCTATAAGTCACAGTAGTTTCTAATGTGGACTTTATTTAAGGTAATGTAAAGGCAGATATCCTCTGCAGCTATTATGTATCAAAAGAGTGCAATAAATTTTATCAAAACCCACAATTCATAAAAAGCCATAGAATAAGGTTGTCGTTAGTTATGTAACTTAATCCCATCTTATTTTAAAAACAAAAAAAAATCGAGAATGAAAATCGAACAAAATGTACTTAAGTAACTTCGATTTAAGTAGGCTTTATAAATTATAAAACGCATAGTTATTAAAATATCGTAGAAACTTGTAATAAAAGTTAAGCGTCAATCCGATGGTTAGTATTTGAATTTAAAACGCTTAAAATTATTTAGTATCGTACGTAGATATCGTTAACAGAAGAAATTTGGAAGATTTTACGAGAAAGGGACGTACACACTGCATTGCTGTTGAACAATGATACAATAACACATAACACGATGTGTGTATACGAGTTAAATTGTTATCTCTGCATTTGAAAAAAAATAAAATTGTTTAACTCCTTTGTGTTGCTTTTAAAAAGTTGACGTTTTGTGGGATTGTGCAAAATTGAAAACTATTTTCGAAGCGATCACTCGTTCGAGCTTCGTCTTAACTACCCATTAAGTTTCTAACAATAGGTAAATCTTTGTAACATAGTAGAGATATTTGTGTGTAGGTATGTACGTCCATTGATTTATGTCAGGTTCTCTGTATTGTTTCTGTCTCGTAAAGAACTATAATTCATGTGAAACAATGAGCAATTTGCTAAATAGATTATATACGTCCTCCATCCGTAATGCTGTCTTGCCATATTGCTAGTGTTTTGTATACTGTAGGTATCATAACATACCTATCCCAGCATAGATATCGAATATTCTTAATATTAACGTACCTATCGTAAACTTCATAGATTGATCGATTGATTTTCAAATTGAAAACCGATAGATACCCGCGCTAATAAATAATGTTGCCGCCCTTTGATGTCGCGGCAAAATCGATTCCATTATAATTATAATTAAAAAATGATGGATTATTCGATTTTTGAATAAAATGTCTGTCAAATCTGTCGGTTACACATTTTTTGTTGGAAAATGTATTTTATCATTTTGATTCCGTTCCATTCATTCTATTTTATTAAGTTTACACATTGTTACGTTATTAAAATTATAGTATTTTCATTTATTTCCCAATGTTTTAACTTTAACAATAACGAATCTTCCCTTCTTTAGTTTATATCAAAGTAAATGATCAATTTTTATCTTTAAACTTAAATGTAGCTATGTATCTATGTACCTATATCTATATTTTTGAAAATAGTATAGTTAAAATCATCTTACTTAAGTATTGTAAATAGTTGTGAATGTTTTGTGGCGCATTATATTTTGTTTCTATTATTTTTGTTTTATGTTATGTATTTATGTATTGAGATGTACATGGATTACGTGACCATTTTAATTAGCCACTTGCAATCGAGCTAGAATATTATATTTTACTCGAAGGCAAGCGTGACGTGCTGTCAAGTTATACTGGTTGTAGTATCAAAAATGTCACAATGGTGTTCCATATATTCCAGTATAACTTGGACTCTATTGTTGCTGAATTTGGAAGTGTCGATATTCCTAATTAGGATGGTCGTGCGTGGTCCAAAGATACAATACAACGTGACTGTATCGTGGTAAATAAGCAAATAGTTGGGTGATTGTATATGAAGCCCGCATTCAATATTGTAATATTAATTTCGAAAATTCAAGAGAATAAAGAGTTAATAAAATTATTGCTTTTTGATTTGCTTGTTCTTCTGACGTTCCCCGAAACAGCCTTCGAAAATGAACCTAATGCGTTGATTCAGTAAGGATCTTCTAATGTATTTTACATTACATTACGCATTTCGACTAGCCTCCGCCCACAGCATTGCTTGCGTGGCCGGTAGAATTCACATACGTAAATTCATCCTGTTTCTTTGAAGAATGTATGATTTTAATGTACGATGAACGGTATGGCTTTTTTGTTCAAAATATTGAACCTATTTTAAACAATTCAATAAATTAAATACACCACCAAACCTACTATAATATGATATATATGATGTCCTTAGGAATTATTGCCAAATCTGCTTATTTAACGAGATATTACCAACTAACTAATTGATCATAAAAAGTCCGTATGAACATTATATATTACACATAGGCCGAGTCAATACATAGAACAATCGGCCAGAGGTACTGAAAAAATCTGAATCAAAATCGGTTTATTAGTTTGAGATCTACCGTGCCTCAGACCGACACACAGATACTCACATCAAATTTACAACACCTCTCTTTTATTGTTCGGGGGCTAATAGGATTTGGTATCAGTATTTAACCAACCTGAAATATACCTTTCGTGAGTACATTCGTAGCGAGAATGAGTTTCTTGTCGATTCTCCTCAGAAGGTTAGTTTCCGAACCGGTGGTAAATTCCTCGACATTTATAAGTGCCCGAACATGGTCTTAACTGAATAAATCATTTTCATTTTCATTTTAATGGTGCAGCATGGTAAAATTAAGTTCTACGAAGACGAACTAGATATCTGCGGCTGCTCAGTATTTATATTTTACGTAACTACATATCTGTATTCATATTAATATTCTGAAGAGTTTGTACGTATAACGCATGTATTGAATTAGGGAATAATTTTTGTGTTGTATAGTTGTATGTATCGAGGAAGGCTTTTGATTTTATAACATCACGCTGTGACCAATAGTAGCGAAGTATCAATTGAAAATGTTACAAAAATGGGAATAATATATAACGAGTATCACTTATCATAGTCTTTATTGTTTATCCTCGCGGGTAAAGCCGGAAGGTGCAGCTAGTTAACTTAAAATAATTTTACCACTTTTAGAATTGCAACAACTTAATTATTTGACGAATTCACAAAAACTAAAATGGTGTTAGAAAGTATGTACTTTACTAAATACTAGCAGTCATCACGCGGTTTTACCCGTGTAGTTCTCATTCCCGTGAGAGTATGTTACTCACTGATAATGTAGCTATCCATTGCTGAAAGAATTTTTCTAATCGGTCTAGTAGTTTCGGAGCCAATTTAATACAAACATACTGACATACAAATCATTCCTCTATATAATATTAGTATAAAAAATTGTACCAAATCGGGTATTTTATAACGAATAGTCACTGATTTCAAATTCAATTTAGATACATAACAGGTGTGTAGAAAAACGACCATCTTTCATTATAAATAAGGCTTTATTATTATTTTGACTAGATAGTTTGAGTATGATTCTTATCTTATCGCAGTGTTTTTAAAAACAATATTCCCAATTCCCACCGTGGCTAACAAGGCGACAGTCGGCGAGTCGTTCTTACACCATTCCCTGTCACATTTATCATTGAAAAAAAGAAAAAGCCATTGCCCCTAATAGTTAAAAGCCCCTAAATACCAATAACGTTTGTCGGATCCCCGCCAAAAACAAACTGTGAGTTATATCTATAATGTATTCTGCCATTCCGCCATTTTCCATTCTCCACAGACACTGGGGCTGTCAAATAAATTTCAGACCTACGGAATTCACAATAGGTGGGTCCGTATTACGCTGAACAGAAAATCGCTTAGCAATCCACTCTTACTCCGAAGCTAAAAGTACAGGGATGTCTATGGATAGCGCAAGCGATTCTGAGCTTAATATCGTAAACATTTTTTTGCGCCGACCTTTCGCTTGATATTTCTTCGTTATGGTTTTTGTTGATAGTTTTTTCTCGAGTGCTATCTTTTGTCGTTACCTTTATATCTGTTGGAGCAATCATAGCAAATTCTAATGGCTATTTAAACTCGCTAAAACATCTCGTTACGACCCAAACGAATTTGGTTGCATTTAGATTAACTGTTATGGCAAGCTGGATTGCTTTGACCTTTGAACAAACTATTAGGAAAATCGCAATTGGTTGAATACGATATTTATTGTTTAGGGTTATAACTTAACAGGTTGATGATAATTGAGTTGTTGGTATAAGTTATTGTTTTTAATAAGATACAGAAATAAATTACGTCATCCATTTCTGTGGGACATTTAAAAATGTGATTAATTCTTATAAATGTTACTTACTTATGTATTTTATTTTAAAAACTAGCTGTGCCTTGCGACATCACCCGCATAGTCAGTACCGTATATACTTTCACATGAATTTAATGAACAGTTGTTTGGAATTACAAACAGACATTTCAATTTTATTTTTTGCCATCCCTAATGTCGTTTTTATGATTTAAATCTTGAATGAAACTTAAAATTAAATCAACGAAAGAAGACTTTCGGCTTAATACATTTGAGTTAGTAAATAAAGTTTAAAATTTCCCAAAGCGGCCGTTAAACCAGTCCAATTAAAACGGAAAATGCAGGGAAAAGAGTGATCAAGCTGGATTATTTATGAAAATAGCTGGAATCCTATCTGGTGGTGGACTATTAAACGCCGATGCGTCGCTCTGATGGCGGACTGGCCAATTTCATGCTCTAACGCTCCCACCCTGTACCCGAATCACTCAATACGTATTGGAAATATTATTTCTATTGCTATTAACAGCATTGTTCTTCTATTCTGTATTTCTCGACTTGTAGCATATTGAGAATGAAATAACGTTGTGTTTAATTAAATACCCAATAGCTTGACACATTTTTTTCAATATTGAAATAGGAGTGGATCAGAACGGAATAACTCATAAATATAAATACATAATCCCTCACGTTACTCTTGACCTTACACACCTATTCGCTCTACGATCATCAAGCTTCGCATATACCTACATTCAGTTGAGTAAAGCTAGAATATGTTTTTTACGCTTTATTTTCATTTTGCATCAGTTCGTTGTAAAAAAAATCAGGAATGTATTTCCTTCAACCCAATCTCTATGAACGTACGTAATAGAGGAGTGGCTGAATTGAACATGGCGACTGCGATCCGCTTGCAAACTATTCCGGATACGATAGAAAACTCCATTCCTTTATATTATTCACTTTTTGTTTTTATTTTATTGAAAAGATTGTTTTGTTCTACGTGGAGTAAAGAATATTTAAATCACCTTCGCTGTGCTGTGGCAGCTAATGAAACTAATACTTATGATATATAAATATAATTTAATCAAAATTTTGAATTAACTTTAATAACACAAGCCATTTACAAGAATTCAGTGTATACATGTGCTTTATATATAAATTATATGGGAACAATCAAGTCACTTAATTTCAAAAATTATGTAATGAAATGTACATGATTCCAGCTGAGTTTCTTGCCAGTTATTCTCAGAAGGCTAGTTTCCGAGCCGCTGGTCAATTCTTCGACGTTCATAAATGCCTTATCGGGGCCTAAACTGAATAAATCATTTTCAAAACATTTAATAAGACTGACTAAATCAATTGAATTAAATGTTTCAAATAAGTGAATCTATAGATACTGATTTTGAGCTAGAAGCTATTTTGCTAAAATGTCTATTTTGACATATAGAAAAAGACAATTTCATAAATGATTCGTTGAGATTATAAGCATGCCTTGCAAACAATGTATCTTCTTTAACGTTTCCTAATTGGAGGTTTAAAACACAGCACTAGCATGACTAGCAACTTTACAACTTTAACATGACAGACTATGCCTTGTATCGCTTAAAAGATACAGTATTTTCTCACAAGAACTCTGCATTTACGAGCTTTTAGTACAAGCCAGCTCAGCATTACAGACTCTTGTTTATGATTAGTTAACATAAGGCTATGCTTGTGATGTGCTCGTAAAATAGATTGCTAGCCAATGGCGCTAGATTCACGACAGCCAGAATTAGCAATCAACGGAGTTTAATGTGCTGAGGCTTATAAAACTTGAAAATGTTCTAAGTTATTGAAGTGATGTTTTACAATGTAAGTTTTTATAATGAGGTATTTGGGAATTTCAATGGATACTATGTTACTAAGTAGATGAAAGTAAATTACGTATCGCAGCCTGCGGACGATAGAGGCTCTACTCCAAATTATGCGAAAATGAGTTAAGATCATAGATCATCAACAGACTTATTTGTGTTCTGCCCAAAATTTTATAAAAAATCATTAATAATATTTTTTAATTTATCAAAAAAGGTTATGCTTAGGCATAACTATTACATTAATAACTGCCAACTAATTAATCCAGCTTTATATTTAATTCAGATAACATTTTTTTGGAATTCGTTCTGAGGATACAGTATGGTTAGGTTTAGAAAAGAAAGGTCTCCAAACGAGCAAGAATAAATGAAGTTGATTGCGACCAAGACTAGAGATCAGTCCATCGTCAGAGCATACGTCTTTGAATTTCTTCTCAGACAAGTGCCGATGTTTTTCACAATGTTTTTCTTCTCTCCAGTTCTTGCTTAAATCAATATAACTCTTCTACAAGTTCCTCCAAGGGGTGAGCAGAGTAACAACGCAAATTGAAAACTGAAGATAATTTAGTGACTGAGTCCAAACCACGGACGAGATTTGGGGAATAGGTATTTAGGATTGTTAACAAGCCAAGATCTTACATAGATCGTAGATATTCTCAGTCGCTTAGAGGTTCACTTCTTAGGTAGTACGGCGCCACGGGCTTTAAGCGCTCGTCTTGAATGCTCTATCTATCTGTACGGTGCTACTCGAATAAAATACATGCGCAGTGTTCCCACTATTTTCGCTGAGCACTCATAACTCCTGATTTCACCTGTACCCGAGATTATAAATACTCATTGGTACAGACTACCCTACATTCACTCTTACTCGAGCCAGCTTAAACCACCCAACCCATAACTTAGTTTTGCAAATGTATCAATTCAAGATGTTACATTTTAATATCCTGTTAAATAATTACGTCACTTCTTCACTTCATTTAATAGTCGAATAGATTATCAATTAATCACTCAACGTTGAATCATTCTGGTTTTCCATCTGTAGCGTATTAAAAGTCATAGTAAAGGTCATTATACAATCATAAATTACTAAAAGACGTTTCGCTAATTAGTTGTGGCTTAAGATTTAACTGTCAACTATGAATAAGAGATAGATTAATAAGGAAAATATTAAGTCAATTAAAATTATAACTTTTAAGTCGGATTTCGTGTCACAGCTGTTTTTATGTGAAAGTCGGTGGAAGAAGTTTTATAGAAGGCCCGATAGTTTAGTTTCTACGGTGATCGGAAATTCGAATACCATATACCATCACCATCAGTCATATTGACACTGATATTAAAAGTAAAGCTATGTTATGCCTTCACAAAACAAATAAACTCCACTTAAAGCTAAATTTCACCATCGCTTTTGAATTTAAGGCGATAGTGAAATGTTGCGTTATATTAGCGTATTTACGTCATACAAATAAAAATAGGTTCGTGTGTTAAGTACTGATTATTACGAAATTTGCTCGCTAAAGAGCTGAAGAGCGCTGAATTCCTGAGATAGAATAGAACATGAGCTATTTGGCCTCGGCAGTAACAAGTTTATTACAAAAAGGTACGTATACACTAGCCGTGGTGGCCTTGAGGTTAGAACAGTCGCCTGCTACGCAAGCGACGCAAGTTCGAATCCCAGCGGCGCCTATACCAATGAGTTTTTCTAAAAACTTTTATTACCCTGTGCTTTACGGCGAACGAAAACATCGTGAGGAAACCGGCATATGTCTAAGAATTAATTCAAAGACGTATGTATAGTGCTAGAGACGGCAATAGACTCACCATCTGTCACTTTGGCACTGAATCGTTATCGGCGAAAAATGGGTGTTGTTATTACAACACCTGTGCCTACCCCTCCTCCCGAGGATCACAAGTGTGAGTATATTTATGTATGTACGTAGACACTTATACTACAAACGTAAACCTCTCAAAAGCTTTTTAGCTAAGACCAAAACACACGTATTCGAGTCGCGAGTTATCCCGACGTGCAGTATCGATTTAAACGGCGTATATCGGTACACATCCCTCCTCTGTACCCCTATCACGGGTTTGCCACCGTTTTCTTTATCTATACTCGCTAGCGTCTCCGCCGAATATTTGTAAGAGAAATTGTGCACCGACACTTAGCGGTGACGTGAGGAACAAAAATATTTAATACAAATATTGCGAGAGACGCTGGCGAGTTTACGAAAACAGTGGCAAACTCGTGATAGGGGTACTGCTCACGTACTACATACAATCATATAGATATACCTACCGTAGTAGTGTTCTACGTACTTGTGCGAGAAGTTTCATCGTATATCCACTTTCAAGGATTGTACACCCAATGAGCGCATTCGCAATGAATTTTCAAAATTGGAGAATGGAACGCGATCAATTTTTTTAATAAGAGCACAGCAAAATTCTAAATATTTTGATTTTTTCTTCATCCTTTCACTTAATGATATGCCACGACTGATTCATAATCGCCCTATAGGACCCTACAGGGTCCACATGCAACTATTTCTCCAGTAAATCAAATCATTGGTGGTGGCCTTGGGGTTAGAGCAGTCGCCTGCTACGCAAGCGACGCAAGTTCGAATCCCAGCGGGGCCTGTACCAATGAGTTTTTCTAAAAACTTATGTGCAGCTATTTCACACCACGTGCTTTACGGTGAAGGAAAATATTGTGAGGAAACCGGCATATGTCTGAGAAGTAATTCAAAGACGTATGTATAGTGCCTGAGACGGCGATGGACTCACCCTCTGTCACGTTGGCACTTGATCATATTCAGTGAAATGTGGGTGTTGTTACAACACCTCTGCTTACCCCTTCGGGGACCCTTCTGGGATGGTTTGAGCATATTTATTTTATTTATTTGCTTACCAAATCATTTTTGAAGATTATTGATATCTGTTTTGTAGTCGTTTTTAGGGCTCTGTGCGCAAAGTGTAAAACGGGACCCTATTACTAAGGCTCCGCTGTCCGTCCGTCTGTCACCAGTCTGTATTTCATGAACTGTGTTAGTAAGGCAGTTGAAATTATCACAAATGATGTAATTTTGTTACCTCTATTCATAGATTGTAGTTTTCAAACTAAATCCGTTTTTTACAGTAATTTTTCATATTTAAGGGATCACCCATGAAACAAAAATTTTTTCGCAGTTTTAATACATCATAGTAGACCCTTGCACAAGTCCGACTAGCACTTGGCTGGGATTTTTTAGTTCCCTTTGAGAACTTAATGATATTATGTAAAATAGTTACTTAAATTATATATTTATTTAGGTACTTCAGGTTACAGGAAAAATGTAATAACCATAGCAAAACCATATAAAAGAAGCACTATTTTAGTGAAGTATTAAAATCTCATTGTTCTAGTAAGACGGAGCTTGAGTCAGGTTCAGAATGTTCAGATAAATGACTCCGGTTGGGATCCATTAGTTTGTAGAACAACAACTCAGTTATTCGTTTTATTCTACTGAACACTCATTTGCTGTGTTTGGTTCAACACACTCAATTAAAAAGGAAACTACATCCATGTTTAAGAGAGCTGTGGTGGCCGTGGAGTTTGAGCAGTCGTCTGATACGCAAGGGACGCATGTTCGAATTCCAGCAGCATCTATACCTGAGTTTTTTTAAAATACTTATGTTCAGTGGTTTCACACCACGTGCTTTACGGCCTTACCTGCATATTTCTGAGAAGTAATTCAAAGACGTATGTAAAGTGCCTGAGACGGCGATAAACTCACCATCTGCCACGTTTCATCATCGGTGAAAAGTAGGAGCATATGTGACTGACTGACTGACGTAGTGATCCATGAACGCACAGCCCAAACCACTGGACGGATCGGGCTGAAATTTGGCATGCAGGTAGATGTTATGCTGACGTAGGCATCAGGCAACAAAGGATTTTAATTAATTCTACCTCCAAGGGGATAAAATAGAGGATAAAAGCTTAGGCTACTTTTATGGATTGGTAATGATATGGTATGCTAACGCCGGAGAAACCCGTCAGTTTAAAGTATTAGATAAGGAATAGATTCAAGTTAAGCATTATGACTGACTTATGTAAGCTATCAGGAAATCTTATTCCGTTTGTACTTATTCCAAAATGAAAAATGTTATCTGTAAATAAATATGAGGACCAATTCTAGCCAATCTTGATAGTCGAGCAGAACGTACATAACTTCACTTGATGGCATTGTACTACTCATTCTATTGTTTGATAGCGCTATTACATAACGTAATATAATACATCTATACATATAAATAAAATGAAGTGTCTGTTAGAATTCCAAATTAACAAAAATTCACTCAATGCATTCGAAAGTAAATACGGGCCTTAAATAAACAAAAAACAATTAATAAATATATGTCTATTAGTCTAACTTTCTGTTTGTTCCAGCTAATCTCAAACGGCTGGACCGATTCTAATGGGAATTTCGCTGGTAGATAGTTGATTCCACAAAGAGTGGTTAGTATGTAGTTTGTTTGTTACGCTATCACGCCAAACCTCACTTAACCGATCATCATGAAACTTTGTACTCATATTTTGGAGATATTACAAGTAACACAGGACTTAACACAGATTTATTTAAAGGAAAAATATTCCTCAATGCGTGTAAAGCCGCAGGTGAAAGCTAGCATTCATCATCTCCCTGGCCTTATCCCATACATTGTTGGGGTCGGCACTTGATTCAACCCGATATGGCTGATCACCTGATTTTTATACGAAGCGACTGCCATCTGACCTTCGCAACCCCTTTTACGAGGAAAATCTGTGATTTGGGTTAAACCAGTTGTCAGACTATTTTAAGCCTCCGACTGACCTGTAACTATTGCCAAAGGTGATAAATTGGTAAGCGTAAAAGCTAGCATTACCATAAATAAATGCTAACACTAAAAAAGCCCTCATGGTCCATCACAGTTCCATTTATGTACCGTAATATTAGTTATTTAAGCTAATTAATATATACATTTACCCACGTGTATCACATTTAATGTAATAAATAATGAAACTCGTGATTCTCGATTTTAAATTTGACTATGTAAATAAATGCCTATGAATATTGCATGCGGTCGTTATGAATTAATTTGTTTTTATTTTACTGATCTTTGTCTAATTAGAAATCGTTTTTTAAAACCGATATATGTTAATACTGGTTATAAAGTTATAAAATATTTTTTTAAGAATACATTAGCTTCATAAATCATTACTTAAAAATATATTATTGTATTGTAAATAATACTTATAATGTAGAATAATAACTCTTATGGAGAAAACAAAAAACTTTTACGATATCACGTGCAAAGTAGACATTAACATTTTGTAAACTCAAATAAAACTCGTGTTGGTATGAATTTTCGTTTATCGTGCACTAAAAATACGCGACGACACAAATATTACCATTATCATTCAAATTGGAATCTCAAAAGCAATTAAAATTACCATGTTTTTATGTGAAAACATTTCTGACATAGATAGTGAAATCGTAGCTGTGATTTATAACCAAAAACATCGCCGTAGAAATGTGCTTCCAAAGCCAGTAACTCTGACCGGTAGCGTTTTGGAACACGTTTTGCGACTGCGCGAAAACTTGCTAATGGCCACATTGATTTTGCAGATAGAAGCCAGGTCGGAGCGCACAAACCTACCTCCTTCCTCAATTCACTACCAATTCACTCCCCGACTACGAATGATACCCACTGAACGTTCACTATGCATTGCATCCACGGTTACTCCCGGCTCGCACGCAATGGATATCGTAAAATTCGATACAACTGATTCGGTAGCACGGAACCCTCGCGCCGGATACGCAGGTTAGGTTAAGGGTAGGTATAACAATAACTATATTATTATTACCTATGTTCGTTTCTACTGAAGCCGCGGTTCTTTCTTACTTTACGTCCAATAACGACGAATTGCCATTGGCAAGGAAAATCGTTATTATATAACAAAATGGAATATTACTGTCCTCGGTCGATTACGTTTTCCGAGGGAAAATACAGGAATATTGAAAGAAATGGTCGAATTGTCCTTTTCCTATTGAGATGACGGTAATAATTTGGGTTCTGTAGAGATTTTATGCACTATACATATATGTTTTTTTATATACGGGACGTGGCTCGTATTTCTAATACGAGAAAGTTGAAAATGTCTGCATCAAGTCTTGAATCGATTATTTATTCAACGTCTTAGATCTAACATCCAACCCACTTTAGCTTCTAAGTAGATATTTTTTTTCTTAAATAAGATATTTAAAAATCATTCATTATCATTAGAATAGATTATACTATTATGTTTTGACATCTCGTATCGAATTCAATAAATCACTCGATTATTTTAAGTTACATTAGTAACCAACGAAATGAGATTGGAACCACGATATCTGCTTTTTATATTCGAGAAAGTACTAATCTAAGCTTAACAGATTTTTCGCATTCCATTAATATTAGCTGGTACTAATAGGAATGGAATGCGAAAAATTAAGAACATATGCTTTGAGGTTCTATTATAAAACTCTATTGTTATTTTTAGGGTAGAGTAGGGCATGTCCTGAATTTAAAGAAGAGATCCAGGGTCGCCTTATACGCAAGAAAAGCAGGTTCGATCTCAGCGGGGCCAGTACGAATGAGTTTTTCTTAAAAACTTATGTACAGTCATTTCATACCACGTGCTTTACGGTGAAGGAGAAAATCTGTCAAGTTGGCACTTAATCATCAATCTGGGATTACAGGCGTGAGTATATGTACGGCATAATAAGAGTTAAACTATCATGGCAATTAAAGCTCGTGGTAGGGCTTCTAATACCTTGCCTCACTTCCTAGTCATTCATAAATACTCGGCAGTTAGACTTAGATATTTATTAAATTCAACCATTTTCACCTCTAAGGAAAGATTGTATCGATTACAAGACATTTCTCACATTACACGGGTCGTTTATTAAAACAAAACGGTATTAAGGACACCTCGGGGCGCGTACAGTACACACATAAATTCTTAGCTATTTAATTGGATCGTATTACGTATAGTCAGAGCTGTGGCGCAATATTGGGCGTTATTCGTACACTTAACTATCCGACGCGAGTTATACTAGCTCGTTTTTGTATCCCCTTGGCGGTTAGGGTGCGTGCATACTGAAGGTAATATAAACATCCGAGACGAAAATTTCAAATAAAGCTAAAAAAGATTCGCTCACGCCATCCCAGAAGGGTCCCCGAAGGGGAAACCAGAGGTGTTGCACAACATCACCCACATTGCACCGAATATGATTAAGTGTCAACGTGACAGAGGGTGAGTCGACCACCGTCTCAGGAACTATACATACGTCTTTGAATTACTTCTCAGACATATACAGGTTTCTTCACGATGTTAAATTGCTGCACATATGTTATCAGAAAAACTCATTGGTACAGCCCCCGCTGGGGTTAGGACTTTTGTCGCTGGCGTAGCAGGCGACTGCTCAAACCCCGAGGCGACTACGGCTTTTTGATAATAAAGCTGTTAAATTACAGGTCCCGTCTCTGATGATGGTGGGCCTACCATCATCGTATACCTGTATACATTTACATTCCCAAATCTTTGTCAGAGTCCCATAAGATTCTTAGTAAGAGGAAGGTTTAGGTCATTTCAAAACCCCAATCCACGTGTGTGATTTTGAGCACAATGTGTGTATTTAATTAATTATGATTAATATATTATTTTGAAAATTCTAAATTAAAAAAAACTAAAACCAAATATTATTTTCGTAACTCGATATTCAAAATGTTGCTCATGTACGTACGCGCCTTTGTGAACTAGCGCTACCACCCAGTTTAATAAGACCTCTGACGCTTGGTCATTGGCCCCCCAATCTTCTGCCATGTTGCTACTGAAGCAGGGAGCAGAAGCTCTACCTAATATGGTTATCTGTGGATGTGTGTGTTAGTCGTTCACAGGATGGCAGGTGGAGGTATTTTTAAATGTGTGTGTGATGCACCACTCCACATAGCTATACCTAGGTGGAAAGGACAGTTGGAACGAAAATTATTCTGGATGTTTTATGAAGTGGAAAAACAACGTCAAAATCATTCATCATATTTGAGTTTATTACTTTAGCTGTAATAATGTAAGTAGAGAAATATGTCACTTAGCAAATATCTATATAGTCCTCTGACAGTCCCAAACGATAATGGTGCGCGATGAATATTCATCATATTCGTATTATATATTTATTCTAAGTCAATTCTAGTTGGCAAGTACAATTCCCATACCTTATAACGTACTCGGTACTCGTAAATAGTTATCGTATTTAGTTATCTCCATCTTATAAATGAGAACATTCTCATAACAAAATATTTCCCAGTAAATCCCATGCCACTGGCAGAACTCCAACTATTTATACTATCACGAAGAAATTGTCAAACAAGAAAAACTACACATCACGCATATTTCACGGAGTTTGAAATGCGCCAATTTAATTTTCACCCACGTAACCTACTGCTGGCATACAAACCATTTTCTGGAGTCGAAGCCATCAACGAAATACAATACGTGATACTTTTCGATGCGATTGTACGAGGTGAGGGCCCGCTCATCGGGAGAATTGCGGAGATCAAAAACAAAACGTCCTATGGCAGTACAGGGGCACGCCGACTGGGGCTATTTCGCCCTCCGGAACGCACTCCATACCTCTCCGCGCTCAAATGTCTCAACTCACATTTACAGCTTTGCGACTTACGCCTTTATGCCTTCTAGCTGATGCTATTTGAGTCCTCACGCAAGACTAAAAAGTAGCAACCGCCAATCGTGTGTAAACACTTAGGACTTTTGCAGGCGAGAATACACATTCTTATCTCGCCTGTAGCAAGGTGATTTACTATAATTAGAAAGATAGCGGTAGATGCCTTTGTTATAATTTTCCAGGCTGGCTTCCCCGCGCAAACTCATGAAAATGCCCCGCCATTTTGTAATGTGCCTTGTTTTTTGATAAGGGTATTAAAATAACGGCGTTTTCGGGCAGTTGTTTAGTATAGCTTGTTTCGGTATTTGTGTAGGTGCCTAGGTACGTGAGCGTACATTTTGAATGCAAATTGGAAGAGTTGCTAATGAATTTCAAGGAAACAAATTATTTTGTGCTTGTACCGTTCCTATAGTCGGTGCCTTTGTTCGTTTATCCCAGCAATAATTGAATTTGCCGAGCTTACTAAGTGTATACTGTACATAGTTTTAATCGAATCGTTACTATTATGTACACAAATATACCGACAAGGGTTTTATCTTATAATGTTCTTATTTTTAATTTTGGCTTTCTAATTGGTAAATAATAAAAACGATGGAGGAAACCAATGAGAATTATTTAAGGCGCTTAGGTAGATTAATCTTTTAAGCTACTTGGCTATAAGATTTGCTGATTATGACTTAATACGCTTTGCAAGCAACGGTACTTTTATCAAATATTATATTTACTCAATTTTTATATATGATTTAAGGATATACCTAACAAGTACTCCCCTGTCTAACTTTTATCATAATATTAATATTATGATTTTAAATGCAAAATAAAAATTAATAACATATATATTTTTCAATACGATTACCTCGTTATATATTTGATATGCTTTTAACAAACTAGGTCATAAGATTAGATTTTAATTCAGGATACGAAGACCAAAAACTGTCCTAATTCTAGAACACACATTTTGGAGTAGCTACAAAACGAATGCCTCAACTCGTTTCTTTAAAACCCAGTTCTATAATCTGAAACATGAAGTTCAAAATAAAAATAAATAGTTTAATTACCATAATCTTATGATTGCTACGAAAACTGTAGCACAATAACAGCTACGACATGTAGGAAGCTACGCCGTAGCCTAATGTACTATTTTGAATGAGCCTAATGTTTCAAATGCGATAATGCAAATTCCGCCCAATGGATGGTAATTTCAGACACCATTACTGAAAATTCAGCCACGTTTCTCTCCCGGGTTTTACATGTATTTTCGCGTCATCAGATACTGCTTTAATTTTTGTGTGAATTATTTTAAGGGACTTTTTAGCACATTTTCGTACATAATATTTTGGTAGTTAGTAGTATAAGAAAGTAGTTCTCGTTCCCGTAGGATTATATATAAATATAGCCTATATTAATCAGTGATAATGTAGGAATTAATTAGTGAAATATTTTTTTAAATCGATCCTGTACTTTTTGCACCAATTCGTTCGTATTAGTATAAATAAGGATAGCGCAGTGAAAGTGTCGTTTTTGACATGCATCCTTAAGATCTAAATTATTAAGTTCATAAATTATTGGCAAAAAACTTTTAAGGATGAATAATCGCTTATCTTTTTTGTGCAATTAGGTGATTTATTACTTCTGATTCTCATGCCAAAGGATGGTTTATTCATAGCATAAAATGCTGACCTTAAATGAACTATTATTATAAGTTTTAAAGTGTGATATTTCTCCGATGCATCGAATCATGTGGAATATAAAATCCTACTGTAACATCAACATACCGTAACGTTCTTATTCAATTGCATGGAAAATCGGCGGGATTTCATCCACCCTTCTACCCTCTGTCCTCTCTGTCTAACATATAGCCGCATGGAGAGATAAAAGTTGAGGCAAACGTAATTGAGGGTAATATAGAAATAGTTTCAGTCTAGACAGTAAGTTGAAAGTTGCGAATTACTATGAATATGCACTTAATATTTATTATAACCGTCGACTGTCAAATAGTAGTGGGTGTTAAACATATCATGAATTTATTCAAAAGGTGTAATTTTGGAATTACAAACAGACATTTAAATTTTATTTATCAGTACATAGATATAGATAAAAAGTAGTCACAGTAAATTATTTTTATAATTTCATTGTCTCGTTGAAGGTGAGAAGCACGTACTCCACATACATTTTAACCTCAATAAAAACACAGTAAAGGTTCACCAATCTTAATTTACTTAACTATTTCTACTTAACCCTCTAATTACGTAAACATTGCTTTAATGACGGGGGGCTTAGGACGGGAATAACTTCACTAAGTACATCACTTAACTCAACCTTACCTGAGATTCGATGATAATACGTAAGCATTGATTTATTTGAAGACGTCCAGATTCTTCACCAATGTAACACACACCGGATGGGTGCTGAAAATGGAATGCTTTATTTATTTAATCAATTTATATAATAAATAATAAAAAAGTTTCGGATATGTTCGTGTATCTTCGTGTATGTTTAAGTCGACTTTACGCCCAAAAATTTTTGTCTTATTTAAAAAACTACCTCAACAACTTATCATTAGATAACGATTTATTATTGCTAAATAGAATACAATTCGCTTAGATTGGGAAATACAGGCTACAATAACATTAATATTTTATAGTAACCTTCATTTTTATTGTGTTTAAAGCAACACGACATAATCGAGAAGAAAGAGTGACGATAGATAAGTGTATAGATTAACATTAGATCACAAATTATAATAGTGTCTTTAAATAAATTATCCATTTAAGTAGGTAAGTACTTTCTCCACATGAGGCCTTTATTTGCTCAATTTATCTTCATTGCTTCCATAACTGGCGTTTACTAAAAACACCTGCGGTCAACGAAAACAAATACAGTGGGTACAACATTCACCTGTCGCCGTTTATATACCCCCATAAACCTAACAAGCACCCATAAACATATTATTACCTATTAATTTCACACCACATTAGCGAAACACACAATAAAACTTTAACATTTTGGTTCAGACACAGAGATTTCGACTTTTCTGCGCAGCGCCATCTCTCGGCGAGCGCCAGAGTCGAGAAAAAGATTATACGAATTTATACGACCGAGTTTATAGCGTCGTAAAAGTATGCCGTAAAACCGAAGGGCACGCACGCCCTCTGTTAATCGTTCAGAAAGCGATATTGTGGCGAGGCCTCCAGATAGATTACTTTAGGAATCGAACGGGAATAACTTGGCATTTGTCTATTTACGGGCCCGTGCTATGCGGAATTGCGCAAGTACTGCAGTAAAACGTGTAATAGGTTATTCTGTTATCATCCGATAGTTATCCATACATACATATAAAGGTAAAGAGTTTGTTTGTTTGCTTATCTTATTAATCTCAGGAACTACTATTCCGATGTTTTATTATTTCAGTGTTGCTTATTTATCGAGGAAGACTGTATAGACATCATCACACTAATATCAATTGCGGGCTAAAGTTAGCGTTAGCCCAAAGTAGCTATTCTACTCGGAATAAGTCGCGGGCAAAATCAAGTTGGTTATAAACATACATATACTCACGCCTGTATTCCCCGAAGGGGTAGGCAGAGGTGTTGTAATAACAACACCCACTTTTCACCGAAGATGATTAAGTGCCAAGATGATGAGTCCATCGCCGTCTCAGACACTATAAATACGTCATTGAATTACTTCTCAGGCATGCAGGTTTCCTCAAGATCTTTTCCTTCACCGTAAAGCACGTGATGTGAAATGACTGTACATAAGTTTTTTAGAAAAACTCATTGGTACAGGCCCCGTTGGGATTCGAACTTGCGTCGCTTGCGTAGCAGGCGACTGCTCAAACCTCAAGGCCACCACGGCTCTCTTGCTCTTGGTTATAAAAGCTACGTGAAAAGTATCAATGCACTACAAACAAAATTTACCGTATATATATGTAATAAGACGTGTTTATTATGACTAGCTCATAGGTGTTAATAAGCGTTTACCCCCTAAATTAGATAGTTTTCACGGAAGTTTCGTAATAGTTCGTTATAAATGAATGACGGTACCAAATCTTACTTAACCTACGTAGGTTTAACCCAACTGGCATTGCTTTTGAAAAGTAGTTTTCTCACGAGCCTAGTATTCCTTCTCCTTCACATGTGTGGTAAGTATTTTCATATTTTCGACAACCCTTCAAGAATCCAATTAATTTAGTACAAAAAATCCAATGTGTTAATCCATATTAATATCTTCCATAAATGGGAAAGAAGTGTCTCTGTCTGTCTGTCAATCTGTTACCATTTCACGGATAAAGCGCTGAACCGATATTGCTATAATTTTATATGGTGATAGCTTTGACTCCAAATAGTACTTTTAAAATAATAACGCGTACAAAGTCGAGGGTAAAAGCTACCTATAGTCAATAAACGATGTGTGCTAAATTGCATCTAAATCTGTTCAGTTATTTTTGCGTGATAACTATGTAAGTAATATAAGTACTTACGAGTATGATAGTAACACATGAGTTTGAATTTTATTCTATCAAGGTATCTATACATATATATACAGATAAATAAAATTGACATGTCTATTTTTAATCCAAATTAATAGCTTTTCAATAAATACATATGAAAGTACCTACGGTACGGTTGACACTCATATAAAAAAACAATATTTACGCATTTTTTTCTGTCTGTTTGTTCCGGGTGATTTTCGAATCGGCTGGAATTATAGCGGGACTTTCATTAGCAGATAGTTAATGTTACAAGGAGTAACTCATACTACTTTAATTAAAAAAATACATAAAGATGCAACCACATGCAGCCGCCCGACGCTCGTATCCCGCGCATCTAAAAGGAACTACGTCATGCAGCCGCTCCAATCACGTATCGCTATATATCACGTGACCACATTTGTTGCTGGAAACAAGCGTCGAGCGTCTTACATCAGGCTACACCTTTAGAGTTTCGCGGGCCACTCATGAAATTTTGTCTACGCGTGTGAAAGCCCAGGGCACAGATATTTAATTTATAAAAATCGATACCCAACCGCGAAGACGGCTTGATAACTATTAAACAATTAAAGCTAGACGCTCCTCCTCAGCGGCAGTAAACCCACCCAACAATTCTATCACCCTCAGTCTCGTTAAATTTTTATTGACTTCAAACTGCGTGACTTTAAAAATACACAAATTTATGGTCACTCAAACTGGTAACGATTATTCAACACGTCGTAACTATTTTTATTGCACCAATGTAAACAAAGCATCTTTTGGACATCAATCGGCCCCTTTTTCGCGCTTTTGAGTAATAATAATGCTGTATAAAACAGTTTTTTTTTATAGTGACACTTTTACATAATTAACGCGGAGAATATAAAATAAATAATCTGTTCATGTTTATTCAATCAACTATTATTTGATGAAAGATAATAGAATCCAGATTTTTGAGATATCGAATAAATTATTGGTAATTTAATAAGCATAAAATAAAATCTAACTAAAATAAAAATAAAAATTCCGATTCTAACCTCATCTCTGGTAAATTAGTAACAACACGTTTGCAACTTCATTGCAAGGGAGTCATCGAACTTATTAATGCAAGCACACGCTCACAGATGGCAGCATAATCCTCTGCTTTTCAAAAGTTGTTTAACAAGTTCACTATCAATTATTGTAAATCGAAGTTTCGTCAACAGATGGTGCTGTTGTTTATTACATAATAAATATTTTTTTAACATATTATTGTATCAAAAACATAAGTGGATAATACAACAGATAATGCTGAATATATTTATCAAGTCAAGGCCACTTTTAAATGACGACATGTCTATTTAAATTAAGGCCTATCTTACATTTTTAATTGAATCCTCTTATTGTTTTACCCTCAGTCGAGGTCCCCTCATGATTTTACTTAATTTTTACTGCGGAATTGTCTGTCTTTTATCCTGTCACGGCTGAGCCTTCGTACTGATTAGGTAGAACTTTTGAAAGGTCCTCCACTCAAAAAATCAAACATATTATTATGCAGACTTAGATACAGAAAAGCTAATATTATTATATTTTTAAAAGCAAAGTCGTAAGAGACAGAAGAAAGCGTATCTAACTATGAAATTGTTGAAACTTTTCAAAGTCAGACATAAAGGATTTGTTTCGCAAAAAAACAATTAATTAAAAATACATTTAATGACCTAAGTACTTACCTACAGATCATACTTGGTTTTGTTCCTCTGATGTTTTTGTTTTGCAGAAAGCCCGTCAGTAACCACATGTTTTCTTTTATTTTTGTTTATTTTATAATAATGCTAGTTGTGTCTCGCGGTTTCACCGGGGTTTAATTTCATGTGTGACCTGTGGAACCATAATGTTTTTTATTATAAAAGGGCAACGGGCAATTTGACTAAATTGCCCGTTAAAGTCGCGTCAAAATCGGTCCAGCCGTTTCGGAGGTTAACCGGAATAAACAGACAGACAGAGATTTAAACATTTTAAAAATTGGTTTTTTCATGTCAGTATCGTATATACTTTCATATGTATTAAGTGAAAAGTTGTAATTTTTGAATTACAAACAGACACTTCAACTTAATTTATCTGTATAGATTTACCTACATAGTAAGCACCATATTCATTTTCACCAACAAACATTTACTTAAGTCAAACTTTTACACTCACATCAACACAACCACAACACTTTTAAAGACAAAACTATACTGACAAGGATATTTTAAATTAGGAACTGCATTAGTACCATCTTGTAAAAAACAGAAATATTTGTAAGAAGGGTTGGTTACAATTCTTGCATAATTTTGAACTATTCTGTATTTTTATAAGTATGGCTAAAATGTTTGAAGTAAGCCGAAGGGATGGTTGAAAAAAGGTGATTTTATGATTACGTCAGTATTGTAAAGAAGTGGCATAAACATCTTATAAATATAACCGTTATTTTGTTTCAGATCTTCTGAACGTAGCGGTTCTTAAGGTAAGTTTTAGTATTTAATTAGCATTTACTTCTCCCAAGCATTAGTGTAAAATATTGGATCTAGTCTAGACTCCAAACCTGTGGTATCTACACGGCATTTAAATGTACCGTATATTTTAAATTTATAGTACCATCAGAATTAGGTGTTACAAGAAACAAAAAAATCCAATAAAGCGGACATAGTAAAATTCACCATACAGTTTAATTCATTTCTCCGATTATTTTATTAATGATAGATACTTATAGAGGTATGATAACTATTCTTACCATCATGCAGGTAAGATAGCAAGGCTCGAGATTTATCATTTAAAATTAGGTGTTACCCAACTGGGGATTCTACTTCCAGCTTCAGCCTGATAATCTTATCTTAAATATATCTTTAAACGAGCATTTCTCGTATATATATATAGAATCTGAATCTCGGAAACAGCTAAAACGATTTTCATGTAATTTTGTGTGTCGAGGTTTTCAGGGGCAAAAAATTGATCTAGTTAGGTTTCATCTTCAGAAAATTTAATTTTAACCATGTTTTCAGGCAATGCTACAATATCATTAAACTATACCCCAGTTCGAATCCAAATTGCACCGGTATTTTTCCATTTTTTTTCAACTTATAAAGCACAGCTCGATCCACCAGGTTCTGTTATCTTAAAGTAGTGTTGTTACTGCGGCGAGTAAGGTCTTCAGTCGTCTACCTATGGGTGTTGGAAGCGTGGAAATTCTGTGTTAGCACAGCACAGTATAAGCAGTGGAACTTTTTGGTGCCAAAATAATGTGAGTGTTGGCACAGCGACTCTATCTTCTATATATAAGAATTTATGTGTCATCATGGCTACCTTTAAACTATGATAAACTGTAAATGCGACATTTGTATAATATAAGGCTTGTAAGTTTTCAATCATGTAACGTTTACTGTTTTATGTAATAGCTGTTTGTTTGTGGTCCAAATAAATAAATATATAAAAACACATATAATTAAATATTAATGATATGACACCTCACAAAGAATACACTCTTTGTGAGGTGTATCCTCTAAGAAAGGATGAATTTTCCAAAAAAGCTTTTTTATTCTCTGGGAATAACACGCGGGTGAAGCCGCTGACGGAATATAGTTTTTAATAGGCAATTAACTAATTAGTTCATAACTACCTCAATACCCAGCAAGATGACTTTACTACCTTTCAATAGTCTTTAGTAAACAGATATGTATTCGACAGTCCTTTTGGCAAAGACCAAATTAATCTCGCCGCGCCATCTAGCGGGCGGGCCGACAGTTTTTATCGGATGATTAAATCGTCGCCGGCTACCCCTTTATGTGTTCAGTGTGCGCGTATCACTTGTTTGTTTTCTACGAGGGAGATACAATCTATAGGTGTTCGTAGCAATTTATCTAGTCATTAGATCTGTTATCTATTTTATAGCAGCACAAATACATATTCTACTTTTCCAACCAATTTTGTTGGATTGTTTACCAGGTTGGGTGTCATTTGGGAATTGTAACGCTCTTCGTGTTCCAATATGACTTCGCGGAAATATTTATCTATTTACATATGTAACATAAACATATACGCTGTAAGACTAGACTAAACACGGATTAAAACTATGTCCATCCCTATTGAAATCTGTATCACAAAAAGAGATGGAACTACTCATAAATCTTGGACTATCTAAGCCTATGTTTAGCAATAAGGAGGTTTACATTTTCTGTAGAAAAGAAGCTAATTCCATATAGGTTCTCATATACTCTCTAGGTAGCTTAGGTGCCATGAGTTAGTGGCGCTGACATTGAATCCACAGTAGTTATTTTATGAGTCTGTATGTATGGCGAGACGTGAATAAAATATATGCGCAATTGACCCCCACTATTTTCGTTGAGTGGTTATAACTCGTGACGGCACCTGTACTAGTTATTTTTGTACATCTGTGGTGTATAAATCTGTTTGTTAAAAAACGCTGGTTACTCGGAGACCTTCTCGAAAATAACTGTTTCCCTTCATATCTAATTGGAAAAAAAATTTCAGATATAGATTAACATCTCCATGCTTTTCCCCACAGGGTTCATAGAGTCATACTTACTAGTAGTATAAATTGTACTGTCGTCTGTACTAGAATTGAGATAATGGTTAAGCAATAAAATTAATATAATTGAATTTATAATTCCTAATCGAATTGTAGAATTACATTCCTAGAATTTGGTATTCATGGTAAGTTGATTAGATAAATCAAGAACATAAAATTGGTATAGATTAGGGCTGACTGAGGAACGTATGTGTACTTACGCTATGCAGAGTTGTCTAATTCCTATAATATAGCTAGCTTATACCCATTGCATTTGAAGATATAATTCCAATAAGCTTTCAACAGAAGTCTGATTGGAAATCCACCCTAATTTCTGCTATGACTCGCGTCGAATACATAGTCAATTTCATAGATTATATTGTATATCCACACTCCATTGCATGCTAAAGCCTTTTTAAAAAAGTTAGCCTAATGTAACTATTCCACGTGGCCATCTAAAAGCTAAGTCTTAAATATCTCCACAGGATTATTTTACACTGGCGAACGTCACGCGGTTTCACTCGCGTAAAAGTCAAAACGTTTGAGCAGTCGCCTGCTACGCAAGCGACGCAAGTTCGAATCCCAGCGGGGCCTGTACCAATGAGTTTTTTCTAAAAAACTTATAAACAGTGTTTTCATACCACGTACTTTATGGTGAAGTAAAACATCGTGAGGAAACCTGCATATTTTTGAGAAGTAATTCAATAACGCATGTAAAGTGTCTGAGACGGCGATAGACTCACCATCTGTCACGTTGGCATTTAATCATCTTCGGTGAAAAGTGGGTGTTGTGATTATAACTCCTTTGCCTACTCCTTCGGGGAATACAGACGTGAGCACATATATGTATGTATTAATCAGTGATAATGTAGCAAACAAATGGTGAAAGAATTTTTTAAATTTACTTTAAAGTTACAGTACTTTTTGAGTCAATTCGTTACAAACATACTTACCAATCTTTCCTCTTTATAATATTAGTATACATCGCATAAAGCACAGAAAATCTAAATAAAGAGGCAGACAACTTGACAATTCCATTAACGAATCGACAAGCTGGCTATCGGACCAGTAAATCAAGTATATTGCCGAGAAAAATCTCAAATTAAACTTGGAAACTCGTTAATGCGTCCGTCGATTTATAGTCAATTAAAATGTACACGGTGGGGCCAATTAAACCTTATTTCCTTATTTATCACTATTGGTTGTTTAGTTTATAATACCTGTTATATCTCTATGTGAACCGATTTACTTCGCATTAATTGGCTTTTATTTTGATCGTGAATTTATATTATGTTGTAAATAGATAAGAGACAGAGAGATATATGCGCACTTATCGTAAGTCTCTGAGAGAACGGATTTTAGATCGATCAATACAGGAGCAAACTGTTTTATGTACGTCCATTTACACGTAAAGAAATCAAAATCCTATACCCAATAATAAATAATAAAATAAATCAGCTTGTCGTTTACTCCAACGAAGAAAGACACACCTAAGGGCTATTTTTAGCATTGCTTAGACTTATTTAGAACTTGTTATAATTATCTCCTACCGATTTTTCTACGGCGGCTAATCTCAATGAGGAAAATAATCTCAAATCTTTATAGAATTCTTATAGGGTGGTAGGAATTCTTATATTACACTATCAAAATTAGTATTTCTGTTTAATTCGAATATTTTTCTTTTTATCTTTATCTTACAAACCTGTTATCTGTTGTCATAACGTTACAATAATAATTACATGCGACTATACTTCGGTAGTTAATATTAACGTATATTATTATTGTACATAATATGCTCTAAACAGAAGGTAAGCAAACATAAAATCATCGAAACAAACAGTTCCACAAATATACAGAGCGAAACAGGAATAAAAGTAATCTATTAACTCCATTCCATCCATAGGCATGGTCAATACAACAAATTTTCAATTACTCCGATGGTAGCAAATTCAGCTGAAATGTAAATTATTTGAATGTATGCATTATAAATATAATTGTAGGTGTTATTGGGCGGAGAGATGAGAGCCAATGGGAGCGAGGAGGCTCACTTGGGCGGCGCTACGGGGAAGAATAATGTTGTTCCCGCGAAGCCTTTGCGCTGGCAACAACCTCGTACTGCTCTGAGACATATGACATTATAGGCTTAGATGCGTCAATTCATTAGTTTTAAATATCTTACTGCAATTAAAAGGGTTTATTAGATATTATCACTCGAATTATTTTGTCTTCAAAGTATTTAAAAAGAATTAATTCGGTAATTACCTTGAAAGCTTTTAAAACATTGAATAAAATATTTAAATTATATGGAGAATTATAAGCAGGTTATTCTACTGGCCAAGTCACTGTTCCGGGAACGATAACTGCATATAACAGATTATACGTAATCAAATGACTGATCCGCTAAGGTACAAATTTTGAATTGAAGAGGCTGTTATCGACTTGTAGAACCATTATTTTAATCCAATATAACAAGTACTTTGAAAATGTAAGTTAGAATTGCAGAAAGGTAATACACGCACAGTTGATTTGGTTACGGTCCGTGAGAGGTCCGTATATATAAAGGTAGATATTATTTAAAAAAGTAGATAGAGTGTTTCAGACTCTATATCGATAAATTGACATTGATCCTAAGAGTTAAAAGGGCATATTCAAAGATAAAACATGAACATGAAAAATCGTCCATTTGTTACTCTATGTAATAATAATATATGTAACGACAGCGATTAGGTACTTATATGAACAGCAACAAGACAACCATTTTTATAGCATCGTTGCCATATCGCACCCTTAGAACAATAGGGGCTCAATTCAGGAATGAAATGTTTTTGGAAATCGCAATCTAGATCGGCCGGCAAGTAATTGTTTTACTAGTTTTGAGTGCAATGAGACTTTTTTTATATATTTTATAGTAAAGTCTAGGCGCTGTTTTGTCCATAAATGAAAAAAAATCTCTTTTTTTTAAAGAACTTGGGGTAGAGCATAAATTTTTAGGTCTGTCTATGATGATCCTAATTTGTTTTCACAATATTTGGTGTTGAGCCCCTATCGTTCTGAGGGTGCGATATATTTTTAGCCATTTCCTTCGGTGGTGCTTAATTCAGTTTTATATTTCAATTTATTCTTTATCAGCCGTGAGCTCTCATGCCGGCTAAACATTACCTTACTAAATTCATATTGCATGATAAATTCCATTGCAATAGATCGGAACACAACGTGATACATACTAAGCCTGAAACTAAAGAACTAAAGCCTATAACATGTTATCGAAAAGAATGCCTAATCCAAATTAAAAAACAATATCACAACGGCTTCAATGAAAATCTTAGATTGTGCTTAAAGTTTAAGCAAGTTTTAAGTAGTAAAACTTTTCTTTATCAATTCATTTTCAAATATTCCAACATCCAAACGGCTACAACTATAAAATGAACAAAACCAAACCGGTAGCAGATCACAATGACTTCAAGGTGCAACATGATACACAAACACAATCATGGACAGTTACTACCACCAAATGACTCATAAAATTACCCAAATACCTCACAACACATATTTATCTACACAAATTGTCAGTAAAGCCGTAAACCCGTCGAGCGTACGAGCCAACGTGCGGAGTCTGATGTCAATCATTTAAGTCAAACAAAATATAAAAATCAATTTACAACGACATTCAAACCATTATGCGGAGTGGAAACTGCTTCATTACCACTCACAGGACCCATAAAAACACTCATATGAACGTACAATGACCCTAGTGATTTAATACGCGAATATGTACGTAATAATAGTTTGTTCATTGTTAATTCTTACCACTCCAAGCCTTGGAACGATAAATTTTCGATTAGGAATAGAGCAGAATGTGTCTACGATGATTTAGAGAGAAGGGAAGCCATTTTGCGTTTGCTATTTACCTGCGCCATTGTATGGTTGGACTTTAAAGGCAATTTAAAATCGACCACAATGTAGATGTGCAAAAAATACCCTTTTTGTGTGTGTGTGAAATTACATTTTGCACGTTCATCATGGATGTGCATTTCTCTTTTGTTATTGCCGACGGAGTCGATTGGAATGTCACGGTTTTTTAACTAGAATTTATTTCTTGCCTCAAATATACGAAATACTTGCAAAAAATCTTGTGGGTTTAAGTAAAAACTTACTTATTTGCATTTAAAACAATAGTGTTTTGATTTTTAATGAGTTGCCCTAGAGGAAGTCTTTGTCCAATAATATTTAATGAACCTTTTAAAACATACAATTTCGGTAAAAACAAAGGCAGCTTCGGAGCAACCCTTCCGATTTATGACAGCTAAACAGCCTTAGAACTATCCTTAAATTTCAACATCATTTTTATGTGGCTATTAATTTTCTCTTTTTTATTTCCCGAGTCCCAATGGAACGCGGGCAGGTGGTCCCTACTTAATCAAGACGTTACCGAAAATAAAAAATCAGACAGGAATCTTTTCTTTTTTGTCTGAAATATGGTTTTGTGCGACGTAAGTTATGTGTGCCGAGGAGAGCCGCTTTGTTCACTTATTTATATAAGACATTTTAATTCGATGGGAAAGACGTATGTTGTAATGAATATATTAACAATAAACTACAGAAATGTCCACGTGAACCAGTATGGAACAAAATGGCCTCACGTTGTATTAATAATTCATACAAATGCGCGTTTAATAGGAGCTCACAATTATGTTGTTGGATCGAATAGATAACATTTGAATAAATTTACTATTTAAATATTCCACTTGCAATGATTCAATGCACATAATATGACATGGAAATTGTCTACCACAATGTCTATTCACAATGAATATCATTTGATTCATAAAAGTGTTTGATTGTGTTGCATTTGATCTTGTCTGCGGTGTCATGTTTAATTCGAAGTTCTGGAAATGTTACCAAGTATTTTCCTACATTTTCCTTAAAACTACAAAATCAGCAAAATGTATTCGGAACTTCATCCATATATTAGCATTCATTGTCACATTAACAATATTAATTTTACAATATACATTTTGCAGAACAAAGAGCAAGAGCGAATCGTGATAAAATACCGACCAACACTTAAAGATTTCTGCGCAGATAACGCCTGATTTAGATATCTCGACCTAAGGATTTATTCAACCGACAGATAGGTTTATGGAGGCATTTCGATATTGCCTTCTCACTACTAAATTATGAACCCGATATGCCTAGATACGCCGCGTATTTAGAGGCTTGCGTAACGTCACATCCTACGCAATTGCTGAGGTATTTCTAGTAATATCCTTATATTTCGTAACTTTTGGGTAAGTTGCATTAAATAAAACTCTGCAAGCCGGAATGTACTTATGCCCTATGTATTATGAGGTGCATGTAGCATTCCGTACATTTAAAAATTATCTTTTTACAACAGTTTATTAAATATGCGAATTATTTTAGGTTAGTTTGGGTTTATATGAATGCAAAATAAAAATAATACCTGATAAGTAATTAGCGTGTACGTGCCACCAAAATGATGAGCACAGAAGTTACTTAACAGGAGTTTATATATAGATGAACTATGTCGCATATTTATGGAGATGCAAGTCGGAAATTTTGTATGATCATGAAAACATCCAAATATATCAAACCTACTAACGAAAACCACTAAACCGAACATAACCATAACTCTACTATCGAACTTTAACCTTTAACTACTCTTATAAACTTAGCTGTAATCCACTCAGCGGACGTCGATCTAAAAAAGTCCCTTCGTAGCTGAAAACTTATCCGAGGGCAAAACGGGCGAGGGCCACAAAAGATAAAAGAGATATATAAGTGGCCCTCGGCAGTGCCATCAAGTCGTTACAACAGCAGTAAAATATTTCAAATTGTGCCCAATGCCGCGGAAAACGGAAGTTACGCATTCAAACCCTCCTCCCGTGACCTCGCCTGGACTCTACGTGTTTTTAATTCATGATTCGATTCGTCCTTTGATTGGTATTATTTTTTTGTTTGTTTTGTTATTCTAAAGTTACAAATTACGGTGAATATTACATTTATAAATTCTCAAATATGTACCTATTGTTAAATATGATAAGTTAGCGGTGCACACAATTGTAATGAACATCGCAATAGATTAACGAAGCATGACATAATTATAATATACAAGAATAAATATTAGCTATTTCTCTTTGGTCCATTCAAATCAAAAAAATGCACAATACCAAATACATTTATTGTATAATAGTTACTATTTGGTATACTTATATAGATTTTCCTTGGTCATCTATTGCAACGCCTTCATTCTATTCCACCGTCACGTCGTATAAAGAGGTCAAAGAAGCAGAACTGAACAGGAAAAAGTGGAGGGAGCTTCATCCGCTGCACCGACAAGAGTAACTGTAATCCTTAAATGAAAAAGAAGTTACCATTTCTAAATGTTTAATAAAATGAATAATCTGGAATCCTCCTAACTAATGAATACACATACCCATAAATATATAATGCACTCGTTTGCATTCCACTAGATTCTCAAACAAAATACTTACTAAACAACTTAATACCCACATTATAAGAATTTCGTGTGTTTATAATAAAGGCATGTATTTGAACATGTAAACAATATCTGTATTATCGTAATAGTATGCATGTACGTACATAGCGTCGGTCCATTCCCATGACACAACAATGGCTTACAATTAGATGCAAATATAATTTGAATAGGGCTCTGTTAATGGTCAGATGAAGGGTCCAGCCATGCAAATATTCATAGATGCTGTTAAATTTCCCCAGTGACCGACCCTACGGCATAAAGCTATAATTTAGACAGCTATATCTATATAGATGTCTGCATTCGCTATGGTTGATGTTATTGAATATTATACACGTGGAAATAATTTGATTGGTAATTTTGTAATTGTTGTGGGACTAATAGTATTCATACGTGACAAAGGCGCCGTGGTGCCCTTGAGGTTTGAGCAGTCGCCTGCTACGTAAGCGACGCAAGTTCGAATCCGAGCGGGGCCTGTACTAATGAGTTTTTCTAAAAAACTTATGTACAGTGATTTCACACCACGTGCTTAGCGGTGAAGGAAAACATCGTGAGGAAACCTGCATATTTCTGAGAAGTAATTCAATGACGTATGTAAAGTGTCTGAGACGGCGATGGACTCACCATCTGTCACGTTGGCACTTAATCATCTTCGGTGAAAAGTGGGTGTTGTGATTACAACACCTCTGCCTACCCCTTCGGGGAATACAGGCGTGAGCATATGTATCTATGTAAATGCCAATCATATTAATAGTGTCGCATGAATGTTTTTGTATTATTGATGATTGTAAAAGTGAAAGAAGCGTATCTAAGAACAAAGAAAATACTCCAAATTTTACTAACCATAATCTCCCTGGTCTTATCCCACACATTAGGGTCGGCGCTTGATTCAACCCAATGTGGCTGATCACCTGATTATTATACCTAACGACTGCCATCTGACCTTCGCAACCTCTTTTACGAGGAAAATCGGTAATCTGGGTAAAGTTAAACTCTCCTAGGCCTCCGAGTGACCTGTAACGATTTCCAAAGATGCGATTGGCTACCGGGACCGAAGGCTTGACGTGCTCTGCGTGGCACGGAGACACAGGCCGCCACTCATCCAACTATTGGCTTGGGTTAGGGTTGCTTAACTTCGCTTGAAGTTTAGTTTTTCAGTAATCCCAATATTATCTCTCCTATCAAATTTCGGTTATGACGGCTAATCTCAACGAGGATTAGCCAACTGCGCAGGAGATATTATAGAGCACGAGCAGTCTTTATTCCCTCACTTTCATCGTCGGATGGGACGGCGATCCAACACGACCAGACAGAGATCAGTCGTAGGACCAACGGCTTATACCAGTCTCTATATTTCAATCCTAGTGTAGTCCCAATAACCTAAACTTAAACAATTTAAATATTACCTTATTTCCCAAAACTTGATGCGTCAAAAAATCCCAATAGGTACCACGTTATTGAAATTGCTTAAAAACACTCCCGTAAAACCTATTCCATTTTCAAATAAACAATTGTTATGAAAACCATAATGTGAAATACACGCAGTAGTGTAATATACAGTATATCAACATGCAGATTCAATGTTCAACGGCGCGAGGGTAGTTTCACGGTTGGACTCCTATAGACGATGCTCTGTTTAGTTATTGTACTGTTTGCTTTAAAATTACTGTGCTAGGGTCCTTTTAGAGTGGTGTTACGTGTCTTGTGAAATTTCCATATATTTGCAGTGAGTATACCAATTTTATAGGTACATACTAATAAATATTGAAATCAAAAAGTACTTTCAAGTCGTTATACAGGATATACTATCGCTGATAAAAGTGTGTCTAAGATTATAAAATACATCATTGTTATATGGGTGTGTCCGTTAAATGGGACTGTAATATAGAAGTAGAAAGGAGGTTTATGATTTATGCTCTAACCAAAATTGAAAGACGATTTAAAACAATTAATTATTTATTGATCAAATCGAAAACTTGGCTACCACCCGGAAGATGGCGCTACCTGTAGAGATATAACGAAAAGTATGATTAGTAAATTTGTTACCGAGTAGTAATTAGGGATAAAATAAAAATTGCATTGTGAATATTTTAACAATTTATTTATCGAACATTATCTTGTGTTGTTGATTCTAGGGAATATTTATAATTTACTGCAGTAATTTCATCAATTTCATTTTAAGAAGGAAAACATTTTGAGAAAACTTTTATGTATTTGTGTCGTGCCTGAGACAGCGATGTGACTTACCACTTGTTACGTTGGCACATAATAATCTTCAGTGTAAAGTGGGTGTTGTTACTACACCCCTGCTTACCCCTTCGAGGACCCTTCTGGAATAGAGTGAACACGCAATTACATAAGGTAACCTTTACATGAAATGTCCCAAAGTCCAGATCACAATAACCTATGAACTTACCGCAGTAAATTCAGAATTCATACATACATTATGCATGTAAATGCTTTTAGGTGTTTGGGCGAAAATTATTCCAAGTAGGCATTCGGTATGACATTTATATGCTTGTTGAATAATGCTTTATTTTTATGGCGTTCGTAACATCGCATGAAATGGCGGAACCACTGCCACATATATATACTCGGACTGGATAGGATGGGGATATTTTTACTTTACCTGAAATAAACCTTGATTGAGAAGAAATAAGGATGACACTTCATTCAATCGTTTTCACGATATGATTGGACATTTTTATTAGGTGGCAATAAAAGGATTCGAATTAAAAGTAAAAAAAGCGTCTATGCTCTTCCACCATAATCTTCGCTACACATTAAAACTCCTGTGTTTTCAAGAAGAATGAAACCCAACCGACTATTTTTCCGTCCTGTGCTGGGGCCGACGCGCGCCGAGTCACTAGCCTTAAACATGTCCCTAAATAATACCACTCAGATCCAGCTCCCTAGCTCATCCCCCAGCAACGCTTTAAGCCGAGGTCCGAGCCCCGCACTGGGGTGCTTTTAATCCGGTTAAGCAGTGGAGGTAACTCCCCCCTACCAACTGCGAGAGACCATATCCAAAAAAAAAAAGAAGAATGAAAAATCTTGTTACTGGTATTACGGTCTTTACTCTACGAAATATACTCCTTAGCTATGTCATAATTTTCAACAATGCATGAAGTGAGACCATGACTGAATCCTGGTTCTAGATACTGGGGGCTGTACCCTCCACCTTACAGAACATCGCAGCCAAATAATGCTACCTTTGAGTGTTGTGTTCCTGCGGTGAGTAAGATCGCCAGTGCTCCATAGAGGAGTAGAGTCACTGTGCTAGCCATAGTTGTTATTATGTTAACTCAGGGATTTCATTAATTGTAGGGTAGGCAAAGTGTGAAAAGCACTTGGTGTCACCGTCGTTGGATGCATTCACTTGCTAATCGCCTTTGTAGACAATTTAAATTGATCCCCAGGTGCATCATAAATGGGGACCAGTACGGCATAACTCACTTTGTAGTAGGTATAAAAACAAATGCAGGTTTTTTCTTAAGAGCCGAAGAGAAGTTAAGAGCCGTGGTGGCCCTGAGGTTTGAGCAGTCGCCTGCTACGCAAGCGACGCAAGTTCGAATCCTAGCCGGGCCTGTACCAAATGACTTTTTCTAAAAAACTTATGTACAGTGATTTCACACCACGTGCTTTACGGTGAAGGAAAACATCGTGAGAAAACCTGCATATTTCTGAGAAGTAATTCAATGACTTATGTAAAGTGTCTGAGACGGCGATGGACTCACCATCTGTCACGTTGGCACTTAATCATCTTCGGTGGAAAGTGAGTGCTGTGATTACAACACCTCTGCCTACCCCTTCGGGGAATACAGGCGTGAGCATATGTATGTAGGTTTTTCTTACTAAAAATATTGCATTGATCACTTCCAGTTCCTATTTTGCACCTTCGTAGTAAGGGCTCAGGTAAAATAAACATACGCATAGGGTACCTTTGTGAAAAGTCGTTGATATTGAAATAAGGTGCTTGCGTATAGCATCCGATCTCGGTTATCGATATAGCTTTATCCATAAGAGCCTATAGCTTCCTGTTATCTACTTCCTTTAGATACGCGCCTCGCAAAACTTCACTTATGAAATATAACATAACTTTAAAAAGTTAGATTAGTTTTGGGAGTATTAAAACTTTCAGTCTAACTGGATATTAGTGTGGAAACTTAAAACATTATAACTAAAATATCCAACCCGTATATATTTTTTATTAACTTGTTATTTTTCCAACTTGATTACATTTTCGTACTTTCTAAATGAATATAGCGATAGTGAGACGGTAAAAATAAGTAACTTGGTTAAAAACTTCGGTTCGGAAACTGTGATAATACAGCCCTCTGGGTATAACTTAATTATTAAATCATTAAAACACTGCCATAAAATTATCAAAATATATAGGATAGTAATATCACGAAAGTATTTTTATGGGGACATTTTCAAAATTGTAGCACGCATAGTATGATTTACGACCGACAGTCACGCAGCACGAAATAATCTGCTAATGACCTGCCCTTTAAATAATTTAATGACTTCATTTATTTTTTGGAAGCTATACAAAACCATCTGTTTAAAACTGGTGATATTAATATGTCAATGGAAAATGCTATCTCTGAATCTATATTAATTTTATAAATTCAAAAGTGTGTGTCCTTCTGCTACATATTATTGTTATAGAGGACAGCTGCGACCCCAAGAAAGGATAAATGTTATTTAAAAAAACTGTCGCTATGTCGCGGGGAATTTCTAGCTCATAATAGTCTAATTCAAAGTTTATTTTGATAGTTATTTCATTAGCGTATGTCTGGCTTTTTATTTTCATTGATAAGTAAAATTCAAAGGATAAAGTCTTCAATTCAAAAGTAATTTTATTATATTTAGTGAAGTTCTTACACTAATAAATCTAAAGTCTTTATAAAACTGAATACTAAGATGGTAGTGTAAATACCTTAAATATTAAGATACATATATTTTTTTTACTTAAAAAGTCTATTCTAAAAAGTAGTCTAGTCTTTTTTTCTTTAGTTCTATTCTATTAGATTTAAGTTAAAAGTATATAATAATTATGTAAAATACTAATAAATGGTATATCCTATTAATAAACAGCTAAATTCTTCAAAAACAAACTCGGGGCGTATAATTTTGAAGGAGTAACTTCGAACTGAAGTTGATGTTCGTAGATTTTCATTTGTCATTTTATCATATCATAATCATAGTTATAAAATTGTGTCAATGGGGTAATATAAGTCCCGAAATAGGCCTCGCAACCGTTGCCCAATTAAAATCAATAGCTGAGACTTCCATTTCTTCAATCAAATTGCCTAACCAACAATAACAATAGCGAATACTAAGGGTGCTACAATTTACGCCCACAACAATACGCGAACCAAATACGCTTTCGGCAATAACAGGGCAACATTCTAACAATTTAATACGGCATAAACAATACGAATACACGGTTGTACGCGCCTCCGGGCTGTGTAACTAACTGTGTATGTGTATATGTAGTGTACACAGTATTTATTGTGTATGGTATTGTGGTGCGATCGTTACCGTATATCTGAGTGGGGGCGGCGAAACCCTATCATGAATCCTGATACGTACGCTGGCTTAACGCGCGCCGCGGGCTTGGCGTGCACTTTGAATTTCTTTAGTGGTATGTTGGAATGGTTTGGCAAAAGTGACCAAACATCAATACAAGTCGCATCTTTCCATGGACACAACTACAAAGCCTTCGATAAGTTTAGATGTCTTAACCTGGCATAAGTTATCCCCTGACCATTATGACAGTTTCAAATTATAATCTTACTTCTTCTTTAAATTTTGAAAGGAGTTATTGCTCAGTTTCTTGGCGGGTTCTTCTCAGCAAGAAACCTTCCGATCCAGGTAACATTTTTAATCAGGCACAATATATTTTTTTGAATCCTCTATTATATTTATTCATATTATAGAATATAGCAACGTACTTACTTCGATTACGAATGTCAAATATACTAATTTACAGTGAATAACACAATGTATTATGCTCGTCATTATATATAATAATTTCTTACTTAATTTATTATTTACACATTTATTTAAATTAATAACACATTTATTTGCTAACCCATTTACCAATTTTAAAAATCGCTTAAGAAAATGCTGTTGGCAATAAATAATAAAAAATATTCTCACTTTTTAAGTATTGTCGACAAAACACAGCCAGCAACATAGATCAGCATACGCAGTGCGAGCGGGTTTGTTGATTAGACGGGGATTCGGTGACCCCCGAGCGTTAATGGGTTTAATCGTCTGAATGGTCCGTCGACAATTTATGTATCATTTTCGATCCTGCTACGCACGTCGGATTATGCACACAACCCTCCCACGCTGTAATGGTGATGGCTAGATATGTGAATTTATAATGTTATTCCAACCCGTTGATTGCTTAGGGTAAGTGGACAATGGGTGTAGTGGTGATACAAGTACTTATATATTGTTTAGGGTTTTCATACTGAGTTTGCTAACTGTGAACTGTATGTGTGTGTGAATTTTATGTTGAAATATAGATACTGAATAAGCTTGCAAAATATTTCAGTGTCATGTTTACCATGCTATACTTATAGCTTGTCATGGTAAACAATACTTAATTCAGAATTTTCTGAAAGAAGCAGTTTAGTAAACATATATCGAAGTGCTCTCTAATACTTACGTAATATTCTTTTCTCTATATATATCCTTAATCGCAATTGAATTGAAATATTAATATTTATACCTAAAATCAAAATAGATTTTTGGATGATGAATGATACTTGCATCCAATTTTGTACCGTTACTTAATATTTATTACATAATTATTTTAATTATTTGATACCAGTTGCTGAGTTTCTCGCCGGTACTACTCAGTCAATTCTTCATAAGTGCATTAAAATAATTGTTAATAATAAGTGCATACCAGGGCCTAAACCACATAAATCATTTTTATTTTCAATATCAAAATGAACCGTTATAAAAAGACCTAAAATATTAATGTTAAATTTACAGGGCATGTACTTAAACTAATCAAGGACGCTACGCAATTATTCTTATTGTAATTACTAACCTTATATCTACCCACAAATGAGTATATACAGGTACAGCGTTCATCAGCATTTAAAACAGGGCTTAGCACTGCCTGGTGTACTACAGTGTATCGCCCGCGCCATGCAGCCGCCTGGATCCCGCCGCATTTAACCGGATTTAACCGGATTAATCCGCTTCGACGGTAGCCTGCGCAGCGCAGCGATATCGCATTGTTTATTTTCACGTTTTAAATTGCAAATGGTCCATTATATCCATTATTTTAGATGGCAGTGAATAAAATTAATTAATTAAATATGGGCTTGATTAATCATCATCGTTTTGCAGTAAATGAGAAAATCCTTTTGTTCTAAAGCTATAATATAATAATATATGAAACAATCTAGTATATCTATTTAGTAATATGTGCATATTGGTGGGTACATACATATACATACAGATAAATAGAATTAAATATCTGTTTATAATTCCACTACATGCATTCACTATTCACTACATGCATATGAATCTAAAAACGGAATAATATAAAAAAAACTTTTATTTTTCCCCTGTCTATCTCTGTCCGTCCGTTTGTTCCAGCTTATCTCTGAAACGGCTGGACCAATATGAACGGGTCTTTCACTGGCAGGTAGCAGATCTATCAATTAATTTTTTTTTAAATGCGTATTCCGCGATTTTAAACATGAAATAATTAAAGTACGCCAATGAAACCGAGGGGCACAGATAGTCGTAAATAAAAAATGCCTATAAAAATGTAAATTACCGATCATAAATCCCATTGACATTAATACTTTAATTTCTAGACGAGTAGCCCGAACACATTTCATTACACGTATAAATCTGTCATCTAGTCTATGAGGTAATTAAAGTTTATTTATACTATATTTTATTGATTAAATATCTGAGATACGAGTAGCATCATTTAATTTTATTTCACCAATTTGCAATTCAATGTCGCATTACATCTTAATAAAATAAAACATCCGCGTCATAAAACATATAAGTCGGTTTTATTTATTTAATTAAACATTCTTTCACACATTTTAGTATATAACAATATATAAGGGAGAAGAGATTTTGGAAATAGTAATGTTACGTATAATACACAAAAGTTCGACACACAATCCCCTGAATCCGGCCCCCGCTACGCCGTAGACCCACTACGCTACGCCGTAGCACTAACATATAATCCTTTTCGCTACAATAGCAATTTCAAACTTCCTTAGGGGCTTCAGATAATCTTTCTTTATATCGAGCTACGAGCCGCAACATCGCATATTTCTTCTCTCTTTCTCTCTTTACACTAAAGATAAGTTAGAAAAGGATAGGCAATGCAAAATACTGAAGAAAGCGCTCGACTTCTCAATAAAGAGGGGTGCTGTAATGTGTATTTAAATTTTGGCTCGAGTGTAATAATTTCGTTTTTTAATTTAATTTGTAATGGTGTAGTAAATCTTGGTAGGGTGTAAGAGACGAAATAACTCCTGCAGGAAGTAATCTTAGTGAAGAGGGTAGAACGTAATAGACCAGGAGACATTACATCAATTATACTCCTCATTTAAATTGGCACTAAATTCAAAAATGTTGATAAATATATTCATAATTTGTAAGCTATTTATACATCATTGTTTAATCTAAAATTCATTTAAAAAATTCGTTGAAATGGATTTAGATATATCATATTTCTCAGAATTAGTTAAAAATTATTCGTATTTTTAGAACAGCAGAGTAAATCTAATTATTAATGAAAGGCTGCTAATATTGATTCCACATATCTAAAGCTGTAAATACTTTTACATAGACTTAAAGATCTTAAGCATATTGTAGTGGATACAAAAATATTCCTACTTAAAAATAAGTCAAAACAATGTAACTTTTTAATTAAGATTTAATTAAAAATAACGGTAATAGCTTCAACACCAAATGCGACCAGAAAAATAATCTATATCAATTTCCTTATTAATTCCCCGAGTGGCAAAAGCGTAACTTTCATAGCCATTTTAATGGGCAATTCTCATAAACAACTTGAGAATCTGAAAGCGGGCTTCCGAGATAGAAAACAGCTCCGAGAGGGTATAATGGGTTTTTCGAATGGCGTCGTCCGTCTCCCCCCTTCACCCCCTCACCCCTCACCCCACCCCTTCGCGAGAAAGGATGAATTCTTATTCCCTCATCGTAAGGCGTCCGGTACCCATGTAGATTGCCTTTTTCTCGCAGGACCTCCGTATACCATAACAATGGCTTGTTTTCAATTTTGTTAGCGTTATTTCTTTCTTAGGTTTTCGTGTTTCTTGCATGTTATGGCCAGTATTTTGTTTTGTTCGTTTGTGTTCTTCAATTATGGAGGTACTGGCCACGTGGAATCTGAAAAGATAAAGAAATATTGTGGAGAAAGCTATGTTGTACAACCTGAAGATTTTTTTTTTTACATTAAAACTAATTAGGTAGGTTATTAAAAAAAATTAAATCTATACTAATACTAACAATACATAAAGCTGAAGAGTTTGTTTGTTTACTTGAACGCGCAATAGCTACTGTACCCCTACCATGAATTTGCCACCGTTCTCGTAATCTATACTCGCTAGCGTCACTCGCAATATTTGTATGAGATATTTTAGTTCTTCACGTTACCGCTGGTAGTCGCTGCACAAATATTCGGCGGAGACGCTAGCGAGTATAGATTGCGTAGACGATTGCAAACCCGTGATAGGGGTACAGATCTAATTTGAAAAATTATTTCTGTGTTTTGATCGAACGTTATTAAGGATTGAAGTTAGCGTTAGCCCAAAGTATATCTATTCCACGCGGACGCAGTTGCAGGCAGAAGCTAGTTTAGAAATAATAGAATAAATATTATAGAATTTCAAGAATAATTTTCATCTTGTGTTGATGCTATAATTATTTTGCTCAATGGGATAAATGTTAATACTATTCGTTAAATAAACATGGACGCAGATATACTAGTTTAAAATATTCCCTATAGAGGTAGGTACAAGGCGCATAATCGTAATATATATCAGATGGCAATAGCAACTGCATTCATGAAGTGCAAGCCGAGCCAAAAATACTTTGATACGATGCCAAAACATGCAGAATGGGCATATAAAATACCACAGAACTACTATGTTATATCATGACATCGTTTTTAAATCCACTTCAAAAATGTTGACCGGTTATTGAAGTTTACTGAATATTTACAATTAGGATTGATTGTAAGTGTTTAATATAAATAGCATCTTACTAATATTTCTAAATAGGAAAGATTTGTATGTATGATTGTATCGAATTTACTCAGTAATTCTGGACTGATTTAAATAAATCTTTAACATATGAATACTACATTATTACTGATTAATATGGGCTATATGTGATCCCCGTACTCCTACGGAAACGGAAACTACGCAGGTATAACCGCGTGACGTCTGCTAGTAATTAAGTATGTCTCGTATGCCTTAATATTGTGTACGTACGTATATGCATAATACTTTGCAATCTGAAAAATTCTTGGCTTTCTTGGTTGATATTACCAATAAAGTTGCCTATAATTGTATAACCACTTAATACTTTGAAATTAATACAATTCTGGGTTGCTTCTTTTGTATGCAAGTTTTGATTCGCCTCGCGCCTTACATATAGACAGAGAGAGACTCATAATATGACTGTGCATTCAACGTAAGCGATCATAACGCGAGCTGTAAGTATACTAAGTAGCCGCCGTTACAATCCAAGATTGATTGTGTGCTGGGGGCCTACCATCATCGATTTAAGCGAAGCGTATTAAGAAGTACGACGTCACTAAAACGATGATAGTAGGCCCCCTGTAGTGCTCAAGTAATGATTATAATACTAACAAAATAACATCACCACAAACTTAAACACACACTTAACCATTATGAAACACAACAAAGTGACGTTACCAATTGTATTAGGACTCATAATCAGTCGCCGAAAATCTGCTTTCATTGTGAGGCGCTATTACCGAAATGCTTAACTGTGCAACCATTGTAATTTGACCCTTTACTTCGTGTTCATCGTCAGCTTCATTGTGAGTGGATGAAAGGAAGGGGGGCCAACTAATTCTGGCGATTGTATAGCAATCATAGCAGTTGTGTGAAATGAGAACTCTCCCTTAAAAGGATAAACAAGTAGCGAGTGTGGGGAACAGCCGAGACGCGCAGAATTCATATTTTACTCCAGCCTCCCTTCTCTACTGCTTGGAAGAAACACTACATTGAATAAGGCTCTACCTGCTATCATTAGTTATGTTTCTAGAAGATAGGTACTACAAAGTTGCAAAGAAAGAAGACAAAATTATCTCTCGTTTATTATATACCTATCGAAAATTTGTTTCAGTGTTATCATAATTATTTTAAAATGTAGGTACTCTTTTGTTTACTGTCAAAATAATATAGAATTATCGTTTAGAGTTTTTGAAAAATCAGTAAAACACTTAAATGACGTATACCTAGGGGATTGGTCCCAACGCAACATCTCATAATATTATTTCTCCTATTCCGGTTATATTCTCGTAGATACGCGCGTCGACGTGAATGTCGTATCAAACAATTTATTCCTAATTTGCTAAGCGCTTGTAAAACCTACGTATATTTAAGTATGGCATTATGCTTACATACGAGTAGTTTTAATTCTTCGATAAAGTTATTGGAGCTCAGTTGTTATTGCGCAAATCCTAGCCAGTAGTTGGATGGGTGACCGCCCGATTTCTCTCCGTGCCTCGCCAAGCACGTTAAGTCGTCGGTTCCGGTTGCCAATTTAACATCTTTGGCAATCATTACCGGTCAGTCAGTCTAAGAAAGTCTGCCAACTGGTTTAACCCAGATTGCCGATTTTCTTCGTTAAAGGGGTTACAAAGGTCAGATGGCAATCGCTTCAAGTAAAAATCAGGTGATCAACCACATCGGATGAAATCAAATGCCGACCCCAAATAAGGCCAGTTCGAATCTCCTCCTGACGCTGTCCGAGGCACGTCCTTATTGACCGTGACGACGATATCACATTGCTTCAGAAAGCAATGTCTCAAAAGCACACACCAAACCGACCATTGTTCCGTCCTCGCCGGCGAGGCTTGTCGCGGACTCTACGTCATCGTCCCCCCCGTCCTCTGCTAGGGCCGGCGCGCGCCGAGCCATTAGCCTTAAACATGTCCCTAAATAATACCACTCAGATCCAGCTCCCTAGCTCATCCCCCAGCAACGCCCTAAGCCGAGGTCCGAACCCCGCACCGGGGCGCCCTTAGCTGTGTTGCTTAGTTTTTAAGTTTAAGCTCGGCTGGAGGCCCTTGGGTCTCGCCCTTTATTCCGGTTAAGCAGTGGAGATAACTCCCCCTACCAACTGCGAGAGACCACATCGTAAAAAAGGCCAGAGATGATGACGTAAGGCTTGCTCATAAGTATTGTTCCACCAAAATATATCTGTTTGTCTAAAAGTAAAGTAAATACAGTACTTGTATTCAACTATGTAGAACAGAAACAAATATATTGTGCAAAGTAGAGCACACGTCCGACCGTTCCGGTGGAGTAATGTACGGAAACGCTCCAGTTGTACCATTCCACGATCAAAATTGCTTTCCTTATATCTTCAATAAATGTTTAAAACATCCCGGCAAGCATGTGTTTTATACCTTTTAGGGCTTGTTATATTAATTTCACTGGTTTTTATATTTACGATTCGCGGTGGGAACTGAATAAATAACTATTTTGACGTTATGAAAAAAATTACCGTACTAAGTTATTTTAAGGAATAAATAATTAGAATTTGGTGGACAACTTGCCTATTGAAATTACTTTTAGATCTTCATAGAACTCTTGTTATTATTTGAACACACATTATGCAACTAATAAATAATATATAAAGAAAATAATACTATAGAACAATCAAAAATTAGTTAAAATTGCAACTTTCTAAACAACTCAATAAAAATATCACACACTATCCATTCACAATCATACAACAGTAACATACACCTATGATACAATGTCCATTTATCAAGAGAATCCACCCATATAACACGATGTAGAACAATAGTCGAAAATGTTTATCTTTTTACGTTTACGCAATTTTGCTGGGCATAAATATACTCTATTGCCTTACAATAAAGTAGGATGTAGATACATTGAGGTCCTACTGCTAGATTTATGCTTATCTCGCGCTATAAAGCGGTATTAATGCGTATAAATATATCAGGAGTAAGAAACGATAGGGTGGCCATGAATTGGGGTTAGTTGTTTACTTTTGTGGTAAGAATTGCCATCGATGCTTTATATCATGGCTGTGAGAAATATACACCCAAAAAGTATTAAAATTTTCTTTCTATTCCTGTAATCTTTTTATTCCTGTAATATATTTGCTGTATCACACCTGAAATTCCTGATATAGAGAGAAGACATGATAACATAACTGTCGTGAAGCTCGTGGAATATCTTAATCAGCGAAGGTATGCAACCTTAAGCCCAGACAGTAGTTGGATTTTTGTCCCTGTCTCAGAGAGCAAGTTAAATCTTCGGTTCTGGTTGCCAATTTAACATATTTGGTCAATCGGAGGCCTAAGAGAATCTGACAACTGGTTTAACCCAGATGACCGATTTACCTCGTAAAATGGGTTAAGAAGGTCAGATGGCAATCGCTTTGTCTAAAAATTTGGTAATCAGCCACCTAGGGTTGAATCAAGCGCCAACTCAACAATGTATGGGATATGTTCAGAGAGATGATGATGATATCATAACTGTCATACAAAATGATATGCTTCTATCCATATTCTTCAAAATATTCCATAAAATTCTCAGTTTTCATGACACTTACATATATATGTGCTCACGCCTGTATCCTATGGTAGGCAGAGAATAAATATAACAGAATAAATGTATATCCCGAAAGAGTAGAACCCACAGTCACAACAGTGGGACAGGATACCCGATCCGGGAGAAAGTTCCCAGTTTCCTGTGTTTGCCATTTCCCGACCCGGCGTGACGTACGGCTGGCTTCCACAAATATATACCTTACCCCCCAAATAAATCGCTCCAAACGAGAATCAACTGTTATGTACGCTTAACTTTATTTTAGGGTGGTTCTATGTCGGCGTGTGACTGTCGATGTTTATACTAACCTTAGATTATTAACCAAGCTTGATAAATAATTTTGATTTAGCCCAATAGATATACGTCTTAATAAAATAATTATTTTATATTAATCTTATTGTAACTAATTAATTAGCCGTGGGGTTTGAGCAGCAGCCTGCTACGCAAGCGACGCAAGTTCGATCCCAGCGGGGCCTGCACCAATGAGTTTTTCTAAAAAACTTGGGATAACATCGTGAGAAAACCTGTATAAGTAATTTAAAGACATATGTTTAGTGCCTGAGACGGCGATAGTCTCACCATCTGTCACCAAATAATCTCCGGTAAAAAGTGGGTGTTGTTATTACAACACCCCCACCCCTTCGGGGAATTCTTAAGATATGTAGGGCATAACAGGCAGGTAGTTAGCTGGAGAATGTGTCTTCATTTTACAGAAGATCGTAGCTATTTAATACTATCTTAAACAGTAGTTAGGTACTCTATGAACCGCTGCTTGTCATGGCGGAGAGTTGCTTGCCACCCAATTGACGAGATAATCACGAATAGTTAAGATAAATAAGTACCATATGTATAAACATAATGTACACCAATACATGTAAATTAAGTTTTTATAAACACTTTCAACACAAATATAACAGGTACAAAGTGGCATTAAACCTATTAATAGATAGCCCTGGGGCCTTACCATGAGCTCTTATTGACATTATTATTCTATTATTATTGTGAGACAGATGTATTTGACGTGTATACATCCGTCATAGTCGCACAGCTGAACTATCATTGCAATAAGAGCTCATGCCCCTTATGAGTTAAGCCCCTGTTGTATTCTCTCAACTCATTCCCACATTAACATTCAAACTCGATTATGAAACTTCACATCAGAATATTATCTCTAACCACCATCAGTTTATGTGATAATATTAATTTAAATGTTATTTCTATTTACTTCTCATTAAGTGTTAAAACCACCTTTGACGGTACATTAAAGTAATTTTGGTGAAGATATTTCTATACAGACTATTCTTTAGCACCAGGGTGTCCTGAATAATGCCTTTTAAGTACAAAGGTGAGTATTAATACATTACACTTAAGTGCAATCATGGATGCCACGTACGTCTTGGGAAGCTGAATGTACAGATATCATAAGTATTTTATGTGAATATGTTCTTCAAGCAGAAAATTTAGTGCCCGTAGCGGCCAAAGGCTGCGGTAATCGCTTACCTCAGGTCGGATAATTATAGATAATATGGTATAAAAAAAATTGTCTTATCATAACAAGCCAGAAAATTATGTATGGGGTAGATGCCTTAATATCATGTAAATCGTCAAAAGTCTCCTACAATACGTTATAGCCTTTACTTTGCGGAAAACCATTTTTTTCTGACATAAATGTAGCCTCAGCTATATAGTCCCGTTAAAAACATTTCAGCCGTTTCAGAGATTAGCCAGGACAAACAGACTGAAGGACAGACATAGAAACATTTTGCTTTTTTTATATTAATACCGTACATTTTACTTTCATATGCACATAGTGAAAAGCTGCTAATTTAAAATTACAAACAGACACTAACATTTTCTTTATCTATATAGTGTATTTTTTATCTATATGTTTCTTTATCTATGTACACGTCGGTATGTCATGAAGATCCTTAAAGCATGTTCAGTATCATCACGCCTTACCTAAAAGTTATTTATTCAGGACACCCTGTAATAGAACAAGTTGGAATTATCTTGGAGAGAGATCAAAGGATGCGGGTATATAAAAATTAATGGTTACAAACACACCATTCCAAAGACACATAACTCGACGGCAAATCTCGACTAGATAGGATTACAGGGATCCAGTGGTCACCATTAGTGCTGGATGCGACTAAATGAACGAGCTGAGCGTATTACACCAAATTTTAAATACATTTTATATAGTAATCTGCATACATTTTATACAATAGTCTTAAGGATTACAGATACCGATTTCTGTATACTGTACTTTACGGTGAAGGAAAACATCGAGACGAAACCTGTATACGTCTGAGAAGCAATTGTGCCTGAAACTTCAATAGACTCGCCATCTGTCACATTGGCACTTCATCATTTTCGGTGAAAAGTAGGTGTTGTTATTGCAGCACCTCTGCCTACCCCTTCGGGGAACACAGGCGTGAGATACATTTTATGTTTCTCCTCTGGAAACAAATAAATAATGTTTTATTTGTTTTTTATTTAAGTACCAATGTTTATCATAAGTTTTAGGAATAATGGACTTCTTTGATTGCTAATGATAAATTAATGAACATCGTTCTCATTAGGTATTTCCAAAATTTTGGTACTGGTATAACGTATTTAATTTATTGCAATTACCGATGAGATTTTTTGTGATGATGAATGTTCATGCAGTCTGATATCTGGAAATCCTTATTAAGTTTCAAATATTTGTCTTTTATTTTAGACGACACATTTGATATTGTGGTGGTTAGTAGACCTGATATATCGCGGGTTTGATTCCAGCGTCAGGGCAAACATTTACAACATACGTAACAAGAATTTGTATTAGCATTGTGTCTGGTAGCTTAGTAGCTTTGCATAGTTTGATGTCGCTGTTTGATACGCAAAGATGTAATAATCTTTATCTTGTCTTAAACAGAAAAGGAAATTCATTATTGCCATGCCATCATAGACAATGATCATTTGAAAAATCTGTCTATATAATGAATTGTATAAGTTAGTCAGATTACCTTACTATGGTAATGAGCTTAAGTCTTGTTTTAAGTATTACTTATCGAACAAAATAAATTATTTTCAACTCTATGTAATATATTATTTTTTAATTCAATATAATATGAAATGCTCCTTCCATGAACCGCACTCGGTGGTCAGAAGAGCAACGTTGCAGTCAACAATGGCGCTCGATAGTGGTACAATAAACCGCCTCAAATGGCCCGGAACTTTTTCTCTAATGGTTTATTTAAAAAATCTCACAATTTTCAGTTCAACTTTCCTTAGGAGACTCGTCAATAAATCTCTTTTATTCGTGTCTGAGACATTTAGCTTTGATCGGAATTGCTTTTATGCGATGTTTGTGCTCCTCGACATCATTGTGATTTAATATTAATGTTCTGAGTCTTTTATACATATTTATATTGTCTCCTTATCTCTTAAATTGTAATGTATCTTTGTCAGTTTTATCAAAATGGTGTTTGAATAGGCGTGTGCGAAATCGATATGTCTCGATATTTTTTTAATAATGTTTATATGATCGACTTCTTTTATAATTCTAGTGAATGAGAAAAATTCTAGAAATGAGAAAGACACTAAGTTATATGCGCGTACCTTGAATACGCAGTAGTCATTTTATGAGTCTATATCTATCTATATGTATGGTGCGAGGCGAATAAAGCCATGCGCAGGATCCTCACTATTTTCGCTGAGCGCTCTTAACTCGTGACGGCACCTGTTCGTTTCACATACCTTAGCTTAAACACGCAGAAGCGATAAACATTTTTTTAAGAAATGGAAACAATTTTGTTTATTTTTTATAGAGCTATTTAGCTTAACCAACTGTGCCCTGCGGTAACATTATATCTGTCAGTGAAAGTTCAGTTTAAATCAGCCCATTCGTTTCAGAGATTAGCCAAAACAAATAGGTAGACAGACAGACGGACAGTCTGACAGAGAGACAAAATTAAGTTCGATATAATTTTTTTGGTGAGTGAATTCATATGCAAGTATGACCACTTTCATATGAATTTAGTGAAAAGCTGTTGATTTAAATTATAAATATACACTTCAGTTTCATTAATCTGCATAGGTGTATAGATATACGAATAGATTTAAGAACTTATAATACAATCGCGCTATTCAAATGCCACAGTAACCCCAACCGCCACATTGGCTCTCCTGAACGCGCACAAACTGCAGTATCAAGCCGTGAAGTCCTTAGACAATCGCTTTTACGACGCATAAAAGTTAGCCTTTATAGGTTGTCGGTGAGTAAAAGTCGAGTTTATGCCTTTTTAATTAATTGTTGAGCTATTAAAAACATATCAACTTGGTCGTGATGTTGATGGCAAATTGTTAACCGACTAGTGATTCAATAATAAAATGTATTTCATAGCCCAACAGTACATAAAAATCTCATAAAAGCCCCCGTAAATCATTGGGGTTCATAAAATTGTTATTTAGATTTACAACCTCATAAGTATGTTTTTAGAATTAATAACAATCAATTATATTTAAAGGTGTCGCAGAGCAGTCGACGCAAGTTCGAATCCCAGCGTGACAATGAGTTTTTCTAAAAACTTATGTGCAGTGATTTCGTACCACGGGCGTTACAGTGAAGGAAAACATCGTGAGGAAACCTGCATATGTCTGAGAAGTAATTCAAGGACGTATGTATAGTGTCTGAGACGGCGATGGACTCACCCTCTGTTACGTTGGCACTTAATCATAACGGTGTTGTTGTAACAACACCTCTGCTTACCCCTTCGGGGACACTTCTGGGATGACTTGAGATTATGTTTTTTTTTAAATTATTGAATATTTTTTTTCTATCAAGATCAATAATTTTCCGATCCTTTTTTAATACGTTATCCATAAATGAATGACCACCGGATAAAGTACTTATTGTAAATGCATGACTTAATTAACATAATACAATCGAACGATTTTAACGCCATTATAATAAATTTCTTAATCTCTAATTTCCAATATGGGAGTTTAAAAAAAGAAGCCAATTAACTGGTTTTTGTGGGCGGAGTTAAGATCTTTATTCCGTACTAAATTAAAACTAATGTTAAGTTATACTTGAAAGCAACACCCATTTGTCACAGCGTGAAACCCCATCTATTCTTGCTTAGCTCGCTTTGTACGAAGCCTAATAAATTAGAAGATTCTCTAAATAACTTCTAAATACACTTCACTTGTTTTGAAATGAGTCCTATTCTCGAATACATAAAGTGGGAATTCCCGTAATCATTTCCAGCCATTTTATATTAAGAATAAATTACAATACAAGCTATTACAAGGAGTTATTATTAATGACTAAGTACACTTGTGTACGCATTAAAATACTTTTTTAATGTTTTGTTTTTATATGTACTTGCGTTTCCTCTTATTTAAAATTATACCATTTCAAGAGGAAGAAGGTGTTATAATAACAACACTCACTTTTCAACGAAGATGATTAAGTGCCAACGTGACAAAGGGTGAGTATATCGCCGTCTCAGGCACTATGCATACCGTCTTTGAATAACTTCTCAGACATATGCAGGTTTCCTCAAGATGTTTTCCTTCACCGTAAAGCACGTGGTGTTAAATCACTGTATATAAGTCTTTTGGAAAAAGTCATTGGTATAGGCCCCGCTGGGATTCGAACGTGCGGCGCTTGCGTAGCAGGCGACTGCCCAAACCTCAAGGCCACCACAGCTTGCATTATACATATTAATCAAAAAAGTTACTACATAGTAAAATGGTAACCCTGTTCTGACGGTATTTTCGTCGGAGTCAAATTAATTTCGCAATTTTTTACCCAGTCAACATGAAAGAGCACAAATGGCCATAGACACAAATACAAGTGGCTATAAAATGAATGTAGCTGAGTCGGTAAGAACTGGCGACTCCAGTGCGCATGTGCGGTACATTCCGGTACTTTTATTGATTTCAGTAGCACTAACGGCCCATAACCGGCCCGGAGCTCTCCCCTACGCCCCTTATTAGGTACTCACGATTTCTGCCGAGTTCTACTTGTTAACTTTTTAAATAGTTGGGACTTGTTACTTTTTCATTTGGGCTCTTGGCTCTATTAAGCTTTTAGAGTGAATACAGTTACTATTTCAAACTGTGCCTTAACTATGGTTAGAATTTAGTATGAAAAAGGAAATCTACATTCCAGTTTCATTCAAACCATTCAGATGAACTTACTGCATAGGGTGTCCAAAAGACTTACCTTTGTTTTAATTCAGTTAATATGTTAGTATTAAAATTGACTTCATTCAAAAAATGGAGAAATTAGTTTATTGTATAAGACATACAATTGCGACGTTCAGATCAAAAGTAGTTGTACTTAACTGCTGGTTATTTAAAATAATCAAAATAAACGATATTTATAATTATGAATAGTCGTTTTCTATACGTTACCAACCCTAATTCGTTTCTTAAAACAAACCAACCCGTAAATGCCGACGGCAGTCAATAAACACCCGACGCACGTATTTTCGGATTAACTGCGTAGGGAGTCGCCAATCTTAATTGCCAGCCCTCGGCTCCGCGATGGTGACCTGCGGGCCTGCAGTACATTACTTTATTTGTGAGCTTCATTAACAAGGGTTGACTAAATGCTTCGGTATGTGCGGCCACGTTTTATGACTTTACAAGATACATAACCACACTCACGCATTCGGAAAGCCCATTGCGCAATTTTGGCTCATCAATTCATCAGGCAGAGAGTATTAAGAACTTCTGAGCTTTGACGTTTCATCTTGGTGCCGTTAAATTAAACGTCAAAGCCAAAAAGTTCATAACACGCGTACATAATCATAGTTGGCCCCCAGTAGTTTCGGGGATTAGGGCGTTCAAGCAAACAAACAAACATACTTTTCATCTCTATATATTAAAGAATAGATATTATTAATGTTTGAGTGAAAATGAGGGACGCAATATTCGTCACTTTGGTCCTAATGAGTTTCAGCAAAAAGTAGGTGATGTAACACGGCTTAAGTAATTTCATGCACCTTTTGTGAAAGCCACAAAATTTAAATCATAATTACTTTGATACATTCAATATTTAATCGTCAAAGGAAGATTACGGAATCTTTTAGCGCACTTTCTTAGCTTAAGACAGAGATTGTCAACCCTAAGCACATAATAATGCTCGAGTGTAATATGAAAAGAGGACATTAGTGGGTGTTCTGTAATATCAGCAGCGGCTGCGGTCACAATAGAACCTTTATTAAAACAAAATTCTCGCCGCAAAATGTCCACAAGCCCGGGGCTTCGACACGACACTCCCAACTCGAGACTACTTCAATTTAAATAATTAAAACGAGCTTTCCTACGGTTTTAGTTGTTTCATCTTCTCGTTCCATTAAGGACAGAAGCTATCGAATCAATAAATACTCCAATCGTTTCGTGTTTGTATAAATTACTGCTATTCAATGTAAATTAACACTGATTTCTAGAGACATACGTATAAATATATTCTATTTAATCATTAAATAATTAGTAGCGTAACACAGAAGTAACTTAGAAGAAAAATATAAATTCTGTACGGGAATCCAACTCGTGACCCTTTGTACCAGACAAATTAAGCCTTCAAATGATAGAAGAAAATAGAAGACTTAATAAAACACATAAGTAGCGTCCAACTGTGATCATTTCCTTCCAACAAAAACTACCAGAAGTGAACCAAATTGAATCGAACGTCCCATACTTATTAGGACATGTACAATGTTAGGTAGACGTGCAATATGTCCGTACACCGCCCGCAGTTCGGCAGTGAAGCGATGATTTCGCTACATTTGCCCAGACCGTAACGAGGCTCCGAATCGTCTTGATGGACGCTATGAATGAGCTCTCACAACATAAAGAAATCCCCTTAAAAAGGGTAGCGTTGGGGTGGAATAACAGAAGCCAGAGGAGCTCAAATGTTTTCTTTTAGAGTCTTAAAACTTTTATTACCAGAAACATACAGCTAACTTGCAACGCACTGGTAAACAATTCAAGCAAAAATATATAAGTTAACTTCTTGGATAGAATTCGAGGATTTGTAGGATAATAGCCAAGGGTAATAATAGTAAATGTTGAGAATCAGTGCAACGCGAAGATAGCAAGCGCGGATCAGCTGAGCTAAAGGTTGCCCTTCCGGCGTCTCTTTCCAAACTTTACACTAACTTTAGTTTGCTACAATATCCACATAATTTTGAACTGTTTGGAATTTCTTAGGGAATACCTACAACCTTATAAGCTATTAACGACAAGCTATAATGTAGACATTACCTAGATATTGACGTCCTCTCGCTTCTTTTATCACATGTAGGGTGGAGATTGATAGGAGAAGGATGAATATTGTTTAAAATATTCCACTTGAATGGTTCTATCTATTGAGTACGCGACTTTTTTCTTTATCTATGTGAGTATTAACTGGGGTGAAGCCCACAGATATACAATTAATAAGCAACAGAGAGAGCAACAGTGTCTTTGTCTTAAAATAACCATCCATTTAGTACCTTTTCTAATTTTAATTAAGTCTGCGTCACATTTTTTTTTCATGAAAAAATAATTTTCTTTCTTTCTTTCATATAACGTAAGATACGCTAAATGTTTTGTATACAGATTTTAAGACCAAACAAACATAGATAATGTTTCGGAACAAAATCTAATCTCACTAAAATATGATGTTCGTTTGTTACTAAACTTTAGTTCCTTGGAGATAAAGCAGTGAGTTAAACCTCTGTTTACACGACACTGGCATTTTAATTGATTACGTTGTTATTATATTAAAAAGTGTTAGTAATTTTATAAATCTGCTTAATGTTATAGCAACATCATTATTTACCGTATTTTGCAATATCAAGCAAGATTGCTTGATATTGCTCCTTGTACATCAGCTATCTGCCAGTGAAAGTCCCGTTAAATTGGTCCAGCCGTTTTGGAGATTAGCCGTAACAATCCGACAGACAGACGGAGAAAATAATTAAATAGTTTTGTTGTGCGAGTACCGTATATTATAGTTTCATAAGCATTTAGTAAAAAGCTGTTAACTTGGGATTACAAACAAACGCTTACATTTTATTTATCTGCATAGATAACACAACATAAGTATGTTGTGTGTGTGTGTGAACAAAGCGCTGATGTCTTGTTATCATTTGTACAAGGAATCATTAGATGGCGTTAGCGTACACTTTATTAATCCGCAGAAACATTACGTTCTAGCGGACGTCACGTGGTTTCACCAGCGTAGTTCCCGTTCCCGTTGAAGTACGGTGATTGAATATAGCCTATATTAATCAGTGATAATGTAACATTCCAATTGTGAAAGAATTTTAGAAATCGGACCAGTACTTTTTGAACTAGTTCGTTACAAACGTACATTCTGACTTTGCCTCTTTATACTATTAGTATAGACTAACTGTGTCCAGCGGGATGACTTTATTTCGCGGGAACCTAATTATTAATTGTTTTAAATATAAGCCCAATTTACTCCGTGTAACATCAGATATCTGCCATGGAAAATCGCGTTAAAATCGGTACAACCGTTTCACAGATTACTCGAACAAACAGCCAGACAAAACAATATAAACATTGTTTATATACTTTTAAACGAATTAGTGAATAGCTGTTAATTTGAACAAACAGACACTTACATTTTATGTATATGCATGAATATAGATTTGTTTCACATGTATGGTTTTTTTTTTATTTTAAATGCAAATAAATTCTTTCTTCTTTTAATTTGAAGGGAATTACATAAAATATCACATTAAATCCATACAACATAGAAATGGAAACTTAACTCTTCGGATGTGTATTTGACCCCTACCGGGAGGGGGTGAACAAAACAACATCTTTCCAACTCGGATGAATAAATAAGACGGAGGGTTCAGAATGGAGGGCGCATCCCTAAAATAGGCGCTTGTTTGATTTGCATGTTTTAATCCTTCTAAAACTTGGACTCAGATGGAAACAGAGTAATTGGCTTCGTAACCCATTTAAGCTGATCCTTTCATTACTCTGTAAATATACGATATGTGTAAGCAAATGAGGCTCAGTATATCCGTTAATAGCTAAACGCAATCCAATTGTATGGTATCAGAATCCCTATTCTCGGAAGTTACTTTTTATCAACCAATCCACACTGAGTATTATTGGGAGCTGTATTTTTCACCAATAGCCTAAGTAATTTCAGCTTTTTTCGATTCCATTAGCAACGTAAATTGTTACGTACATTTCAGAACTTTATCAGAAAAACAAATAACTCCAAGGAATAGATGTCGGGACTAGGGAATCCCGGGACGCCGGGATTCGCCCTCTGACCCCCGGCGATGAAACTAACGGCCCGGGGTATCAACAAAAGGGCCATAAGATATGCTTGGAAAAACTAGTGTATGCGTCCCACGGGCCTACCCAAAGGCCTGTCTGCCCCAACAGCTATTCGGGGGTTAAGAAACTTGCACTCTACGTAGTGGTGAGGTAACAAATGACGATTGGAAGTGAACTGAAGACATTTTTGATTTGATCGATTTATTCGATTTCAAGAACCGTATCGATTACAACGAATAAGGCATTTGCAGGGAAGATAATGCATACCTATAATACAACTATGATAAACTATATATGATATCAATCTGGCATTCTACCTAATTATATTAGGAGTAAAATGGGTGTAGTAACAATACTATTCTCCCTTATGAAGATGCATAAGGCTTGATGATTATACGTCATTTCATTGAGTGATTAGTAAGGTAGACAAATTCTATCACCAAACCGAGCACCCCGCTTCATGTTTTACGGGATTGTTGCCAATTTTGTCCTTAGAAAGGTCAAGTGGACTAGAAGTGGGAACAATAAGAGATAATGACCATAAGCGAAACGACCGCTGTGTGATGATGATTCACAGTCGTTCCTTTCAAAGTTAATGTTTTGAGATGAGATAATGCCTTTTTAAGGCATTAGCAAATTGGAATTTCCGAAAGTATTTTTGATCATTTGACTCATGCCGTCGCTGCGTCTTTATTCGTGCTTAATTATCTAGGAATACTTATGAGTATTACGAAATAGAATGTGTTTCTGCGTGATGACCGGTTAGGCTGTAGAGAAAATCTAAATAATTTTCTTTGATAAGACTTATAACAAAGTACTTTCACATCGTCACAACATAATGAATATGCTACCTCCGGTTCGGAAGGTTACTTTTACACAGTAATTAATTATTTTTTTAAATTATTATTTACAATTTTACAATTAATACAAAATAACTGGACGGCCACAGTTCCAATACAAAAATTACAATAAATAAAAGTAATAAAAATTAATAGTAGGCAGCACCTGTTCACAAGTATGACGTGAACGCCGGCCATTGTCCTCCTCAACCATTATAGAGGGAAGTAGGAAACCCGTCACTCAGGTGCTATCATCTTTCCTAAGCTGAACTTGCCTAATTTTACTAATTATTTAGTAAACCTCAGGGTTCATAAACCCTAAGCCTAGCATAGCTGTAGCATTTGACATCGGATAACAAGCTCTTTAATAAATAAAGAATCAATAATACCTCTAAATCACTAACGAAAGCAAAAATGAACACTTGTCTTATTAAAATCACACCATAACCATAATTACTAAAATAGGTAAGTATCTCCGATAGGACCGTTCTTGTAATATGTATAATTGCTAGAGGCCGGGCGTGGTAGCACGTCAGCGGGATTGCCGCGTATATCCCGGTAATTGGAGCGCAACCCGGGATTCCACTTTCTTTATTGCGAATAAACTAGTCGTGTACTCGTGTTGGTCTTAGGGGCTTGTGTTATTTAGAAGTGAATAGCGGATTATCTATATTTTGTGATATTTATCAACATGTCAGTCGTGAAACTCTATTGTTCAGTTCCGAAGTGTATACTATGCATTGTCCATGAGCTGAAGTTTCTTAAATTATTTATTTTGTATTCTTTAAATTGTATAATATTTTTGAAAAGAATAATTACTGAGTTTCTTGCCAGGTTCTTCGCAGTAAAAGCAACCTTCGAAGCCTGGCGGTAGCATGTATAATCCTGTATAATTATGTCATTCTGACGATTTGAAAGTACTTTGTAAAAAGTCTAATCGAATAAAGATACTTTTGCTTTGACTTTGACTTTGACTTGACTGTATTATAAACAGCAATGTTTTCTGGTATGCTGTTGCCTTATGTCACTCAATATTATCTATATCTTTACACTTAAATGAAATGGAAATAGGTATATGTGTGTTATTCCAATTTAACGAATTTTCACCAATTCAAAATACAAAATATATTAAAAAAAATTTTTTTTTCTTTGCCTTTCTCATAAATTCTATAATTCTAACACCATTGTGTGCGTTTGCCTATAATTTCTCGCACATAATTATAACTCACCTGCTTTAGTGCCTTTGTTTACTGTTGTGCCGATAAAGCCATAGCTACATTAATTTAAAACTCATTATCACACTCGCTAACGCTGCCGCTTCTCCCAGCTATTTGCACCCAGAAATAGACAGCATTTGTGAAATTTACCCAATGAACTTACGATCATTACTCGAAGTGTTTTCGAAACGATTTGTAATCGACAATTTTTTATTTTAAATGCTCATTTTAGGCGTAGCATTCCTAAAACTGTCACAATCCCGACATTAATATGTTAATATATTATTAAAATTATGAGACATATTTCCAAAAAACGTGACACCAATTTAAACATTTTAGCATAAATCAGGCTTATGTGTTTTATTTATACGTAGAAGCAAATATTTATGGCTATTTTAATGCAATAAAAACTATAAAATTATCATAATGTGAGTTTAGTATACATGGACACTAGATGGCGCTAGTTGATTACTGTAGCAAGCGCTTAGTGTAACTCATAGAATATAGAACGTGTATTTTCTTTGCCCTTCAATTATTCCGTAGTTCTTGACTGTTGTAATTATTTTATCAACGTCTTATGATGTTATTCATTTATTTATTAGAGTATTTCAAACTTTATCTATATATTTCAAATGTATTCAATATTAGTGTTATTTAACTCTTCCAACTTTCTAATATTGAAACATAATCTTATCTGAGAAAAGCGGACAATGGCTCCTATAATTTTACCTCCTATATGATGTTACTATGTTGGTATAGAGATAGCATAAAAATATTTTCCGCCTCACTTCTAATATAGCATCTTATTTGCTCACTAAGATTCATGTAGCGAAGAAAAATACGCAGCCGACGGCATTGGGTCTGAGTAATTATAGATATGTTTCATTCCCCCTTCTCTCTGTTTCCCTTACTCTCTATGTATTTCTTTGTTTTGTCATCTACGCATTTCGCCACCGATTTATTTATGTTAATAAAGAGACTCCATTACACGCCCCGGTTCACATAAAAATATTCGTTCGGAAAGGTTTCTTTCAGCTACATTTTTATACGATATAAACTCTTCATTTTACTGCCGACACACATTAGGCTTGATTTGCGAGTGTAATTAAAAGTATCGTGTTTGGAGAAAGTACTAATTTTAATAAGTCAATCTATTTTCATAACATTTAAATTCAGTCATCGTGTGAATTTCCTTGTCATTTCTTTCGCAATTCAGTTGGCATACAAATCACCAAACAAAGAAATAGTTGGACTATTGTTAAGAGAGGCTGAGGCTCTATTTTAATTATAATGAAGTGAAGATTCATAATTAGCTATTGTAAACTTTAATTACATTTTAAATCAAAAATCAAGGTGATATTTAAACATACAAAACGTACATTATACCGAATACAACTGGTACTTAATTAAATTAATTGTCATAATTACATATTAATGTATGTATACAAGTATCTATTACCTAGGTTGTGTTGGAAGCGTAACGGCCGGCAATGAATACAAATTTATATGCGTATAATGTACCAAGTAATTGAACTGCTACTGCTCACCGTTTACGCTGACCTAGTACTTACAAAGGAATAATATGTACATAGTCTTCTAGAGAATTATTATAATCTATGCCTTACAAAAATTTCGTTGACATTATTTTGTTTCCTGATATTCGAAAGTATCATAAAAAAATCCACAAAATTGGAACCCCTAAAAATAATACAAGTAAATTAAAGCACTGCTCAACCATTTCACAATAAACCGGAGCAACAAGCAGGAAATGAAAAACATAACGAAAGAATCGGCTTAAAAAACAAAGCCAGGCGAAATTTATTTCTAACGACTCCGTTCAGTTGAGTTGATATTGCAAGAAAATATACTCGGTCACAATGTGAACGAACAATGCTCTAAAGTTGGTCAGGGAATTCGAATTTCGAAACCAGGGGTGGTACAAAGGCGCTGAGACGGTACCAAGGCGCGGCAACCCGACTTAGACCTTTCTCGTTCTCATATAGAGTTGTCAAGGGCGGGGTCTCGTGATGAATTGGTAACATTCAGAGCGGGAGGGGGCGGAGGGGTATAAGGGTGTTTTTTGAGGGGAACAGACGAGGCGCGGGCGCAGGGGAAGATTAATGGCCCCCGCCAGAGGGAGCCATGTTCATTATACCCCCGGAACGATGTGTTACTTGCCTACTAATATATTTTTCTTTACGGCGTGTATGTTATTAGTTCATTATTTTTAGGCATTTTTATACCTTCCGGAGATATATGACGTCGGGCTCGAAAAATGTTGTTCTTGTATTTTTAAATAATAACTTAACGAGTCGCGTGGTTGTTAAATTTAAAAAAGTCATTAAAAATAATTAATGTCTCTATTTTTCGACGGGTAATGGGGTCTAATGATGGTCTGTGTGATTAATTTTACTATGCTCTCAACAAACAATAGTTTTAATGCGTACCGTTCAAAGGAGATATGTTCAAACTAATGAAAAATAAATCTAAAATATTTTTAAGGAAACCTACACACCGTCTCCACCGCGTCCTACGCGCCCTCTACTCCAAGAACGAATTATAAGTGAAATACGGAGCTAATATGTACAGTAATGTGCTGTAAAAACGCACCGCGCGTGGAATCGTGAGATAGGCGGCAATTGAGCTCGTGGTGTGTTTAGCCTGCTTTATATTAATGACGACTTGTATGTGGGTTACATACACGGCTGGTTCCCTATATTACTTTAGGATGGATGCAATTTATTTGTTAATTTTCCATAAATTATTGCAATTAATCGATGCATTCAATAATAATACAATAACAAAAACTGTAAGAACTTTTTTATAAGCTACCTAAGGTTTCACCCACGTGACGTCTTTTTTACGAAATTTAAAAACTATTTTTTTCCTTCTTACTTTTTTAGTAGTTCCTTACATGCCTTTTTCCTGACAAATATATTAGCGTAAGTGTTCTGTGTGGCTGTGAGTGTGTGATGCGCTGACATATTTTTTTTTAAATTAGGTCACGTATGATATAATCCTCTCTCTTTTATTTCATGCCAGTGCCCTAATTTTTTAATTTGCTTTTCATTATATTGCTACATTCTGTGTAATATAATGTGCATTGAAGAAGCTTAGTATTTCTGTGTGTTCAGAATCACAGAGCGACATTAAACAAACAAAGAAGATTCAACGCGTCTCTAACTTACGTATTCCATTCGCATGCCGCGTTTAAAATAGAAACAATGGGGCCATTAAAAATCCGCTCATGGATATTTTCCGAGCGGATCCCGTAACGCGAATAAATCGGCAGCTTTCCGCCGAAGCTATTTTCAAAGGAGCATTTTCTATTCCGAACCGTGCACCCGTTTTTCTTAGCCGCCCATTATAAGGCGGGGAGAGCGCGATCCGAGGGGGCTACCCCCCAAAGTAGAGGTTAAGTCGACGTATAGGCCGTTATGAAAGTTTATAAGTAGAATGGATGATAATTATACACGCTTTATGTGTAGGGTATGCTTTTTAAACGATATCACCTCACCGAATTTTCGTCGAATTGCAAATTTGAATTTGCTCTTGTAAGTGTTGAATGTTCAAGCTCACTCCGATTTGAATTTTATTCGAATTGCGAACGTTATGACTAAGTAAGCAGTGCATTAGCGATGTTAATGCTATGCATAAAGTTGTCATTTATTCAAAGAGCAGCCGAACTTTGAATGTTAAAAGTAAATTATGAGTGACAAAGACGTTTCAATCGGGATTAAAGCGTTTTAGCGGCGTACAAAAGTGTCACTTCTCGGCTGTGTACACACACACGGTGTGTTTAAGGCGATATACAGCATTGTGGCAAGCAGGAAGCGGCCATACAACACGTAAACTTCGGAACACGCCAACTCTATTTACATGTAAATACTTTGAAAAAGTAATTTGCGCTCGGCGTCTCTCCGCCCTCGAGATTGCGAAAAGGCGCATTAAGCTCTACCAGGTGATGCATGATAACTGTTATAGCCGAATATAATTTTCTCAGGCCCACAGCGCCCCCTTAATCCTTGCGAAGAGCCTTCGGAATTATTCCTACAGATATTTACGGTTTCGTGAATAAATAAAATTATGAACGGTGTGTATAAGGATCTAAGCCGGCTCGGGGTATCTGGCTTGTTTATTATTATGCCTATATTAAGTTGTTTATCTTTTTAATGGCCCCAGAGAGTTATATGGGTCGTCGCGATTTATGCCGTGTAGCATAAGTAACTTGAAGGATAAAAAGAAAGAATGCCGAGACCAGGCTCCGATTCCGAGCCGAGATTGGATTTTTAAATTTAGATGTGATATTGTTCTGTTTACATTTTGTGTTGATTTCTTTTTTCCTTCGCTTGCAAGTGTTGATATATAACACGAGTATTTACTGGATTTAGATACCTACTTAGCAAGAATGTTCCGACCTGTTCGGATACTTTTGTACATATACAAGGCACACATAGAACGATAACATATATAAAAATGATTTGTTACCAAATACTCTTAACACTAACACTGTCTCACCACACGACACAAACCAACCAAACACACTGGCAAACTAAAAAGAGTTTTTGAAATAAGCCTTTTCATAAAAGCCCATGTTTTTTTTACAATTACGTAACGTGTCCAGTACGCAAAAAAAGTTCCAAACAATATTTTGTGCAAAACGGGACATTGTGCAATAAATGGACAATGGACAAAAGGGTGACAAAGCAGAGCCCTTCAAACCCTTTCATTCCAGGAGAAAGAAAAACAACCCTTCCATTCATAAAACAACAGTCTATTGTCTTCTGAAGACCGTTATTTTGACGCAATGGTATTAGCAGATTCTAGGAAAGCATAACAAAGCAGACTTTTTCTCTGGTGCAGGTAAATGTTTTTATGGCCGCACGCAAGTGATCAAATACTGAGGGAATTTCAATGTTAGTAATGTAAGATCATTAGATCAATGTAAGATCACAGAGCCCACCTTGGTACTTATTAGACTTCGAGCAAATGACTAGGACTGTTCAAGGAAATCTATACCTACATCTATACACATAAATTAAATTGTACTGGCTGTTTGTAATTCCAAATCCTTATTATACGGTATATGACACGGTATCTAAATATTAAAGATTTTTTTTTATAATTTTTCATCGTCTGTGAAACGCATGCACTGAAACGAATACATCAATCAAGTAAATAAGGCTTCTTTTATTTGGCTCCGCGAAATAAAGCCACTCTGGAACATCCACAGCTAGTGATAAGTATTTTCAGCCGTTTTCATGAAACAACATGAAACAACCAGAAACAAACCTTCTAAGAATATTTAATAAACCAAAATCTCAAATCGTAGGTTCTAAAAGTACTGTATTGCATCGTTTGCAACCCCTGGAGCACGTTTCCATCTTATCATAACTCGTAAAAGAGATGAGTGCAACGACCCCAGACCCAAGGTCGAGCTAGTAAAATGTTTATAGTCCATAAACGCCACGTCTGCACTGTGTCTGTATGTCAAGGACCCCAGACAATTTTATTATTGACCGTAGCTTTGACGAGACACTTTACAACCGACGTGACGTGACGCAATGCTTAACCCCTTTTCGACTATTTAATGTTCAACTTTATGACTTTGATAATAAGGATGAATGATGATTTCAATGTGGTAGGTTCTAGGTTTGGAACAGATGTTTTAACAGCGTTCATTTGTTTTTAGTAGTTAGTAAAGAAGTAATGAGCTTTGTTCAGAGTGGGTCATGAGAAGAAGGCACTGAGAGACATCATAGATTGAAGTGATTATCCTAATCCCATTTTTATTTTTAATTGTGAAGTAGCATTAAAAAGACGATAATTAAAACTGTTTTGAATGTTCTACTGTTCACGTCGCAGGATTTTATTGAGTATAGAATAATCTTATACAAATGTTAATGTAATAAATCATTATTTATTGTGTACTGAAATGTACATGCCAGCTGAGTTTCTTGCCGGTTCTTCACAGAAGGCTAGTTTCCGAACCGGTGGTAAATTCTGAAACATTCATTAGTGCCTTTCCAGGGCCTAAACAGAATAAATCATTTTCATATAAAATATATGAACGTACAAACGTTAGCATTATACATAAGAAAATTATTATAAAGTTCTTATTCGGATAGCCTCAATTTCCATCCTATTTCCACAGCGCATACGAAATATCAAAGAAACACATTTCAAATGTAACTAGGTAACGCTCCACCTTCGTAGGAAATGGCAACTTTAAATATTCCATAATGTCGCAGCTGATTTAAATAAATAAAATGGTATGCTCGGCGTAACGGCCCACACCTAGTGCACGTTTGAAATATGTACACTGTAAGATTGAAATCTTGGAGACGTAGCCTAAACACATAAAAATTGCACCCGTTTGAGGGGCTCAAATTAAATATTCCATAAAATCGGGGCACTTTGAAAAGAAAAGCAATATCGGATACGCAAGTGGCTAATGACGATTTGATGCCAACAGGATGGCGTTCTCGTAAAAAATCACTCGAAATGATCCCATTTTGATTAAAAAGTCAAGACCGTCCGCCCCTTAGCGCGCACAAAAGGAAACTTCCGAATGATTTAAAAGTTTTAATAACGGAATTCTAGTGAAATGACATTATACTTTCAAATTAGGAGTGAAAATTTAATTTAAAGGAGAGACAACTCGCCGTTTTAGGGGCGAATGAGATTCTCTGTCGTAAACCGTTGGATCTCTTATTCAGTTTCTTTTCAGTGTGTACAATTTATGTCGCTTAAATCTCTCCGAGGAAAATTAGAAGGGCCCCGTTGTATTTATTAAACTGAATGGCTCGCACTCGTTAGAGGAATTTTAATCGGCAAAGTTTTCCTTATGAATGCGGCTTTTGGTATTACTCTACAGTTATCTTTTATTAGATTTCAGTGTTCTTAATTAGGGTTGTCAAGTGAACCAGGGTTTAATTTTTTATTACCATTTTTATGTTACTAAAGTAAGTTTCGTTCATTTAATGAAATAATAAGCAATTTGTACTGTATGTAATTGGAGGTTTGTAAATATTTAGTTTTGGCTAAGATATATTAGGCAACCTTTTACGGTTGGGCTGATAAAAGATTTTTATGGAATAGGTAGAATCAAGTAAACGCTATATATAAATCTAAATAGTCTATTGATAGGCAAAGCTAGACCCCTCATACCCCGACCCCGACCGGGTGGGACCCGGTCGTAGGTATTCTGCATCCAGTTGAACCATAGCACCTTATCCAATCATCTCACTGCCTGGTGAGCGCAAAACATTACGATTACTCGACTTAACTCTAAGACCACACATATTCAGCCCAGTAAACATTTTACGTTTCTGCTAGATACCTATATTTTGGGTTCTGTCCTTTATATATATTCTTTAAACAGTACAACTATGTGAACGCGTTTGTCATCTAAACTACGTTATATAAATCTGCATTCGTATTTAACTAGCATGTTGGAGTTGAACTCCAATGGGTTTTAACTAAAAAATCAATATTAAATTTATAATTTGGTGAAAAAGTCAACGTTTTGTAACAATCTATATAATTATGCATATGTAAGAGTGAATCAATTATTAGATTAGTAATTACGATGCCGCATAATGGCGCTCGACAAATATTCAAGGTAAACTAACGGGGCGCGCAGTGTGACTATTATAATTTTGCGTTGTACTCACACCCTTACGCTTCAAAGCATTCCCGTGTATCGCTAATTAAAATACGCTGTCGCGAGTGTTAACAGCCCGCCGGTCGGTTGTACTGGCAAATAATTATTTTGTACCTTATGAAAATTTAATTTTACATTTTATGTTACCTTTTTAGCAGAAAGCGCAGCGTCAATGTTTGTTGCAAGCGTTTTATAGGAGCCGTTATAATGTTGTATATTCTTGTTTTTTAACATATCATTTTTTGTGTTCGAAAACCAATTTTCGTTGAAAAATATATGACATAAATAAATGTATGTAAATTATATTCAGGTGCCTACATAGTGAATACACCCATAAACTAGTTTGATTGAATTTAAATGCCTTTCCCTACAGACAGATATTTACTTCAAAAGCAGTCTCATGTCTTTCACTCTTCCATTTAACATAAAAAATACAATGATATCTAATTAACATAAAGATACTTCATGTTTTATTTCAAGTGTTAAAAACATATAAAAAAATATGTACTTCCTTAACTTTCAAAGGTGTCCCTAATTTTCGACAAAACCAGCTGTAACGTAAAGTATAGATAACTACGTTTTTGTATTTTCTTTTGTCCATTGAATAATTTTTAAAATAATCCTATTAAACCACATACAAGTATTTTATATTTGAGTTACATTATATTAATAATACCCTACAACTTTTAGCAGACAACCTGTCTTACTGAGGAAAATTCTACATCCAATATTTTTTTTGGATATGGTCTCTCACAGTTGGTAGGGGGGAGTTATTTCCACTGCTTAGCCGGAAAGAGAAAGACCCGATACTCAAGGGCCTCCAGCCGATCTTAAACTTAAAAACTAAGCAACACAGCTAAGGGCGCCCCAGTGCGAGGCTCAGACTTCGGCTTAGGGCGTTTCTGGGGGATGAGCTAGGGAGCTGGATCTGAGTGGTATTATTCAGGGACATGTTTAAAGCAGGATAATTCTACACTCAGAACAGTGATCCATATTGATGTGTGACAACTCTTACTTAATATAAATACGGAAGGAGTTATATCGATCGTTTTAAAAACGTTAAACGCAGATCAAAATGAATGAAGTAGATAGTCAGAGGTAGAGACGAGAAAATTCGGGCTGATTATTCCCCATTAGCCAACCGTTTGATCGTAAAATTAGCACAATCTGACCGAAACGATTAGTTGGAACTCACACCAGATTTTATAGTGTTCCCTCATTGTTGATTATCTGAGCTATGAAGCTATGATTTAAGTTTTTATACTGTGGCTTATTCATTGGCTTATGAGCTATTCACACATAAAGCAGCATGTAAATCTAAAAGCAGGCAAGCGGCGGACTGTTTCCAATACCTATAAGCAAATTTCGTTCTGTAGTAAGCAATTCCCATTCAGAGGCCTTTTTTAAAAGTGTTATCGATACAGAAATTTAAAATGTATTCAGGCATACATAAATTAGAGATCATGTTTATGATAATTATGTATATTTAGATAGCAGGTAGATAGACCAATAAATGAAAAGTCGCATTCACCTCTATAAAATGGGCCCCACATTACTGATAATCGTGACGTCCTGTAAATATACTACACATAATAAGAGTTTAATAAAATCATTATTAATCGATAATTTAATATTTTTTTTATAACAAGAGCCGTGGTGGCCTCGGGGTTTGAGCAGTCGCATGCTACGCAAGCGACACAAGATCGAATCTCAGCGGGGTTTGTACGAATGAGTTATACTAAAAAACTTATGTATAGTGATTTCACACCACGTTCTTTACGTTGCAGGAAAACATCGTGAGGAAACCTGCATGTGTCTGAGAAATAATTCAAAGACGTATGTATAGTTCCTGAGACAGCGATGGACATACCCTCTGTCACGTTGGCACTTAATCATAATCGGTGAAATGTGGGTGAGCTTATTTATTTTTATAATATTTTTCTCGAACAATCTCTATCCACGGGATAGAAGTTTAATCGACATCGTAAATATTTCGGCCCTCTGTTCTTCTAGTTGCGATAAGTCTTTGTGGCCAAAGAACTTTTTAAATACAGGACAAGCCTTTTTGGTTTTCTACTCAAACGATTTGCGATTATTCAGATGTTTTACTTTCTTTCTCCTAAAACGAAACTTCGCAAACGAAAGAAAATCAAACAATGTTTTAGTATAGCTTTGTTTTTATGAAACTCAAATTTTCGATCGTTAAATAATGTTATTAAAGTAGGTTAAGAATATACAAACGTCATAGAATTTTCCTGCGGACCACGTTAAGACGTTAATTTAGGACGAATAATAACCGTACTAGGAACTTAGCGAACTTTGGCTCGAAACTTGGCATTTAGTCGAATGAAAGTAAGCCCAATATTCCTACTCGCATCAACGGCTTTCAGCTTCTGAGTCATACAAGAATTTGAAGATCATATTCACATTATATATCTTTTATAACCTCGTTATATCATTCCACAACAGGCTTTATCAAGAATGCACGTTAAACTTGTAAATAATAATGAGTATCAAAATATTTAACTCATAGTTTTCTAGTTCTATAATAAAAATATTCATGGCCATTGAATTGTCTATTATCACCGTTTTATTACTGAAGTCTCGAATAAATTAGGTGTCAATACGCCATTATATAACTTCATATTAATTTAATAACATTCCGATGTGGTTCCTAATCTCTTTGATTGCTTTAACATAATCTTAATGTACCGTAAAAATACAATATAAAAGCAAATAATTGCAAACATAGTGGTGGGTTTATCTTTATGTACTTCTATAATTGTATTAAATTGGATTCTGATGCTTGTTTGTAGTATATTGATACTAATTCTGATTATATTCGGGTGATTACTAAGCAAATTGGATCAGCACTTGTTTAAGGCAAGATATAACTCGATAGACAGAGATAACTTACTTTATTGGACCGTATGATGATTTTGAAATGTTGTTAATTTTCAATTTTTTTTTCTATCTTTCTCCCTTCTATAATTGCAAGCATAGGAAATAAGCAGTTTTGTTACTTACATTTTTGAAAATGTAAATTTAAAAAAAATGCAATATTATTTATTTAAATCATAATCGATCTCTTGTCATCTTAGAGATGCTAAGTCCACAAATCACTGTGGCAAAATTGCACCTACGCTCTTTTTCGGCAGCGAATATTAATGAATTGCTTGTATCTTCATAACTTTCAATTGGTATAAATTCCGTGTAATGAACTCAATAACTCTATCAAAATACCACCCTACCCACCAAACATATGAAAACATTATCCGTGCAATGACAAAATGTCTATTAGAGCAATACTAGCAATACTATGGGCCGGTCCCCCGTAACGAATAGGAATGACCCTATTAAGGGCACCTTTTAACGTATTAAATCGGGTGTTATCGCCGACCTGTCCACAGCCTAACCCGGGGTTCGCCTTATCGGAGATACCACTCACTTGGAACTCAGAAAGGGGCTGGAGCCTACTCATTCGGGGCTTAAAACCAGCGAAACTAAGTGACAAAGTGAGGGAATGGAATATTTAATTAAGTGATTTTGTTATTATATTTCCAAGGAATTCAATTTACGTGAGTATATCTTCTTATAATATTGTAAAGAGGAAAGATTTATATGTAAGTATGTTTGTAACGAATTGGCTAAAAGTTCTGGAACGATCTTGGAAATTATTTCAGCAATGGATAGCTTAATCATCAACGAGTAACATAGGCTACATTTTGTCCCTGTACTCCGACGGGAATGGGAACTACGCGGGTGAAACCGCATGACGTCCACTAGTTATAAATATCAAGACAAGATAGGGGGTTTAATGGATGAAGACTTGTTTTTATTATCTAGACTAAATGCACTCAAGATCCTTGGCAGAATAGAACGAACATACTCTAGCTATAGTATTGTTCTACTCTGATACCGTTAGTATTCATGAAACTGGAAGAAAAATAATGATATTGAAATCAAGTAAGATAAGTAGAGCGTAAGCATTTGAAAGATGATGATGGTAGGCCCCCAGCAAAGATTATTAATGACAGGACAATTTTATCCGGAGCGGATAATTACTTATTATTAATATTTTTATTTATATAGTTATAAATATTTCCAAATTTCTAAACCTTTACCACAGTCAAATGTGTATGCTGTTGTCATAATAAAATACTAGATTAATATGTCGTAATATTAAATAGGTAACCTTAAACCAAATCTTTTAATCAAATAATTTATCTAAGCAATAATTTATACGTAATGTATGTTAATTCCGTAATGAATATCAATGTGGCATTTCAAAATAACATTCTAAAGCAATTATAGGTAGGTTACACATGGCTGTCTAAGACTGAGTGGAAAAAATACTATATTGCATTTTTTATATGAATTAACGTTAAATAAGAGCACCACTATAGAACCGTTGTGGCCTTGGGGGTTCCAGTCGCCTCCGTCGGAAGCGACGCAAATTCGAATCCCAGCGGGGCCTGTACGAACGAGGTTTTCTACAAAAATATGTGCAGTTATTTCACACCACGTGCTTTAGTGAGGTAGGAAAACAACGTTAGGGAACCTGCATATGTCTGAGAAGTAATTAAAAGACGTATGTATAGTGTCTGGGATAGTGATGGAGGCACCCTCTGTCACGTTGGCACTAAATCATCTTCGGTGAAAATTGGATGGTATGTGATTACAACACCTCTGCCTACCCTTCGGGGAATACAGGCGTGGGCATATGTATTTATCTAAGAGCACCTTTTATTACAAAATACAGAGAACTGATTATATGATGATTATTATTTCTGTCAGGACATATCCTACCATATCAGTTCACAATAAGGTTAAATATTGCATGGAGAAAATATGTTGAAACCCTGCGGTTGTTTCGTGGCGCCGCGAAGGTTCGTGTTGAAAATCAATTTGATAGCGTCGAAGCCTCCTTTCTGTTGTAGTTCCTACAACTGCTGCTAGATGGAGGCACCAGCTACGGAATGAAAATGCAGGGAAATGTTTACCTACTGAATGAAAATTCAAACAAACAAATCTATTTTTGTATACCTACTTATTGCCTTCTCTGTAAAGTAATTATTAAAAAATATATATTATCATGTTACGTCGTCTTAATAATTGGGGGAGTAGACCATTGCTTTGGGCATAACAGTCAAACTTTATTTCTCACTGATAAATGTATTAATCTGAAAATCTATCTTATCTCAATAAATTTAACGCAGCGTTAAATACAATAAACATAATATAAAAAAATTGTAAAAAAAGTCCTATCTGATACCATCACTATAACCACGGCCATTATCGCATCCTCTACCACCCCTATACACATTTCACATCATTGCTAAATTGGTAACCACATAAATCCTTCTGTTTAATTTAATCAACACTGTTGTAGATACTTCATTTATGTATCAACCACTTAAATAAGAACCCTTGCAGATCCACTTAAAATGACTGAGTTCAATGTAACGAAGCGTAAATTGCGGGTCATTTTATAATGGTAGTAGGCTGTCCATAAGTTTAAATTATGTGGGAGCAATCCCACGCACTCGTTAGAGTCACACTTTTGTTGTTAAACAAGTGATAGTTTAATTATAATTGAAGGGCTTAAAAGGATATTAAAAGAACAATTATTATTTATTTTGTTTATACAAACTTACATTCGTAAATGATGTAAGTGTATAGCCAGCATAAAGCGTAAATCCTTATTAATATAACTCTTAAGCATACTCAAATTATATGACTAAATTAGTAAAAACCATTTAAATAACAGGCAAAGTCCCAAAACTTCAGTTACTACTATATAGTAAAAAAATATTATTGAATAGAAATCTACTTTAGTCTATAAATATACATCAAGTGAATACTAACATACTAAATGATCCGTAGCCTAAGCAAACAAATAGTAGGTGATATTTTTGTTATAGTTTATTAACTATCTAATGTGCTTTAAAAATTAATGTTGGTGAACTTAGATTCTAAATACAAAATATTTGTCCTTGAAATATGTTACGACCATAAATGTGTGCCACTCACCCGCCGACTGATAAAGTTATTTTAATAATATTGACTATTTCATCAAAATTCCACCCCACGATCTATGAAAGCAAAACGAATTTTAACAAGTAAGATATCCTTTACTATTGTCAATCATTACCATATTTTATTTATCTACAATCATTCTATTCCAAACTCAAAAAACGTAATTCAAAATGGCGTCTCGTGCGAGTAGGTCGCCTCCCCTACCGGATACGCACGCATCGGAAACGAAGGGAATTTATGATGGACGTCATTTGTTATTTATTTTATTTCGTGTGTTGACATGCTAATGTTACGTTTTATTATTGAAAATGCGCGTGTCGCGGCAAAATATTAATGCGTGTGAGAAAAATATTGTTATTTATGTTGTTTTGTGTGCAATCATCGTGGTTTATAAAAAAATAATGCCATTTCTGGTACCAATATATCATGTAATTTATCATATAAATTTATGCCACATAAGATTTTTAAAATGATTATTATTCAGACTAAGGAATAATTTAAATTATATAAAGTTTTTATTTTTATTGAGAAATGGTACGAATGTTAAGTGGACATTTTTAATAGTGTTATCAGCCAGGGATTTTAACAGAATTTAAATATACCTATAACGACAAAAAAATGTGTACATTTATCTTTATTAAGTGATAATTTATTAAACTGTTATTTAGTATTATTTACGTGATTCCACAACCACTTTGAATATCGATTAAAAACTTACTACAATAATATTCTAAAAATATTAGTTTGCTTAATATTCTGACAGATAACAGTAGACGAGTTTGTTAATAGAAACAGATTTGAATATTAGTTAAGCTCATAAACAATCATTAGAATTAAATTTATGATATTTCATTCCATATTCCAAATATAAAATTAAAATTTACAATCTCTCGAATTGAGTTATATCAGCTTAAGTGTCCTGATTAAATTGCTATAAAATAATATGCTATGTATTTTATTGAATTATGTAAGCAATATATACGTAGTACGTACTGCACTGAACAACTAAATGAAACTAGTCGAAAAATAAGCTCTTTATTTTACTGAATAACGATATATTAACGATAAATAATTTGAAATCCTTAGCAAAAACAAAAGAAAAGATAATTCCACACGATACAGCGTTCGATTTTCAAACCCCACCCACTTCTAAATAAAGCAACTTACACTGACAAAGAAACATACAGAACGTCAGATAATGAGCGCGACCAACGAGAAGGAACGAAATGTCTGGCCGGGAGAGGTTGCGATATTTCCGCGCCATTTCACACTTTGTTGATACCCTACACTGTCACAGGCACGCGGCGAGGGAGCGAGATGAAAAACGCTTCCAAATTCGAATTCCTTTTGAAAATAAGTAAATAAACGTTGGTATTTTTGTTTATTTTTTTACATTGAAGGGTGCGTACCCTACACAAACAATACAATGCTGGCAGTTTTAAAAACAAATCATGTTGATACTTTACGTACAAATGAATTATGTAAGTAACTTAAATAGCCTCCATACCTACCGACTAACAGACCGATTGGAACTTGTGTCACTTCCATAGCAGGCACCGACTCAAACTCACAGCTACCGCGGGTCTTTTTTTTACATCCAAGTAAAAAAATAAACGAAGGTTAGACAAAGCAAAGCAGTTCTTTATCGGTAGCGATACCACTGGCAGTAAAAATGTCAAGGGCCTATCGTCTATCGCTCCCGTCGATAGATCCCAGCAACCATCGCGTTTGAATTACGTCTCAAGACGATTGTTTATACGAACTTCATAAAGCTCTACATTTTTAATTACTGGATAGTTAGGTTTAAGGAAACTTCTAACAGCTATTTAAAAAAAATATTTTTTTTATTGCAAATAAACTCGCTGTCCCCGCCGATTTAATTTCATAGGTGGCCCGCGAACTCAATTTTTTTTTTAAATAAACGTTCCTCCTTGTAACATTAGCTATCTGTCTTCCCGTTAGAATCGCTCCAGCCGAAAGACAGAAAAAAAAATTCGAATTGTTTTTTATGTCAGTACCGTAATACTTTTATATTTATTTAGTGAAAAGCTGTTGATTTGAAATCGTAAACAGACTTCTCAACTTTATTTATCTGTATAAATCTTTATTGAAGAAAAAATATTGGTATAAAAATTGGTTTGGTAATTAAGTCGTAACTGACAGACAGGGAATTGATTTCCCCACAAGATGGCACTACACGTAAGTTAAGCTGGTGCGTTATTCTGTAAGATTTCTCAGTGTCTAACTCGACGACGAGCGCTGGTTTCAATCATAGCAAATTGGTACATAAAGAATAGATAATAAGGTTCAATTTCGTTTCTTTAAAACTGACAATCGACGATGAATGTGACGCATATCTATTCAAATATGTGTCGAAATGATGTAGTGTTAAAACTAAGTTTGTCTACTTGAAGTGCCAGATGACTTAACATTATATATTTTGGGCAAATCACACAATATCTTTATTAATTATATAGCCTATGTGTTATTTTTATGAATAAGCTAGTTTCATTTTTAATTAATTATTTACACCATTAATTTTAAAATAAACACTCAATCCTAATCTTAACTATGTCAACTTCAAAAGTATCAAATTTTGGCAATTTAGCTACACTTTATAGTGATAAAATGTGTGTTTCCCCAATCTAGGCACTTTATCTTCTACTTTATTGGTGATGATATGGATATAATAAAACTGATAGTGTTATAGATATCTAACACGTTTACCATACATACATACATACATACATGCATATCACGTTTTTATATGAAATAAAAATATTTTTTTACAAATGCACATCAATGTATCACATCATGCTAATGAATTGAAAAATCTGTTATCATGTTTGTTCCTGGATCGTATTAGAAATTATAGGTCATCTCCCTGGCCTTATCCCATACATTGTTGGGGTCGGCACTTGGTTCAACCCGATGCGGCTGATCACCTAATTTTTATACGAAGCGACTGCCATTTGACCTTCGCAACCCGTTTAACGAGAAAAATCTGTGATCTGGGTTAAACTAGTTGTCAGACTATTTTAGGCCGCCGACTGACCTGCCAAAGATGTTAATTTGGTAACCGTGACTGACGGCTTAACGTGCTCTCCGAGGCACGGAGGAAACTCGGGCGGTCACCCATCCAACTACTGACTAAGGTTATGGTTGCTTAACTTGCTTGATGATATGCGCAATAGCAACTGTGCCCCACAAACCCCACGGCCACCATGGCTGTTGTATTTTCTATCAGTAATATATGCACGCCAAGATTCTAGCACGTAGTACTATTATATTATTCTATGCTTCTAAATACTAGTGGAATTAAAACACGAAATGGTAGTAAATTGCTTCAGCTGGCATGATATGAAGTGAAATTATTACGGAGTATCACTGGCCGGCCAATTCCAGCCTCTGATTTATCAGTCCGATCAAATAATTAAAAATATGCCAGCCGGTAGATGGCGCACTGGTCGTAAATTAAAACCGTCCGCGCATTCAATTTGCGAAATGAAACTGGCCAGCACATATTGTGTATGAGAATTGTAAATTTACTGCGCTTGCACTGCACAATTACAATACGGTGTATTTCTTAAATAATTTATATTTAAAGAGCCGTGTGGCCGTTGGGTTTGAGCAATCGCCCGTTACGCAAGCGACGTAAGTTCGAATCGTAAAGGCTTGAAACAATGAATTTTGCTAAAAAAAATCATAATTGCAGTCATATATATGTATATATATGTCTGAGAAGTAAATCCAAGACAGTATAGTGCCTAAGACGGCGATTGACTCACCATCTGTCGTTCGCACTTATTCATCATCGGTGAAAAGTGGGTGCTGTTGTTACAACACCTCTTCTTACCTCGACGGAGACCCTTCTGAGATGGCGCGATGTGTGTGTGTTTTATGAAATTATTTGATTGTGATTGTTTTATTTTAACTCGACCTTATTCATTGTTATTTCCTGTACATAAGTCGCGTATATATTTTTGATAATTGCCACATAAATCATGTTAATTACAGTATACATATTTATCAACATGCCCACAATTTATCAAAGAACATTGACTCATTCAAGTCTGTTCCAGCACGATTTATTACCATGTTAATTACAATTGCATTCAAGATAATACATTTCCATATTCTAATAATTTAATTGTATTTTTATACATTGTATGCTGGGCGGGTATTGGTCGTCTGTTGATCATTTTACAACAAGCAATCAGTCATAGCTCGAAAGATAATTCTATGTCATAGAACCTTTGTTTACATTAATTGAGTTGGACATTCATTGACGTCATAGTGCAATGTCTGATGTATTCCGAAGCTGCATATATTTTTTATAATTTTCAATGTGCAAATTGATATCATCCATTAAGTATTAAAGGCGTTTTTATGCTGCGTTCAAACGCCCAATGATATGAATACAATATGCCACTAAACTGTATAGTAAGCACCTACGTTCTATTTTTGAATATTTTATCGCATTTTTGTGTGAATTGTTACGGGTCACGGTAAAGTTCAAGATTTAAATGGAGAGTAGGATTATAAATGGCTCTGGTCCCCCGTGGGCAGAACAACTTAATAAATTTCAATCTAATTGCAGTTAATGGAAATTCAATATGTTATATCCCATAGAAAAAACAGATGTACGTATTAAAGTTCCATTTGTTATTCTGAAGACCGACATAATATAATCATTTATCATATTGATAATTCCACATTATGATAAAGTAAAGACTGCCTTGTTGGTCTAGTGATCGCAAATCCCATTGCGGAACAGGCCTTGGGTTGAATCCCGTATCTGACAAAGTGTTATTGGGTTTTTCCATCTGTAATTTCTCAGTAGCAACACGAAGTGTGGATAAGTGCCCGGTTACTGGCAATAATAAGCTCGCCCCTTATAAATGGGACTTAAACATAACTGATGAAGTGTGGGTTTACTATCAGCACACATTTGCCTACGCCTTCGGGGTTTGTAGGCGTGAGCGTCTGTAATAAATAGTTTTAACTAAATAACTTTGGTAGTAGTAATAACAAACGGATTATTCAGATGCAATTTTATTGACAAAATATATAATTTATTTTCAAATAAGCCTAAGAATAAAGCCCTTGATTAATTACTATACCTAAGACCTCACCTTGCATGTATTAGGGTCAGTACATCACGTAAATACTTGCCAAATAGGACAGAGGCTGATACATAATTCATCTTATTCCGTAGTCCGTAATTAGCAAGTTCATTTGCAATTCATAGGAAAACTTCTAGGAAAACATATAGAAACAAGATTATGCCGTCATTAAAATTTTTTCAACAAACACATTTCGTCTCCAGTAGTTGACATTATATAACCAAGTCAGCGTACTGCGCGGGCGTGCTATTTTGGGTGGAAATTATGATTTCCTGTGTAAAATCATGGTGTTCCATTAGTGCGAGGCAGCGAAATACTAGGAGACACGGGAATAAAGTATAAGTAATAAAATAATTCACTATGAATTACGAAATATCTTTATCAAATAGTGTAAAGAAAGCACCAAACAACTCAAGTGTTATTGATGGCACAGTCTTGTGGCTAAAGTAAGGCTTTTTAATCAGTCTTCAAGGGCTTTGAACTTTGTCGATTAATCACTTCGACTTCGCTTTTTTATATACAAACAACACAATGTTTATTTATAAACATATTTTTTGCTGCTTTGTTTATGATACTTACATTGGAAGCTGTATCTCATTTTGTCAAAACAATGAGTAATTGATATTAATATTACAGTGTTTTCAAAGGCCCTCATTAACAAAGAGCATCGAACCTCCGTGGCATACCTAAAGTTCCAAGTGCATACAAAGTCGCGGTTTAATGTTAGCTCATTAAACAGATCCCAATCGAAAGAGAAATATTGTAGGAACAAATAATACTTTCTAATAACATTTAGTAAGTGATATAATTCATGTTTAATTAAAGTATTAAATGACAGAAATAAGACTAAAAATCTTATTTAAATAGACTTTAAAGTCCAAATTCACAAGTGATTTCGTATTTAATATTGTTTTTTTATATCACCAATTGATGCAAATATAATCGACTGAACTGCAACATATCTAAAAATACATAAGCTTTATGTATCAGTAGAATTACCGTACACAGTAGTCTCTGACTGTACCCAGCGCCTGGATCAACTAGTAGACATTGGTAATATCTATGGAAATTCTAGTGAATAAAAGAACATGCAAACTGTTAATTCTATATATACTCACGCCATCCCAGAAGGGTCCCCGAAGGGGTAAGTAGACATGTTGTAACAACAACACGTAACAGAGGGTGAGTCCATCGCCGTCTCAGACACTATACATACGTCTTTAAATTACTTCTCAGACATATGCAGGTTTCCTCACGATGTTTTCCTTCATCGTAAAGCGCGTGGTGTAAAATCACTGCACATAAGTTTTTAGAAAAACTCATTGGTACAGGCCCCGCTGGGATTCGAACTAGCGTCCCTTGCGTTGCAGGCGACTGCTCTAACCCCAAGTCCACCACGGCTCTATATTATATATACAGTTGATTCTAAAAGTCGTTTAGATAACTAGTTACATGTTTATACAATGTAAGTATACATATATTACATAGTTAACCAAAGAAAACAGGTGTCTAGATTTCTTGCAGGAAGTCATTTGTTTTACATTGTACAAAATGTAATTAAAATACTGTTCAAGTATATTATACATGTTCAGATGTACATATAGATACAGTATAAGGCAATTTATAACACTTTAAAGTAATATCAGGTGCTATTTTCACGCGTAGGCACGTATCAGCGCCGATCAATAAATACCAGTACCTCTGTAAATGCCAATTATTTTTTAGTGTTCCGCAACAAAATTGGAAAACCGAACACTTATTTATGTGGCTCGAAAATATGGCCGTGCATTCAATGTTTTGCATGTATGTACTCTTCAGATAAATTGAATACAAATGACGCATGAAAAAATGCGTTGAATATTGATTTTTTTGAAGTTTATAGTTAGAATATTAGCCACCTGCCCTCACTTCACTTCGGGTTTAGGACATCACACTACAATTATAAAATTGTCAGCTTATTATGTACTATAATAATCTATTTATTATACATGTACACCTTCCCCTTGATCCGCTCTATATTTTTAAAAACTTCAATATGTTTAATGCTATGTACTGATTTAATTTCAATAAATTAATCATTAATATATATCAAAACCATGTGTCGTGGCACCAAATTGTTTTTGGTTATGAGTGGGTGTGCCAACAACTCTTATTTATGAGATGATGATATGAATATGATGAAGATGAAAGGAGCTCGTGGCACAGTTGCTATTGCGCATATCATTCGATCAGCGAAGTTAAGCAACCCTAAGCCTAGCCTGTAATTGGATGGGTGACCGCCCGAGTTCCCTCCGTGCCTCGGAGAGCACGTTAAGCCCGTCGGTCCCGGTTGCCAATTTATCATCTTTGGCAATCGTTGGAGGCCTAAAATAGTCTGACAACTGGTTTAACCCAGATCACAGATTTTCCTCGTTAATGGGGTGGCGAAGGTCAGATGGCAGTCGCTTCGTACAAAAATCAGGTGATCAGCCACATCGGGTTGAATCAAGTGCCGACCCCAAAAATGTATGGCATAAGGCCAGGGAGATGATGATATGAATATGATGAAATGACTGACATTTGGACTCAGTTGAATGCACTCTATTCATCTTGCTATCTTATCGACAAATCGAATTAAAAAATAAGATTGTAGACAATTTATCGTACGGAACAGTCATATAGTTGTGACTTACACTGCTCTGTTTTTTGATTGCGATCACGTCGCTCGAGTAATTAAACGTTAATTATGAGGAGTTCCAATGTCGATAATTGAACGTTTTATAGACGCAGTCATTTTTTGTTGTCGATAAAGTGTATTAATTTTCACATCCATTTAATTGCGCGATGAATGAAATGAACTACTTTTTACTAGAGTACTAATAAACGCATTTTATTGCTGGATATCGAAGAAAGTTTTTACTAACTGGAATTTTATTCATAGTTTTAATGAAGAAAGTTAATGTGCTTTATAGTCCCACGTATTTTCTATGACTACAAATATCTTTATCATTGTAAGAAACTTTAAGTTTAAGTCTTCCAAACTACAACCGGCAAAACTTTCGAGACTTGTGTTGTGGTAAAACTAAGGGACACCGCTATAAGTTAGGTGCCAACTTTACTGAGTGCCCAAATCCAACCCCGACCTTAACACACCACGACACGGTAAGTTTTACCGTGTCTTTAGTAATATATTTTTGGGGCACAGTGTAAGTTGTTGGAATACATGGGTTGATCGCGGTGGTCGGCGCAAACAACAGGGTGCTCTCGACTTATTTGCATTTACACGGGCCGAGTAATTGCACCGTTCTTCAGGGAACTTTAATTAAACTTAACTGTCTGAAACTTAGGTATAGACACAGGAGCTAATTAGGAAAGTTTTGAGGATTACCTAGGTGGATAGCGCAAGTACTTCTTAGCTTAGCTGAGTAGACAAACAATTTATACCATGATTTATACCATGTATGTTTAAAAGAGAAGATGGTGACACTTACATAAACATATTCTAATGTCGGTGAATAAGCCTGCTAATTTTTATAAATTAAAAGTTCAGTTTATAAAAAATCGTTATGGTTCAAAATAGGATTACGCTTGAACATGATTGGTAGGTGTGAGCGCCATTATCGCATATAATGCGCAAACGAAAGTGGACATTATTAGATTTTGATGTGCAAATTTTAAAAGAGGCTTGCAAACGTTGTCAGTCAAATTACGACTATAACACTCCAAACATAAATTCTTCTTTTGCTTCATCAAAATGCTATATTTTTTCTGCCTACTTGAATGCTCTTCTTGCGTTCTCGTCAGTTTCGAGAACCTTGGTATTATTTCTATATCTGTTGTAAAGATCTTAATAACTTATTTCCATCGAATGATAATATTATAAGATATGAAATGAATGATATGAGATAAATTTATAATTTAGCTAGCTGTGCCCGGCAACGTTGTATTTCCGTTTATTTATTTGGGGTGGATCACTCTAATCATTTAGAGGTATGAAAAATAAATGTTGACCGATTCTCGGACCTACCCGATATAAACACAAAATTTCATACGTAGCGGTCCAGCCGTTTCGGAGGAGTTTGGCAACAAAAAATGAATCTTAAATTCGCTATCGTACATTTTAACCGTCTTTGAAAAAAGAAGGAGGTTACTCAATTTGACCGTATATAATTTGTTTATGTGTATTCCAGTAAAACTGGGTGCTTTACGTTGTGTCCCGAAAAGTCAGTCCCATTTACACTGTGGCCTTAATTCTTCATGAACCGATTTTGATAAGTTTTTTTCGTGAATTTACATACATTTATACATTTCTACTTAACAAAATTGATTTGATCCAGACATTAGCCGATTACACCAAACTTTAAAACCACTGTTACGAATACTTTCAAATGAAGTGTGAAAGCAATCAATTGCTTGGATGGTTGTAGATTAATAAAGAACGGTTGCCGATATTGTTTATAAATTGGTTTTGATGGCAACAATAGTTAGTAATGATTCGATACGAGCTCGTTGGAAGGTAAGATAGCGTCTGCATTTACTGAAAAAAAATATAAAGACGAATCGCAAGTACCTACTTGGCCTTTTTGTTCTCCTGCCTGCTAATTTATCCGTGTGGAATAGTTACTTAAAGCTAACGCTAACTTTTACCGATTGATATATTAGTGTTATGATATAACTAGCTGTCACCCATATTTAGTTTTAAATAACATTAATATAACGATACATGTTTAACGTAGTTTCTTTCTTCAGACCAAATAATATTTTCTATGATCATTAAAGCGGTTATTGTGGCTAAACTATGATAGTTAAATAAGTGCGCTCGGGGACTTTTTTGTAGATGTTAATAAGAGCTACAAACCATTAGTACATCATTTTATTCTATTGTCAATAGTTTTTGCAGCGCAAGCATAAATAGGTTTTCAATTATACACCTTGACTTCAAAAAAGGAGGTATGTTAATTCGATCGTATATATTTTCCTATAATATATTATAGTGAAAAAAATACCACGGTGAAAATTGTGTGCCCTCGACTACGTAACGTCTCAGTGCAACAAATCAAAACCTTAGCCGAAATGAAAAAAAAACGTAATTATAAAACGTATTCTTAAGCAATTTCCGACTCACGTACGCACAGTAAATAATCTAATAATGACTTTGATATACATTTACTGCTTATTTATTTAAATGGAGTCGTTCCTACTTCGTTTACACGTTACACGCCGTAACTTAAAATGTGGTAGTATGAACCACAACTTTGGGGTTCAAGTTACACGTTAAATCATAGGTTTTATAAGTTTTAAAGTTACATAGATTACGATCAAGTTTCCGACAAGCGATTTAACACTTAGTTATAAAATTTATTTCCAATGTTATATTGTTTGGTAAAAATATTTTAGTTTTTGGAGATCGGATTTTTTTATTTTCTTTATTATTAGACTCAATTTAATTAATGCCTGCAGTGGCACTCACTTACGAGTATAATGGAAAATTTTAGCCTAAATTTTTCACATCTCGCAGTTGAAAATAAAATATTACTCATATCCTACCAATAGTTTATTAAGTATTCTGAAGAAGCTAAGCTTACCTAATACTTAGCTTAGCGGGACTTTCATAGGCAGATAGCTAATGTCACCCATGAAATTAAGTAAACGCGGGTGAAACCGCGGGGCACAGCTTGTTTTTATATAAACTCTTTAATTCGATGATTCTTATTTCAAACAGTAATTTAATTTGACGTTTCTCATTTCAAACAGAGCACTTTCTGTGAGTAAATACAATCCTCCCTACCAGCTCTGTGTTGGTAAACAGAGCGTTCATTAGGAGCTCAACACATCCAACAGTGAACTACGACGAGCATATTTTACGAGGACTGCGGCGCAAATTGAAAGTTATGTGACGTTTCGCTGTGGGACCTTAAATTATATTACACGACACTTCTATCCATTAGATTGAAATAAATCTGCTCGGATTCACTGAACACTGCTTGAGATTGCAATATATATTTCACTTTGCCTTTATTTACTTATTAGGTTTTAAAGTGTGAGGCATAACAGGATCTCCCGTTATATATTTTTAGCCAGATAATATTACCTTTCTGTAGTGTATTCCTGTGGTAAGTAAGGTCGCTAATACTCCATGGTGGGAAGGAGTATAGCAATACCTAGTTATCATTATGTTGGCATAATGATTTCATTATTTATAAGGTAGGCAACGAGCGAATGACACTTATAGGAGTCGTTCTTAGAATGAAATAGCCGCTTACCAATAGACGGACGGAACGCTTGTTCGTCGCGTTATTAGTATAAAAAGGTAAAGAGTCTTCTTTTGTCCAAATGTTCACAAATATCACACTTGTTTTACCAAAAAATCACTTTTTTAAGCAAGCGGTCCGCATGGAAAAGCGCTTTCCTCGACATTTACGCTTTATGTTGAGTGAAGTCGCAGAATTCATAGGTACATTCATAGTATTATAACACGTTCAAATATTTTTTATACCAACAATTTTTTTTTTCGACTTAAGCAATATAAATTCATCGAAATAATACTCTAACATCTTCATCATACAGTTTCGTTTGGCTTAAAAACTTTGTTAGAACAATAATATAATACAAAAGTAAAGAATTTTCTCACGTTCCTTGTGCTACCGCGTCATCAAGGCTAGATCTGGGATAAGGCAAGAACACATAGGCCGTAGCAGTTAAAATGGTCATTTCTGAACATCAGTTGACCACCGGGTCGTGAGTTCTTTACGTGATTCATATGTTAACTAGAGCCTACGAACATAAGCTTCCTTGTAACTATACATTTATACATGTTTATGTAACGCAATATACAATTGTAACCCTATTGTAACGTTTTTGTGTGGTGTTATAATCGCTGTATTCTGTCTATGTGTGTGTGGTGAATACCTTGAACCCTAAGATAAAAATGTACGCTGTAGTTACGTAAGTAAGGTCATTAAACTTCTTAGATAAAAATCTGATACTTTGTTAATTAACTGAACTTTTGTGCCACGCGTTAAACTAGAAAACATAAAGAAATTTGTACCTATTCGTACAATTACATTGTCATGTCATTAATAAATAAACTATCTGAGCCCGACGGCTACACCCGCGTGTCATTATATATGTATCATAACTACCACGAAAATGTATTTCTTATAGCCTATATTAATTAGTCACAAATTTGGAATTCTGACCTGCGTCCGCGACGAAATTATTTACGACTACATCTCAAAATACTCTATTTTGAGTTGTAGTCGAACACTTTTACATACAAACAGCCCCATAAAGTCCTCAGCGAAGTGTATGAAATTATTACTAGCGCACATAATATTCAGGGTAGTTGGAAGGAAATGTCAAAATGTACGAAACACGTGCCGAGCGCTCGTATAAATTCCACCAGCTTCATTTTGCACCATATGAGTGTGGTCCAAAGCGTAGCCGAAACCGTATCGATTAGTACTCCAAGGTTCTGATGTATTTTAAAGCAGTTTTTTAACCAACTTCAAAAAAAGGAGGAGGTTTCGATTATTCTTTTTTTATTTAAAAGGTGATGCTTTCCAAGTGCTCCCATTTTAATTTAGTGCAGTTCTGATGGTGGAATCTATGAGAAATCCTGGGGAACTTTCGAAAATCTTACTGGCGACTAGTGCGTTTGTTAATTATTTGCATTAAGTATTTGAATCGTCTCCACACTTCATTAAATTGTAGTGCACATTTTATTGAAGGTGTCGATCTGATGATGGACCCGGACAGTCGAAGGAACTCCTCGACGATTTACTCCGGTACAAGCCCCCGCTTGCGTAGCAGGGGATCAAATCAAAATCCCCACGGCAACCACGGCCCAAAAAAACATTCTAATATTTTTACTGACATTGTTAACATACGACCCCAGTTCTTATCAATTATTTTTTTATGTATTTATATATCTGTACGATTGTTTTATGTATATTTTATAGTCACTTAAAAGTTAACACAGGTGTAAACTAATTTTATACACATTATGCGCACACGAATACCCATTTTAACTATCTCTTATCTAATCTAGATTATAGCGTATTTAAAACACATCATAGACGATAAGAATTAGCAAAAACTATCTATCGGACACTAAAACACATATTATATGCAAATAATGAAAAACAACTTGAGACTTGGTATTATTCTTTTCTATTCTGCAGAACCTGTAGAAGTCGTTTTTTTAATTGATACATAATAAATAAATACCTTGACTATTTCTAAAATAAAATTGCGTTGGAATAGGAGGTGGAGAACACGAATACATACTAAATATGTCTAAGTAATCGAAGTATTGTATCAAATCCACCCTGGCTATGTTAGTTTCGTGAATAAAGTAATATTAGTTACACCAATGCTATATCAAAGGAAATATGAATTAGCGAGTTGTCCAACTCGATGTAATATGCCCCGCGACATGTGTTTTACCCGTAAAGATCTATATTTCTCCAATATTCTATATCGTATATTTCGACGAACTCTATTGATAAAAAAGCTTTTATTACTCTTTGTAACATCAGCTATCTGTCAGTTAAATTTGGTTCCCTTCCAGACTTTTTTCTAGAAATTACCCGGGACAAACAGACAAACGAATAAAAAAATAAAAATATTTTTTTTACCTATATATTATACATTCATATTGCATTTAGTGAAAAGCTGTTAATTTGGATTTACAGACAGACATTTTAATTTTATTTATCTGTCTAGATATATATGTAATCAATACTTATAAGTACTTTTGCCCGCTAATTCTTATCGTTTAATACCGCCATGTTGAACGCATTAATGTCATACATTCATGCACATGTAAGGTGACCAGATCAAAGCAGAACCCTGACTTTAATTACTATGTATTCACAAAGATCTCCTTTAATTCAACAAGTCGTTGATTGAGACTTTTATGAAGTGTTGATAATGTTGTATGAACCTGTTAACGTAGCCTTTACCTTATTAAAGTAATGATAACAATCGTAACAGCCTGTATACATTTGAAACTATACAAGAGTAAAAAATCTTCAAGATCCTTTTGCATTATTTTTTAATTTATTTTGCTTGATTTGCTTTGAATAATTATTTATTTTTGTTCCTTGTCTAAAGTAGTTTTGGAAGAGTCGATTACAAAAATGTTTCTATGTCAATTTTTGATCTTGTTTTATTTGCATAAATGATTCAGTCGCGTCCCAAAGTGTTATTGAGTTTTCTAACTGTAATTTCTCGCTCTCAGTCCGAAGTCTGGATTAGTGCCCGGTTAGTAGATTTAGGCGTCCTATTACATGGGAGTTAGATATAAATGTGGGTGCATTATATGTTCATAATATCTGCCTACCGCTTCGGGGAAAACAGGCATGAACATATGTATGTCCGTTCCCAAACCAAATTGATTTGTAACATGTCTTCGATACAACAATGTGAAGGAATATAAGACAGCCGTTTTATGTGAATAACTACTAATAGATACAGTACTAATGAGTTTCGGGTGCCAAAAGCAATGATTCATTTTCTTAATGCGATCAATGGGGGACCGTTGCCAAATGACTGAACTAGCATCATCATAATATACAACAGTATATATCCACATTCATAATGTACGGATTCAAGCATATATTAGCGTGTTTACTTGAATATGCTCGAAAATTAAGAAGACGTGGTGAATGGAAGATTAAGAAAGCTAGTAGGTACCTATGATCGGGTTGTATAAATGAGGTATTTTTGAAATAAAAGTACATGTCACTGCACTTTTATTTTCACTGTCACAATTCATAATTTGCTTTTTTTTTAATGTCAACCTTAAATCTGAAATGATTGTTTTCGAAATCATCAATACTGGTCCATATTTTTCATAACCAATACAATAATCTATATATATAAATGCATTTCGAACGAACGCCATCACGCGTGAACGACTGGACCGATTTTTACAGGATTTTCACTGGCAGATATCTGATGTTTCAAGGAGTAACATAGGCGAATTTTATTAAGAAAAATATATTAGGGTTCCGCGAAATAAAGCATGAAACTAAACCAACGCGATTTAATTTCTTCATTACCATAAAAATTTCCAGAAAACCTTTTAAATACCTATGTATCTTCGCCAATTAATATAATCTATTGTTACTAAAAAAAACAAAAACATATTTTTTTTTTTGGATTCACGCACTGCGAGATACACTACTTCCTTACGCGGTACTGCCGGCACCAATGTCTAAGCATTAAAATGTATCAGTTATCCAGTACTGTATACAATAGCTCTACGAACGAAGAATGTTCAATTATTTAGATACATTTTATCATTGGTCGCTTCAGAATCTAGATCCAGTAAACCTTTGGCTGCATAATTCACTATACACAATAGCATTATACGTGCGCGTGAACAATGGCATAGCTCATAACCTCAGTATTCCGTAGCTCAACTAACAAACCCTTTTGTGCCATCAGACTATGACTGTAAACCACTCGACGCTATTTATAGCATTAAAACTTATAACGCAGCAGATATATAACAAAACTGAACGAGTTATGGCCGTGAGTAATGGGAGTTATGTACCCGGGAATATTATACGGGGATAAATCCGGTGTAGTGTCGCGGTTACTATTTAAATGTATTCATCCGTGAGCTTATCCGGGCGTCATGCGGAGAACTCTTGACGCTCTTGAATAATTTTCGTATAATAAGCCACTACTATTGATATATTGTACGTATTTACATACTCTAAGGTCACTACTGACCGCTTGTGAGCTGATATATAACTTACGTGTCTATGATCTTATAAATCTTCTACACTATTTTGAAACACTCGCAATCTGATTTAATTTAATCGGACTATGTAAGTATTATTTGGGTGTAACGGCATTAATTAGACTGCCTTTTAACTATAATGTAATACTAAAGTCAAGACATAAGGCTGTTTTTATAAGGCCTCGAATCTTTTCTTGCCAAAGGATTTTAGTTCTATTTATGTTACTCATGGATAGTTTGGCTTATTCCCAGACCTCCACGTTGTGAAAAAAACTTACATAATAATGTAATGTAATTCCCGCCACCTCCACAACAGTTAAAATTCGAATATTGAATATAATTTCTTTCTAACAACATCAATACACTTTATATTGTACTGAGTTGGTTAGAAATGAGGTTCCTACCTGCATTACCTATCTCTTAGTAACTTTTGTAAGTTTGAATGCAAAAAGTTATAGGTATTGCGGAACAACGTTAGTTCCCTGCTTTTGAAAACATTATTCGAGAGAGCTCAAGGCTATTCTTTATAAAATCTACGTGTTCGATCACTGGCGGAAGCTAGTAATTTAATAAACAGTTCTAATACAGATCAGTGCGTAAAGATTAACTGCCTTAATTTGATCACTAAAGTGTTATCCGACAATCCGTTATATACTATAAACAGAATTAATAAAAAATAATGATATACATAGGGCCAGCTCACGTATTCTATTGGCAGATATCAAACAGGCGCAGGCGCATAAACACTCAACACGTAATTGAACAGCATATGAAATAATCAACCCATACGTTCCATAGCGAAATCATAAAATATTGTTTAAAATGCGTTTATAAATATAATGAACTAGGTGTGCCACGCACTGGCTTTGGATTTAGTTTTATGCTTTATTTCGCGGAACCCTAGTATTTTATAAATAAAAGTAGCCTAAGTTACTCCTTGTATCATCAGCTATCCGTCAGTGAAAATCCCGTTAAAATCGGTCCAGCCGTTTCACAGATTATCCGGAACAAACAGACAGACAGACAGAGAAAAAAATTAAATCGCTTTTTTCAAGTCATTACATTCATATGCATTTAGTGAAATGCTGTTATTTTGGAATTACAAACGGACACTTAAATTTTATTTATCTGTATAGATGTATAATTTTTTTTTATTTTTTTTATTTATACATGTATTAATTAGAACGGCTAAAAGCCAATTATACTAATTAAGAGTAATATTCATTCATTCGTTCCCTCACAATACTCCAGACATACTGACATTATCGTCTGCCATTCATCCGCGAACACATCACAATTAGGGTTGGAGACCAAGAGAGCGTTGAGAGCGGAGAGAGTGCGGGGGACTGGGGAGTGAGCGCGCGCCACTGTGCGACTTGTACCCACTGCAAATAAACTGTGTCTCCGGCCGCGTATGTAGTTGTTGTAAGTTTCATGGATAAGTTCTGCTGTGCAAAACTAATCGAACGTTCAATTAAAAGCGTCTCGTCTTGATAACTTGGTCCTATAGCCTGACTACATGTGGGTGCGATTCGAGACCAATGCAGGGAGCCGCTCTTTTGTTACCTTTATTTTTTTTCTTGTTACTCTTTTTAATACATTATGTAGCAGATGAACATACTCATTATTCTGTAAGAGACGGGCTTAATATATCGATGCTACAGTTATATTGTACTCATGCACTCTAATTAATATAATATGAAGTATGTTCTGTTAATTGTACTCTAAATTATAGGTAATAAGGTTTTGATTTAAAAAAAATAGAAAACTAGATTTCAAGAATTCCCGTTCGAATTTCAAAGCTACGTACCCGTAATAGGACTGTATTTCCACAGTAGCTATGTCCCTGCAGTGGGTTTAGTCGTAAGAACAAGGACGTGTATTTAATTATATATCTTATTACCTCAGTGCAGGTTTCATTTTTAAGAACCCACAGAATAACCATATTGAAGTGTGTAACACTTTTCAAAATTTCATGTACATAATCAATAATGACCCAAGTACAAGGAATTTATTATATTCAAGTAATCTTATCGCAGACGAACAAGTATCAATCTACTTGCAAATTCCACTTTCGAGATCCCCACATTATAACATTATTGAGTGTGTAATACTTTTTAAAATTTCATGTAATCAGTGATGACCCGAGTACAGAGAGGATTTTTTATCGATGTGTTGTTGTCGGAACTTTCGAAACAATAAATCTCACGACCGGGCCACGAAACCGAAGGGTCTGATAAGCGGTGATATTGAACTTTGTTCAGGGTAACCATGAGCTCTTATTGCCATAATAGTTCGACTTATATTATGAGACAGATGTATATGATTTATATACATCTGTCACTGTCACATAGCTGAACTATCATTGCAATAAGAGGACATGGTTAGAACCCTTTTTTTATACTGTTCTTTGATATTGGAATATTAGACTTCATAGGTAAACAGGATTTTTGATCAGACATTACTTTATTCTATGCTAACAAAGCGATACGAAGTGGTAAATATTACCATTTGTTTTCAATTATTTGTAGGTAAAAAAAAATACGTTGTAAACTAACCAGAAATCCTGTCTTCAATATATTTCATGGTCTAGATAGGTACGAATAATATTAATCAATACTTACCTAGAGCCGTGGTGGCCTTGAGGTGTGAGCAGTCGCCTGCTACGCAAGCGACGCAAGTTCGAATCCCAGCGGGGCCTGTACCAATGAGTTTTTCTAAAAAACGTATGTCCAGTGATTTCACACCACGTGCTTTACGGTGAAGGAAAAAATCGTGAAGAAACCTGCATATTTCAAAGAAGTAATTCAATGACGTATGTAAAGTGTCTGAGACGGCGATGGACTAACCATCTGTCACGTTGGCACTTAATCATCTTCGGTGAAAAGTGGGTGTTGTTATTACAACGCCTCTGCCTACCCCTTCGGGGAATACAGGCGTGAGCATATGTATGTTACCTACACATTCAATTTTTTACATCGCTATCCTTTTATCTCCCGGACCGACTCAACAATAATATTGTCCCGTAAAATCCGCTCACTTGAAAGCGTCATATACGTCCAGAAGAAGCAAGACAAGTTCCCGTTAAGTATGATAAAGTTGAAACTTGAATCGGCCGTTTCAAAAGAAGTGAAATCATTCGAGAAATGTCAATAACTTGTCCAACCTTTGATTCATTGTAAGAACCTGCCATTGGATTCACAATGCAACTGAATTGTGAAAACTACATTGTAAATATATAAAATTTAAAATAAGATATATTTTTTCAAGGACTCGCTGCCTGACTGATTGTCTTACTCGTTTATATTAACGCACAGGCTGATCCGCTAATTTTAAGTAAAATCTATACATCCTTAATCTATAAAGATAATAAAATTGAAATGTCTGTTTGTAATCCCAAAATAACAGCTTTTCACTAAATTCATATGAAAGTAAGTATATACGGTACTAACTGAAAAAAAAAACAATTATTCGTCTGCCTATCTGTTTGTTCCGGGTAATCTTTAAACCAGTTGAAACGATTTTAATGGGACTTTTACTGGTAAACAGCTAATGTTACAAAGAGTAACTAAGGTTACTTTAATTTTTAAAAAATCATTTAGAGATCCGCCCGAATGAAGTTAAAGCTACGCTAAACGGGTAGGCTAGTCTTAAATAACATCAGACCCTAGGTTGTATTTCAATCCCGTACCAGAATTTAAATATAATAAAGTAATATATAATATTAGTACAAAAAAATTACGTCACTTTTACACTTACAAAATAGCCCCGTCGAATTAAAAATTCAGAGTTATCTATGTTCTTTAAAAGTATTAATATTGAAACACCATAAATCTATCGAAATAAAAATAAGTAGCTAAATAATGGATAAAAATAGTAAATAATTACCATGCTATTAAACGTGAGCAGTAAATTTATGAGTGTAACGAATAGCTTAAATAAATGAGTGTCGCATAAGTAAGTCAGTAGGCAAAGGCATTAAGTCACTGATGGCAAAAAGAAAATTGGTTATAATTACTTAAGCATGCCTCTATATGGAGTTAAGGCCCATGTTGGTCATTGGTATTCGTTCATAAATTTAACTTTCATTGCAATATTTCTTTGCAAGATCCATAGTAGTGATCGGCTGTCCATTGTCGTTAAATTAATTATACTTTAAACTATACATTGGACATATAAAAATTGGCCAAGTGCGAGTCAAACTCACGCAGAAGGGTTACGTAGGTACCATCTATACAAATGAGTAAAAAAACAATTCTATTATACTGTTTTCGTTTTGTTTTGTACATTATTGTAAAATCGAAAAAAAAATTAAGAAGAGAGGTTATAATAGTTTGATTAGTTTTTACAACAAAGAACTTATATATTAATTTCTTATATACAAATAAAAATAAACTGTTGTATACCAATATGAGTATGTATATTTATAACTATTTTGTTACGGGACCCTTAAAACTTATTTCAATCAAATTATTCTTACTTAATAAGATGGCTTACCCATAAATAAGAAACCTACATATACAATGCATGCGTAACATTTCACAACAATAATTTGTGTGAAGTCAAACAATGTTGGCACATCGAATTCCACACATAATAAATCGGAACTTATTGTAATCGATTACGATATATACATGCATTCGAATTAAATCATTCGAATCACGGACCAAATTGTGTAAACACGTTCTCATTTATGTCAAATTCGATTACGTTTATCGATACTATCTACATTCGATAGTGTGACATAGAGAATGACGGCGGCCACTGATCAATTTTTATCGTATCATTCTATATTGCACTATAAACCTATTACCATAAGATCTCTATTATAAGTACCTAGCTACTCAATAAACACCTTTAACGACGTACACAATTCATAAAAAAGCTAGGTAAGTATAAAATATTTTCATCAATAAACAATTTATGTGACAAAACGTGTTTTTAAAACGATAAAATTAATTCAGTAATACCAACCTTGCTGAATAACACAAAGAAGGAGAATAATAAATCAACATTCCTCGAGGCTACCACTTTTGGTATTATCCTAAAGGTGCCATGAATTATTAATGTCGCACTTTCCGTTTCAGGAGCGGGTCTAAATAAGCAGCATTTTAGATAGATTCATTTATATTGAACACCAAAAACTGATATCGGCTCCGTCGTCGTACCTTGTGTCTTATTTACACTCAAATAGAGTCAAGATTTGAAAGAGCAACAATATCATATGACTTTAGATTATATATAGGTTTTGACCCGTTCGAACATCGTTGTTTGACTTAGGTTTTGGGTTTTTTGAATGAAATAAATATCCGACACTGAAAAAAATACGCCATCGATATGGCGAGAGCCTACATTTAGGGCACTGAAGTTACAAGCAAGTGCTGGTTGATAACAAAATATGTCACATTATATTCATTGAATTTTAAATAATTCCTCATATTAATCTACTTTGTTGTCATAGTCGCAGAATAATTTAGATCAAGTATCTACTTAAGGCACTTTTAGTATAAGGTTTAAAATTGTGAAATGAATTAGCTGATCATCATTACTAAAATCGTTTTCTAGGGCTCGCTCAGTCCTCTTAAATGTTACTCGATATTATTAAAAACTGGGCAAAAATCAAATGAAAAAAGCGTCCGTTTCACTACACTTTAAATTCAGTGGTAATAATTCAACACTCATTTCTTTTAAGGCAAAACAAGTTTTAAGTTGAATTTAAAAAGCCTTAATTCGCCATGCGCCAGGGCCGGACTAAGTTTGATAGTAAATCGCACCGGGCGCCTGTTTTATTGTGCCGAGTGCCGAATGCCGAGTAGCGTCGTGACGGTATGCCGAAGCACGCCACGCGAACTCCACACCATACTTCACGAACTTTACCGAATAACTGACTGCTTAAATCCAATAAATTGCTTTAGTTTTAGAATGTATTATATTTTTATGTTTATAAACTATGTGTAATTTTCACCCAGTGGGCATTGGATTTCTGTTACTGACTAGATTACTATGTAAAAAGATTTAAGCAGCTGTCAGGTCTCCAGTATTTTTCGTTCGTATGTAAGCCACTAATGAATGGGTACCAAATATATATTTTTTATAGTGCTACAGTCTGGTGCCGCCACGAGTTATGTGCGCTGACCTTGAAGACGCATACAAACACACACTCACGCGTTGGATGCGCAGTAGTATTTTTGTTGAAGGATTTTAATGGTAACACCTTACATTGTTGAACAACTAGTAGGTATTAACAATCTTACATAATTCTGGCGTTGTCAACTAGATTTATTGATTTCGTATCACCAAAATAAAACTAGTACCAATGAGATCGCTGCCACAAAATTCGAAGAATACCTACAATGAGCCATCGACGCCTACCGTTCAGCAAAAAAAGAAATTCGACCCGATGATAAACTGGTTTTCGGACGGGTAATTCATCTTATCTCCCCTCCTACTCACACATATTCAAACCATGCTCGCAAAGAAAGAGATGGGGTAACAGGTAACCCGCCAAAAACAGGCAAAGCAACTTTTATTTATTTCTTAACTTGTTGCTGACACATAAAACATTTTTCGATTTACAACCTTAAGACAGCGACGTAAAAATGCGCTTGCATCATCTTGCTATTTGCATATTTAAAAAAAATTAACCAAATCGAAACTCGTGTGCAAACATTTGTGCACAAATTTTGCGCAATAAAACTGCGGAACCTAAAATGCTTCTATTAAATAAAGTTAAGTTACTCCTTGTAACATTAGCTATCTGCTAGTGAAAGTCCCGTTAAAATCGGTAAAGCCGTTCCAGAGATTACCCGGAATAAACAGACAGAAATAGAATTTTTTTTAAATTTGTGTTTTTAACCTCATTACTAGGTTTACTTTCAAATGCATTTAGTGAACAGTTGTTATTTTGGATTTACAAACAGACACTCCAGAAACGCTTTTTTAATTTTTTTATACATTATGTATATAATTATTATCTACAAAGTATTCGTTACGAAAGCTGTTTAAATTATGGTTGAAACTTTGGATGTTATTCCAGGCCATAAATGCTAAAGTAAATATTCTCAGTTCCTTTCCTTTTTATTAAAACTATTTTAAACCCACTCATCTATGGATCTTCTCCAACCTATTAGAATAAACAAAATGTAAGTAGCCATTAGCTTATTTATTATAAGAATTTAATTGACCAATAATACTCTGCCTACCTTAAAAAAAAGATAAAAATTCCCTTAGCATACATTAGCATTAGTTATCGATATATAAATATAAGCCACTGCAAACAAACACAGTAAATAAGGCAGGCGTACATACATTCGTTTCGCTAACATTCGCTTGGAATAAATCGCAAGTCAGATTCCAAAGACGCTTTTAAATCATGACAGTGCCAGATACAAGGCACGTTATCAATTAGAACTACTTAGCAGAATTAAAATTGCAATTCAATACCAATTTCGTTTCTATCAACGTCCTAAACATACTATAAATAGGGCTGAAATTCGGATGCACAGTAAAATTTACGACGGTAAAGATAAATTGGTGCAAGAATCGTTCGCTTCGGGCACGTAGCGCGTAATAAATACAGAAGAGAAAAGTTAGTAAGCCACGAGCATAGCCTGTTCCTTATCTGACACCAGTGTGTACTAGGCCTTGGAACCTTATACCGGCCTTAGACTAATGTGCCTTGGAAAGGGAAGTATATAGAGTATCTGTTTACTTTGTTAAATTACGGACCTGCTCGCGCTATCATTGTTAACAATCGTGTGACCACGTTTTTTGACCGAGTGTACCATAAAAGTGACTCGGAAGAATTATGGATGTGGATAGAAAATTATTAATTTACTAGCTAAGCCCCACGGTTTCACCCTCGTAGACTTAGTTTCAGGCTTTAACTCGCAGAACCTTAGTTGCAAGTTCTCCCAAACATCAGCTATCTGCCAGTGAAAGCCCCGTTAAATTCAGTCCAGCCGTTTCGGAGATTAGCCGCAACAAATAGACAAATAGACTTTTTATAGAAATTTATCAAAAAAACTTTATATACTTTCATTAGTATACATACACTTAGTGTAAACTGTTATTTTGGAATTACAAAAAGACACTTCAATTTTATTTATCTGTATAGATTAAATACTTTATGGCCGAATAATTTTCATCATAAAGGTTGGTCGAATTGTTTTATTTATCTTCTACCGCGTTGGTACTTAATTTTCTTCGGTTAAATGTGGATATTGTATCCTACGAGGACGCTTCTGGGTAGGCTTGACTTTTCTATCATTTTAGATAAGTCTTCTGAACTTATGATGTCACCTGACTCGTCTTCTATCAATGTATCGTATCTCTCAATCTTATGGTACGTATGGTAATTTGACTGGCTTGCATACAAATCCTAAACTGAAGACTTAACATTAAAAAGGTACCTTCATCAATAAATATGATACTACTTGAAAAATTAACTTTCGGCCAAACTGTTTTAGATCTAAACTTGCTTGGGACTTTTGGCTAGGATCCGGGTAAGATCTGATTTATATTGGAGCAATGCAGTGTAGTGTCGTAGTAGTGTGCAGTCAGTATTGATTTCCATTCATAACGCCCACCGTACTGCGTCTTGCATCTCACCTCACGCACAATGGCAAAAGGCCAAGTTTTCAAACACTGGGAAGTAATAATATATGGAAACAAATAAATTATATTCACTTTTTAAATCTTCAGAAGCATAGTTAAACCCGCACTTGATTAAGTCAGGTTTAAAGAAAAAGTGATGCAGTATCAGTCAATTTGTTCAAGGCTACACAGCAGCAGACAGACACATGTTTAACAACCCTATGTTGCCTCGAGGCTAATTTATTTTTGAATAAATTTTATTAATAAATGAAATAATAAATTTAGTATAGCCCCCTAATAAAACTATATGTTTATATACCATTTATTTTCGTTCTTTAAGAACTATTCGTAAATAGTTTCAATGTAGAAAATAGGATAGGCAAAACACATTTTACACCCACTGGTAATTAAACTTGTTTATTTAATTGCTTCAAAGAATGTTTAAATTTTTCAAAATGTCGCCGCGCCGTCATGATATAGGTCACATGGGTTGGAAGTGGAGCTTATGAACTTAATAATAATATAATGAATGATAAATGTGTTTCGTGGCCTCGACCAACCGACACACTTCAGATTATGGTTCAATGACCGCCAATTCGGTTATGAAACTTTCGACATGCGTAGGTACTCTGCTTCCACATTAAATATTTATTCAGATGCGTTCTCGGCTTAGATTTCAACCTGTGTTAGCCTTTTCGACTTGATCCAGTACCATTTTCATCTGGGAGTATAACCATGAGCTCTTATGATCACATATCGAATGAGACAAATGTACGCGTATGACGTGTCTAAATATGCTACACACCAGAAGCTACATAGCAAAAAGACCTCATAATTCAACCTGGACATTATTTGCAACTCATCGCACCGTGTCCCCCCACACTTTGCCGAGGTACATCCCCGGGCAGCTGTATCACCGCCCCTGGAGGATGACATCGCGCTGCCACCTTCCCGGGCCCGCGGCTCGGTGATCAAGGCTCCCACCCCGACTGTTGGAAGCCACTTAGATTTGATACTGGCATATTAATCTGTTCCATATGTTTTGAATTAGACCTACGTCTATTATGAGTGATTGTGTTGTGTCACTGTAAAATATATTATGTCCTTGCATCCACGTAAAATTGTGTTTCAATCAATTTTCCATTAGGTTATGGGCCCAGGAACCCCAGAAACGAGCCTATAGTATTTGAGTAACGTTCTTTAAATAAAACATTGAAAGTGGTTATTAAATTTGCGAAAATATCTTGCACAATAATTATGTCGGTAGAAAACTCCCCTGGCATAAGCGGATTGAGCGGAATAAGAAAATTACAAGGTACGTCGGACTATCCAAACTGGAAATTCTTAGTAAGAAATTACCTTGAAAATAAAAACTGGTGGACTGTAGTTGAAAAAGATGCTGTCATTGACACAGAAAAAGACGTAGACCGTATGGCAAGAACCACGATATGTTTGTTACTCGAACCAGAGTGTTTTACACACGTATACGATGCAAAAACTGCGAATCAGGTGTGGGCAAATTTACAAAATGCCTACGAGGACAAGGGTTGGGGTAGAAGGATTTCTATTCAACGAGAACTTTGGAGTTGTAAATTGGAGAATTTTGAATCTATTCAAAAGTATATTGCGAAGGTTACCTTTCTCGCACAGCAGTTGGCAGATATAGATGCCAAAATGTCTGATGACTGGGTCATTTCAATTTTGCTGGGTGGATTGACTGCTGAGTACGGCCCCCTTATAATGGCTGTTGATAATTGTGGTCAAGCGATCACGTTAGAGCAAATGAAGACCAAGTTACTTCAGGAAGGAACGAGACAGAGCAATGTAAATACAAGTAATACAACCCAGGAACAAGCTTTGGCTATAAAACAAGTATGGAACAATGCCAGATCCCCTATGAAATCCGGTGATCATAAGCAGAAGTTTGTTTATAAATGCTATAAGTGCCACAAGCAAGGACACAAAGCGTCTGAGTGCAAAACGCGGAGTGGAACCGCGACTGTCTGCCTGAATGCAAAGGAGGCGATTAATAAAGACAAGTGGTATCTCGACAGTGGATGTTCAAATCACATGACCCACGATAAATCTAAGTTGTTAGCCTATAAACCTGAAAAAGGCAACATGAAGATCTCGGTAGCAAATGGTCAAAAGATAAGTGTAAAAGGACGAGGAAACGTTGAACCCCAAGTTGACGGACAAGAAAAATTTATTTTGAACAACGTTTTGCATGTACCCAATTTATCCATGAATCTTATTTCGGTGAGCAATTTAATGAAGAAGAAATATAGCGTGAATTTTGACAATGGAGAATGCATGATTAAAAATAAAAATGGAGTTATTGCAACCTGTCAAGAAATTGACGGAATTTTCGAGTTGAAAGAAAAGAAAAATAACGTCGTCAATTTGACATTGTCAAAACAAAGTGAAAATATTTCGAACATTTGGCATAAAAGATTAGCTCATTTAAGCAGAAATTATATGAATAAATTGAAAGTCCTAGTTACCGGAATGGAATTTAAAAGTTGTGATTTGTACGAACCGTGTGTCCCATGTATAGAAGGGAAGACATGTCAGAGTCCATTTAAAAACAAAGGTACGAGAGCGAAAGATATTCTAGAGATCGTTCACACTGATTTATGTGGTCCGATGGAGGAACCGTCGTTCGGTGGTTCGAGGTATGTGCTAATTTTTATTGACGACTATACTCGAAAAACTCATGCTTATTTTTTGAAGAATAAAAGTCAGACTTTTGATAAATTTCGTGAGTATAAAGCGGAAGTTGAGAATGAGATGAGTAAATCAATAAAATGTTTGAGATCTGACAATGGTGGAGAATTTTGTAGTGGACAATTTAATACTTTTTTGAAGTCTGTAGGTATAAAGCACCAAACGGCTGTACCCTATACGCCGGAACAAAACGGTGTGGCGGAAAGGGCGAACCGAACCATTATAGAAAAGGCGAGAACACTGTTGTCGGAAGCCAAACTGAGCAAAAAATACTGGGCGGAAGCAGTGAGAACTGTTGTATATTTAAAAAACAGGAGCCCTATAAAGGCTGTAAGCAATGCTGTACCGGAGAAACTGTGGACGGGAAAAGATGTAGATGTAAGTCATCTGAAAATATTTGGTTGTTTGGCTTTTTCATTGAAACCGAAGCAAAAGCGACGTAAACTAGACATGAAAACAGAAACTATGATTTTTATTGGATACCCAGATAATCAAAAAGGATATCGTTTGATGAACCCCAAGACAGGGCAAGTAACAACGGCAAGAGATGTCAAATTTTTAGAACATGTTTTTCTACAAGACGAGAAAGCAAATGCTGACGATTCCGTCGTTACGATTAACCTCGATAATGAAGAAAGCGTTAAGCCGGATGTGGCAAGAGACCCAGGTACTGTTTCTACAGAACCAATAATTGTTAATGAAGTGGGACCCTCGGAGCATGATGGTGGTACATTTAGTGACGCTGTGGAAGACGTCGTGATACCTGAAGAGGTAGTGGCTGTTCCTGAAGAGACTGTCAGAAGGTATCCTCTCAGAGAGAGAAGAAAAGTCGATCACTATGGCTGTAATGTCATGTGTGCTATGGAAAGCATGATTGATGATGATCCATTGACTGTTGAAGAAGCGTTAGCGAGACCTGACGGTAATTTATGGCAACAAGCGATGGATGACGAACTACAGTCGTTAAAGGAGAACGAGACCTGGATTTTGACTGATCGACCAGCTGATAAGAAGCCAATACAATGCAAATGGATATTCAAGGTCAAGAAAGATAGCGATGGTAAGGTGACGAAATACAAGGCTAGATTAGTAGCGAAAGGCTTTACACAGGTACGTGGTGTAGATTACTATGACACCTATTCCCCTGTTGTTAGAAGCTCTACTTTACGTTTGTTATTTTCTTTGGCGGTTGAGTATGGTTGGTTTATTGACCAATGGGATGTCACTACTGCCTTCTTATATGGTAGGATTAAAGAAGACATTTACATGCTTCAACCTAAAGGAGCTGTAGTTAAGGGTCAGGAAACTAAAGTATGTAAGCTTCAACGTTCTTTGTATGGATTAAAACAAGCCTCAAATGCTTGGTTTAATGAGTTAGATAAAGAGATGTTAGGTTTAGGATTTTCACAGTCAAAAATAGAACCATGCTTGTATCAAAAAGAACTGAATGATAACAAGAAGCTTATAGTGGTAATTTACGTTGATGATATTTTTGTCTTTGGAAATTGCGAACAAGAAAAGAAAAAGTTAAAAGAGAATCTACTTAAAAAGTTTAAAGTGAAAGACCTAGGCGCGGCTAGACATGTTTTAGGGATGAGACTGAGGAAGGATCAAGGTGTTATTTATTTAGATCAGGAGCAGTTCATTCTGAGTGTTTTAGACCATTTTAGCATGACAGATGCTAAGTCTGTTACTACTCCAATGGAAGTCGGAATGAAATTGGAAAAATCACCCGATTCTAATTGTAAACTGCCATATCAAAGTTTGATAGGTTGTTTAAATTACCTAGCTTGCAATACGCGACCGGACATCGCACATGCTGTAAGTGTACTTTCCCAGTTTAATTCATGTTATGATGAAGTACACTTCAGGTGCGCAAAGCGAGTCCTTAGACACTTAAAAGGTACGTCAAATCTTTGTCTTACGTTTAGAAAGTCAGGAAAATTAGATTTGAATGGATACGTAGATGCAGATTGGGGTGGGGCGTATGATAGAAAATCTTTCACTGGATTAATTTTCAAATTAGGAAATAATGTTGTGACGTGGGAGAGTAAGAAACAAGCTACTGTATCTTTATCTTCCACGGAGGCAGAATATGTAGGACTAAGTCAAGCTTCGAAAGAAGCGATTTATTTACGTAATTTACTTAGCAGTTTAATCTCTGTGGATAGTAAAGCGGTCGTCATTTATAATGACAACCAGTCGGCACATAAGATTGCAGGCAACAAAATGATGCATAATAGGACAAAGCACATTGATATAAAACATCATTTTATTAGGGAATGTGTACTAAGTAAAAAAGTTGAAATTAGATACATGCAAACTGACAAAATGATAGCTGACATTTTAACTAAGTCTGTACATGGTCCGAAACTTAAAGAGTTCTTAGGGCAGTTATCTTTGACGTATTACTCTATTAAGGGGCGGATAAGTAGTTAGACGATTTAAAGTGTTATGTTTTGCATTTTTATGTTTTATGTTTTGTGTAATAGAAAAATTTTGAATTTGGTGCGCGATACGCTATAGAAAGATAAATGTATAGGGTTAGCACAACTTTGTAATTTTATTTGTTGTTTTAAATGTTGAGTACAGGCAAGTACAGAAGTGAATTTTTTGTTGAATGTTTTGCTTGTATTATATGTAATAGATTAAGGGGGTGTGTTGGAAGCCACTTAGATTTGATACTGGCATATTAATCTGTTCCATATGTTTTGAATTAGACCTACGTCTATTATGAGTGATTGTGTTGTGTCACTGTAAAATATATTATGTCCTTGCATCCACGTAAAATTGTGTTTCAATCAATTTTCCATTACCGACCACCGCCAGCAGGCCCTGCGGCCCCCTTTTAGTCGCCTCTTACGACAGGCAGGGGATACCATAGCCAAGTTCTTAGACCCTGGCTATTGAGATTGCAAGAAGCACTAGGGATTCGAATTAGTTCTCATTGCGACACATGTGACTTAGACTTTTCAGGTCCAAAGTTATAGGTTTCGTCGTGTTCAGCTGCGGCATGTGACTATTCACGTACTTAGACATAGTAGTTGCTTGCACTATGTAGGATAATAAATAGAAAAATGACACGACTGGTTTATAATATATCAAAATGTACAACATGAAAACAAAATTTATTCCGCTTAAAAATCAGCTAAAGTAAATTATTATAAAAATTAAAGAAACAGATTTATTGCCACAGTTGACCTATTTGGTATTTCAATTTTAAATACGAGACTTGTTTATATATTTTATTTAATAAATAATCTTGGATAAATTATATTAGTATGACAGCATTTCTATAAATACAAACTGTTCAAGCGCGAGAGCTCGCGCACCACGATATCAGTATCACCACACAATACGTATAATCATTATGTTTTTATCAGTACCCCAAGTTTAGGATTGTAAATGCTCAATCGTCGTCGCTTGACCTTGCGTTTAATCGTGGCTCAAAATATGTTGATACTTTTTCGGAAGCTGGTAGTTACATGCAAAGATGGCGGATCAAGTTTTCTCAAAGTATGCATGACTTAAAATTTTCTGAGCCAAGCATCGTGTTAAAAGTGCACAGCTAAAAAATAAATAATTATAAAAACATAAAAATTTGCATTTTCAAATTCAACGCCTAATGAATGGATCTGGCACCAAGTATTTTCTGCGGTGAATGAGTAAACATTCCCTGATGGCCTCGTGGTGTAGTAGTATGTAAGTACACCTGCCAATCACGGGATCCCGGGTTCGATTCTCAAAAATAGATATTGGGTGTTTCTGTCAAGAAATTCACAATAAATTTGGAAATTGGTGGTGTATCGGAAAGCAAATTAAGCAGTTGGTCCGATCTCTCTCCGATCGTGTCGGATTGCCGTCCCATCGGACTATGAGAGTGAGGGAATAAAGAGTGCATCTGTGTTTGCGCACACACTTGTGCACTATAATATCTCCTGCGCATATATCTAATCCTAGGCTAACAGATTATCAAACACTTCAGCTTATATGTCCATCGTGATTCGTAAGTTTCTTTGTTCTTTGTAAAGCTGTAATAATAGCTATAAAGTAATATGCAGTAGCATACGTAAGTGTTTGTAGGTGCTTAAGTTAAATTGAAGGCTTTCAGGCATTATTATTCTTGTAAGATACTCGACAGGTACATATTAAGGTCATACATCTCGTAAGAATTATTCTACAATGATGGAGTTACGGTCATTTTAATCGAAACCCATTCATTTTTAAATGAAAATTGACAAGGCACTTGAGCATTGAGTTATTTTTCGGTGAAAAATTAACTTGAATAATTACTCGAGTAATGTTACCTACTGCATTATTTACCACGATAAATATGGAATGAAGGAGGACGTTTCAACTTTTGTATATGGCAACATTGAGTTTATTTACGATGACACTGCGCTAAAGATAACTCATGATAAATCCAATTTACGCACACGCGAAACTGAGGCGATAATTTTTGCATCTCATAAATTATTGCCACTTTTAATTTGTACTCACTTACACGCATTCAATTCTTATATTTTCGTACTCCAAGTAAAGGTTTTTACATTTTTAACGCTGACGATATCAATTGCAAAATTCCCGTAGGGAGGATTTTACGGTCCCATACAAAATGAGGATAATACGCAATCGATATAATCAATGATAAAATATGTTCAACCCTATACTTGGGGTCCTTACTATAAGTTTTTATTGCCATGATAGTTCAGCTGTATGCCAGTGACAGAGTTATACACTTCATATTCATGTGTCTCATAATAATTATCAAATGATAAAAATAAAAAGTCATGATAGGGCCCCTGAATCGATGAAAATAAAATTTTACTTGTATCGATTTATTTCTGAAAGTAGAGTCGACGCCCACTCTTCCGGGTTGTATTTATATATGGCTAAGAAATAAATAAATGCATCGCGTGAGACATCGATTCTTATCGTATATTCGAAAGATTTATTCGTGGCTTTCGTTTCGATTTATCGTGTTACAGGGAACCCGTTCCGTGCCTACTTAGCTCGGTAAATAATGCCCCACCAAAATTAATGGTGTTCCTTCTTTAAATAGATGACTAAATATCTTTGCTCACGTTATCTCCGTTACCAAGCCTTGTTTATATTGGGTGCGTTGCGTAATCTAAGCTTTCGGTTCCATTAAGCCAATGACCCCTACTTTAAATGACTATCGACGCGAGTTTCATGTGAGTTTTAATGTTACTCACAGCAATTGACTCACACTTTAAATGATACTACGATATTTTCGGTAGAAAGTTTGATGTAACACTTTCGATCAAAATGGTATATGTTATATAATCAGTCTACTTACGTGGTACTAAATAATAGGAACGAGGAATATTTTGTACACATTGTAAAGACTTTCATACGATAAACTAAACCTTAACTCATTATTCCTGTACATTATTTGACTGTCAGCATTAAAAATATCATAAATCATTCTGACAAACTATCATCTGACGAACTTCACCAACTATAAGAGCATAATGTATAGGTACTCTATATAAATAAATAATATTGAAGTGTCTGTTTGTAATTACAAAATAACAGCTTTACACTAAATGCAAATGAAAGAATATACCTACTGGTAAGGCTCTGATATAAAAAAAAACTATTTGTAAATAAAATCTTGTCCATTTGTCTGTTAAACGGCTAAAAAGATTTTAACGGGACATTCACTGGTAGATAGCTAATGTTATAAGGAGTGACTTAGGCTATTTTTATTTAAAAAACATTAGTGTACCGCGGGTCATCCATGAAATTAAGTCTACCTATCCGGGAGAAACCGCTGGGCACGGCTAGCTGATAATGTTCTACCAAGGGACGAAACAACAGGAAATTAAAATAAGCATAATAACCTACTTATAGTAAGGGTTCTTGATAACGTTAAAGGTGTACAGTCGCTGTCAGAACACCGAACACGGTACATTTATTCCGTATAATTAATGAGTATCGAAATTAAACAGCCTTGGAAAACACTTTGTTTCAAAGAGATGTTTTAAGGTTGTAGGTTACAACAGTCAACACACTGTCGGCATTACACCGGTTATTTGTGGCTTACAAATACGCAACCGGTAAAATCATAAGTCTTCATAAAATATAAAGAGCAGAGTGATTCTTTAAAAATACACTTCTCTCTACATATTTTTCTGGTCCCAAAATGTTAGATTTATTATGCTCGATCTTGTTTTCAAATACGCTTTCTAATAATAAGACATACACCTGTTTTCTTTTTAGATTGCTGTCTGAATTCTTCAGAAGCATTTAAGTTTACATTTTGTGTCTAGTCGTTTCGACGGAATGGCGGAAAATATTCTAGATGGCTGAATTTCGTACTGATTCTTTCCAGACGAATCCTTTTTTTTTTAAATAGAAATAATAAAAATATGCTTCCGCCATCCCAGAAGGGGTAAGCAGAGGTGTTAACAACAACACCCACATTTCACCGAATATGATTAAGTGCCAACGTGACAGGGTGAGTCCATCGCAGTCTTTGAATTACTTCTCCACCGGACATAAGTTTTTAGAAAAACTCCTTGGTACAGACCCCGCTGCGATTTGAACTTGCGTCGCTTGCGTAGCTAGCGACTGCTCAAACCACGAGGCCGCCGAGGCTCTATTTCTTTTTTTAAGGTGACAAATAAGCGTACTGCTCACCTGATTGTAAGTGTTTACCGCGTGCGTAATTTGATGATTATAATAAATAACCAATATATTTTTTATTAATATAAGTACTTAGTCTAAGACAATTCAGAAACTAGTCCTGAATGCAATTCAAGCAGTAATTAATGTAAATACGAATATATTTGAAAGAAATAAACAAATGCATTGCAACAAGAATAAATTTTATAAAAAATAGTATAACTCATAAATGTAACGGGTCTGTATTTAAGAAACTTTACATTCACGCACAAAGTACTTTGGATACATTTTCCAAGAAATATTTTGTCCACTATCTATTAGATCTATTATACGTTTAAGTATTAGTAACTACAGCATTAAACTGTTTGCTGTTTTAACATCCACATAGATCCTTCTGCTTCTTTGGTGAGACATTTTGAATCTTGTTTAATCGGAACCCTATAAAATGTTCGCAACCTAAGAATACTTTTGTAGTATTTTATTTGCAGGAAAAGAAACGAATCTTTCTCCTTATTATTTTTCCTGAACATTCAATTCCCCGGAACAATTTATTTATGCGCCCCTTACTTTGGACTAGATTCTCCTTCACTTTATGCCCAAACATGCGCAGATTTATACGTAACATTAAGGACGGCACACGCATATAGACAATGTACATACATAGCACAGATTCGGTACTACACAGAAATCCACTTACCCCTTACAGGGCCCTTAAGAGTATCACGTTAGGTGTTTACAAGAAGGGCCCCAATTTATTTATTTGTTCATTAAGGCAAGCGGGGGATCGCTGCGAGAGGCCAAATTTTAGGATAATGGCCGTATATACTTATGGGCATAGATTATTAACCGATAATAGTACACGATACTCCATAGAACGCAATTACGAAATAACAGATGAGTTCAAAAATGATCAGTGTTAATGGTTATAATTATGGTTGTGGAGATTAAACCATTGCATTAATGAATATGAATAATGATGTACATACGTCATTTAGTTTATCAATAACCAAAGAAAGCAAAGCACAAAATGCATGACTAGAAATTAATTAGTAAGCAAATTAATCTTTACACATAATTACGTCGGGTCCAGATTATTAGTAGGTAAATAATATTATCTTATGGATTACATATTATTAAAGCTACGAATACTTTAAAATTGTTGAAAAAGCAATTCTCATGCTAATCAAACTGAATCCGTTTAGAAGCGAATGTAATGCAAGCCAACCAATCGATTTAAATAATCGATTAATCTATACAGACAATTAACGATGATAAATCAATTACACGAAAGGTTAACGAAACAAAAACGTGAGAAACAAAAATCGATACACCGCAATCGATTGCTAGTTAAAATCGAATCGTCGTTCGTATAAGCGATATTAAACAAATCGTACGAATATTTCCTATTACCTACAACAGCGTTGTAGATAAAATATATCTCGAACATTCTAGTTGAGATAATGCCAGATGGTTAAATTGGATGTCGGTATCACGTTTAGTCTGTGGTGGTATGTCGAATTGACTGCTATAAAATGGTATACAGTTTTAGAAGCACTCTTACAATGGCGTTAGATTGAATTTGGCGTGTAATTCAATAATGGCGTCGGAACACCGGCGGCACTAACTGTCTGGCTTCAACTATTATCTATAATCAACGATTTGATACAGACAGATTGACCTTTTAGTAAGAAATCGCGATGCAACCAAAATTATGCTATTCAAAAGTGTTGATGTTTTAAAAAAATATTTTTAAATTGCTTTCGAAAGCTTGCGTTATGTGTGTGATTGTACGAATTATTTTTCCATTAATTTACAACTGATTGCTAATACCGATACTCTACTTCATAAAGATCGTAAATATATCAACACGAATGAAGGAACGGTGTAAACTTTGCAATGTGATTATTAGTTAATTCAGATGCATTTTTGGTATGACGCTACTCGAATATAATAAAGGATGCACAGTTTCTTCCACATTTTTTGCTGAGCGCTCATAGCTCGTGACGGCACATGTAAGTAAGCAAGTGTTAACCAAACAGTTTCAGCCAAGTCGCTTGTATAATCACTTTACATAGTACTTAACTGTTACGTACTTAAGCAGTTACTCTAGATACACTTTGAAAGAATTTGTTAGCAAAGACATCTCCTTTACGATAATGTTCGATTTTCTATTAAACTTGAAAGCGTTCCTCGTCCCACATTCTTATCTGGAATGTTCTACGACATATTTTTCCAAAGTTTCCCGGCGAGCTTTCAGGCGGCCGCGTATAAAGCTCTATTCACACATGGTGGGAGATAAGGTAGCTTTCACACCATTAAGCCGCGCGGTGGAGCCCGGGGCTTTTCCAGATTAGATTATACACTCGATTTATGACGTCATTAAAGCTTTGATAATTACTCGGGACAGGCTGCGTAGGCGACGGGGTGGGGGGGTTCCGAACTGGGAGGGGGCTTGTACTGTTTGATTGGATTTCTGGTACTGTGAGGGTTAAAGGATTAAAGTTATGGAGATTAGTTCGCCGCCCGCGAGCGCTTCGTTTATGTTAAAAGGTCTATAGAGATATGTTCGGATAAGGGATTAGTTATTGCCAATTGTGATAGCGAGGCAGGTTTTAATTTCGTTTAGCGCTGCGCTGGTGCTTTTGTAAATAAACCCTTGATGGTTTCAGTGCCTTTCCGACTATGGTCATTGTTAATCCTACATATTTTTGTATGTGTACCTACATGTTACTATATTTATTTATTTATTTGGAAAACAAACAGCTTTTATACAAAAAAGTAAATGTTACATGATTTAAAACTTACAAGCCTTCAGTTTTCGCAGATAGAACATAAAGATACAATACGGTCAATTATAAAAATTTTTGAAGTTTAGAAGAAGCATCAAACTAATATAAACTATATCAAAATTACAGGTTCAGAACTAAATTTAGCATTTAACAATTAATTAATGAGAGCGGTTTGAAGAGTCCAAGAAAGTATTTGCTATAAGGCGACGAATTTGTTGTTTCTTTGTATTGAAAATATCTAAATTATGATCGTCAATAAACTTATTAGCTATCTTACTGTTTATATTGCAAATGTTTGTTCAATATAAGTCTTAGTTCGTGGTGAACTTGAGGTTTGAGCAGTCGCCTGCTTCGCCAGAGACGCAAGTCCGAATCCCAGCGGGGCCTGTACCAAACGAGTTGTTCTTAAACTTATGTACAGTGATTTCACATCACGTGCTTTACGGTGAAGGAAAACATCGTGAGGAAACCTGCATATGTCTGAGACGTTCAAAGACGTATGTATAGTGCCTGAGACGGCGATGGACTCACCGTCTGTCACGTTACCACTTAATCATATTCGGCTATAGAACTCTGTCTATCCTTCGGTTGTTGTATTGAATAAGTTATCCACATTTATAAAAAATAATACTCCTCTAATTTATTCGAACAAGGAAACGAAGCCAATAACTCGACATCTCCACCTCTGAACCATTGAAGGAAGCAGCGTCAATATGTATTGCGGCCTCAGTAAGCGATTTATATACAACTACCCACAAATAAGAGGCACCAAATAAGACATCTGTATTTTACGGAGGTTTACAAAGATCCTATAGACACCCACCGTAAGGTTCTGTACGACGATGTAAGCAAACTTGTTACGACCCTATACCTTACCTTTAACTTAGTAGGGACAACAGCAACCCCTAAGCCCTTTGGAGCCCTATAAATTGCGCTAAAAGGGATCAATTTTAGCCTCACGTGCGTTATTTTAACCTTTAGGATTATAAACAGGCAATAATGACCGCTATACCTAACGGATTACAGGTAATTTTCCTTCGCAAAGGTGTGTATGAAAAATGTATGTTTTCTCAGAAACAAGGGCAGTTAAGGCTACTCCCTATAAAGCCTTATCTATTATGCCTGCACACATTGTTACTTAAAAGCTAAGTAGCCGAGAAATTGTCTTCCTTAAGGTTAAGTGGATATGGAGAACTCTCATACTAACGTTAGGAAAGAAATTGTGAAAGAGATAAATTACGGACCTGATTTGCAGATCATAGAAAAACTTGAATTAAATCGGTAAGCATTTGTTACGCCGTTCATATTTTAATTGAATTTGGACACCAATTTTTAAACAAACGGCATTTTTAGATTAGTAAACGCTTTATTTTCAGTTTTCACTTTCCACACATGAAAAACAAAGTAGATGATGAAATTTCCTTACAACCTTACGGTCGATAATAATTTTCACCCCATATAAGAATAAGGTGTATTTTCGTTTGGAAATTTAATATGACAATATATTTAAAAACAAGCAGATTGGGGTGTCCATATTTGAGATATAAGTAAAGAGTGGTGCTACCACTCTTTACTGTGCAGTGATTTCACACCACGCGCTTTACGGTGAAGGAAAACATCGTGAAAACAACCTGCATATGTCTGAGAAGTAATTCAAAAACGTATGTATAGTACCTGAGACGGCGATGGACGTTGGCATTTAATCATCTTTGGTGAAAAGTGGGTGTTGTTATTACAACACCTCTGCCTACACCTTCGGGGCATACTACTGGAGCATATTATGCAAGATATAAGTAACGATGTATTCGCATGACCGACCTTACATTAGTAAACGCTATGGAAAAATAAAGTAACTCAGGGACCCAATTGTGCGGTGTCATACATTTTTTACGGCATTAATAATTTGTGGGTAGTTGTAACTTTTTGCCGTACCATTAGTACGGTTATTTCGCCTTGGGACCACCCATCAAGGACCGTAACGTCCGCGAATGGACCTCCAATTAAGTGTAATGAGCCGACCCGTACCTAATGTCGAACTAGCATTTACATAGCATCCGTATATATGTAGGTAGGTTGTTGAGGTATCTTGTCAAGTTAATTTGAGTCTTAAGAGTGCTGTGAAAAGCCTCACAGTAGTCACTGACTTAAATTTGATCTATTGTTAAGTACAAACACAATGACATTTTATAAGTAATTAGATGTGGCTATTTTCAACTTCATTAAATTATTTATATCGTAGAAATTAATTTCGAATAATATAAAAATTATACCTAATTCTGAATAACATGGTTAAGGTAAAAAAAAATATTTTACAAGTATTCTTAAATCGAATATCAGTATTATTGTATTAAATAAATTATTTTGAATTCTGAACAAAATGATGCGGTTCACATCAAATCATCACATTCAAATATCTATCTACCCTCAAAAATTTGTAATTATGTTAATAATTTAAAAACAACGGCATTCAATATTCGTTCGTATTATTAGATAGTCGATTAAGAATCTGTACAGAAGATAGATATAAACTTAATTATATTTTGAATAAGGCCCCTCAGTAGTCGCGAGTCGTGACACGACTCATTAGGTTTCTATTTCATTTATACGGAATAAGTAACTGTGATCAAAACATACTAATATATGATGTATTAGTATATATGTTTTGATACAGTAACACACTTAACATTTTAGTATGAACAAAAAATGATGTGGCTTGAAATAATACTAACAGATAATATTGAATGTATTTGAAATACTGAATGTCGTTGGTCTAGTGATAAGCAAGTTTGCCTGGCGATCATGAAGTCCCAGGTTCGATTCCCGGGTCGGGTCAAAAAATAGATATTGGGTTATTCTGTGAAGAAATTCACAATAAATGTACCTATTTCAAAAATATAAAGGGGTCATTCCAAAAGTATGGGACTTTCAAGGAATTAGTATGTCGCTACTTTGATAGGGCTGAAAAATTAAGTTGTGATGGAAAAATATTTTAAAATGTAAAGGGAAGCAACGATTTACGCCATAGGAAACCATTAGGTGGTATTAGAGTTTTGTAAATGGGGCATTAAAAATGAAGTTTGTCGTAAGTCCCGGCGCATTTGGCAGCAGTATTGTGATACGGATACGTCGAACAAACGCGTGTTAATGATGGCAAAGAGCATTCGTGTTTATGGTGACGTATTCGATGCAACTCATCGAACTATTTAAACAAATCACAGAATAACTATTAAATGCTATTTTATTACGCTCTCATTAATTTACAACAATAATACCCGATCACTTATAATGTCATGGTTGTATAGTAGATTTTTAGACAACCGAATGTTAAAGTTCTGAACACGTTTACCTAAAATCCATCTGTGCCCTAGAATTAACAATGAAAACTATGTACCTTAGTGAGACAGACAGATGGATAGAATAATTTTAAAATCGATTTTTTTTTCATATACTTCTTTATATTTATTTTTTTAATAGCTTCAATTTAGCTACATACAGACGCTTAAATTTTATTTATTTATATAGAAAAAAAATCAGTTGGCTCAAATTCTTCTAACAAAAAACATAACCTAACTAACCTCTGCCTAATTCCTCAGACAGTATCGAATGTAAACTGCGTACCGTGAGTAATCCTATAAGCCTCCAATACTGTCCGGTCAAAATAGACGATAATTATGAAATGTAGCGCCGATTGTCGGTCCATTAGCCGGCTTTGTGGCAGCTACGTGCCGGAGCTAGATATGCAAATGTTAGATATACGACAGACGAACTGAACACGGGATTTATAGAGGTACTGGCGACGCACTCCGGTTTTAACAAAAGACTCTGGGCTTGTAGACAAAGTTATATTATCCTCGCGCTTCACAAATGGAAGCGACACAAAATGTATGAGAATCACTGACATAATGTCACGTGACTATTATCAAAAACGCGAGAGAATGGTACTTTGTCTAGCCGCAAAACTCATTTGCCATCAGTATCTAATATTAAACTTTTTTTTTACGATATGGTCTCTCGCAGTTGGTAGGGGGGAGTTACCTCCACTGCTTAACCGGACAAGGGCGAAACCCAAGGGCCTCCAGCCGAGCTTAAACTTAAAAACTAAGCAACACAGCTAAGGGCACCCCGGTGCGGGGCTCGGACCTCGGCTTAGGGCGTTGCTGGGGGATGAGCTGGATCTGAGTGGTATTATTTAGGGACATGTTTAAGGCTAGTGGCTCGGCGCCCGGCCCTAGCAGAAAACGGGGGGGACGATGACGTAGAGTTCGCGACGAGCCTCACCGGCGAGGACGGAACAATGGTCTAAATGAAACATTTTCACGTTAGTTTTGTAAGCGTATAACGTACTCGTATCTATTATACCTATGCTTTTATTTACATTGTTAGACATCTGAAAATTGTTATTTGTCCCGAATAAGAAAAATACATTTTGGAAATCACTTACCTAAGCAAGATTTTTTTATAAAAAATTGGTTATAGAACACAAAATAAAATATTTTCACAACAAATTTGCACACCGGACATAACTGCCAAAAGTATAAAACTGAACTAAAAACTTCGGAATCCTGTGTCCTTTTGTGACATTTAGCAATAACGTCATTGTTCAGTTATCACCTGAGAAATTAAGCGTGACACAACATTTGAGCGATTATTAATATTTTGCACAACACAAAGGGCGAAGTGAAAGACTTTCTTTTCAAATGAAGGTGTAATTATTTTCTGACCATTGTTTCGTAACACACCAAATGGCCCAGAACACGTCGGACATTGTCAGCGTTCTAACAAGGCACTTTTTAGTGGTTTACGGTGTAATAAAATGTGTAGGGACAAGGGAAAACATTGCGGGCCCTTCAATGTTATTAGCGAAATAAATTACGTAAAGGTGTCTTGCAGAAATTCCTTAAAAAATCTCATTGTCATACTTTCTTTTCAAAGATGAAACTATTACCTAAATGGGTTAACTGGAGGTCTTTTAAAAAACTAATCTTTGTTCAAAACTGTAAGGGTTACCGCTTTTTGTTGGGGCCAATTTTTTGAACATTTTTTCACGTTTTTTTCGTTAGGTTTTCTACGAACGCGATCCTTAAACGTTTTGTTTCTTAAAGCCTTTGTTTTTGTTTTATCGAACTTAAATATACGTTTGAGGCCTTTGTGTTAGCGCTGGCTTGTTGTTCGGAATTTAGTCTGGAAAAAATCTTTCTAGTGTACGCTTGGCTTTATATCTATGTGCGGTCTAATATTGTTATATATTCGTAATAATAAAAATGAAGTAATAAAGCGGTTATTAAAGAACATTTTCAGCAATCGTCATAAGGTATGTTTCCATATTTAATTCTAACTCAATCATATAGTATCAGGTAATTTGAGTAATGTATTGCGGTATCACAATAAATTAGATCACAGATGTTACCGTTACATTACATTCGAAATTGAATCATAATAACCTCAATTACTTCGTGTTTCGGTTCCTTTTGTGGCAAAGTTAAAGGCAAAAAATATAGATTGTCCAACTGAAAATAAGTAAGTATTACTGTTTACAAGAATCATATATTTACTTAACTAGATACGAACTATGATAAAAAGTAAAATAAATGAAATTATTCACTGTAGGTAATGGGTAATAAAATAATTTGATACTATAGATAAAACATAGACTGATTATTAGTCGCAATAAAAACATTGTGTATTTATTATTTTTTACACCTGTTTCGCTCACATACAAACATAAGCATAAATTATGCTGTATGATAAGAATGAAATGTATACATGCTCGTACCTAAGTATTTATACCAGTGTCATGCATTAAAAAGTATAATTACTTGGTAAGGCGGTACTTAATACAGTAATGTTGAATAAGCGTATTATATTTAGGTGTTTGAAGTACCTAATTATCTCTGAGTCATTAAGTAGGTACAGATATGCCTAAAATATTCAAATTAGATTTAAAAAAAACATCTGTTATTGTCCCTCTGAACGTTTTATATCAAACTCACATTATTATAAAACTAAACAGGTATTATATTCAGGTAGTTGAGCTTCAGAGCATTGATATTCAGTTGGAATGTTTGAGAAACTCGCTCTAAGAGATACTCCGTATACGGTGCTATAAGTCAGTCCTGGTAAGATATCGGCTGCTTCACCCACACGAACTTAATGCAACATAACTCACACTTGGATAAGTTACAGTCAAGTTATTCTTGCGAGGCTTTTTGTGTCTAGTTCCCGGCTTGTGTCCCTCAGTTCCACTATCTGATCGTTACGTTGGACTTGTTAGATTTATTTTCTTAAATTGTGTATGGAATATCTTATAAAGTACCAACCTACCTACACACAAAACGATTTTAGAAAATCTTGATCTTGTTTCAACATTATTTTTGAATTCCATCTGATATTAATATCGTGTAGATTTCAAAAAATACGAGGAGCTCGTAGCACAGTTACTATTGCGCATATCATTCGATCAGCGGTGTTAAGCAACCCAAAGCCTAGCCAGTAATTGGATGGGTGACCGCCCGAGTTCCCTCCGTGCCTTGGAGAGCACGTTAAGTCCCGGTTGACAATTTATCATCTTTGGCAATAGTTACAGCAGAGACCTAAAATAGTCTGACAACTGGTTTAACCCACATCACAGATTTTCCTCGTTGAAGGGGTCAGCTGACAGTCGTTTCGTATAAAAATCAGGTGATCACCCACATCTGGTTGAATCAAGTGTCGACCCCAACAATGTACCCATGGGAAAAGGCCAGGGAGATGATGATGCAGATTTAAAAAAATAGGTACCAAATATACTACATTTTTCGACTCCGCGGAATGTTTTTCTTTATTAAATGGTCTTATAAGGACTCTCATTACTAAAATGCGATTTTATATATTCGAATACATACTTAGGTTACTTCGAGAATACTATAGATATATGTGAAGTATCTACCAACTAAAACAAACCACTATAGTTGATTATCAATGTCAAGATGACATCACAACTGTACCCAATATGTCTACTCAACCTTGTGTAATCTTTTGTTAACATAATATTCAAATAATCAATCTGTTCTTCACCCCATGATCCCAAAATTTGATTGCGAACATTGTATGCAATGGAATAGGTAAATTTACATATATACTAGTATTGTAACATCAATACGATTAAAAAATATTTTACTATTATTTAGAATAGATTTTCAGGGACATGTGCCACAATAGTAAATTCTTTAACAGAAACCAAGCTTCATACAAACGGCGGCGCACTATAGTACACTCACACATAGGCTCGTGGCTCCAACAAAGTACAAACTATGGCGTGTAAGTACGCAGGGTTATGGTGCAGCGCGTATGCGTGGTTGCACCTGTAGCGCGCCGCTTGTGTGAAGCTTGGTCCCTGTTTGAGTGAGTATTTAATGTACTCAAGCATTTAACAGATTAAATCGGTTCCGTCACGAGCTATGAGCGCTGACCGAGAAAGCGCAGTAGTCATTTTATAATTCTGTCTCTGTATGTCTGTATACTTAATGCGAGATTGTACATAAGTAGTTAATTACCCCAACTATTTTCTACATATATAGTGTGCCTAAATAAATAGGTAAAGGTTGTTACTTCTTTAAGTAGTTCGGTAGGTAGGTAGGGTTCAGTAAAGGGTTTTTTTATCTCAGCTCGATGAATCGTGTCACGACAGTTGAGTCGACGTGAACGAAATGTGTAATGGATGTTAATTTTTCTTCACCCAAGGCCTTTCCTACATCGTTACTGCTGCGTTATTTATCTTTTTAAGACTTCATTTTACATTAGAAATAATTTCTAATGGTATAAAGTACTTACTAGAACATAACACAGACATACATTTGCTCACGCCTGTATTCCCCGAAGGGGTAGGCAGAGGTGTTCTTATCACATCACCCACTTTTCACCGAATTTGATTGAGTGCCAACGTGACAGCTGGTGAGTCTATAGCCGTCACAGGCATTATAAATAAAAAAACTCCCGCTGGGAGTCGAACTTGCGTCGCTTGCGTAGCAGGCGACTGCTCAAACCCCGAGGCAACCACGACTCTACTTACTAGATACTTAGGTACCTAATATACTAGTAGGTAATATTGTAATTTAACTACACCAATGGAACTGCTACTGTAGTTAGGTACTAGGTACCTTCTTAGATCATCATGAATTTAAGAGTAATAACCCTTTTCGGTATAACCGATGCAACTCTTTCCATTTGTCTCTGTCCAGTGCCATCTCTCTGACCTCCTTATACGTCATGACAGACACCTTTTCTTTTACTTGTCTCATGTATATTAGCCTTGGTTTTCCTCTCCCCACTTAGATAACGTTTAAAAATGCATGAATACTTGTCTGTTTATAGTTGGATTACGTATTTTAACTCTTAAAATATAATTAATTAAGTGTCGAAGAATATTCAAATATTATTTAACTCATAAGTAAATATGTAGGTACATAGAAACATACACGGTATGTGGCACAGACTACACTGCACAGTAATACACAGTGTTAAGACTAGGCCGATTTATGGGCTCTGTAAAAGGATGTCTCCTTCAGATAAAGGTACAAGACTCCAGGGAATTTACACAGAAACGAGCTCTATGGGTACGTAGTATTTATTATTCTGTGCTATTGCCGAGAACAAGCTCTACTTGCTGTCTTCACTTGTATTAATATCACACGGGAACTGTGTACAACATGTAACGAGTCCGTCACGAGTTGGGAACGCGGTATTTTTTATTTAGGCATTCAATTTATCTGTCTCAGTCTATCCATATAGCACCAGACAGAGGCAGACTCATGACCGAATGAAAAGTCTTCAAAAATAATTATAGAACATGAATTATAGTAAAATTTATAATATTATAATGGAAGTAGGCTCGCTCCCTATTAAGTAGGTAAATATGTTAAGTAAAAGTAATGTAAGTAAGTAAGGTGGGATTTAAATGTAACTAGCTAAATGTAGATGCACGTACTACTCATAAATAAACCTCTGCCTACCCCTTCGAGGAATAAAGGCGTGAGCAGATTAAAATAATACCTAGCTAGGTGATTTTCTTTTAAATGTTTAGATATCAAATACTTATATGAGACCTACATAATTGTAAGAAGGTTCTTCATTGTATAATTTTTAAATTAACTTAAGACACAATTTAAGACAAATCAGTGTTATTATCGGTAAGCTTACATTGTACATATCGATTCATTGGTAAGTTTTTTCTTTATCGCGTTATCACGGGTGCATTGTCCTTACAGCTGACTTTAACTCATAAACAATACTTAAAAGGCCATTGAAACCAAAATAAGACTAACAGCCAATGTATCTTCGTCCAATCAAATTCTTTTAAACGGGAAACTTACACCAATAACTTACTGTTGGTCCCTTCAAGAAATAACTACGCAAATTGCAATGCAATCACATGCGTCGGCGCAGTTAATTTAACGTCATTTGAAATTGACGTTCGCTGCATTCAAATATAATGTTATGTAACTCTATGCCAAATTAGACTTTGTATCAAATGTTTTAGTGCATAAAATCTCCTGGCAATGTTAGAGAGTTAAGCTGTATTGAAAGTACAATAAGAGTAGATTTATAAGACACTGGACGATGTGTAGAATATTGTCCGAGGTCCTGACATTAGTGTTTAATGTCTTTGTTTCAGAGATTCCTCGGCGCAAATTGTTGTTACAATATTGAGTGCTCTAACACTATTCTACACAAATTATTAGATATAAGGTCAGTTACATAACGTATATTCATGAAGTTATACGTTAAACATAATTAAATTGAATACTAAATGCTCGTATTTCAAAAAATATTTATTCAATACACTTCCAGTAGCATGGTTTTATATTATCAAGCGAATCATCAATAAAGGACCTACCGATAAAAGGCAAGCAGTAAAAATAAAATAAATACATTCAAATGGTCGACTTAATACGTATCTAAAGTGTGAAGTGATCAACGATTAAATAATAAGCCACAGCGCACTCGTAAAACAAAGATTAACATACAGTTACGGTTGTAAATAGCCTATAACTTTGATTTTTACGACTAAATAATCGTAAAGGAACCCTGGCAATGCGACCGAGTGGGATAGGCCCCCAAATAGCCGGAGTACGAGGAGGGAACGGTGTTTTAAATTTAGTTGGTTTTTAAACGCAGACAATGCAAACGGCAGGCCCGTTTTGATGCACTTTTATTTTACGGTTCACTCGTTACATAAAATGTGAAACATCTCAACAAACAGACACATTAGGGGAAAGGAATGGATATATACCCAAATTTATTTATTTATCAATCATTTCAGTGCATAACTACGTTAAGGGACACGACATAGGTATGAAGAAATAGGTATGTACTACATCATTTAATTAGGTGTCTATATATTATTCCAAAATGTTAATCCAAAGTTATGAAGGGTTCGAATCCTAGCGGGGCCTGTACCAATGAGTTTTTCTAAAGAACTTATGTACAGTGATTTCACACCACGTGCTTTACGGTGAAGGAAAACATCGTGAGGAAGCCTGCATATTTCTGAGAAGTGATTCAAAGACGTATGTATAGTGCCTGAGACGGCGATAGACTCACCATCGGTCACGTTGGCACTTAATCAAATTTGGTGAAAAGTGGGTGTTGTGATAACAACACTTCTGCCTACCCCTTCGAGGAATACAGGCGTGAGCATATGTATGTATGTATGAAGGGTTAATTTTATTTTTTTACTTATTTGTTTTATTATTTTAGTCATATCTAAATTCATGGCGATTCTCCGTTTTAAGAGTAGGGACGCATTTCACAGTACAGAAGGGAACAGGGTACCGTAAATCGTCCTAAACGCAGAACGTTACACCCTGTTGGTCTAACCACCTAATTCCGTTGTGCCCGCACAGTGCACCCATTACGGTTACCCTGGGCCAAAATTCCGAGTAATTAAACAACTGAAATTTTAACAGTATCCAGTATAAATTTAATAAGGATGGGCTATTAAGAGCGTGAATGGACAAAATGTTAGGGTTTGGCCAAAAACCAAAACGAGGTATTTTGATCGGCGCACTCGGTAAGTTTGCTCGTAATGCGGTTACCATTTCCATGGCACTTGGAAAAATACACTCGTTGCAAAAAAGGTTACCTACTTGGATATTATCTAATTTAATAACTCTAATTATTCTAATTATTAACCATACGAAACCCCCCTAGTAGAAACTGGATTTTTTATTTTTTTTTACATACTCACGCCTGTATTCCCCGAAGGGGTAGGCAGTGGTGTTGTAATTACAATACCCACTTTTCCGAAGATGATTAAGTGCCAACGTGACAGATGGTGAGTCTATCGCCGTCTCAAACACTTTACTTACGTCATTGAATTACTTCTCAGAAATATGCAGGTTTCCTCACGATGTTTTCCTTCACCGTAAAGCACTTGGTGTGAAATCCCTATACATAAGTTTTTTTTAGAAAAACTCTTTGGTACAGGCCCCGCTGGGATTCGAACTTGCGTCGCTTGCGTAGCAGGCGACTGCCCAAACCTCAAGGCCACCACAGCTCAGTATATTTTTTTTAAATGAAGAAATTAATATATATTTTTAGATATTTAATTTACCTACCTATTTAGAGACGTTATATAAAACTACACGGACAAAAAGTACATCAATGAAAAAAAAATTTACTATCTAAAAATTATTCGCAAAGAAAGGAAACAATCAAAATAACAATCAGCCACATTTTAATTGAACTACGGAACCGAGATTCTCACCGAATGCCGAGTAAACGTCGTGAATCGCCCAATAATAATGAAAGTGATGGCTGTGACGCCGTCGGTGTATGAAGCGGCAGTTTCGGCTACATAAACAGCCCGTATACTACTCAGTCTAATCTAAGCCTGCCCATACAATGGCTTTTATTACAACACTGTAAGAGCTATAATCAATTGCGCCAAGTATCAAAGCACATTGGTCCGCTTGGGTGTAGCGTTCCCCCTCTATGTGGCGCGGGAGGGGCCCACAGCGCGGTCGGCTCACATCACACACAACAAACATGGCCGACTTTTATCTTCAACTCAAACGCGCACAACGTGTTGTGAAGTCAAGAGAAACAGAGTTCTAATATAATTTACTGGAATTTAATTCGTGTCTTATTTTTATATCAATAAATCAATATATTTTTGTGCTTGCATAATGCAAGTAGGAATGAACGTACGAAAATTTAATAAGCGAACTATATACATCACATACCACATTATCTTGTGTAAATTCGCATGTTCTATTCGAGTGATTATTGAGAAATAGGTAGGTACCTACTTACTTAATTATTTTTTTAGTTACCAACGTATCGTTGCAGTATTTACTGCGAAAACTGCCCTTTGCAGAAGATTAAAATATCATAATTAAGTAAATCATTTATTTTTTAAGGTGTTTTTCATCCAGCATGTAAACCAAGCCTAAAGTAACGTTAGGGAGGATATTTTCAGCCGTCGCTTCCCGTGCCGACCGGCGGCGCCGGGAGCAGGTCTTTTTTCTCTGTATCCACTTAATATCTAACTTTGTACGTATATTGAACCTACTTACGATAATTTGAAAACTAGATTTTAAGCTGTACCGATTTAAATATAATTATTATATAAGTGTTTAGTTACAAAGCAAATAATTTTTTGAAGCAAAAATTTGTAAACTTTTTTTTTTAAATAAACCTAGGCTAAAAGCCAACGGTATTAAATATACTAACAATACTCAAAAGTACCACCATTTACATAAGTGTAAGTACTTACATAGCACCTACTTTCCTATTAAATATTTTCTATCAATACTCTATCCTCATACAATACTCAGAAGCCAGATTCTAACGTTAGAAAACAAAGGCACACATTAACATAAAAATAGTTTCCATGCAACAATAATCGTCTCCTGTCTCCTCGTACATCTTCCTTTTCCACTCACAAACCAGTCACAATTGAATCACGTACATTGTTAACAATGTCATACACCTAAGTTATTCCAAACAAATTGATCGGTGATCAGAACCAATAGACTAGGAAATAAAACCAGGATACAGAATTAATATTCATTCTATACAAATGTGGGTGAACGACGGCATACTAAGAGAAGGAACAATAGGTGGTCTGTATATATTATTATACTTAGCTATGCCCTGCGTTTTCACCCGGGTAGACTTAATTTCGGTCCAGCCGTTTCGGAGATTACGGAACAAACAGACAGACACAGAGTTTTTTTTATATTGTTATTTATATCTGAGTTCTGTATGATTAGTTATCATGTATTTAAATGAGATGATACTTGTCCTTATACATCTTATATACATAAAAATTAATTGCTGTTGGTTAGTCTCGCTAAAACTTGAGAACGGCTAGAGCGATTTGGGTAATTTTGATCTTGATGTGTTTATAAAAGTTCAGGGAAGGTTTAGGAGGAATAAATAATAAGTAAAGGAAAAGATGATACGAAGTTCACCGGGTGAACTAGTATCTAATAAATGTTATGAATGAGCTCATGAGCCTCCAAAGGGTGTAAGCATTACACATCCCTTTCATCACCGAAGATGACTACTTAGTCTCCAACATGACAACTGGTTACTTAATTGCGGTCTCAAACACTATATGTACATAAATACTTCTTTCGATTTTTGCAAACAAAAGTAATTAAGTACCTACCTATAAAATTTATGCCATCACTGAGGTAGCGCTCTAAGCTTTAACGGTAGGCTATTTTGCCAAAATTGAGGCGTTAATGTTGGAGCTCCAACCTCTTTTTGGATTTCAACCACAACGCGCCTTCGAATAAATATCAACATATTTCAAACCATGCTAATAATTATGCAAGGTCAGTCGCCGATGACTTATCTGCCTGGCCTTAACCCGTACATCGTACCTGATTTTTATACGAAGCGTCTGCCATCTGACCTCCGTAAACCCTTTGACGAAGAAAATCTGTGATCTGGGTTAAACCAGTTGTCAGACTTTTTTTAGGCCTCTGACTGACCTGTAACGATTGCCAAAGATGAATTGGCAACCGGGACCGACGGCTTAACGGAGGGAACTCGGGCGGTCACCCATCCAATTACTGGCTAGGGTAGCAACTCCACGAACTCCTCCGACGACTGAATCTGTCAAAACCTTATTGAAATATCAAATGCAAGGAACATACGCCTGTAGTCTCTTGACCTATTCCCATAATAATATTGAAGTGCATCAGACAAGTGATATGAGTATCGTATCTCTGGTTCGAACACGGACACATGAACTGTTTTATTCCCACACCACTGGCGTTGAGATAGCGATCCTATTTCTGTATGTAAGTGAGGCACATTCAAAATAGTGGGCTGATATACTCTTGTATTTCTGCTGCAGTTGTCCGCTGTGGGGAAAAATCGAAGGTTTGCTTAGAATTCTGTTCAATGCCTGGAATTGAAGTATGTTGTCTAGAAATGTCGTGTACAGTGGATGTAAGGTTTTAAGGTGTATGTTTGCAGTTTTTTAAAAAATTATGTTATTGGTACCTATACATTTTCATAGAAAAAACATTATTAAGGATGGTTAAGCTGAAGCATTTTTTTAATACTCACTAAGTAAGTGAGTATCACCCTTAAAACAAAACATAGACTAAGATAGTTCTAGTTCAAAACTAGTTCCATCTCATTCTTTGATAAGGATTTAACAAGGGAAGAACATAGTTGCCGAGTTTATTCTAGTCTTCGGTTAAACCATGTTTTGTAATATGACGTAGGTAAGTATGTGACAAAAAATATACTAAAATAAAAAATCCTGGTTGGCAGAGGTGTTGTAATAACAACACCCACAATTTTCACCAAAGATGGTGACAGATGGTGAGTCTCAGGCACTATACTACCTATACAAACGTCTTTGAATTGCTTCGCACACAGTGCAGGTTTCCTCAAGATGTTTTCCTTCACCGTAAAGCACGTGGTGCGAAATCATTGCATAAGTCTGTAGAAAAACTCATTGGTTCAGGCCCCGCTTGGATTCAAACATGCGTCTGCTCAAACCCCAAGGCCACCGCGGCATTTTGTATTTATGTTCATAGTGTATTAATAGTATAATATATAGGTCTGTATCCTTGACATGTTACATCACATACCATTCGGGGACAACTCAATAAGCCGATCACGCAGTTATAGGCCCAGTGCGATCGGTAAGAATCGGCGCGGGAGTTGAATGTTAAAGCGAGTGGCGCACGCGCCGTTACCGATATATTTAGGAATATTTTTATTTACATTTTGAGCCCGGCGCACGTTCAGCCCACGGGGCGATGACGGTGTAAGTGCGGCGATAAAATAATATTCGATGATTGAAAATGTGATGATCTTGAGGGTTTTACTTAGGACGATGTAAAAATATTAATTTAAGGTCTTGTTAATTGTGTGATATTTCAGTAAGTATATAAGCAATTTGAAGGTTCCAGATTGATTTATACTAAGACTAACATCTGGTCGCGAGTTCGTCTGCCTGGAATAGTTACCTTCTTTTGACTAACGCTTACAAGACTTTATGTACGTTGTGTTTTAGTATATATAGACTTCCTCGATAAATGGGCTAAGTACTTATCTAACACAAAAATGTATTTTCTAACTGGACCAATAAGTAGTACTTGGGCGCGTTCAATCAAAGAAACATACATATTCTCACCTTTATATATTTGTATACTTAGATAATTGATAGTTAAGGTCACTTTCGGAACGTTTCTAAATCTCAAAACTTAAAAAAAACTTGCCTTACAAGCTAAGCAATTCCAGAATAAACATCGAAGGTATCACATAACATCTTCGTAAACACAAGAGATAACAAAAGATATCAACATATAGATAGATACCTACCGCATGCTAACAAAATATTAATAGGAACGTATATCTTAAAAGACCATTTTAACTAAACCCCCGAAAATCTCTGTAAAACAAAAAGACCTTGGAACCTTAGTTGACAAAATGCGGACTCGGGGCTCAGTTTACGGTGGTTTGCGTGGATCAACATCATCTACCGACGGCAGGGAAACCATAAACGTGATTACGAATTTAAATTACCCAATCAATTTTTAATTTCGTTGCAGTAACGCGGCTAATTCACAAAATAACCTAAGTAACAAATACTTTTTAATAATCGTGCTTATTTCAACCTACTTTTCCATAATTAGACTAGAAATTCGTTCCCATGATACTTCATGGCAAATAATTGCTTAAGTACCTGTAGTTTTCACTGTTATTGAGACTTACGGTAAATTATTTTCTTCTGCAAATAATATCAAGGAAATATTTTTTTGTTTCAAAATTAGTTGGTAATATTTGATTTCCAAACCAGTAGATATTTGCCTTCTTATATACTAGCCAACCAATTATTGATAAGTGTGGGTTAAAATGTATCAGTAAATAAACTTATAAATATTCCTACCTAAAAACCTAAGATGGCAAACAAAATATTAAGCGCTAAGTACTCACTAAGTTATGCTTGTATGTATAATCAATTTATATACACACATAACAGCTTTTCGACAAAAGATGGCGCTGTTGTTTTAACCCTTCAGCTGCAGGTATGTTTTTTAGTGAAATGTGTATGTGAAAAGTTTACAAATCAATGCCTGTATACTTATATTATAGGATAAATAACTTTTCTATTTAAAGTTCTTAACGACATAAATGATAAATACATTAAAATATATTTTGTTTAATATAAATAAAATGAATTAAATATAAATAGAAATAAATCTTGGACATAAATTTCCGTAATTTTATGCATTTTGTATTTCTCTGAAAATTGCATAATTTTGTACAATTTGTAAGATTATTGCAGAATATTATAAATTAACAACATAAGAAATAAATGCAAAAAATATGATTAAAAAATACTAAAACAAAATATACCTACTACTAAGCTTCGGAATCTCAGCCGTTCTCACTCACAATAAAAGCCATAAGTGCGAGAGAGATAGACACAAACCTATCGATCTCACACAACGACCCAGCGTAGAACGGTAATGGCGGACGTAGGCAAACAACATCGCATTTAAATAATATAATTGCCTATTTCAAACGTTACACTTCATATACAACACTAATTGTTAGTAGCACAGGCTATATTTACACTAAATTCACGTATTTGGTAAAGAGACAAAGTGTAAAGAAACATTTTAAAGTGGCTAAGATCGCATCTGTCGCACGCTGTACGAGCCATCGGTCGCCATATCCAAATTCCTATATCCAGGGTCGAACTTGGATGTGACTTTATGATAAAAATCTGCGATAGGAAGATATATAATTAAGAGGCATTTACCCAGAGCGTTTTATTTTAAGTTTAGATACATACAGATATAATTATATAAAATAAATAAAGCAATCAAATATTATTATTAATTTAAATAGTCCTTAATTAATATACCTACTAACAGATGCCGTTACGAGTTATAAGCCCCGACTTTTAATACGCAGTAGTAATTTCATGAGTCTGCCTATGTAGAGACGCAAAAAAATACTTACATGTGCAGTTACCCCCACTATTTTAGCTCAGCGCTCATAGTTCGTGACGGCACTTGTATTTTAGAGAAATTATTTTTTTTATTAGTTAAATACATGTTTTAAAATATCTAAATAAAAAAATTACCTATTATGTACTAATAATCATCGAAATATACAGGTAAAACTCTAAACATAAATTATAAAATAATATAAAAAATTGTATTGACGATTTAAATGTAGATGATTTAGCGCCAATACTTTATTGCGGGGCATCAAATAATTATATTTGTGTAAAAAAGTATTACGGTTGAATACGTTGAATACCGAATACATAGGTCAGGCAAGGAAGGTAGGTCAAATAATAATTTACCTACTGCAATAAGAAGAGAATAAGTTTTGTAATAATCTTATTTGCAACTAATTAATGAGTACAAAAATAACTCATTGAAATTCACGAATAGCATCATGATCATGATCTCATAAAAGCTAAACCAAATACGAACCTGCACATGCACGCTCCGCCCATTACAGCAACAAAAGTTGGCGGCGTTCCTTCAAAATATCTCGTTTGGAGGCCATTTTGACGATCGCGCGAGACAGAGACAGAACATTAGCAGTCATCGTAACGGTTGCACGTGCGTGAATGAGACAATTATGCAAACTTAGTTTAGTTTTAATGGGAGCGGGAAAGTGCGTGGGGACAATAACACTTTGTATGTGTGCAGAACTCATTCCATCCATTCCGAACGTTGGCGTGAGGCGTGCAGCGACGGGTTAGATTAGAAAATATTTGTGGGTCAATATTACATTATCTGAGACGTTGTCAGATGTTGGTTATATAAATTTTTCTGTAAACAATTACCTAATAACATATAGGCTGCGTCATGAAGAAATAATTTGAGATTTTTTAAATTCACTTCTGCGTTAATTTTATAATTTAAATTGTGTAAGATTTTTTTTAACTCATAGTGTTTTTTTTATATATGGTTGTGAACAGCGAACTTCTGATATAAATTTGAGTATCAATTTCAAAGGCCACCAACCTTTATAAATAAAATAATTAGGTATTTATTATTACTTATTTTCAGTTGATTTCAGTAATCTATTGTTATTTTGAAAAATGTTTCCTGTACGTGAGAGTATTTATTAAATTTATTTATCTAGGTCTAGGTAATTTGCTTATAAATTAAACAGAAGAGTTTTAATACGACAAAATACAAGAAGTTCAAGATCACACTTGACTAAGCCGCAAAAATATCCACATTTACGATACCTCCATTCATTCAAGAGTTGTGATAGCATCGTAAAAGCTGGAATCGACACCAAAATGACGTCAGCTAAGTACTGTGACGTAGAAGTCCCACCTCTGGTCGCAAGATGGCGCTTCTTAAGCCACACTAGAGTACGATCGTAAAAATAAATTTTATTGTTATGACGAAAATAAAACGCTTGTCGTCAATTTAAACATCATTTTACTGTGTAATAAGATTTATTTTACGATTAACAAGTGTCTTGATGAATTTATATAGTCAAATGATGAATATAGCAATAAAATTCGCTTTTATGTTCATGTTATCGCTTTTCTATAGGCAGTTGAGTCTCTTTTCATATAAACGTGACAAAATACGTAACATAATCGTAGCACTGAATCATTATAATATAAATAGCTTAACATCAATGAGTGTTTATTTTTAGTGAGTCATTTTGTGAGATAAAATATTAAAGCGACGTAACTGCGATCGTATTTAAAATTTATGCGTCATTTTGTATTATTATGTCGTAGAATTGTTCCATTAGTAACATTTATTCCAATTTTATGAACACTCTTGTTTATTCCAATCCCTGTGGTCTGATTGACATTCAACATCTGCACTGAATTTTATTAGCATCTTGTTGAATTTCATTACGTTGCACTAACTTGCCGATAGATGGCAGTAGTTACGGCGTCAATTCTGTAATTAAATTATTCATTCAGGATTGCGAAATTTAAATATAGAATGTATTCTACCTCGATATTTAATAAACAAATTTGAATAATGATAAATCAGTGGTTGTTACTGTTGATACAATAAGTCTAATTGTTCCTTTAACAGCCGATAGATGGAGTACCTTACCGATCTTCCGCTTACATTATACTAAAGTTTGAGAACAAGTTTATAAACGTTACCGGGGACCTCCCATGACATTGCCACGATAGATATACCCTTATTATGAGACAGATGTATATGACCTATATAAGTCTGTCACTGTCGTACAGCTGCACTAAATTTTCAATAAGAGCTCATGGTTATGCCCCAGTTCTATTTGTCTCAATAGTATTCAATATCATTAGTTTAGAAACATACTCATCTTTCAATTTTAAGGCAAAATAACCCAATTTTTTACACCAGCTCACATATTGCATACATCCATTATATCGATTATAGCAATATCTTTCTATCTCACACTCGAAACTAAGAGTAAGAGATGCCTTAACATGGGTAGGTAGCTACGTACTTTATATGCTCACGCTATCCTAGAAGGGTCCCCGAAGGGGTAAGCCGAGGTATTGTAACAACAACACCCATATTTTACCGAATATAATTAAGTGCCAACGTGACAGAGGGTGAGTACCTTGACGTCTCAGGCACTATAAGTAGTCTTTTAATTACTTCTCACCCTAGCAGAAGTTTCCTCACGATGTTTTTCTTCACCTTAAAGCACGTGATGTGAAATCACTACACATAAGTAGGCCCCGCTGGGATTGAACCCCGAGGCCAACACGGCTCTCTAATTAATAGGTAATCTAAAAGGTAAAGTCACTGCGTATACCAATAGGTACCTAATACAGAAACATTATCTTCTTATATCTTATCATCAGATGATACGAGCAGCCCCTGGTCTTACATTACAAGCACATAAAGGAAAATTATCATACCATTAATAATTTGATTGTTACCAATCGTCTGAGGTTAATAATGGTTCAATAACAGGAAAATTATAGACTAGCTTACAGGCTTTGAGTCAGGTAGACATTGAGGCGCTGTGAAACATTATCTACACTACTATTATAGAGAGGAAAGATTTGTATATTTGTGTGTATGTTTGTAATGAATAAACTCAAAAACTACTGTACCGATTTCAAAAATTATTTCACCTTTGGAAAGCTACATCGTCAGCGAGTAACATAGGCTTTATTTTATACCCGTACTCCAACGGGAACCTGAACTACGCAGGTGAAACCGCATGACGTCCGCTAGTCTTACATAAATGTATGTACCCATGTAGGTGCCTAATTGGTCTGGTATTACAAGTAAGTTCTGAGAGGTTACTAAAGGTTTCATGCTTTTTGGATTATGTGTGAAATTTTGTTCAAGAAACTAACATGCCTTAATATAATAAATAATACGCTTAAAATTTAAAAACAAAATTAAGAGGCTTCTATATAAATATTTTTAAATTGATAACCAACCAATGCTCGTGAAAAAGTGTAGACCCTAATTTAGTATATAATTATTTAGGTATTTTTCATTATTAAAAATATTTTCTTCAACTCGAGCTATAAGATTATAATAGTGGCGCCAAGCTCTACATTCTAAACTATGACATCTTATGATACCTATATCATTCCTGCAAAGTCGGCATTAAAGACATTTCTTATTTCTAATCTAGCCTACAACATTCTAGACATAAGTGTTGTAATTAGATATTTAAGGACATTGTGACATTTTTGACAGGCTCCATTTTAGGTATCGAGCCTGCACACATGCTAACCGGAAATAAAAAAAGTATAGGTAAGTGTGTCTGGCTTAGAAAAATGTACACCACATGTAGAATACTATATTTGCTACATATTTTGTATACTCTCACGTGATAAATTCAACAAATTCACACTAAAAAGTGTATCTATCCACACCCCACTGTACGCCATTTTTGGCGATTTTGGAAAAACGTGTTTATGAGATAAAACTTTGTGCGACTGTTATTTCTTTATAAGCTGGAAAGCTGAGTATATTATCTATAATATTATAGCATTTATTCTGATAGTTTCGATCCCTGCTTCTTTTAAATGGTACTGGAAAATGACCAATATTCGTAATACCAGCCATAATTGTACATGCTAATTAAATGAAAATAAACTATTTAAATGTCCCCGTCTTCATAAATGATGTTATAAACAATAATCGATCCCTTTATCACTTATAAACGGGTGATACTTTAAACAAGTCAATAATCGTTCAATAAATGTCTAAAGAACGGCATAATAACGGTCCACGTGAGTCGGCGTGTTCATAAACTTGAGAATTTATATCGAAGCTTAGCCCCGAAGGCGTATACGAAATAATCTGAGTGGTGTTTACTGGTAGTTCTACAAATGGTGCAATTCACGTGACGTTTACGACCAACTGGTAGTAAAAATCGTGTTTACGATGCGGCCACGCGCGGTGCGCAGGCGCCGCGAAATCACATCTGTCGTTTGAATGTGAATGAGACGGTTTGCTTATGGATTTTTTATTATTTTTTATTTATTCAGATAAGGACAACAGTAGCAAGTTTGTTGAAATTTGCGAGTCTTTTTTATAGATTTTTGGTCAAGTGGAGTCTGCCGAATTTGGAGTTACTTAAGAATCTTGCGATAAATTATCGATATTCTTGCACTTAGAATCGAAACCAACCGATGTTCTTACCTTAGGAGATTCTTTCATCTGATGTATATTTCATCTGTTTTAATTTACAAAACAGAGTAGATTAATAATGTCGAGACTGGTGTCTCTACATTAAACTCCGTGAATAAATAATGTTAGGGCATTATCTATTTTTAATTACATTAACATTAAAAAATATATTTTTAATACTTTAATGGGTACTTTTGTATCATCAAGTCGTTCATAGCATAATTTTATACCTCTCCTCGTTTTTTCCTATTATGAAGCAAGTACTGTAACGGGCGATGATGTGAGAGTTTAAGGTCGATTATAAGGCTGAGGTCTTACAGTAGGTACCACAGGTCCCAAAGAGATTGGTTGATTTGATAGTGCTTAATTCCATATAGCTCCTAGGTATCAACGTAAAGTATTCTGTGATATTTTTTCCATTACTCACATGGTCTAAGTATCTTCTTTATTTTATTTTTTTAATGGGTACGAGCTTGAGTACAGCTCTAAGTATATATGCCTTCAAGTAAGAGAATTTCGAATGCAATCTACTCCAGATCATTCAGAGGTTAAAATCCTTTCGTCTCTACATTAATTAGCCGTACCTATTCCTCATATCTCAGCGTAATCTCTAACTTCCCGTCATTCATTATATGATCATGTTTTCACTTTAACTGCGCTCTGGTCTTTGACAATGTTTCTAAAAACAACGAAAAATTTCCCAACTAAATAACGGTAATCGCGAAGCCAATGGTTCTTTGTAACTAACATCGATCCCGCATGCCCAAAAAGAATCACCCACGTCTACATCTACACTACTAGGTATTATGAAGAGGAAAGATTTGTATTTTTGTGTATATGTTTGTAATGAATAAACTCAAAAACTACTGTGCCGATTTTAAAAAATATTTCACCGTTTGAATGCTACATCATCAGCGAGTAACATAGGCTATAATTTATCTCCGTACTCCCACGGGAACGGGAACTACGCGGGTGAAACCGCGTGACGTCTGCTAGTCGTGTATAAAATTATTTAAATAAATTGGAGAGTTCCTTTAGAAGTTGTATACATTTGGGAGAGTATTTTTCCGCTTGCACTAATCCAGCGAGCCGTCTTCATTTCCCCGGATACTGTCTCGCCTTGAAGAGCGTCTGGGGACTGAGACAGGAATGTCGGGATAAAACAAGGGAATGTTAGCTAAAAAGGCAGGTAAAGCATCTTATTTAAGCTCAGATTTCGTTATGGGAAGCATTTTTCAATAAGTTTTGTATTTCGTTGGTGTAGTCATCGCTAAAGGCTGCTGCGGAATACAAGGTCGGGGGTTCGATCCCTAGGAAGAATAGGCTGGTCTTGCAATGAATATTGAACTTCAAACCATACTTAACTAGCGAAATGTGAATGTTCTATAAGTACAACTCTGCCTATCCGTACCTTAAAAGAAACATCTCACGGGGTAGAAAAATCTGCCATCTTGGTACTAATTAACAAACGACATGGCATGTCATGATTCAATTTCTACCAATATTGAGTTAAGTAGTCACAGCGCTTAAGCACCAAGTTCCACTTCTTTACTGCTTTCCTGGTAAGTTTTAATAAATGCACAATATAACACACAATGTACAGGATGTTTTTTTAAATACCACCTCCGTTAAATGCTGGTGCCCTAGTAGGTTTGTTATTAAGACCAAGTAGGCCAAGCATTACGTAGGATTTTTATTTAAATGTCTATCGTAAAGTATCGTTAATCCGAATACTCCATTCTCTGCTATACGTGCCATCGTAGCTGCGTTTCGAAGAATACAATTTTGATTTCCTTAATAAGTAGCGCATCTGAAGAGTGCGTTCCGAGATATACCCGGCATTTTATGGCGAAAGGAGACTACATAATTGTGTACCTTCTGAAATCTTATAGGATTTGATTCTGTTTAATTATATTCTTAGTTCTTCTTCACACCTCATGTGGTTGATTTTTCAAGTAACTGATAAGCTACTTAAGAACTATCTAGTCTAGAAGGTACCTATACTTAGCTACAGATCATAAGTGAGCAGCTAACGAGACACATAAAGTAAACCAATAAGACGTGATCCAATTGGAGCAATAGAATTTTCGTCGAATGGAGCAGTCTTGTTAGCAGTGCTTATTTCTGAGTTAAAGAAGGTTTCAACATTTTCAATGTACACAGAGTTCAAAACCACGTGTCTGATTGTATATAGATTACTATTATGCTGGAGCAGTGATTTTTTTCTGTTGATATGTTTGAATTTGTGAGCTTCAAAAGAAATATCTAGTTTAAAAAATATAACTTGAACTCTCTTCATATTAAGGACATAGTAGAGGTAGGTAAGGCATAGCGAATCTCCCGTTCGATATTTGAATTTCACGCGGACTGTATCTCCAGACAGACTGTACTTACAGTAATAAAATTATGCTCCATTTGAGTAGTTAGTACTTACTGCGTTCCTGCAGTGAGTAAGGTCGCCAGTGCTCCAGGGAGGTAAGGAATAGGAGTAGAGTCGCTGTGCTACTAAGCAATAGTTGTCATGATGTTGGCTTAGGAATTTCATTCTTTATTAGGTTAGTATGTAACGCGTTATTAACACTTGGTGCTACAAGCATTCATAGGCAGCGTACCATCAGGTGGACTCCACTGTTAGTTCTTAGTCATCTCTCATACAGTGTCGGGAGCACTCGAATCAACCAGATGTGACTGATTACCAGATTTTTATACGAAGCGACTGCCATCTGACCTGAGAGTTATATTTACCAGAAAATGGGTAATCTGAGTCGCAGACTTTCTTAGGCATGACTGACCTGAAACGATTGCCAAAGATGTTCAATTGGAAACCGCATTTGTACTTAACTAAAAAAAACCTTCTATATGACTCTATGTCCTTATCTCGTGTCATATTAGTTCGCAATACGGAATTATCGCTAGGTATCTACGTCATTAGTAACGCAATTAGTTCATAGTTGGCGAGCTACAAATTATTCATAGAAAAACGAGCGGAAAACATTAGTAATAGCTTCATGTTGTTAGGACATTATGAGGGTATGTCTTATATGTGGGTAGCGTCCAGTTTTTTCCATGGATTTCTAAATGCAAGCCTAGTTTAATGTCTCAGTTGTATATGTTTGGAAATGTCTAGGCTGCGTAACTTCCCGCGTCTGATTGGCTTGTCGGTATGTCTACCATGTTGTTTAGTTATTGAAAGTCGCAGCCATTTTTGCTCTTAGCTTCTGTTATGTGACCTATAAAGTATGGATCAGTGAATCAGCCATAGATTCGAAAATTACCTTACTTTAAATATACAATATTGCCATAAAAGTACATCACTAAACATACTTAGTAACATCTTATTTAAAGTGGAAAGGCGGATTTGGAATTGAAACTATCCTGTGGCCTTTAAGTGTGTAAGCTCGCTGAATTACATAAACATATTTATTTTTCAAGACTTAATTAAGAGTTAAAGTAGCGTTTACGTTGCAGATATAAGGTACTTATGATTTAGTTAATCAATCTCGACAGATCATCACACATACGTACAAATCTTTCATACTGATAGTGATCACCAGGATTTCTGAAAACATAATTTTTCGGGATATTAAACTCCAGAATTATATTCCTTAGTTCCTCTCGATATATTTTCAACAGCTTTACCTACATTATTCCAACGTACAATTACTCTATGAGTGAGTACTTCAACGTATAGCGTATACTTACTTAGAAGGTCTTTATCGTATCTATATTGTGGTTTAGTATGACATACATTCAAATAGGTAAGTATATTCAACAAGACCTGCAGAACCTGTGTATTAACTGCTTCGATTGATCCTGACTCGCTTAAGTTGTTGCAGAGTTCTAAGAGGCCTACTTATCTAAGAGCCGTGGTGGCCTTGAGGTTTGAGCAGTCGCCTGCGACGCAAGCGACGCAAGTTCAAATCCCGGCAGAGCATGTACCAATGAGTTTTTCTAAAAAAAAACTTATGTACAGTGATTTCACACCACGTGCTTTACGGTGAAGGAAAACATCGTAAGTAATTCAATGACTTACGTAAAGTGTCTGCGACGGCGATGGACTCATCATCTGTCACGTTGGCACTTAATAATTTTCGGAAAAAGTGGGTGCTGTGATTACAATACCTCTGCCTAACCCTTCGGGGAATACATGCGTGAGCATATGTACTTATCTAATTAGTAAGTAGATGAAAAAGGAATTCAGTAGACTGTTTTTGTATTCGCAAGTCCTTACGGTTCCTATACTTAATATCCCGAATACTTATGGACATTGTAATACACATTCCACACCAATTACATGTAGTTAAGTATTTTGGTTACAAGTTCTACTGCTCTACTCAGTAAGTCTTGGAATTTTTCTCATTTTCATACAAAGTCACTTCATCTTGTCAGATGATTGTTATTGTTGCTTATCAGACCAATGGCAGCACGCCTCTTGCCACATCAGTCGCAAGTGAACCGAGGATCTGAGGGTGAAGCAGTACCGGTTGTTCGAAGCCTTTTCTGCTTTATGCTGAAATTTCGCATCGATATTAACAAAAATGCTTAATATCGCAAATATGCATACATACATATGCTCACGCCTGTATTCCCCGAAGGGGTAGGCAGAGGTATTATAATCACAACACCCACTTTTCACCGAATTTGATTAAGTGCCAACGTGACAGATGGAGAGTCTATCGCCGTCTCAGGCACTATACACACGTCAGACATATGCAGGTTTCCTCACGATGTTTTCCTTCACCGTAAAGCACGTGGTGTGAAATCACTGTACATAAGTTTTTTAGAAAAGCTCATTGGTACAGGCCCCGCTGGGATTCGAACTTGCGTCGCTTGCGTAGTAGGCGACTGCTCTTACCCCGAGGCCACCACGGCTCTTACGTAAATATGCACATTCTAATATACTCATTACAACGCTTAATTATAGGTAAGTACTTGAGGATATTTTCGGTTTCAGGTTCTACTGCTCTACTCAGACAGTCTTGCAATTTTTCTCATTTTCATACATCAACATCTCCCTGGCCTTATCCCATGCACTCTCATTTTCATACAATTCTACCAATATCTACGTTATCGTAGAGCATACATAGTGTTTTTATTTAGTTGGGCACTGCTAGAATACTTAAGTATTTAAGTAAGTAATTTTTTTAATTAGGTAAACAGCTTTATACTTAGATATTTAGGTAGCCAATGCGTGACCGTGAATTTGTGTTTGACCAATTTTAAAAATGCTTTTAATTTGAGATACTTAAGTATGTACTTACTTAATTAATGCATGCAATACTTACACCATAAAGTTCTATGCAGGTCGGTGCTGCACAAGTGTAGGATATGAGTTACTTAATTACAAATTATTATACTTAATTTTAGGATAAACTTTGATATATTGGAATCTAAGTGTAATTGGGTAAAAATACTTACGTAAGTTATTGGATGCCTGGTATTATTTTTCACAACAGACTTACTTACATATACATAATAGGTAGGGGTTAGTGCTCTAACCAAGTCCAGCTAGATTGGATGTCGGTATGTCCACGACCCTAAATTGACCAATTAGATAAAGGTACGCCACAAGAAAAAAAATTACATTGTAACCGGTCCTTTATCGGCTAATATTTGTTTAAAGAGGTGAGTACAATAAAAATGCGAGCTTGTCTCTGGGTAAGCCGCTCTACCATTCATTCGTTTGATGACTTCATTTAGACGCGCCGACTGAGTGCCCGCGATAATACGCTCTATTGTATTGTTTACCCTTCGATAGTGCGCCTCCAATGCACGCGCTGCGCTGCGTTAGAAAGAGACACACACACCTCTCTACGCTCCGCCTGGTTCATAACCCAACCACAGCGATCGCTCTCTTGCTCGCACTATGTTACACTTCACATACGTGCGACCGAAACGGAAACAACTCTCGTAAAAACAGGTAGTAGAAGAAATAATAATCATCTTTACGACTTCTCACTCTATTCAGCACCTTGTTACGATACTGCGCGCTCATTGTGGTACGGTCGAAGAGTGGTTGTAAAATCTTTTCTTTACTCGCCCGTTTCACTAATTGTACGTTTATGAGTTTACGACTTTTGCGGCTTAACTTTTCATTTGGAGTCATTATTAGGGTTTTGTTGATTTTTTTTGCTTACTTATCGGGTGCGCTCGAACAGGCTCATAAAAATACTGCCTCCTACTGAAGTGGCACGTGCTTTGAATTACCTACACGTTTATTGCTGATACAACAATAAGATGATTACGATTTAAAATCTGATGGGTACTTACGATAACTGATGCTGGAACTTTATTTTGGGAAGCGCCAATCATATATGATTAATTGTAAATTATAGGAGGATAAGGAGGAAGCACGTGCTCCAGGAGTGATAAGAAAGGGAAAGGAGAGCGTAACTGATAATATTTATAGTGATTAGCGAAAAGGGGACGGAACAATTGGTCGGTGCTGGTTGTGTTGTGGTGCGCGGGGCGGCGCGCGTGTCGGCACTCGACTCAGTAGATTGCGTGAGCCGAGCCGCGCCGGTCGCACACGGCACACAGCCGCGCGCTCCCGCTACACGCGACACAAAACTTCGCTCGCCACACACGACACGCGTGTTGCACCTCTCCCACTGAACATTTGCCAATCGTCCTCACATGTGAGTGCGACTCACTTGTGGACCCACTGAGACGAGCCGGCGCCGCAGACGAAACCGCTTAAAAAGTCGTAAAACCCGCGGCACGCGCTCCCAAGTCGTAAAATAATCGTAAAAAGTAAACACACGTCAACTGGCCTTTATCGCCAACGAAGCCCATTATGACGCTCGAGTGACGTTTAAGAGGCAATAAAATTAATAAAATTAAATTACATTGTCCGTATTTGGAGTGACATTGGCGGAGGTCGCGTTATCACGGTGCGGGGGGCCGCGATGACATAAGTGTTTCTAAACTGAGTGACGTTAGTGTTGGTGACTTCAGAATGAACTCCTACTTCGAGCAGGGTGGGTTCTACGGGGCCCATGGGGTGCACCAGGGTGGTGGCGGTGGGGACCAATACCGCGGATTCCCATTGGGACTAACGTACGCCCAGCCTCATGCACTGCACCAGCCCCGACCGCAGGACTCTCCTTATGACGCATCGGTGGCAGCGGCCTGCAAGCTGTACGCTGGCGAGCAGCAGTACGCGAAAGCAGATTGTTCAAAACCTGGTGGAGAGCAACAGAATGGATACGGAGGCAAGGAGGCTTGGGGTTCAGGTTTGGGAGCCCTCGTGAGGCCGGCAGCGTGTACGCCTGAAGCGCGGTACAGCGAATCTTCGAGTCCTGGAAGAGCCCTCCCTTGGGGTAATCAGTGTGCATTACCCGGGTCAGCGGCAGCAGCGGCGCAGCCTGTACAGCACCAACCCACCAACCACACCTTCTACCCTTGGATGGCCATAGCAGGTTAGTCAACTAATTTTATAATCATTTATGACTTTTACAATGCACCTTAAATTTCTAAAGTTAATGGTTAAATTATTTAATTATTTTATTAAACAAGATTCAAAATCGATTAAAAACTTTAAAAAATTTTCAACAATTTCTAAATATTTTATTATATTAATTGCATAATAACCAATAAGTATAACCAAAACCCAAATAATTCATGGAACGAAGTAATTTTAAACCAGAGGTAGAGAAAGGTACAAAACATTAATCATAGAAAAATCTTTATAAATTATAAAAAGAAATATTTAATTAGGCTCTAAAATGCCGCTGCACATTTGTCTTACAAGTGGCATGTTCCGATTGGAACCTGTTGGAAACCAACAAGATATTTCAATAGCAGGTAGAACACTTTACGACTAAACTCAAGTGTCAATAAAGATCACATAAAGTCACCCTCGTCAGCACTTTAGTGGTGAAAATTTATTTGAGTGTATTTCCTAAAATATATTTTGGCAAATTACTAATTTACGACTGTTGAATGCATGAGAGAAAAATGACATAAATTTTAATACGTTTTAAAGGCTTAACTGCTTAATAAATAGTTTTTTGGCTAACCAGTAATTTTATTTCCTAGTGGATAGATAGGTATGGGTAGGCGTCCTTTCTGTTTAGATCATTTTTATTCATATAAAAAATAAAAAAAGGACAAAATGTATCCTATAAATTGGTATGTAGGTCGATGCAGCAGTAAGTAAATTGCATACTATAAGCATTTACCTTTATTACACTTACTTTATTTAATTTAATTTCTCTTGAAAGTAAGTCTCACGATCATCACATGAATTTGCTTATTGACTCATCAGCTGCACGTAGAATGAGAAGTAACTTCACTCGAAATTAACATAATTTCTTCGATTCGATTAGTTCCAGAGATCTCTTAAATGCAAACTTACAAATTGTACGTTAAAATTGTTATTATTTGTGTTATCAAGACCACATGAGAATATCTAAGAGTTGGTCAGTAACATTTTAGCGCCCCTCCTTGTAGTGGGAGCGCTGCGTTCGCGCTGGCCGGGTCAATGGCCCGGTCTAGTTTGGGCGCATTATTATTAACTTGAGTGCCACTGACTCGAGAAATGACCATTCGATGCGTTCCTTGGTGGTTAGTTAAGATAAGTCTGACCACGACCAAAATTACTTATCAATTGACTGTTGAAATATTTACCGTTTTGTGTGTGGTCGAATGGGCAAAATCGTTTTAATTTACATCAGCAAAATACTAACAATCATTTAAATACTGCATGCAAAAGTTCATATCAGAGTTTAATAAACTAATAACACTGATACTGGCCTGTAAGAAATAAAAAACAAATCGAGCGTGTTTTAAAAAAATAACCGTTTCGAAATTGGAACCACAATTGGAACGGTGTAAATTCCGAACTAGCGGGATTCGAGTTGGGAACTCACCTGCACCTAGTGTAATTAACGCAACGCGTGTGGTCCGTTTCTCATAATTCATGCGACTTGATAAAATTAAGTAACACAAGCTAAAAAAATAAAACAAAATAAGTAGTCGAACTGTCGGCCATATTTCACTGGGGTTCACGCAACACGGCCGCGAAACAATACAAGGACGGCTGTTGGACGTGGGTTGTATGAAAAGTTTCGGCTTGTCCGATGTCCGTGAACCTGATGCGATTTCAACATTATCTTTTTGTCTTGCACTTTCAACTTTACCCACATTTTGGTATCTAAATTAGAAACTCTCTTACTACTTACCTAAGTAAGTACTTACCCTTAAAAACGGTTTTTTTTGTATTCCGAAGAAAGGTGGACAATTCACCTTTATCAATAATTCAGTAATTTATATTCAAAGCATTATATTTTGAACCTGAATTCTAATTTTAAATTTAACACACCATGTGTGTTTAAAAATAAACGCATCATTTACATATTGACTAAGATGACTATTCAGTCCAAATGATTGAAAATATACATTTTACTTGTATTTTCTAACTAATAATATCCTTAAGAATTGTATAGGATTTCTAAACATAATGATTTTAATACGTATTGGCAATCCTTTACATTTCCTACGGCTACTTACCGATGTTCATTTATCACAATTCCTGTAGCCACAGCACCTGTATTTCACAGAACACTGAATTCAGCCAAAATGGGATATTTTACTTGAATTATGAAGAATTTCTTTACCTATATAAAAAACCACCAATTACCTACGGGTACAAAAAAAGTAGACAACGGTAGGGACCGGGTATCGACCTTGTGTTCAAGTATTAAAAAGATAGCTCGGACAAGTCGGACCAAGTAATTAAATTCGTAGGGCGACCTCGTCAGTCACTCCATTTAAAATTACTGGATGCCACGCGGTTTCACCCGCCTGGTACCCGCTCCCGTGGGAGTATAGGGATACAATATACCCGATGTTATTCACTGATAATGTAGGTATCCATCACTGAAAGAATTTTTCAAATCGGTCCAGTAGTTTTTAGTTTATTCGTTGCAAACAAAAATACAAATCTTTCCTCTTTGTAATATTAGTATAGATTAAGGAAGTCAACATTGCTTGATGTTCATAAGTTACATGTCTATAGGCGAGTTAAACGCTTATTTGCCTTAGTAGCAAACAAAATAAAAAATAAAAATTTCATTTAACGTAATAAGAAAGGACCTGATTATTAATATGTGGCTTAAATGCGACTATGGTGCATATTATTTTGGACCTGTTTTACAGAGTGCGAATTATAATCCAGAAGATGGTTGATCGTTAGGGTTGTCACCCTGGCAGGTTAGTTAGGTTAAATAGAGGATAAGAAATATTGGTATATATGATATAATCAATATTGGCAGTTTAACATTCAAATGTTATTGGCTTTTAATTCGTTGGCGTGGAATTAATTAAAATCAAGACAGTATCCTCCGAAGCTATCCTCCTACTTTTGTAGGTACCTAACCACCATATAAAACCTATACATACATACGAGGTTTAAAAAATCGTTTAAAAAAAATTTATAGGTATTTGATACATTTGAGAATTCTATTTTTCCCTACCATTTCAGGATAATAAAATCAAAGCAATAATGCTTTTCTCCAATCAAACTATTCAACAACAATATGGAAAATTATAAATTAATTTCCAGTACCTTCGTTTTGATGGCAAACCAATGGCAGGATCAGACCCTGTAATTTACTAGAACGGGTTCCGAAATTGGCAATTGGTCGCTCGAGGGTACAAAACATTTTAAATGCTACTTGATTATAAGACAAATTAGGTACCTCTGTGTTTGTAGCTAGTTATTTAGGTACTTGCAAAACGCCGAGTTAAGAATTGGTACCTCCAGTGGGTATTGATTTGAAATAAGGTGAGAGTGAGAAGGAGGTGTTTGATGTTTGACTGAATGTTCAAGTGTATATCGACGTAATAATATTATTCAAGAACAAGTACTTCTATTGTATTCGTTAAAATTATTAAAATTAAATTTCTTTAGGTAGTGATGAGAAATCAGTATCTCGCGGAACACTAATTTAAAAAAAATTGTAATTTATACCTAAGTAACTCCTTGTATCATCAGCTATCTACCAATTAAAGTCCCGTTAAAATCTGTCCAACAGACTCAGAGTTTAGCCGAACAAACAGACAAAGAAAATTTTAAATAAAGTATTTTTTATGTCTAACACTTCAGTTTAATTTATATGTATGTTATATGACGATGAAGATTCACTATTCACAGGTCAAATTTTAGGTGAGCTGGACGAGAGTGACACCCCTGATTCAAGTGACCATAACTTCGGTGACTACATGTACTATAGATCGCTTACCATAAAGCGACCGGACTGTAGTATAGTTGATTGCCACCTGTGTAGCATAAAAAATGGTGGAACATTGAGGCTAATTATCATCTAAAATTAACTGAGTAATAGGCCTGAGCATAAAATTACAATTACTCATCCAAGTATGATACAATATAATATTGGCTAGGTATATATATATACATACGCAAGTCCTCATGTCATATGTATGAAGAAACGTTCAAATATACATATTTTAAATAAAATTATAGTGGAGTCTATGGCGTAGGTATTTTACTAAAATTCAATTTTCTATTATACCTCTACAAAGAGTAAACATATAAATCTTACCGAAAATGTTTTATTTTGCGCTGGTATGTCGACTTCGAGCCGCAGAATGCGGGCGCATCCGAGTCTCGGAGCGCTGTGCATGTTGCTCTACTTCATTGAATCACTACATTATTTAGTTACATGTTAACATTTTTATGAGTACTTCGGCATTATTATTTTTCTAGGCTTACTATTTATTTACGGAGGTTTAATAAATAAAAATATCCATTCATTAAAATCTGTGTCATAAAAATATGATTCCCAGATTTATAAAAGTTACTACATATTATGTTGATATGGCAATTAGAATTTATTATCATTATTTAAAATTGATTAAATTTTCAAAAGAACTGTAATAATTTCAATAAATTCATAAAAGTATCCATAATAAATAATAAGTTACATGAATTAAAAATAATATATGTGTTTTTTAAGTGCATTTAAAAAAATAAAGATATCTGGCAGTTTCTTCCAAAGAATAAGAATGGTAAGTATTAAAACAAAAAGTCCCATAAACGTATTGTGATGATGAACAAACTGCACTGAATAGAGGCATTTTGTATAATGGTACCCCAAATTGGTAAGCTCGTCCACCGCACACAATCCAAACAAACACCAATACACACTAAAATAGCTGCATAATACTCGGTAACAGTCATAAACTAATAATGGGGGAATATGTTTTATGGCTTTCAAGTTTTTGAAACACTTTTTTGTTAATTTAGTACTGCGCAAACTGTCCGCGAAGGAGCACGTACCTACTTACCAACGTGATTTCTATCGAATTAAAAAAACCGTTTAATATAAACTGCTTTCAAATTGTTGATGCTTAAAAGTAAATTAGATTGACGGGCCCAATATGGCGCGGGAGGTGTGCGCTCGATTCCCGCCATTCGCGCCGAGCGGCCATCTTGAACGGAATCGATCATAGGTGCAGCTGTGAAGTGATAAATATCCCTGTGGTTTGTGCCCTTTATTTGTGCAGCGATCTTCTAGTCCTGTACAAAAAAATTACAAAATAGTGAACTAATTAAACATAAGTACTTAGTCCACAATTCGACGATTATATTATAATTGGATTACGACTCAAAATTAAACACAAAGACAGTGAAGTTTGATTTATGAAACGTGTTCAAAGTTGTAAATATATTATGTTATTATCTCTATTAGTGAATAGTTTTAACAGTCGAAAAATATTAATGTATACCTATAATAATATTGCTATTAACTATTTGTAAGTTTGTTTTGTAACCTGTTTAAATACTTCTTGTTTTAATTATATCTTGTGTGATTCATATAGCGCGGAACATTCTAAATTTGAATCTTCAATGCCAATGTGTATAAAAGCTTACGTATTCGTGTGTATAAACTAATATGTATATTAAGGATTGTTTCCACTTTTAATGGCGATCTTTATGCCATTAATTCAACCACTACATTCCCGTGACTACGTGCTATGATCGCACGAGACGGTCAAAGTTCAATATAAGCTCTACTGGTATCCTGGACCGTAAGTACCAGGTCCCCATATATGGTCATTATGCGTTACATTGAAAATCATCGGCTCGCTCATTATATAGTATGCGTTTAGTACCACAATTGTCTTAATGCTTTCCTAGGCTCTTATGTTATATCCCTTTCATCCTCCTTTGTTAAATGAAGAGTTTGTTGCCCTGGCGTTGCTTTTTTTTACCATATTCATGATACGGAACAAAAGTGTTTTCTTTTAATGAAACAACTTTATAAAGTTTTAGTAATCCTCACAAGGAACTCACAGACGGATTAAACAAAACTGTTTTGTTTTAAATGATAAGCTCCTCGATATCAAAGTCATTGTTTAAAAAAAGTAGAAACCCGTATTCACAAGCTCAAGGCATGACGGCACACCTATAATTCATCTTCTTTGCTCGTAGTATGTAAAAATGCATATTACAAGTTAGCCGGTCGGTCGGTCAGTCGTTCGATGGGAACGTTACTTAAGGCGTGTTGTCCACCTAGAACACAACGCGATAGAATTTATACAAATTGAGGTATGTATTCCATTAACTAGGTGCTCAGTGGAATTATCTATCAACATTGGTGGTACAAAAATTCCTTTCAATACTAGGTCAGCGAATGATTCCTGTTACTGATTCTGATTCCAAAAAAATATTCTTGCCATTAGAAGGGCTGTATTATATGCTTGCTAGCCATTCTCGTAGTACGAAATTACAAATATTTATAGAAGAGAAATGAAATCGTCCAAGTATAATATTTATGCATAACACATACCTATCTAGTTTTCCTTTAAACACTTAGTTCGGTGCTAAATATAATTTGTAAAATTATCTTGGAAAATAATATATGTAAATTGAATTTATAGATAGCAAATTATTTTTACTTGGACATGATTTTGCTATCCAAAAGAGTTATAGCTTCGCTTCTCATGGTACAGCATCCTTAGGCTTGAAGTATGCTCGGCAATTAATTGTTGCACGATACCCCACACTGGAGGTGCCCCGGCTGACTGTTTGAATATAGTACAGACGAACACTGAAATATGTCTAAACCTGGATAGGACTTGAGAACATTGTATTTCATTTATATAATGTATGAAGAGCCACATGCAAACCCAATTATATATTCGAACATAAACATGTTTATGGATATAGTCAGGAAAATAATAAACAAATTGAAAAATATAATAACTTAAAAAGAATCAAGGAATTATCATTATACTTTACTTGACTTTGATTTATGTCATGTAACAATTACGAAGTTGACCTACGTGGTTTGTAGGACAGGAAATAAAACAACAGTAATGAAACGATATACTTTACTTATTGAGTTTGAATTCTGATACGATTCAGTAAACGTGCTCCTAACCATACGGGTGGTATAAATAGCTGCTGTCTACTATTCGTCTATCCCAAGCAAAAATCTCCACTTTATATGCAATGAAATTTAATTTTTATTACAACGAAGGGAAAACTTATTTTTCATAAACCACATTTGTCTCGTAGATTCTGTTTCTCTTTAAATAATTGAACCTTGTCTGTAAGCATTTAAAGATCATTATGGCACAGTAATCCGAAGCTTCTAGTGTTTTGAAATTGTTCCCTTGATGTAGAGGGCTTCGTGCCGAAACTAGCGTTTTACGGAATAATGTGTCTTCTTTTTGAACACTGTTAATCGGGTTGCTACCATTACTCACTTTTCCCACATAAAGCATTCATTCAGGGTTATCTCATCTTTATCTATCTGTTTAGTGTAAGCCACAACGAAGATTAATTAACTATTTATGAAAATTGTTTTATTGTCGCTTTATTTAATTCAAATTGAGATAAGAGAATGTGAGAAACAAATTAAAACTATCGTCTAAATAAAATATATTAGACTTCAATCGATCGTCTTCGGGTGCATTTACTTCACCTTTATAGCACTCTTGCTACTTTTTAATTATCTTTGGTCAATCACACACAAGTTTAATGTCTGTCTATAACGAATCTTCGGGATTCGCCACAGCATTCATGAATTGGATCCGACTCTCGTTTTAACGATCAATAAAGTTCATCACACCATTCGGTAGGAATCTTTATAATTATACAACAATAAAATTTTATTACAGTCGAAGTTTACATCGGTGAAAGCTACTACACCTTTCAATATTTCAAATCCGCCAAAATATTCATTGACTGTTAACTTTACGTCGCATTAAAAAGCGATTGCAAGTTGTTAACATCAAAAAAGAATTGTTAAAGTATAAAATTGAAATATTCGCCGCGGGAATCGAACGGAAAGCTTGCGCCGGCGCCGACCCCATGATGTATGGGCCCCACCACATACTTAACTAATAAACCCTTTTCAAAACACACTCTGTAAACTGTATCTGTCTCAGTCTTACTTTTGGTAATTTTGGAACAATGCATTCGGTCATGTTATTCAAATTAATTGGTCAAAATATTTCCTTTATCATGATAAATGAAAGCATTAAGTAATCATCTCAGCCGTAAAGTTCATAGTTTTATTGCGTTAATTAGGAATGTTATTATCATTTGCAGTAAAATTCTGTTCCTCGGGCTGTCCTTAAAAAAGTTTTACTACTTGTTCTCACATAAATTATTCTACTGTAACTGTGGTTTTATGGACTGAATTGTTGAGGAAATAATTTTATTAGAAAGAGATAACGATCATTAGCAGAGCTCTTCCTCCTACCAAAACAGTCAAAACCAAACGGTTGAAAGCTTACTTCATTTAAAAACTACATGCGGGTAAAAAAACGACGTATCTATTATAGAGACCGTTTTTTTACCGGCACTGGTCAGGAACACAATCGTAAAATATAATTTATTAGCCCACAGGACTCAGAAATTAAGATATCCACTTTGAGATATATCAGTCGGCATCCTTTTGACTATGAGTTTTAGTGCAAGTTAGTTTTCCGTGTGCAGCAGACGTCTGGAAGTAGAGCATATTTCGACTGCTCGGTTCGTTAGTCAGTGAGTGCAGCAGTGATCAAAATGGTGGTAACGTAGTGACCCACCGCAGTACAATTTGTCGGCAATACTTCAAACTGTTTTGAATACGCGATTGGATGCGGCACACGTATCGTCAATTTGCGCGTCGTTTCGTAACTGTTTGACGAAGAAGGCGTAGCATAAGAAACCGAAAAAGGCATGCAGGCCAATGGCAAACCAATCAAGACAACGTTACAATACAATATAATAACAATAACAATAGTGTATTAGCTTTTACTTTTTCACACGCATCACTAGAGATGTGTATTTGTACGTCGACGCACGAGTGTTGGAATCATCGGCGCACGCGCAGAATTTTGATGAGAATTTCCTTCTGCTGCACATATAAACATCATGTGGCCGTCATGTTAACAACGGAAAATAAACTCGCGATCTGTGTGCTAAACGCGGCTTTATGATGCGTTTTAAATTATAAGAACCATCCATAATGTTGCAGTGAACTGGTTGCGCTTGAAAAGTATCGAATACGTGAAGACAATGAGTTATGAAGGCTATTGTTTGTATTTAGTGTACCTAAATTGTGTCAGTAAGTTATATTTAAAAGGTCAAAAACCGATATTATTAATGCGAGCGCACGGTGCCGCCGCCGCGAAACTAATGTAGCTCGGAGAGTAAAACCAAACACGCTCTTAGCGCTTTGAATAAGTAGTTTGTACAAAAACCTGCACTTGCATTAAACGGTAGAGCTTGTTTTTCATGATAAACTATTATTATGAAAATAAATTAAATTTTAGTTCCAAAGCAAAATTATAAAAGCTATATGTATATATTAAGTTGAGCAGTTTACCCAGCGAGTAATACCAAGGTCCTACACATGGTGATAGGATTACAAGAAATTAAGAATTATTTAGGCTAAGTTCTAAACAAGTTAAGTGAATGCAGTACGTCTCTATTAGGAAATAGTTGAGAGGCACACTATGGAAACCGGTCCCTGACGGTCTCAACTAGCCCTTAAATAATTGGACTAAATATTTTGCGTAGTTACCTGCAATTATTATCATCCGTGATCCTTACTCGAGAAGATAGATAATTAGAGACTTACTCATAGAACAATTCCACCATTGCCAGATATACTATTCAAACAGACATTCAACATCACACCAACTATTACCGTAAGCTTTAAGAATTGTAAATTGTATAATTCCCATAAAAATATTTTTTACGTTATTTACTTAAACATTATTTGGATGTTTAGATTTTGAAAATGACATTAGAATGTTGATATAATTTTTTTATATAAAATTGCGTGCAACTCTTTTTTCCGTATAATTTGCTTGTAATGAATATAAGGATTTCCCTCATTGTGGAATGTTCTGTCTGCGGAGATTCAGCTCTATATCCAGGGCAGAGGGCGGTGACCCCCACCCTTCCGGCCCGCTGACCTCGCTAGCATTGTTTTAAACACTAATAATAATACTTTGAAAACTTGTGTAGTTTCTTCAAAAAATAAAAAAAAATGCGTTACGTAAATTTGTCGCCCGTCAATTTAGAACTGCAAACGACAATTTCAGCAATGCCGGAATAAACCAACTTTGGAAATTCTCTAAACAAATATTCCCATTTCAATTAAGTCAAATGAATTGCTCACAATCATTTAAATAAATTAACAATTTCAATCGACGGCACAAGATTAATGCAGCCACTAAATACGCGTCTCCCTAGTGCTACGTCGAATTAAAACACTCAAACAAGATGGTTCTAAATATTTTCATATGACAAACGGTTTTAGTCTCTATACAATTGGAATTTTCTCTATTGCATCTAGTTTTTTTCTATATCATTATTGATCAACTTGTTTGGTAGTGAAATTTACGTTTAATTATAATATAATTTTAAATCTTACGAACATAACGTTCACACTAAATAACACAATATATATGGACTATAATTTGTCTGCAATAAATTTTATTAATTCATTCATTCATTAAGCAGTTATAGCATTTGATTAAGGTATTTTTGAAATCATAGGCTACATTGACGAAACATCCTTATTTACTGAGCTAATTGCATCGCATGATAATAAGTCGTGGTGGCCTTGGGGTTAGAGCAGTCACTTGCTACGCAAGCGACGCAAGTTCGAATCCCAGCGGGGCCTGTACTAATGAGTTTTTCTAAAAAAAAACTTATGCGCAGTTATTTCACACCACGTGCTTTACGGCGAAGGAAAACATCGTGAGGAAACCTGCATATGTTCGAGAAGTAATTCAAAGACGTATGTATAGTGCCTGAGACGGCGATGGACTCACCCTCTGTCACGTTGGCACTTGATCATATTCGGTGAAATGTGGGTGTTGTTACAACACCTCTGCTTACCCCTTCGGGGACCCTTCTGGGATGGCGTGAGCATATTTATTTATTTATTTTATGACAATAATCATATATCAATGAGCCATAGTTATTTAGTCAAAAAATATAATCTAACAATTTGTGACAACCCTAATGTTATTCGCGAATCGCAGTAATATCAAAGTGATGTCATTTCCATCGCTGTGGTTTCGGCAAGCTCTCAATCGGTTCGGGAGCTGAATTAAGATTACGTTTACACCTGCCCCTCGGTAGACGTCACATTGATAGTCGTACGCACTTACGAACAACATTTTACGACTCTACCGGTCGGGTCGTAACAACTCGTAACGCAAGGACGCGAATGTACCAGCTGCGTGTTTTTATTCCGTCTCGACAAATTGTTTGCTTGTTGTTAACCGAAATGTCTATCCAATTAGTTTTTTAAAAATAGAACTCGAGGCTTTTTTGAAACAATTGTTCACTAAGAAATACAATATGCATTGCAATTTGAACAATGATGCGACCATGATCCTCTTCGAGTTTTAAATTTATGAGAAGTAGGAGGAAAGTACCTACCTATATTAATCGTTATTATATTAGTGGTTAAATTTGTATTTTTTTTGTCATTTACCTATACATTTTTAAAGGTGTTATAATAATTTTGATTTCTTTTAACCTCACCAATAGTACAGTCAGCGAAGTAAAATGATATGACGTCAATAATTAGTAATTTATTGATGTCACATCTAGTATTTAAAAATCACACTATTATTTAAATATTTTCAACATTCAAGCACGATAGACAGTCTATTTTATAGTCACCCTTACTGTTTAGTTACATAGAACATCGCAATTGTTTTCACTGGGGTGAGTTGTTATTTAAGCATACTGCCGAACCCGACGGTAACATTTATAATCCTGTATAATCATAACATTAGGATGATTAGAAGGTACTTTGTTAAAATTCTTGTAAAATAAGTTGAGTACTTATTTGACTGAGTCTTAGATTTTGTTTTAATTAAACGATCATCTAGAACTTGCTTAAAGGTCGGTAGCAAAATCGGTAAATAAACGCTTTATATATTTTTTTTACGTATATTTTTATCTCGTAAATCAGCACTTATGCACATTATATACACAATAAACGTAAATTTGCAATTTTGCTTTTGTTTTAATTTCTGCTCTTCGTTTATATGTATTTCTTTTAGTAAGCAACTGACATTCTTACATAATTTACTACCGTTAAATCTATTTGCCTGACGCAATGGAGCTGTAAAGCTTTTTGTTCCCAAAGCTGTGGTCAAAGTCAATAAAGACTTGTAATATCAGGTAAAGAAGTATTGTTTAGTGTACCGGTAAACGTGATAACTGTTTTATTTTAAAAAGTTGCACAATTTTTATGGGCACAGTTTTGTTATCAGAGATTGAAGTTTCAAAGACGTTACGGTTATGAATTGTTATTTTCTTGGAAGTAAATTATATTTATGGTCATTTTGTCAAAGTTTTAGAAGTGATATTGAATGAATAAAAAATATATTTTATAATGTAAATAGGATATGGTTGCACAAATTCCGCAAGAAAAATATTTTTTCTGACGTTATCACCATGATCTATTATATTTTTTAATTATAAAAAAAAATAGTTGTCATTTTCATCATTATAGCTGAGACTGTATATTGCTGCACCCATAGCTGTAATTATCGACAATTTTGACTTGAGCGTATTTAAAAATAATAATGTCTTTTGAAACATAAATCATATTTAATTACTGGCTATTTTAGTGGAAGTCTGCAACGACTTTATTATGAAGCAAACAGTTAGAAGGCGGCGACACTGAACGACTTTACTACTACCGGAAAACATTAAGACGAACAGTGGACTAACTATAAAATTTTCATTAAAAATTAAAACTTTTGTCGATAAATGTACTTATTCAAATTTTCAAGGATTGTCCGTATAATCAAATCGTATACTTTGATTAGTAGACGTTTTTTGGAACATACAAAATGTGTGATGTAAAAAATAAATTACTTTTTGTTTGTTAGCAACACAGAACGGAAAAAATGTACTTACAATGCTCTTGGCCATGACTACTCGTAGTAACCTAACCTTAGCCTATGATACGAGTAATTTAAGCTTACTCAACCTGTATTTAACCCGCATGCAAATCGTTATAATAAATTACAGGTAAGTTGTTCAAACGTCACGTGACCGTGGGCCGACGCGCGCGCATGATTATTGAATCCGCGACAGTCCCTGCACATCATAAATCGCGCTCTGCCTCCCCATTGTTCCTGCCGATGTCAAAGATCAGTAATTTGCCATTGTTATGCCAAGCCGGGATTCGGTTTATACCAGACTGACTGTACTTATCTAAAGCTTATTACAAAAAGTCAAAAAACGTAAATGTTGTTTTTTAACCGCAAAATTATAATAAAAAAATTACGTTGTGTTGCCTCTTATGTCATGACCAAGATTAATGGCCATACTTTAACATTATTCCATTACATCAGTAGGTATTTATTTCGTACTTTTTTTGATACGATCATGTTTGACCTACCTACCTAACAAAAACTTATGAGTAATACCTTCTTTTCAATTTGAGTTAAGAAATAGATCAAGAACCATAATTCAATAAATGTCAAGTTTACCTACAATGTGTGCTAGTGTGGTAATTGTTGAGAGATATCGCATAACTTATGAAAAATAGGAAATACTGAGGAAAACAGTTAATTTCAACTAACACTGACATGAAACTACTAATTTTCTACATATTACGTCGAAAAACGCACATAATGTTATATTAAACATACGTTATAACGAGAGTCTAAAAACTTTTCTAGCAATTTTTTAAGAAGATAGAAATCTATTGCAAACAAAGCTCGACAACACCGCAACGGGGAAGCTACGGGGATTACGTATGTATGGGTTTAAATCTGTTTCCAGTGAAAATGCATGACCGGGCATAATATTTTTTATTTTTATTTTTCTCGGTACAAAGAAACATGGTTTGAAATTTGATTTAAACAAACATAATGCCAGTGTTAAAAAATCTACGAAGTCCTAAATTATTTCCATAAGATCTCTATTACGTGTACGTAATACAGACACCGCGATAGCAATAGTGTTTGAAGGATGATATCACTGTACGTAAGTGTACCAAGAGCGAGTCATCGTAAACCCAAACGCTGTATTATCGACCGGCCGAATTGTGAGCAAGTTCAAGGCTCTAATAAAAATTACCCGCAAGTACACGGTCGGCCGCGGGACGTGACGAATTATATGATCATGTTGTATTTTGAGCATTTTCGTGTATTCTTTTTACACACAGTATGAAACAAGCAATAATTAGGATATAAGGCTTCTTTTCCGCCGATACTTGAAACTTTAAAGGCGTGGATTTTTCACAAGTGTACATAAAAAATCAACTATATCTTTTTTTTGGAGAGCATGTACGTTTTTAACATATAAAATTGTATCAATGAGCGAAATAATTTTAGTGTCAAGTAGTCAGTCATAATCTGAGTATTTATTTACTAAGTTAGTCGTAAAACTTTAAACATACATACATATGCTCACGCCTGTATTCCCCGAAGGGGTAGGCAGAGGTGTTGTAATCACAACACCCACTTTTCACCGAATTTGATTAAGTGCCAACGTGTCTGATGGTGAGTCTATCGCCGTCTCAGGCACGTGTATAGTGCCTATAGTTTGTAGTATGTATGTTTTCCTTCACCGTAAAGTACGTGCTGAGAAATCACTGTACGTAAGTTTTTTAGAAAAACTCATTGGTACAGGCCCCGCTGGGATTCGAACTTGCGTCGCTTGCGTAGCAGGCGACTGCTCTAACCCCGAGGCCACCACGGCTCAGCGTCAAATAGTTAGTCATAATCTGAGTTTTTATTTACTAAGTTACTCGTAAAACTTTATTGCTTTCCCAAAATAATAGCTTTATTAAGGTTCATTACAATCGCAGAATTTTTTGCATGAACATTTGGCTACCGGTAAAAGGTGAATAAAATTTGAATAAAATTGAAATTAACCTTCTTACTCCCATCAATTGTAAGTATTCACGACCGGTATGTGTCTCTGTACACGCAAATCTATTGTATTATAATTTTCATAATATCTCAAGATAATAATCAAATTATGATACGTAAGTAGGTGGCAATAAAATAAATATAACAACTTAATTAAGGCATAAAACGGTGTATTTTTTGTTGCTATCCAAAAATATACTTAGTATTTTTTTAAATTTATTTTTAGAATTCGAAATGAGACTAAAATAATGTACTTTTATATTCAAATTTTACTGTGTGTTACATTTTTTTTACTTCTGAAGACTTCAAGCGTTAGTTATTAATATTTTATTTATTAACAGGTCTACCTACATACTGTGGTGAACCAAAGTACAGTTGGAAACATATTTTTTTGATAATTGGATAAAGTTCTTCAAAATGAATTTAAATATAAAAAATCTCTGAGTTACATTGATTTATCTGGAAAAGTTTATAGTTCCAAGTACATAATAGATACGTACCTATTATCTTTGACCATTTGACTGGCGGCGGCAGAAGTGTTAGTAGGTACATAATAATATTACTTTTCTTAAGAATAATTTTATTCTACCTTACTTATCACTAGTTGCCTCTGTTTAAGTATAAGTAATATAATATGATGATGTAAGTACTTAAAATGTGAATACCCTTACAATATCAAGATAAGTTTTGTATAACAGTTGAATCATAAAATGTGAAGCGATTAGATAAGATTAAAAATAAACTATTTATGTACCTATTATAATTTATTCAAATTTGCCAGTTCACACCTCAACCTTCGACACATGTCATTGTTCTTGATACATAATAATATTTAGTTTTATACTATTAAGTACTAACTTTGCCCCACGGTTTCACCCGCTTAATGCCATACTTTGTGGAATGCTATTTTTTTTAATTAGCCGCTATAATCGGCCCAGCTGTTTCAGAGATTAGTCGGAATAAAAGTTTTTTTTTTCATACGCTCAAAAAAAAACAATTTACAACAAAAAATCTCTCTCTGTCTGGCTGTTTGTACCGGCTTATCTCCGGAACGAAGCTTTTCACTAACAGATAGCTAATGTTAAGGAGTAACTAAGGCTACTCTAACATTAGGGTTCCGCATGAAAATAAGTCCAAGCGGGTGAAACCACGGGGCGAGGCTTGTTTAACATATTTTAAGAAATAGCGACATGTGGAAATGTATTGTGTTAGGTGTCTAGACGGGTTTGATAAAGTGTGAAATATTTCTGTAAGGGATTGTAACAGTTGTGCCTTTTCTCACAGACTTGTCACAACCGCCGAGGCAGTATTGTTACCTCGTATTGTATTAAATATTACTTGTTTCATGAATTGTACGAAATGAGCTCTTGTATGTATGTGACATGTAGATTGTAATATAAGTGAAACCGTTTGTTCATAATCTGTCTATAGTTCACAATCTCGCGAGATAGTTTATAATCTAATGGTGTTTACAATTTTACGGTGGCATATGTATTCTTAAGCTAAATTGCACTTAATAAAGGCACAATATATATAATCTTACTATAAACAGTACGGAAACTAGGAACATAGAGACAGTCACACAGACGCGCGCAACTACGAGATATTCAGCGTCATAATGTCAGTAAGGGTTGTCACATCGTGACCGATCGCGTTGTTTACGTATTTTGCAGACATTTTTATAAGCTTCAAATAGAAACGAAATAAAGGGGCAAATTATAAACATTTGAAGAGTGTCAACCCTAACGATCTTATTTCGAAAAATGAATGTAGTTTCCATACTGCTTAGTAAGATTATATTTATACTGTGATAATGTCGATAGTGACAAATGTCAATATTGGATTAAAATCTGTCTTCACCATCTGTCACGTTAGTACTTAATCACCTTTGGTGAAAAGTGAGTGTTGTTATTACGACACCTCTGCCTACCCCTTCGCGGAATATAGGCGTGGGTAATACCTATGTATGTTTTAAAATGTGTTCGATTTTACTACTGATTTCAAATTCAGGACCAAAACATAATTGGGTAGTAAAACCGTGATGGTGCCAGCAATAAATTATGGTTCCGCTTGTTGTTTCATTTGTATGATAATAATTAAAACAACGAAACTAAAAATATATTATCCTCAAATAAAAAAAAATACTTACATATTTCGATAAATCACACCAAGAAGGCGATACCTTCAATTTTATTATCCTCGTGGGAAATTCATGAAATCCAATTTAAAATTTAAAATGCGATCGCCAATTGTTCATGCAAATTTCGTAAATCACTTATGCAAGTAACATTTGCATCTTCAAATCGATTACTTCCTTCTATTATCCGGTAAATTATACACTTCCTTGATTCGTCAATTGCTCAATCTTGCCTGCCTTTTAAATTTGTCTACTTTACATTCAAACACCTTAATTCAAATTACTTACCTGCCATAACCGACCATAAAAACTTCACAACACGATCCAAATTCAAATGTAGTTCACACAGGGTAAAGGGGTCACTAATGTGTACTAGAAGGATAGACATTACGCAGTTTTATGTCCGTTCGTAACCCATGCCTGGATATTTACGTCTTTATATCTGGTTTGCGTGTGTAGGTACAGTATTGAACCACGTGTCATACGTCACCGGGTTATTACATCGTGCTTTATCAATTACGGTTCTCCCCTCCAGACTGAGCCTCTGAAAAAATAGAAAACGTATTCAGGAATTTCATCAAAATGAATACGATTTTTTTTTACTATTGCAGTTAGTAGGGGGGAGTTACCTCCATTGCTTAAACGATCAAAAGGATGAGATCCACGGGCTTCCAGCCGAACTTAAACTTAAAATCTAAGCAACACAGCTGAGGGCGCCCCGGTGCCGGGCTCGGACTTAGAACGTTGCTCGGGTATGAACTAGGGAGCTGGATATAAGTAGTATAATGAATACTGTATTCTGGCCCCAGTTAAGGACTCTAGCCTTTTTTGAAATAAGAACGTTTGCTTCATTGAGCTCTCAAAATAATGTCGTTTTGAAGTTTTGAAAAAGTCGGTAAAACATGTAACGCATACGCGAGACTACGTAACGTACTCTGCTTATAATCTCTCGTGCGCGTCTGTGTGAGTGGGTCTTACTGAACGATTTGTTCCTAGATTCCTTACTGCTCAAAAGTTTGTATTTTAAATTGTGCTTTAGCACTATCTAATTTATAATCATCTTTACCTTTTTGGATATAAAAGGTATTTTATATCCAAAAAGGTTCCCTTCTTCTGAGAAGACTTGAAGATGATTCCATTATCTTTGCCGGCGCCTCAGCAAAATGAACCGTATGTCACGTGACAAGGGTCATAGTTCACATGGCGTGTATCGGGACGATATCCCACACTATCCGTGGAGGCGCAGCACAATTTGCTAACATAATACCAGAGATAAAGGGTTATTCGTGCGAAATATTACATCTTAACTTAATAATATTGCCTTGCAATTTCACTCAACTTACGTTCCTGAGTTTAATGTATAAATATACTATCGTGAAATCAATTTCTCGGCGTTTATAAGCAGAGTAAATTCTCAGTTTAAATCAATTTTCAGTAACAGCAACTTGTATGTGGGTACTGAAAATCAATTTCGGTAAGTATTTACTAGAAAATTAAGCTATGTCATATTGAAAATTCCATTACGAAAAACAAGACATTCCATAACGGTAGCAAATATTACGTATTGACGGATGTATAAGAATATTGGATTCAAATTGGTCCGACATTCACTGCATAAATCATATGCAGTTAGTGGTGATTTGCATGACGCAACAGTGAAATTTACTGCAATCGCAAGGTCGGCCTTGAGGATACGTGCTGTATAGGGTATAGGTATTGTTATTGTATGTGAGGTTGTATTTGATTGATTATTTTACGGTTAAAGTCAGACCTTGTGTATTTTATGTCTATAGTTTTTCTGAATACGTAACAGCAACGATTTACACCATGAGCTTAAGGTGCAGGACACTGAAGTGGAAAAATGCATTTGTCAGAGAAAAAATTCAAAGACGCATGTAAGTTACCTGAGGCGGTCTACACTCACCGCCAAGTTAGCGTAAAAAAATTGTGTAACAATCGGGACTTATTCCCAGACCAGACAGAAATTATAAATATTAAGACAACAAGCCGACTTGAATGTAGTGTATTGTAAAATTACAGCATTTCATATTGATATAGGTTGTGATATAGGAGTGAATACAGATATGAAAGAGAAGAACACATTGCGCCGACCACAAATAACATGGGATAAGGGCAGGAGGATGGTGATATTGATATAGGCTCTACATTGCTTAACCTAATAACGAGTATAAATATAAACAGATTACTGAAATTGATTTAAATACTATTTCCTACGAAAATTACACATGATTGCATACCGGAGCTATGCTTCAATTACACCATAATTACATTTACACTAGGCGTGTGGCGGCTATCTGCAAATCTAATATTTTTCAATCATAATAGACATTTGTCATACATAGCAATTTATTATAATACGTGTTAAATTATTAGTTGGCAAATCGCGCGCATTTTGTGATACATTAACCTATGTCTCACAGTTTTATCGCCGTCTCAAGCATGGTTCCTCACGAAGTTTTCCTTCACCGTAATACACGTGGGGTGAAATCACTGCACTTGAGTTTATAGAAGCTCACTGGTACAGGTCGCTTGGATTGAAACTTGCGTCACTTGAAAAACAGGTGAGTGTACAAACCCCACTCACATTTATTTGTAACCTTAGTTTTTTTTCATCAAGTTTAATTTTGATAAGAAACTAACAAAGTATGTTTGATTGCTTCCTATTATTATTAGACAAATTAGTAGAAACATTGTCTATAGATTACTCGTAAAAACAACATGAATTTTAAATAGTAATTATAGTCGGTTGAATTGTTACTGTCCACGGGAAATGCTTTTTGTCGAATGATCCATCGATCGATTAGTCAGTGTAAACGTACACGATTAGACACTTTATGAAATTATTTCAGTTTTTAACCGACTTCAAATAAAAGGAGGATTATCTTCCTTGTTCTTCTATATTTCTTCTTCTATACTTGTCGAGTTTTTTAAGGTTTTTTAAGCAAAATAATTCTTATCGACATGTAGAGTCATGCCATGAAAAATATTATACATGCTCTATCTAAGTAGCATATTTTTTGTATGTCAATATTACAAAGAAAAATAGTCTATATTAATATTTTAAAGAAGAAAGTTTTGTATGCAAGTATATTTGTAAAGCATTGGGTTTAAGTACGATCTCAAAAATTCTTTCAGCCATGGATAGCTACATTATCTGCGAGTAACATAGGCTATATTTTATCCCCCGTACTCCCACGGGAACGGGAACAACGTGGGGAAACAGCGACGTCCGCTAGTATGTATAACTACGTAACATATATGAGTTATTAAACTAAAATAGAAAAATACTAATAATATCTTAAATGTTCACCTTATCAAATTACTTTTACGTAATTTTATTCTTATATTATAAAAGCAAAATGGTGTCCAACCAGACAGAGATTTGACTCTACATTTTCGTAATAATCATAATAATGGATCGTCGGTAAATACACTGCAACGGTAGGTATATTTTAATTCAAAAAAGTTATTCATAAATGGCATAACTTACATAGCTGTCCCATGTTTGATCTGTAAAGCACAGCGGGTGATTATGTGCAGGCGCCGCGAAACAGCGTTCCTATTGGCCGCAGGGTTGCCAACGTATAAACGAGCGGAATAACTGCTCCCAGGGCTGCCAACCTACTAACAGGGCTGTCATTAAATTAATTGTAGTTCTCTTATAATTATAGCTTACTGGAGCGGAGGTAGCTTCGCAATTATATTCTTTGATACACCGGCAGTAAAATGTAACCTCATTTCATTCAAATTAGGCTAGTTTCACTTACACTTGTTTATAGTCTGAAAAATAAAATTAGTAATATCTTTTTGTACTGACATATTATTAAGGTATTATTCTGTGTTAACGATATGACTAAGTATTCCGTGTCGCGAGTTTCTTCGCCTGAGTTATTTATTTATTCATACGACTTTTAGCAAGCTATAGGATCTTTAAAGGCGTACCTAAGTATATTATTTCCCCATTATTTTCAATAAGTAAACCTCCAATATATATATCTTCTATACTAAATGAATCTTACGGAACGAAGTGTATATGTATTTCTTATCTCTGAATCATATTTCTGATCTTGAAGGCTCATGTTAATAAAAATTCTATTATTAAGTTCCGGTTCAGAATTCTCATTCGAAAATTAAAATCACTGCTAGTTTGTCTATTGAATTAATTACGCTTACAATTTGAGATGTATGTGATTGGTCTAAAAATAGTTGGTTCATCAATGCAACGGGCGCAATGCGAGTAGTTTATTCGCATTAAATCATCCCAACCATAAATCTCGCAAACCCGTTCTACAGCTTATCAAAACAATACGCAGACACACTTCCAACACTCATAATAACAACGTCTTCTGAACAATACTCCGCAAAAACGTATTTCAACCTAACCACTGTAATATAAAGCATACTTTGCGATGTCACTGAAAACATTGATGCCACCTTCTCAAACTAATCGCGGATCATTTCAAAATTAAGCCTCAAGTGTATGATAAATTTTCATAAATCAGACGTTATTTATTGGAGTATAGACTTTAAGGTGTTGCTCGTTGGTTTATTTTGGGTTTTAGCGGATTGATTAGTTAAGTCGTTTCTAATACTTTGACTCTGTAAAATAATCGGATATCGGACTCGCATCTCATTTTTATAATATTGGAGGTAAGAGTGAAAACGTACTTATTATCGATACTGATCGAGATGATGTATCTTATGTTTGGTGGTCAAAATAAAATTATAAAATTTGCCACAAGTTTTACTTTTTCATTCAGTTAAAATTGAATAAAGTATTATTTAATCGGTGCATTTTATGAATCTAAACATCTATACAGATAAATTAAATAAATTGTCTGTTTTTCATACCAAATAAACAGCCTGTCACGTAATATATTTGAAAGTAAATACGATTTTAAATAAAATAAATCAATTGATTAAATTTCTCTTTCAGACTGACTGTTGTTCTGCCTAATCACAGAAGCGGCTCGAAAGAATTTTCCGAGAGTTTCACTGCCGTATAGTTGATGTTACGGCGAGTAATTAAGGTTTCTAATTTTTAAATATTCGCGAAATCTACGTGGACGCCACCGCGGAGCACAGCTAGTATTGTTTAATTTGAAACAGTTAAGCATTAATATTGATAGTAGATAGGTAATTGTAGTCGTTGTTATTTTCACGCCATTCATTTTCAATAAATTATGATACAAAATGAGCTATGAGCCGTTTCGCCGCCCTTTGGCAGACATCGCAAGTTGCCATCGCACGGCCAGACTTAAACAAGTGCATACAAGCTTTCGTTTTCTACAACGGAAAATCAATTATCAATTTACAAAATTCGGTTTATCGCTTCTTTAAAATTAAACCTTTTTTTAGATCGATGGAGCTATTTAAAATAGGTTCTATAGGTTAAGCTCTTTGCTGTAATGTCCCTTAATAATACCACTCAGATCCAGCTCCCTAGCTCATTCCCCAGCAAGACGAGGTCCGAGCCCTGCACCGGGCGGCCGTTACCTATGTTGCATAGTTTTTAAGCTTAAGTTCGGCTGGAGGCCCTTGGGTCTCGCCCTTTTGACCGGTTAAGCATTGGAGGTAACTCTCCTCCAACTACGAGAGACCTGTAAAAAATATGATGTAAAGTTCTGAGTAACCTGCTTAGATCGTCAGACGTCAAATCATAGGCAACGTATACAGTCACAAACACATAATAAATATGTCTTATTTAGAGTTAGATACACACCATATCACTCCACGATTCAGATCTTCATAATTCATCTTTTAAAGCAATTTTCAATACCACATTAGTGTAACAAGATCCGAAAAGAATAAGAGAAATATCTGTCTCTATTTTGAATTCTCCAACTTCTTCATATAGGTTCAATTCTTATCATACTCCTTGCCATCCTAAAAATTGACTTCCTTACAAAACGGAAAATTGTAATGAGTAATGTTCCATTGTTTTTTCACATGCTGTGCATATTTTTTATAATAGCGGTTAGGCTTTTTATAAATAATGAATCTATTTATCATTGCTAAAATTACCTATCGTCTAATCAATAAGCGCGTAATGTATCGCAACCACGTCATGTGTGAGTTTATCATTGGAAACAGATTGATATCATTTTAATTGCAAAAATATGGCTGTCTGGTTGAGTTTGGACATGACTGGATAACTGTAAGCAAGAGAGACATATGAATCATCTATACAGATAAATAAAATTGAAGTGTCTGTTTGTAATTTCAAAATATCAGCTTTCACTAAATGCATATGAAAATATATACGACACTGACATGAATAAAACAATTCTCAAAAATTTTCTCAGTCTGTCCGTTCCTACTAATCTCAGAAATGGCTGGACTGATAGTTAATTTTACAAGGAGTCACTTGGGCTACTTTTATTTAACGCTGCCCCTTTAGTTAGTTACTTTGTAAAATATATTTATTCAAAACATTGAAATCGCTAGTAAAAATTTACCACCGCCAACTTTAAATTCTATTAAACCCAGATTAATTCCGTTAATGACATTTTATAATGTAAGTAGGTCCTAAGCATTAGACTTTGGAGCAGCGTTTTCGTTTGCAAATTGATAAAACAATAACCACACTATAAACTCGCCTACGCAAACACATAGTCATACTTATGCAATAAATTGCAATTTGATGATTTATATTTGAAACAGTAGATATAATATTTCAAGAGTTGCTCACTGGTATAGAACCTTCTTCAAGGAATTATTCTTCATACATCCTTCATAGCTCTGGTTTCTATCCTGATCATAAAAATGCAAACTAAATAGGTAAGTATAGGTACAAATTAACTCTGAAGCGTAAAATGGTCGAATATAAAAACACTTCATTTCGTTCAAAAGATATAATTGAACTCATTAAGTTATTTATAACCGCGGCATATGGTCAGGGCAGCGGATGAATTGCTATAATTTGCTTGCAATTTATTTAAAAGGGCATGATATAGGAACAAGTAAGAAACATTGTCCAAAGATGATGGTATTTTACAATAACGCGCACGCTTTCTGCAATAAAATTATTTGCTTTGTAAATCACATATATTTAAATGTATTGAAATTTTTTGTGTAATCTTTATTTATTGTTTGATAAATGATCTAAATCATATATTACGAGTAGTGCAAACTGAACATACTTATCTCAAGTTATTAAGTATTCAGCACTTATTCAAATTGTATATTTTAAATATTTGTCAGAATACAATACCGTGAAAATAATTATATCATAAAAATATTGCCGACTGAACAAAACTCCAAAGGGAAGACATCTTAGATATTAATAATTAGGTACTTACTTCTAGTTCTATGTAAAATAAATCAAGAATATTGTGACGAAAGGGCGGATAGCATAACGTTTAGCGTTAGTTTGTAGGTACAACATAAATATGCTACAAGTAAACCGGTTTCGGCACCGTCCGCAAAAAACTAAGACTCAATAATTATGTAATTTTACAACGAGTTTTACATGACTTCCTATAATTCTTTTTGTATTGCTTAGGAGTAGTTACTCGTTAGTATTTATGAGAAGAGATAAGTATGAAAACTACTGCTCATTAAGTTATATAAATTAATATTTTGCACATATTCTACTTACACTCCCGTTAAGTTATTATTGTTTACCTCTATTTGAATCACACCTTCTTTAACCCGATGTGAAACTATATATTATTAATCCCTGTTTAATGCCTTATCACAAAAAGAGAGGGACTTATTTTATCCATTGATAAACTCTCTGACGCTTTAAGCGCTTTATTAATAACCAGCTGTGCCCCGCGGTTTTACCCACGTAGCGTTAATTTCATGGGAGACCTTCTGGTACCCTTATGTTTTTTAAAATTAAAGCTACTCCTAGCTATTTGCTAGTCTCTTTAAAATTGGTTTAGCCGTTTCGGGAATTAGCTGGAACAAACAGACGGACAGAGACAGTAAAAACAATTTAATTGGTAAGAAGCGTCTATACTTTTATATACATTTAGTGGAAAGTCATTACATTTGAAATTACAAACAGACATTTCAATTTTATTTATGTGTAGAGATAGACTAATATTGTCGACGTCAAAACGTTGCAAATTTGACTTTTAAATATTTTTCTTATTGCTTAATTATTGTGTTAATTACCTTACTATTATGCATTCTTGGAATTTTAATAATTAATCTTGAAGAAGCATGTCGTGTTCATTTTTATGGCACAGTAATAGATACTAATGACTGATTAACAACTTTGTAGTTTGCAAATTCAATGCATAATATTAATACCTAACTATATTCAATGAGTTCAATATCATCTTATCAACAAAAAAAACATCAACTTATTTTGCAGAATTATTAATTGCTTTCTTCAACTTAACAACTAAACTGCTTATAACTTTAAGTAAGTCATTTATTTTCCAACTGTACTCGCATCTATGAACTCCCGGCGAGATGATGTTATTTGAGATGAGATCAATTTTATTGAGATTTATTTTGTGAATATTTTTCGTATCGATATTTGTCGATAAGGAACGTAATCGAATTTTATGAATTGTTTAAATTCCTTGCATGTTTGCTTAAAATATTGCCAGAAGAGCCGTGGTGGGCGAGTGGCTTGAGTAGTGTAACCGACGCGAGTTCCAATCTGTTATGGCTTAAAACCAGTTTCAATGAGATTTACGGTAAAGGAAACATTGTAAGGAAACCTGCATATGATCGAGCAGAAATTCGATGACGATAGATATACAGGTGTTGTCACGAGTTATGAGCGATCAGCGAGAGCATAGTGGGTGGGGATGACTGCGCACATCTAGGTATATCTATATTGATAAATAAAATTGAAGTGTCTGTTTGTAATCCCAAGACAGCTGCATTTCACTAAATGCATATTAAAGTATATGTACCGTTTAACAAGTGCCTGTAATATCACACCACGAGTTTAATGGTGAAGGGAAACATCGTCAGGAAAATACTTACATATTTAATTATGTCGTATAAAAATTACAAATTTCATCCAAAGCTGATCATGATTTCATGAAAACAGAAGTGTTAATTCTCATCAACAACTTTTATACTGTTTCTACAACGTTGAGTTTTTTGATCTCAGCGAATATAATTTGGGAGTAGGTAGAGTAGGGCAACATTTCTCCGGACTGTTGGTCGGGGCTTGCAAATCTCTGGGATTTGATCAGTTTACTTGCAATTTATAATGCAGTGAAAAATAAAATATTATACCTACCTTCCTATAGGGCAGCGTCCTCTAATGAATGAGACCACCTCCGAGTTATCGTAGGGTTGGCCTTTTATTTTAATTTATTGCTTTGACTTACATGAAAATTATATTTGAGACTTAATTTATTCGACCTTTGGTCATCAATAACACGTGTAAAAGAAACTTGTAAGTGAGAGTTATACATATTTCCGTAAATGTCGTGGCACATTTTTTTAAATATGGCACTAATTAACTAAAAGGCTCTATTTATTTTCTCTTTTTATTTTCGTGCAGACCAAACGATTCGGATATCAATAGTAGTACTATTCTATATCACCGCAGACTTCTTCACAAATATATTAAAGTATCTAGGTAATCTAGACGTCCACAAAAATGAAAAACATTTAGATGAATGTGTCGATTGGTTGGTAACCCTATCAATGCCGGCGGGCGTAATGCGCGTGAAACCGTTCATCAAAATCTGTCTTGCGACCAGATCGAAATTCGAACCTCGTTGTAAACCATTTTTACCTTGAAAAGCTTTACTTTGCTTGGATCGTCTACGTAAAGGTGCAAAGACATGCAGCCGGCTGACGCTCGTTTCCAACGACAAATGTGGTCACGTGAACCAATTTCCCGCGACTCAAAAAGGAACTACGTCATGCAGCCGCTCAAATCAGGTTGCACCTTTTTTTTTTTTTTTTTTTTTTTTTGTTGACGAGGGGGAAACCTTCAAAAGGTCCCCGACCGCCCTGGGAGAGGCAGATCGGGGTATGTGGGATTCTTACCGCACTAAAACCCCCCCGGTGGCCATCCTCAGTGCTCAGGGGGGACTCCGGGTACTCTGATAGAACGCACCGGTGTCCCCCCACACTTTGCCGGGGCACATCCCCGGGGCAGCTGTGACGCCGCCCCTGGAGACCTCGCTGTGCAAGGCAGCGCGAGCCACATCGCGCTGCCACCTTCCCGGGCCCGCGCCGGTGGTCAAAGCTCCCACCCCGACCACCGCCAGCAGGCCCTCCGGCCCCCTTTTAGTCGCCTCTTACGACAGGCAGGGGATACCATAGCCATATTCTTAGACCCTGGCTATTGGGTGGACGGACCGGGGCGTGCGTTGCCTCCGCCCCGCCGTCGCCGTCGTCTCCGAGAGGGATCGGCTCTCTCCCGATCCCGCTCGGAGGTCTCCTTCTGGGACATTACCGTCTCGCAGAAGGAGACTACGGCCCTCCATGTCTCTCTGTCTGCCAGCATAGCCGTCACTACGCGTGGCAGAGAGAGGTCCTGCCCGATCCTGGTGACCAGGACTCGACGCTCCGAGCTCCACGCTGGGCACTGCTCCAGCGTGTGCTGTGCGGAATCCCGGTCACAGCCGCAATGGTGGCATTGCGCCGTCGGTTCGCGACCGATCCGATTCAGGTACTCACCGAAACACCCGTGTCCGGTGAGTACCTGCGTCAGCCGGAAGGTGACGTGGTCCTTCCTCTTTAGCCAGGGCCCGAGGCTCGGCAAAATTGCACCGACAGCGCGTTGGCGGGCGTTCTGCGGCTCATGAAGCCGCTCACGCCACGCCAAGAGCGCACGTCGGTGCTCCAGCCTCCGCACTTCAGCCGCATTAGGAGGCGCGGTTCCGTCCGCCCGGCGGAGACGGTCGTAAATACGAGCATCCATCTCCGCCAGGATGTCCAGGGGCGGAAACCGCGCCAGGACAGTGGCCGCCTCAAAGGACAGGGTACGGTACCCCCGTGCGACCCGGATGGCCATAGGACGCTGCATACTATTATACATAGTTCTGCAGCGCCTAACACCCAGTCTGGAAGACCAGACGGGTGCTCCGTAGAGAGCCACGGATCGCACGACCCCCGCATAGAGGCGGCGGACTCCTTCACTCGGCCCCCCGAGATTGGGCAGCAGTCTGTGCAATGCACCCGCTACCCTCTTGATCCGGGGGACCATGCGGCTGAAGTGCTCCTCGAAGCCCCAGCGACCGTCCAGGGTGAGACCTAGGTACTTGAGGTACCGTCCCACCCGGACCTCCACGTCACCTACGCGAACCGACGAGCTGGGTGGTTCCCTTCCCCTCGGGAGTTTGTGGAACCACAGCGCCTCGGTCTTCTCCGGCGCTACCCGAAGGCCCAGCTCGTGGATTTTCTCCACGACGCATGCCACGCCAAGCTCGGCGAGCCGGTTGGTCTCCTCGAATGTCGTCCCGACGGCTAGCACCAGCGTGTCGTCCGCATAGCAGACGATGCTGACGCCGTCGGGGCGGTCGACCCGCAGGACCGCATCGTACGCGAGGTTCCACAGGAGTGGCCCTAGGACCGATCCCTGTGGGACCCCGCAGTACACCTCCCTCCGGTGGAGTCGTCCATCTCCGCCCACATATTGCACGCACCTGTCGCGCAAGTAGGCACGGACCACGCGCTGCAGGTAGGGGGGCACGCGGTGGTACACCAGGGCCCCCCATATTGCATCCCAGGGCAGGCTGTTAAAGGCGTTGACAATGTCAAGGCTGACTGCCAACGCCACACCGCCCCGGGATACAGCCTGCGTCGACAGTGTTCGGACGCGTATGATCGCGTCCACTGTCGACCGCGCGCGTCGGAAGCCATACTGGTCTTCCGACAGGTCCGGCCCGACGCTCGTCAGGTGCGTACTGAGGCGGTCAGCCAACACTCTTTCGAGCAGCTTACCCGCCTCATCTAGTAGGCAGAGAGGACGATACGCGGAGGAAGAGTCCGCGGGTCTTCCATCCTTATGGAGGAGAACCAACCCAGCCACTTTCCAGCCTCTGGGGAACACGCCGCAGCGTAGGCAGTCGTCAAACAGCCGCCGCAGCCTGTTCCCCAGTCCGTTGGGTAGAGCCAACACCCAGGCCCGACCAGGAATTCCGTCGGGGCCTGGTGCCGTGTTTCGGGCTCCGAGGCGCCTCACGGCTCGGTCCAGCTCATCGGTTGTCACCCCCATCTCTTCGGACCAGATGGTCGGTTCCGAAGGAGGGGGCGCGGGACTGCTCTGGACCCTGGGGAAGAGGGTATCGACTACCCTCTCCACGAATGCCGGGTCCAGAGTTTCCGTCAACGGAGGGACCCACGGGCGCAGCTTGCCCAGTACCATCTTGTACGGGCGGCCCCATGGATCCCTCTCCAGTCCCCCGATGAGCTCATCCCACGACCGAGCCTTGGCGCTGGCAATGGCTGCCTGCAGCGCCTTCGTGGCGCCTCGGTATGCCACGTAGGCTCCACCCAACTCTTCGGCTGTGGCTCGCCTTCTTCTCCGGGCACGCGTGTACTGGCGTCGGGCGCGGAGGCACGTCTCCCGCAACTCCGCGATACTCTCCGACCACCAGTACACGGCCCGGGGCTTGGCAGGTCTGGTCCGGGGCATCGACGCGTCACATATGGACGTCATCGTGTCCCGGAACCAGGCGGCTTCCCTTTCAGGATCGGGCAGGATCCCATCCACTTGGCTCTCAGGCCAGGCCGCGACGATGGCTGCGGCGCAGAGACGATCTCTGTCGAGCCGCTTGAGAGACCATCGTCGCGGCGGGCTGCTACGGCGGCGGCTGTCGGGGCGGGGAAGGCGGATGGCCACATCCATCGCTATATAGCGATGGTCGGATAGTGTGACCATCTCCTCCGCCACTCTCCACCCCGTCACCATGCGCGCTGCCTGGGGAGTCGCCCACGAAAGGTCCACGATCGACTCCCCCTGCCAGCGCACGCAGGTGCTGACGGACCCACGGTTAAGCAACCGGAGGTCCAGCGCCGCCGCCCATTCCAGCACTGTCTCCCCCTTTGGGTCATCCCGGGCGCTCCCCCACTCACGAGAGTGAGCGTTGAAGTCGCCCAGGACGAGCACGGGACGGGGCAGACATCTGCGAATGCAGTTGGCCACCCCGTCCAGGTACGCCTCGTAGACGGCGAGGGTACAGTTGGGGGAGACATAGCAGCCCACAACGACTAAGCGGCCCCAGCTCACGGCGACGTATCCCAGCCCCCTCTCAATGAGGGAGCAGGGAGGGTCGCCGCTACCGCCACCCCAGTATATGGCGACGGAGTCCATGTCGTCACCAAACCAGCGAGGATGGTTTGGGACGACGCGATATGGCTCCGCCACCACCGCCAGTGCAACCGACCACTGCGCGACGGACTGCTGGAACAAGTCCTGCGCCGCGCGACAGTGGTTCAGGTTGCACTGCAGGGCTCTCTGGGGCCTTAAGGCCGTGCTGGGGCCTTCTTTGCCGCCTCGGTCGGGGCAGAACCCGACCGGGCCGGACCCGTGCCGCTCGGCAGCGCGGGACCCGGCTTACGGCCCCTCTTGCCACGAGGAGCGGAGCACTTCTTGCCCCCCATCCTGTGGCCAGAGGGCCGGCCCAGGTCCGCGCAGAGCGGGCACTTTAGCGGGCGAGTGCACTCACTCGCCCGGTGGTCCGCCTCTCCACATGCGTAGCACATGGTGCTCCGATCCGTGGTGCTCGGACATGTGCTACGCACGTGGCCGATCTCGAGGCACCGGAAGCACTGCAAAGGCCGTGCCTCCAGTGCCTCAACCCGCACCGACACCCACCCAACCGTGATGCGCCCAGCTGTGACCAACTTGCGCACCGCGGTGAGCGGGCAGCGGACCCATACAGTCCCCAGCGCCAGACGCGAGGGGCGCTTTATGACGCCCACTTTTACGTCCGCCGCCGCGCAGCCCCCAGCCTCAGCGATCGCGGTCGCCACGTCTTCGGGGGTGATGGCCTCATTGAGGTCCAACACCCTCATGTCCCCCGTCTTCACTGGGCGCACAATTCGCACGCCCAGGTCTGCGAGGGACTCCCGCATGCGACTCGCGAGCGCGTCGGCCTTGGAGGCAGAGTCCGGTTCGGGCACCTCCAGGATCAGCCCGCCGGTTATGGCTTTCCGATTCCGAAGAGTCGGAATGCCGAGGTCGGCGAGCTTGATCCTGTCCCTCGCAGCCGCCATCACCGCAGCGTACGTGACCTTCGATCCCTCCGGGATCGTCACAGTAATCGCTGCGACCGTTGGCGGCCGCGCGGGAGCCCTCTCCGGCTTGCGCGCCGGCGGAGGCCGGGACGCAGGCTTTGCAGGAGGAGCCCGTTGGGGCCCTGTGCTCGGCCCAGCCTTTGGTTGGGCCTTACGCCCCACCACGGTGCTCCACGCCACCTGGGGGGGTGGCGCCTGCACTGCCCGCGGAGCTGCAGGAGGAGCAGCGGTCGGCAGCACTGCGGCAGCGGCCGAACTCTGCTTGCTCCTCCTGCTTCTCTTCCCTCCCCTCCTACGTCCCCGCGTCTCCGGGGCGGGTGCCCCAGGGGCCGGGGCCGCCGGGCAAGGGGTAGGCTCTATAGGCGGTGCGGTAGGTGGCGCGACGGGCGCTTGAGCCGCCCTCCTGGTGTCCGCGGACAATGGGGGACGCATGCGCCTCTCTGGGAGCAGCCGCTCTTCCAGGGCCTCGAACCGCGCGCTAATCATGGTCCCCACCTGGACCATGATAGCGCGCGTGAGGTCCTCCACACCCGAGGGCAGTACCGAAGCGGCATCACTGGCCCCCACCCTGCCCACCCCACGAAGGGTAGAGAGCTCCTCCGTGAGCTTCTCCATGCGGGCAGAGAGGGCCGCCATCTGCGAGCGCAAATCCGCGTTCTCGCGCTCCAACCTTTCGGTGTTGGCGCCCGCGGATGTGCGCATCGCTAGGACAAGCGACGCCGCCTCGGTCCTTCGTGCACTCACACGAAGTTGGTGCACGAAGTTGCCCTTCAGGTGCTTTGACCTGTCCGCCACTCGCTCCACCGCCGTCTGCTGCTCTTTAATGAGGGTGCCCAACTCGTGTGTGGGCATCTCCTCCATTTTCCTCTTGAGCTCCTCCACCGAGGGCAGCTTTTTCTTGGCCCTGGTGTTGGTCAGGGCCAGTTCGGGATCGGACAGGTCGTCCGCAGCGTCCTTAAGGAACGCCGCGAGGCAAGTCCCGGAGGGGCCTGCCCTGGGCGCTACGTTGGCCTCCCCTGAGGTCAGCGACACGAGTGACATATCCGACATCGCGTCGCTGTCCTCCTCGCGTTCGCTTCCAGCACACGGTGTAGGAGGCCGTATGAAGCGTCCAGTCCGATCCCGTGTTGGTTTAGCTGCGCCTGTGCGCGCTCGCCCACGCGTCGCCGAACCAACTTTGGCGGCAATCTGCTCGCCGCAGGAGGAGCCGGAGTTCGTCCTGCTCCTCTTTTGCGATCTTGTCCGCACCGCCACAGTTGCAGCACCACTACTGCAGCTCTCCAGTACGACTACGGGGGCCAGCGACTGCTTCTCCCCCGTAGACACCTTCCCTTGTAGGGAATTTACTCCCTCTACTCCTTCATCTTTTTTTTCACCTTCCGCCATCGTTGTTGTGTTTTGTTTGTTTTTGAATTCCATTACTGTTCCCACGATTATGGGTCGATATAAAAACCATTGCCGGGTGACGCCCATTCCGACAATGGGGGACTTACATACTGAGAGGTGGCCCAGAGCCTCTCAGGTTTTCACGACTTCGCTGTCGGATTTTTATAGAGGTTTGCTCCTCGCAGGCCGGCCAATTAAGGCAAGCCCTCTCCGGTCACCGACTCCCCGACGTATCCAGCCTCGCTAACTGGAATCGTTGAAGGAAGAGCCGGTGATTACGGCATTCACGGGGTGACGAGCGAGATAGCGTCAACCCCGGGCACCCCTTTCGGAGTGCCTCCCCATCCCCCTGACGTTTGACTGGGTATCACCCCCCAGCCCTAGACAGAAGGTCTAGTTCCCATAGGCACGCCGGGCCTTGGGAATGGGTGACGCAGGCTCGCATCCGTTGTCATCTCTGCTGAACAGAGACGCACAAGGAGCGAATTCCACCTCCGCCACCTGCGTCGAGTGCCAGGTGTTGGTCATCGACGACAGTGTCCCCAGGGATCGCCATCGAGGAGCTAAGTCACTCGATGGAGGCCCCCGAAGAGACTGTCGGCGACGTCCAGGGTGCACCGTCCCGAAGCCATTGTCGTTCCCTCGGACGTATCCTTAGGACAAACAATGGATCGGGCACACGAGGAGGTCTCCTGGCCTTGCACCCCAAATCAGGTTGCACCTAGCGACAACCAAGAGTGCTATCCTGCCCACTTATCCTCCCTATCTATACTTAGTATTATAAAAAAAGCTGAAATTTTTTTTTTTTTTAATTGCTTCCTTGAACGTGCTAATTTCAAGAACTACTAGTTCAGAAATAAATAATGTTTATGTGTTGGATAGATCACTTTCGGCAATGGTTCTGCGCTTTTTATCACGCTACGACAAATATGAGCAAACATTAATGGAAAATGTTACAAAACTGGGAAAAACTCAATTCATGTGGATGAAATAGCGGGAACATCTTGTGATAATGTGTTTATTTATTTATTTGAAATACATACCATAAGAACAATAAAATAATGTATAAGAAGGTAATTCTCAAGGATTGAAAGTACCTATCAGTAGAAGTTAAAATTTTATACATTTAATGCAAATACCAAAGAAAATACACAATTATACACATACTATTTAAGTAAATGATAGGGTGATGTTCAAATAATTAATAGATTCGATTTATATGTAGGTAATAAAAGCAGCAAATATTTAATCTATAAGCGCTCGTTTGTTTGTTTGTAGTCTATATATGAAAAAGATAACATTTACTAACGATTTCCCTTCCAATTCCAATAACAAATATTATTTTTATCAAAAAGCGACTCGCACTTGACTTCCAATGAATGCGCCAAACTTCAGCACTGTCGAGAAAACGAGACAGTTAGTTCAACTATCTCTGTCCCTCGTCATTCTTAATCGCTTAAAAACTTCCATAGATGGCAGTAAAATCGTAGCAATGGCTTGAAGCGGCCACTAGTGTCGCCATCTACCGTCAAATAACCAAACTTTTATGGCACGTTTATTGAAGAGGGTTCTTCGGCAGCTCGTAAACGATTTTATGGGCACTAACGAACTCTACTCCCGTGCTCGATATTACCCAACCGAGTACGGTTGGGAATGCAATATTTGGATGCTCCTGTTGAGTAGCGGCGTATTCAATTCGACCGGTGTTCATGGGCTTTTATGTGCGATTCAAGGTGCGATTGGATGGCCTGCTCGAGCGTTTATTTGGCTTTATTGTTGGGGTTTGTTTATGCGATTGCTGTTTAACCAAGTACGGTGTTTGTACATGCCTTTGTTATGATTATTATGTTGTTGCGAATAATGAAAAGGACCGTGAGAATTTTCCTATACCTATTTGAATTTTCTTTTCACCTATTGGTTTTGCGGATCGCTACCAATTGGATAATGAGATTACTTTACACTGCATAAATTGGAGATTGCTCCCGAATCAGTTTCAAATTGGGTAGGCGGTTACAAAGTTCGAATTAGGTACGAAACCCAATAACCATTTATCAGTGATTTATATTCCAGTTTTCCCCAAAACGTAGTCGTGAAAAAGGCAAATCATAAATAAGATCCGATTCAAATTTGTAGAAGATGTTATCGATATGATTTGTTGGCTCGCACCCGGAGCGCTTTGTCTAGTGATGTGCTAATTGCTGTGTCACGTATCGATAAAACGAACAAATGGAGGAACTACTAGCTCAACTATATTTTGTTTATAACATCGTTATTTACATGGAATATTCTTAATACCTTTCATGTGAAATATTCTAGTTGGAAACACGAGACTTTAATTTATTAGTGGATGCGTAAGTGTAATATTTTCTCGATTAAAAATTTGAGTTGAAATAGTCATTCAATACTATTTCGTAGTGAGATTAAAGAACAAAATGCGCATTACAAATCCCAAAAGATCCCAGCGATGTGATGTCACAGCTGGCATCAGCATCTTTCGGCCAGATCTGGAGGTGATTTATTGCCTTGGGCCAGTTTTTGTTCACCTCTTATTTCTTATTGCGTTAGCATGACTCCTCTCACGTATGTAGGCGAGACGTACAAAGTGCCTCGGCGAAACCGCGGGAAGTCGCATTACTAATTAATATTTTTCTCTCGTATATACTCTTGTTATTTTCTGTGGTCTTTAAAAGTCATTTTTTTTTATTAAAAAGCCACTGTATTTTTAGTATTTATTATGAAGAAAGGTTAATTTACACATAATCAATTAGCATTAAAACGGGTATTCGATTATTTGTTATTATTATTGTGATACAAGTTTTAAATCGGGTACCACTATTATTGGAAAATAATGCTTATTTATTTATTTCATTATTTTTTTTTATTTATTATTTTTTTTACTTATTGAAATGAATGCTATATAAATGGCCTTTAATTTTTTATTCTATTTATTTATTTTAATTTATTATTCTCTCCGCGCACTAGCAATATAACCTGTGAGTATACATTCATTATAAATAGGATGTCCAATATTTACCTACGAATATTAAACATAAATAAAAGCATTTAGGTTCACACAGAATACATAGAATAGGGTTATATTGTGGGTTTGTACCAAATTATGTCGGAAGAAGCAAAATAAATTGTCATCTAGAGATAAGATTGTGATTTATGAATATTATTTATGAGTCATAAATCATCAGCTTACCTTCTTTAGTTACTTAAATAACAGAAGATATTATTACGGAATCATGAGGTAGCTTATAAGTGCCATAAGGCGCACATGCCACAAAAGTATAATCATGGGTAATTTAATTTTCATAAATCTATCTTTGTGTCCGTTTGTTGTTCGGTAGTTATGTTTGAAACGCGTCATGCATATAAATTAGCTAAACAAACCCAGATATACAAGTACTTATAGACTATACCCGGAAACTGCCGAAAATGGCCCTATAGCTGCCGGCACTGATACTGCCACGTATCGATGTCCGAAACATTCACGATAAATAATCATTAATTTAAATTCGATACTCGCCTACGCACTAGCGATATCACTATGATTTAAGACGGTAAAATATTTGTCATGCACGAATTGAACTTTGACTAAACAAACACATTTAATTATTCGGTTATGAACTGCAGACGAGTTTGAGGATAATTCTGTACCTGTTTAATATATTCCGGGTCGTGTACGACGTTATATATGAGAGGACCAATGATGTAAATGCCACCCTGAAGGCAACAAATCTCGGTTAGCTTGGCCGACAAACATATTTTTTCCTAAACCACGTACCCCAAACAATACGTTATCTGTCCTAATGTGATTTAACAGGTAATTTTAAAAATAGATTACCATTAAACAGAGCCAGATTTATGCTTGACCACAATGTAAATAGGCAAGCAACAGAATGAGGAACTACATTTATTTTCATTTACCTCCATTTATATCACGGCTCCACGTGGAGATTACGTGATTTAACAAAGGGAGTGCTATAAATCTGTGAGTCCTGTCTTAGTAGGCTTTTGTGGGCATTTTTGATATGTGCCTTTAAAAGCTTTTTTCTGTATTTAGATGAGAGTTCATTGTGTAATTCATTAGAGCGGTGGGGAGGTGGGGCGAAGAGCGGCCCACGGTCGATATCGAGAGATAACGCGATATTTATTACCGGCCAATGAGATGTCCGACAAGGGCGCGATACTTTTAACAGCCCACGAATTAGTCACTACAAATAAGAACACATCAATGATGGCGACATAAACCTGATCGGCGAGAACTTAGATCTAATTCGCTTAAGGAGGATTTATATTTCAATAAAACCACGATAAAATGACCCCAGGTTTATGGGATCATTCGCTTTAGGTAAAGCCGTATCATTACAATCATTAAACAAAATAAATTTTCCCCGGTAAAAAAATGCAAGTTTAATCTGGCACGTGCATAGGAAATGCAACTATCCAAATAAATACTCATTCGTTAAACAATTTCAGACATTTATTTTAAATATTAAGTAATTAAAATTCTTTCAGTGTACATATTTTTAACATAAGACGACAAGCTATTCAATAACAATGTCCTTACAATGTAGATATATATATTATTATTGCAATCAGTTGGTGGAGTATCGATATTTTACTTGTAGAAGTTGCAGATGTGTGGGTGGTCCCGTAAGGTAGTGTTCACATTGCCTATTCTACGATCGAACTTGCGATTTGCATTGAGCACTTACTCCGCATACATTATTGCGGTGGCTCCGTCAGTAACTAATTAGCGCTCATGTCGATATCGATATTCTCTTCAGGCACTTCATTAGTCGCTGTTTCCATTATAGATTTGTAACAATATAATTTCAAGGACAACTTTATGCAAGTAATTAATCATATTGTTGCTGCAATATTAAAGAGATACATTTAAATGTAGCGTTTTGTACAATTGTAGTGACCGACCTCCGGCGTAGTAATACGTCACCAGTAGACAGCAGCCCCCTCCCCCGGCCAGCTCCAGCTTAACGAATGAGATGCATGTATAGCAGTTCGTGTTAGAGCGATAGAGACAATTTGGGCTTGTGAAACATGGCGTATAACGCCCCTTGATTTATGGTAGTGTGCCAAGTTCGAACTTTATGTGTGCGTGACGTTTTACGCGTGTATGCGTAAAAAGAAGTATGATTTTTTTTAATTTAATTAAGAACATTGATTATTAATATTAAGAGATAGTTTCTTAACTTCAGCATTTAAATACAACTCCTTGATCAGAACCCATTAACATTATTTGTGCATTTCGAAACTGTCGCACTGTTATCTGTTCGTAGCACCGAAGTAATAGATAGACACCATGCATTAATGTCTATATTCGAAGTGGTTGTTTGTAGAAAGATTGTTAGATTGTATTCAAATGAGCTATTATGGACACTTCTCGAGTTAGTAAATGGATGAAGTGACCGAGTCGCGTGCTGTAACTCGAATTAATTTGCGTAACATTATTTAAATGTGATAATTAACGACTATTATATTATTAAAGGGGCGTTTCCTATAAAGTGTTTGAAAGATTCATCAATTTGTGTTAAGTACTTAAATTGATCAAGGGAAGCTTTATTTTCTCCATAGTATCATGCTTCACGTGAAATATCCCCTTAATTAATTTCATACTGTGGCACAATGAACACACTTTCAGATTTCCTTAGAAGATTAACATCCATACTCATACAAAAAGTACTCATTGGAGCAATATTTCATTCAGCATTTACATGTTAATTTAAACTTAACAATGAAAAAGGGTACGTTCCTTCATTAAAGGGTTATTAGACACCGCGAGCGAACTGAGCAATTTGCTAAGCAAAATATATAGCGTAGGTGGCCACAATACTGCTTGGGTACTGTCGTAAACAAGCCCAGCTTCCTCGCTAGGTGGTATTAACTCACGCTGCTATTATTTATTAGGTAACCCGTTGGTACAGTAGCTCTCGCTAAGTGTAACATCTGTCAGGGTTTGGAAACTGCTGGTTCGGGGAGAATTCAGAGGTTGGAAAACTTACTAAACCGAGAATTTAACATTAAATAAAAAAACAATTTACAAAGATAATATCTCGGGCATGATACAATTTCAGTAATATTTATCCTATTCTCTTCTCTAGTGATTTATATGAGCAGACGTACATGAACCTTAACAAAGGCTCGAATGTTAGTAAATGACGTATGTACAGCAAGTCTGGCGCCTTTCTGTGGGAAGTAGTGGCGCCATCGTATGTTGTTCGTGATGTGAATCCACAAAACTGTAGAAATAGTAGCATTCACATTCTCAAAATGTACCTAAGTAATCAATACAATGACCTATCCTTCAATACAATAAAACGTAGTGAATAGCGATAAATTTCAAACCTTCTTTATTTTGTATGTTAAAGTTACGCAAAATATAGGTATTATTTCCCGAAATTGTTATTAACTCATTGAAAATAAAATTAAGTAGCATAATATAATTTATACTATCGATATCGATACGCATCGACCGTGCCGCTTCTCTACAGTTTGTCAAATATTTTTATAGTCTAGAACATAGCATTTCTAAGTTTGTATTATTGCTAACGTATCCACATACTAGTTCTAAAATAAAATTCCCTAATACTTGGTACTGCACTTTAATTACTATATTCATGTAAATGTGAATAATGTCAAACTCTAGTATACAATTCGTGGTCCATGCCCACAATTATACAGAATGATTCAAAATTACAGTGTAATTTTTGGGCCAGCCAAAATTATTATGATGACAAATTGAGTAAGATAGTAGGTGTGTTACGAGGGCACCCGGCAGAGGCATTGTTCACTCAGTGACAAATAATTGCTGATAATAGCGTGCTATCGGGTGTCCGGCAAATTTAGCACTATGTATCGAGCCAATATTCCCAGTCGATAATAAACATACGTCAATGCTACACACCACTATCACATACAGATAAATAGAAGCCGTTTTCGATGCACGGAATTATGATTTCGATAAGTTTTATTGCTGTTATACGTTTTAATGCCCTTTAGATTAATTTAATGGGAACTGTTTGGGCGTGTCTGTAATTCATAATACAATATACAGTCCAGAAATTCTTATCATATTTATTCTTTGACTAGCTTCTGCCCGCGTCTTCGTCCGCGTGGAATAGTTACTTACGGCTTACTTTAACTTGTGACTTCCTTAACGTAGCGTGATTGATAAATGGGCTATCTAACACTGAAATACATTTTCAAATCGGACCCGTACTTCCGGAGATAAGTGCGTTCTATATTATGATGATAATTATTCTCTGAATATTGTCCAGTACAAATAAAAACGTGAATAAATGAAAAAAAATATTTTCTTACTCTGTCACAAACAAGGACAATATTTTTGGTATAAATCCGGATCTGAAATAGACCAAATATAACACAGTAACAGGTATTACTTAAATATACGAGTATGTAAGTAAGATACATTTTCAACAAGCCTGAAGTAAGTGAGAGCATTAAAAATAATTGCGTTTTAAAAGCAAGCAAACTGTAATGGTTGTTTTGTATGTAATTCAATTTATTCATCATAAAGGCGTTGTCAGATCGGAGTTCAGTCACGAAAGTCACGACTTGCGCCGCTTTGAATAACGTTAGCAACTTATAGCACTCAAAGTTTACTTACTCCACTCCATGCAAATGTTGGCAAGAGCCAAGTTAATTTTATTGACTGTGTTGTATGTATTGGATATTTTAATTAGACCTGCAGATTCGTTAGTTGCATAAAGTGGCGATAATTGGACGGTTTTGGTTTTCATTTTAATTAATCACGAGTGTCCGATGTTTATTTTTAACTAGCAGTGCTCTGCGGTTTCAGCCAAGTAGGCTTAATTTCATGGGTTGCCCGCAGAACCCTAATGGTTTGTTTTAAAATAAAAGTAGTAGTTACCTTAGCTATCTGGCAGTGATAGTCCCGTTAAAATCGGTCCAGCCGTTTTTTAATTGATTTATTTTATACAATATGCATTTTACTTCAATTTTATTTATCTGTATGGATTTTAAGGTCATTGTCATTGGTCTGACTTTTAGTAACGTATGCATTTTTGAAATCTAAGATTAACACTAGAATCTGGTATCCTTTGAAATGAACATTTTTGAAACGGCCAACGGAGTCTGGAAATATACAACGTGCCTTCCTATAATCTCATTTCATGTCCGCAACATAATATGAAAGTTAACTAAGTGTCTGAAAGAGTATAAGCACCCAATGTGCGCCCGAACAGGGCAAAAATAACACGCATCAATCTCTTATATTAGCTCCGAGAGCGGTGGAACAACATAAAAACTTCCTAAAGTTTCCTATACTCCGTCGTAAATCTTGCGTTTTTTAATAGATAAATAGGCCCCCGCACAAACGAGCAATATCGCATTATTTGGCCCTCCCTCAGGAAAGGCCCTCCTGATAAAGCCTCCTTGCCTCACACCCTTCATGCTAATGTACTACGCCAGACGGTGACAACCATTTTTTGGCCCACTTGGCTACATTATGCGCGCTATAAAGAGTATTTCAAATTATATTTTCCGTGTCCATTAAAAATGCGATGTGGTTTTCACGGTCTTATTATTTAAAAATTTCATTGTCCTTCTATTATTGTACTGTTTTAATCTCTTTACAATTGTTGTCTAAGGTTATGCAAAAGTAACGTTGTTTGTTATTTAAAGTTTCTTTTGAAATGGTTCTTGTGACAGGTAGCGCTTTAAGTTTTTTAAGAAACGGTAGTTTACAAAACAACTATTGTTCAACAGTTGTCGGCGCGTTAAAGGTACATAGTACCATGGTACAACGTAATAAAATGTTCAAAACTTCGGGGAGATATGCCGTCATAAACAAAGCGGTTCGGATGCAAAGTTAGATAAAGAACATCTCACACACCTGAGCTAGAAAATTGCTTTTTTCTAAGCGCCTCCAGTTTTTTACGCAACTTTCTCCGAGAATAAAAGAAGTTTCGTGGAAGAACTTTCTTTTTTCTTTTTGTTGTAAGACGTAAATCATACCTTATTCCCGAGATATGACGGGCTGCAAACGCGCGAAATATGGGAACAATAAAAATATTGTGACATGTCGGAACAATTGCTGGCTAAGCTTTTGTTTTGAAGAAAGTTACACACAAAACGATGCCACCGTATCTATTATATAGTGCGAGGTATCTGTTTCAAATTTAACTCATGCTCTAAAGCTGAACATTAGTTTAAACTTATTACTGAGTGCGCATAAAACAAGGCGGACCCTTATCACAACTAGTTAAAAACTAATTACAGGGGTGACACCACCTTAACATAAATCGTGCGGCTCCACCGAATTACTCTGACAAAAGTTATTTTTAAGAAAAAAGCCCTTGAGGCTCCCCGCGCCTCGCACCCCTACCCCGTGAGGAATTTATCACGATTTATATTCATGGAATAGCAACAAGATTCCTGCTTAGGGTTCCCATTCCAATTGTACAATGCTAATAAATAATACTTGATGGATTTTTATTCTGCATAAAATTTGGTGCCAAACTACCCTTCAGCCTGCCTGATGGTAAGCCGCCTGTAGCATAGGCATTCGCCGCTTTGGGGTTCGGGGATTTGACTTGTCTTTATAATTTGCAGAAATCACACAATATCTTTATAAACTATAGCCTATGTGTTATTCTGACGTATGGCTATATTATTGGACAGTTTCATATAAATTAATTCAGTAGTTTGAACAAACATCCTTACATACATAGTTTTGTATCTATAATATTAGTAGAATTAATTAATAGACTATCAAGGTTTCCTTACACTACCCAATGATAACTTTTTTAGTAATATCTCATTCGAATTTTGTATGAATTACATAACACAATTTCTCATGTCATTAGTGAGTCCCTTTGGTATATATTATTCTAAATTTAACAAGTTGGAGTGTGAACCCACAGCATATGGCGGCTCCAAATGTTCCAACGTTGGAGACAGTAACTCTTGAACGGACGGAACAACAAATCAAGTGTGGTTTGGAACGGAAGCGTTCGGTGTCGGTACAACAACTGTCTAAGGGCCATTAGTTATTGCAAGGGTTGTGTCTAATATTTCATTTAATTGTTACATTCTTTATTCACATACAATCAAAATTACCTGTGCAATTACACGTGCTAATCGAAGAGGGATAGGAGATCAATACATTTAGTAATTATTGCACACAAAAGAGCCGTGGTGGCCTTGAGGTTTGACCAGTCGCCTGCTACGCAAACGACGCAAGTTCGAATCCCAGAGGGGCCTGTACCAATGAGTATTTCTAAAAACTTATGTACAGTGATTTCACACCACGTGCTTTACGGTGAAGGAAAACATCGTGAGGCATATTTCTGAGAAGTAATTCATTGACGTATGTAAAGTGTCTGAGACGGCGATGGACTCACCATCTGTCACGTTGGCACATAATCATCTTCGGTGAAAAGTGGGTGTTGTGATTACAACAACTCTCCCTTCCCCTTCGGGGAATACATGCGTGAGCATATGTATGTATGTATGCACACAAAAGTTTGTCGCTCATCAATACTGATTGGGTCCCATACATATGTGACGTATCAATGCCCTGTCTGTATAAATAGGGTTTAGATTATTTCTGTTCCACATATACGTCCATCGTCTTTCTTCAGTGCGAATGGTTTTCGTCGGTCTATCTGACTGCTAACAGTCACGACTTGATCGCAAAACCGATTTAGATAAACATTGGTAAGCTTTGACTCAAAAGGCGGGGATATAAGGCCAATAAAATGCGGAAAAAAACGATCGTTTGTATATATTTAAAATATTATGATAAGATTTGCGTTCGTTATGGGTTCGTCTGTCACATGGGTTGTTCTGAAAATATTAGTGAATTGTTCAAGTGTTAGTAGTGGCTAGTAACACAATGGGGTGTTGTGCCTACGGAGCACCGCTGGGGGTGGTTCCGCCATAATTGATGAGGTTCTTAGCGCAGCGGGGCGGCGCGTGGAATTATCATCGCGCCGCGACACCAGGGTACAAGCACTCATTAATTTGTGATTAGCCCGCAGTTAGGAGACTCTTGCAGAGGCTTTCTTCTAATTAGATAATCAGTTTTTCCGCCGGAACTGGGGCTTAAGCGTCTCGAACAGATGCAATTAATGTCACGTGGGCTAGGGGAGAATGGGCATGATTGCAATACTTGCATTTAACTGTGCTGTAAAGTTTTCAAACGATTTTATTTTTGTATGGCTGTTTTTTTATCAGTTGCACTTTACAAAAAAATACAGATTGTTTAGTGGTAAAGATGCTAATACACTAATGAACTGTGATCTAGAGACACTTATGTATAAACTCGATACTTAATTACAGATTTCATTCTTCATTTTAATACTATGTATTTACAAAATTAGCCAAATATATAGCATCTAAGAAAATTAAGAAATAACTCATACAAAATACAGTATTCAGATAGATTAAGAATTAAAACACAATTTGATAAAATTTAATCATTCCAAAATACCAAGTGCATTGTTGACTATCCATCGCATGTCAAGAGACATTATATTGTATCTGTGTTCTTTATGTTCAGTGCTTCCAACAGCTGTCCACAAATAGAATACATGAAACACATTGAGAATGCAACTTTTTTCAAAGACAAAAATGTACTACAGTAACAACGAGTAAAAACTCAATTCATACCCTAATAAATATCTTAAGCATCGTTTACTTAGAATGAGGCAAAAACGTTATTCCCCCATACTGTTTATTTAAAGGTGGATTTGTTGAATATTTATTCATGTACCCACTACGCACATACTTAGGGACGATGTAAACGTATCTCATACGAGACGGGAGTTGTGACGAGAAGTAGAAAAATGCCCTATCTACCCCAATTCAAAAGTACCTGAAGAAAGCTGATATTTCTATAGGATTAGGATTTCTTTCATTCGCGAATCTATAAATAATGTGATTCGCATCAGCGTCTATCTTTGCCCCCTGGAATACCCCCATATTTCCCCATCTAAGTGGTTCGCTAAGAAAACCTACGTATCAGATTAATTCGGTTAGAGGGGTTTGGATGGAGCCAATTTGTCTGATTGCTGCCGATGTCAATTTATGTAAGTTACCTATGTATGCCCCGACTGTTCTTGGTTTTCAATAAATTCTGACCCCTATCTAGTTACGTCCCCGTCTATAAATATTTGCGCATGATCAATTCAATAAACTTACTGCACAGTTGAATTATTGTTGTATTTATTTAATAACTTTACGGAGCTTCGGCTCTAAGACCACTTTCATTGTCTATGATACAACGCCCCCTCTTCAATGGATCTTGTTATTGTGTTTTTGACAAATAGAAGAAAATAATGGGACAATACGTAGAGTTCTGAGAAATAAATTGCTAAGCATTCGTCTGAAAAGCTACGAAGCAAATGTACCGTAAATAAGAAACAAAAAGGGCAGATCTCGTAAAATAATCAACTCTCACCTCATATAGTGCAAGCAGGGCGATCGTTAATTAGAAAGGTTATGTATCCAGCGACCCTACCGGCCATTACCATCAACCAGTACACGCCTCTTTTGGGTAAACGTCCCAAATCTCGACACGAGGGGAAAAATCAAACAGTAAATATCGGAAAGCAATCCGAGGTGATTCTATTAGATTGAGTTAAGCGGGAGGTTTACTTTACTTTAAACACTTCGGGGCCTCCAAAACGGGCAACGATTTATTTTTGATTGAAAATTTGTTTCCCATAAATACAAACTTCAGGCTTTAGATAGTGTATTGTTTAGGTTCCTAACTAACGAAGGACGTAGTAAGCTCGCGTGCAGCCTAAGATTAATCAGGACTGCATTCGGTTGGACAGCCGGGCGACTGTCATTATCTAGATCTGACCATTGAGAGCATATTTAATTGGGACTGCTTTATTTCTTGTACGTGTATTTAAACAAGTAGATAGAATAAAACGAGTCTTATATTTCAACAAAACGTAATTTTACATTCATATACCTATGATGAAATTATAAATTCTTAAGTGTGTGCATATTATCTAAATATTCATATTTTTGAGGGCTCTTGTTACAACTTGATCTGATAAAATATTTTTTTTACCGTAACACAGCTGTAAGTAGTGGATACGAGTTAACTCGTGTGATCTCGATAAGCGTTCACATTTAAGATATTTAAATCGATTTTCCCCAATTTTCCGCGGGCGGGCTCGAGTTAAGGCCCCAGTCAATTTATCCAGTGTCGCTGCGGGGCGGTGGGAACGGGCCGGTCTATTGTTCGCCAAATGAAGTACGCTCCGAGCTTACACGATCGTTACATTGCCCTCATCAACGTGCTTAAATGGAAAATTCAAATATTCGAACGCTCAATTAATCGTTGCATACATAAGACACCGAATATGCATATACTCACGCCTACATTCCCCGTACGGGTAGGCAGAGGTCTCTTTATAGACCTCTCAAATTTCACCACCTATGTTAAGTCCTATTGAAGTAATTCTAATAATGCCATTTAATAGTCTTCGTAGGTTTTCACCCTTCACTTTCTAGGGGCCCTTTTGCCGTAAGATATTCTTCCGCTAAAGAGTTTTGTTCAACCGAAACGCATTTGTTGGGATGCTATTTAAAGCATTCGCTTACATAGATCAGATACGCTCAACAAAGGCTTTTGTAATTAAGAAAGATATTTTAAGATGGCGGCAGCTTGATTTTATGTACCAACACACAATTTATACTTAATTCAAGGGAATAGCTGAAAGCATGTTATTTAGTTGGGAAATATAGGTTAGTAAAACTACTATGATAGGTTTCGAAAGTTATCCAGTGCCCCGAGTTCAAGTTTGACGCGTTCGAACGCCGTCACTTGACCTGGGGTTTGAGCTTTTTTTATCGAAACTTCCTACACTCGTCCCTTAGGGTGCTTTTCAACGTTCCCATACAAAACGAGGAAAGAAAAAGGAAAAAGACACGGTAAAAACATGTTAAACCAATACTTAGAGCACTGTTGGCAACCTGACATAATAGATGGAGAGATATTTAGTATTGTTACTCTGTGTGTCCAAAGATTGCATAATCCAGTAAAAGAAGCCGTGTGCAATATTTCAAAGCAATAGCAAAAATAAATTCCCAAAATCCAACCCCAATTTAGGAGTGCATTATTTTCGCTTTCACAGACATCCGATACAATTAAAATCTTCTTTAATTAAGGAACGGCTATGAATCATTCGCACGTGGCGCACTGAGTTTTCCACTTGTATACGCAGCAGCCTTAGCGCGTATTGCTTAGCGTTTAAATAAACCAAACGATATTAATCCTTAACTATGCAACATAAAGTCCAGTTTTGTATATCCACAGCTGGTATTTAAGGCGTAGATCTCTCAGCATTTTGTGTATCTCTTTTCACTTTATCGCAGTGTCTCGTTATTTACTCGTACGTGAGGGATGCTCGCAATAAATAGGTGCGCACAAACATATTTGACATTTACAAATACCTCCCAAATTGGTTTCCTTGGCGTGACTGGCCGTTATTACGAGTTTTGTTTACTTATTGCACCCGGACTGTGGTAGGACGGCGCTACTGGTACATCATTTGAAAGGGGATGACCGCAATTACTATTACCGACATCTGAAATAACACTGTCCATTTTGGTAACCGCACATTCGTGGTTGGTGCATCCTGCCTTTATAATCTTATCTCTCACTTTCACTAGAAAAACACGCTTTTCACTCAAGTAATAAGTATTAAAAAAGCGTTGAAAAATATCCAAGAATCTGCGTTGAAAATCCAGTGGAAAATAGATCATTCAGCAAACGAGGTGCGAGTAGCAATCCGACCGTTCGGGGTCCGGCGGGAGTTGTAATTCAAGTGACAAATATCGAAGGCCACAATTCATATTTTTCTGCTATCTGTGCGCTGGTGTCGCCATCTGTGCCGCGGGCCCGCTCGCTATTGGTTCTCCATCAAGCGGTCGCGTGATCTATTTTTGTTGCGAATAAAACATTGTATTTTGTTTTTCCTCTGGGAAATATTTTATAAGTATTTTTTATGGTTCGTACGTGACGTGTTACTGTAGGGTGTCGGACCATTACTGGGGAGCACTGGTTTATTGGAGGATGAAAAATGCAACCCTCAATGCATTTCTAAGTCGCATTATCTCTTACTATATATTTTATACGGAAGATATGGAATAATCTCATTACCAACATGTTAATGAAATAAAATAGAACATAATTTAAAAATTGCATCGTTCGAAAATAGTGTTGGCGGTACACGGGTCGTGCATTATCGAGATCGAAAATTTCACGTGGCCATATAATTTTAAGCTCGTAAAGCCTGAATAATAATTCACTGGAAGCATTTGCGGAAAATGCATTTTATTGTTAAAACGTGAATTTTATTTATCGTCGACAGCCCGCGGTGGGGTGGGGGGTTGATTTGCAGTAGCGGTGCATCGAAGCCACCCTTTGGCAGGGATTATTTATACTAAAGGTAATTTGGCTGGTTCATTATTGGGAAACGCGACATTTTGTGTTATGTCATTTGCAGTTCATTAAAAACGACTACTGTCTCATTTGTTCTTATTTTATTTGCGTGAATGTTTAAGTATTTATTACTATTAAACTTTATCAACACATGAATATTGATATTCAGTTCGTATTCATAAAGGAAATTCCGACCGTTACTTATTACGTGTGACGAATTATTTTTTATGCAAGTAGTTTAATATATATAGATTAAATCTTAAATTATATATTTATTGAACATTTCTGTATTTTTCTTAGCATACGTTGTTTACTCACCATATAAAATAATTTAATACTTTTTCTTTGTAGCTTAATTTCCATCCACCAGATACAAATTGTCGCAGGTTGTATCATTCTGTCGTGTCTTTCTGAATAGACTGTTCTTTAGAAAATTTTAATATTTCCCACCTATAATGCATTCGATCGAATCTGCAACAAATAAATAGCCTCTATTAACACCACTCAACGTATCAAATTACACGTTTAATTTAAAACGAGCACTTCGCACTGTGTAAATCATACAAATTCACCGGCCACCATTCTTTATCGCATATTCTAGCACGCGTTTAAACCGCCTTCCAAAGCGATAGCCATCGAGGCGGGCCCGCTACCAGCGATCTCGGCAACGCCTCAACACCATTACACGATGTTTAATTGCAAATTCGATTTATTTACTGCATTTGCTGACTACCCTATTCATTACCATTCCACTCATGCATAAATTCCCCTCGTTAATTGTCCTTTTACTTAACCATCGATTTACATAGATGTACGGCTTCGCTGGAAATACTCAAAAGGAAAACAGAATGCGAACTCTTTTAAAAGCTATTTAGCCAATCCCTAGATAACGTCTACCGCAATCCGTAGCGGGTCCGTTTTTTCACTGCTGAAAAGCCAATTTGGAATGAATCACTGTAACAGTGGCGAGCATCTGTGCTAATTTACCTACGGGCGGACAGTCTAATGCGTCTCGTTGGCTCGTAAATATCGAATCGCGACCGAGCACCGAATATCGAAAGCCGGCATTAGTCGGATACAGCTAATACACACGGGGGTACGTGCGATAAATTATCGTGCGTTCATTTGGCCTCCGATGTTTAATCTATGTATAGGCGATACAGTTTCGCTCTGGGCTATTGCGAGTTTTGAATCATTAGCTGCAGAATCAGATATCTATTGATCTCGCGAGAGGCTGGAAATTAGAATTGCAAACTTGCACCCGAGGGATGTGGAAACGATTGTATTGTAAAAAATATTCTGCCGAACCCTACTGTGCATGCTGCATTTATGATACATTCGGTTTGTTTTTATTTACTCGCCATCTAACTTATATAACCGAAAAGCCTTGCATACTCCACATAAGGTGGTCACTGGATTTATTGGACAACCGCATGTTCCATTGCTACAATCGATATATTACGTATCGATCAATTATACCGCACTATGGTACGTACCCGATACAGCTACGTTCGCAGTTCGTTCCTCATGTTTATGTGTGCGTATTTCACTGACTGATATATGTATGTTTGTGTTATTACGTATATGTCTAATTTTATGCATTGTTTGTTTCAGGTATAAATCATTCCTATTGATCTCACAGTACAGTAAGTGAAAATTATCCTTTCATGTGAACAATTTTATCGCGGTTCTCGATATGCAATAACGGGCGGCAATGTATCAAACTAGCTATCTAACTTAAACACGATTTGAAGTATGGCCGCCTTAAGACCACCCCCCAAAAAGGGTGGGGTGTGGGTATGGGGCGCCTTATCGCGAACTGCAGGCACTTCGCTCGCTTACCTTAAGATCTTTAATATTAAATAATATAGTACAGTTAAAGCCGCCTAAAATTGCCGTGCAATGCTTTATTAACTCTAGGTTGTTATAAACTATTGTGAATATTAATTTAGATAATAATACAATTTGATAAATTATTCAATTGTGTTAGTAAATTATATTTATTATTTTATACGGAACAACAAAAAAATCCTTACTAGCTTCAATATTTGAATCTGAAATAATTATATTTACTAAAGAATTCATACAGAATATTTCTATATATTATATATACCAATGAGATGTAGAAAAAAACATAAGTGCAATGCACCAGCTTAACTATAAGATGGAATCCCAGGCCAGAGCGGCCGCGTGCTGACATGCAATGCAACCTGCTTGCACCGCGGGGAATGAAGACGTTATATAATTTAATCGGATGCGGTCAGTTTCTGCACGCACACGCACACTTATGTACCTGTCATACATAAAAGAGGAAGGTATTATCACGACGGTTTTCTTCTAGAGTTCTCAAAGGGTTGCCTATGATTGTTAGGTCTTCGAGGACAGAAATATGGTTTTGAATCTCTTCTTAATATGTATGCTAGGTTTTTTAGGATATTTCCCTCCCTGAACAAACAAGCTAAAACACTCGCGGTGACTAAGTAGTGTGAATGAATGAGGTAATTCGAAATTATACCGTTTTATCGAATCTGTCGAAATGACGTAATCAAAAAATTTTATTAAAAAAAAAACATAACAGTGGGCGGGTCAAAACTTTGAATAAGTTACTTTGTAGGAATTGGGATATGGCCACATTTTCTATATGTAGTGTAAGATAGGAAAACAAAATAATTATTAAAAGCAATAAGTAGGTAGGTACACAGCCTTCACCAAACGACATAAATTATAAGATATTGAACATGCTAAGTATTAACTTATTTATGTTTTTTGTTTGACTATCACTTAAAATTTTAATACTTAACTTCATAGAGCACAAAAACTACTAAGGTGTATTAAAATAATACTATCAATTTATCACATTTAAATAAACTAATGATCTGATTTAGGTTATGTAACAGTTCGTGATTGTATTTAATTCATAATAATAATACTATTTATAAATGTACGGTAATGTAAGGTACATCTAAATCAAGGTAAAAGATACCACGTTACATTTTTGACCGACTTCGAAATAGGAGGAGGTTAGTCAAAATCCAAAAAATTCAAAATATCTTTATTCGATTAGACTTTTTACAAAGTACTTTCAAATCGTTAGAAAGACACGATTACATAGGATTATACATGCTACCGCCAGGTTCGGAAGGTTGCTTTTACTGAGAAGAACCTGGCAAGAAACTCAGTAAATACTCTTTAAAAAAAAATACAGCTTTGAGCAATACAATATAAATCATAAAAATATATATATAAGCCCATGGACACAGTTCCAGTGCACAAAAGTCGATATAAAAAAAATTTAAAACTAAAAATAACAGGAACAATTCGACGCTATATATTTATCTATCCATCTATCTATCGATCTATAAGTATTGTAAGTGTAATGTTCATCACGAATATAATATAAATAACTCAACACATGTTCTAAGTATCAATTGATCAACTATAAAATAGTAGACAATTACTTTAAAAGCAATAAAATTACTTAGTCAATTCGATGATACAAATTCACAGGCGTCTAACCGAATCCTTCATCATAACACGAACATTAAGAAAATTAAGATTTACGACTTACACAATATTAAATGCTTTAACCACCGCTGCATGTATGAGACCCCGGTACACATGATGTATGAATATGCCAAGATAGGGAGAAATCTTCCTTAATTTAACTAATGGACTAATATTATAATATTGCGTCTTATACGCCCGTTGTATGGTCGGAGAAAGTTTCGACTAGCAGGGTGCTGAAATTTCGTGCTTGCTTGCGTTTGTTGCAATAAGGAAGGAAGGATTTCTGTAATTATTTTGTATAATAACATTTACGGCTGCAGTTTTCACTGTTTGATACGAAGAAGGTTTGTGTAAATTTTTGTATAATGTTTGAAGTAGCTGTTTGTAAATTCAAATTAGCAGCTTTTCACTGAATTCTATTAGTATATTTTTTTTCTATATCTGTCTGTCTGTTTGTTCCGGATAATCTCAGAAACGGGTTGACCGAAATAAAGTCTACGCAGGTGAAACCGAGGGGCAAATGTAAAAAAAGTAAAAAAAAAATGATATTTATTTAGATGTGTGATTATTTCATTACAAATTCGCTGAACTTGATAAAAATATTTTTTATATGTATGTAAACAAATTTAAAAGCCCAAAATGTATTGTCAATAAATATCCCGCATGTGCCTAGAATGCATCAGCGCAGTATTTCCAGACGTTCTGGAAATAGCTGGATGTGAGATAGGAGCATCCACTCGTGCTCGGAAACCTAATGCAATGTCGATTGCATTATCTATTGATGTACAGACATTCATAAGTCTCTAATCCAAAATATATTAAGGAGCACTCAATATACTGGGATCTTCAAACAAATTCTGCTTTTGAAATGCTGAAACTTTTTCGGAAGCGAGTTTTCACAACAACACAATTCAAGTCCCCCGAATTCACAACGGAATGAGTATAATTACTTCAAACACGTCAAAGCCTATACCTGTGGTAACGGTGATGCTTTACCCCCTATTAATCTAATCCGCATATTTCCTCTTCGATCCAGATGAATCTGGATTAATTCGGCATGAGTCCGCGGATCTATAAGTAATCCTTAAGCGAGAGCGCTTTGGAATATTTACTAAGGTTATCAATCTATGGATCAAGAATGATTGACATTAAATTTTAAACCTTATTATACGGCAATAAACAAAGGTTGGTATTGTAAAGATCGCTACACTCGGGGAGTGAGGGAGGTGCCTCCCCCTACAAAATTATGTACGACGAACTGGGACTAATATATCAAGGGGAGGACGTGCCAGAATAAGGAGACTGGGTATTATAGGGTGGGCCGTTGGAATACTTAAGAACCCTGTGACACCCCATTAAAACACACGTCCCGCATTTTTGGCCAGACGGTTTAATTTGGGTACAAAACGTGAAATAGATTAGGTCCGGATTTGGAGCTTTATTTGTCTGAGGGTTGGGTTTTATTTTTGTTTATTTACTGTTTTATCTAACTACTTAGAGTTACTTACGAGTGCTCTGCTCATAATATTTAAATGAAACTTTCTTCGGACAGTATCAAAATAGCTCTTTATACATATAAAGATAATATCTTAAAAAAAAGTTTAGTACAAATACCGCCACTGTGCGGCCGTCTTATAAAGACACAAACTGGATGAAAGGATCCAAATGTCATCTGGCTACTAAAACCAGAATATATTGACGTGTGAGGTGGATACTTGGATAGTAAATATTTCAGCAGCGGCATGATATTGCGTCCTAGTGCAGACTAAACGGTTGCAACCGGCTGATATTACAACGGAACGAGGCGTGAAACACGCGGCGCTCTCAGGACGCATCCGGAATCATAATTCCAAAATAACTTCCATCCGTTCCCTCCAACTGCCCCCATCTCCCCTTACTCCGCTCGCCGCACTTTTTTGGATAAACTGGAATCCCCGTCCCACCGTTAATTCCCAAGATAGACATAATTTGGAATTGGATCCATCTATCCTTCGTACCTACGAACAAAAATAAGTTAGCGCGCCCGAGACCCGATTTATGTGCGCGAAAACAAAGCGCCAACTGTATTCGATACATGTGGATATAAACTTTGCTCGATATAACACGAATGAATAGACTCCTACAAAGATATTAAACTATCGTGAACTTGAATGAGATTTAGTAATAAATGTACCAAAGAATTGGTAGGTATAATCAAACAGTTAATTTAACGAGCGATCCTTACGTTTAACAGGTCGTTAAACGACTCATAAGCTCGAGGCCGTCCATTCACAAAACGCTCTTTATGTTTGCTTACCGTTTTAAATGCAAATACGGCGCAAGCGGTCATGTGACACTTGACGATGTAAAAATTTGAGCTTTGAAATTATTTTGAACCGTATTGCTTTGCATTCAGTTAGAGAAACATTCAAATTTTGCGAATCCAATTTAGTAGAAGCGCTCAGAAGAGACCGAGTTGATGTTGCACAGACGTCTCGGAAAGATAAAGTAGATGTATATAAAAGTACCTGCTAGGTACACGTTTTTTATTTCACCTTTGACAGTTTAATCCAATTTGTTTTCTTGTATTTGGCCCGTGGGATAGGGGAAGAATATTTGGTGTTCTAATTGTTATTTCGAATTTTAAAATTCCTGCATTAGCTTAATATCAACGTGTCCCTTAATGGCATTTTTTTTATGAATTTATGAGCAGTTTAGTAATAAAATATATTTTTTATATTCCATTTTCAAATAAATATGATAAGAACTGTAGGTATAAAATATTAATTTAGAACAGAATAGTTGTACATATGCTCACGCCTGTATTCCCCGAAGGGGTAGGCAGAGGTGTTGTAATCACAACACCCATTTTTCACCGAAGATCATTAAGTGCGAACGTGACAGATGGTGAGTCCATCGCCGTCTCAGACACTTTACATACGTCATTGAATTACTTCTCAGAAATATGCTGGTTTCCTCACGATGTTTTCCTTCACCGTAAAGCACGTGGTGTGAAATCTCTGTACATAAGTACACTACACTGTACATAATATTTTTTTTAATTCCATTTTTAAATAAATATGATAAGAACTGTAGGTATAAAATATTAATTTAAAACAGAATAGTTGTCTTTTGACAATTAATTTAAAAAAATACTTATAATTTTTAAAAGCACATAATAATATTTTGGCGTATCAAAACGCTGAGGAATGCAAAGATCCAAACTTAACCCGTAAGTGGTCGGTATGGCTTTTGAGGCCGAACTAGCGATTCTTTTTATAGCCAACTAAGAAAATTGGCTCATTAATCTTTAAGATAAATGTCCAGCCACTATTCGGGCCATCTTATCAGAGCGAATGAATGGAAGTGTGGATATACCTACGGCTTTATCACTCTTAACGTTACCCAATAAAGAATTTTCGATCGTATTGCGGATCTTTTTGGTGTTTTTCTTCTACTTTTATTGCCAAGTTGGTAGTTTAATAAGCAGTTTTATTTTAACTTCTCGTAATAAACATGGCGGTTATGTCTATCTATAGAATGTCTTTCTAAAACGCGGAAACTTAGATAATCTAGCCGTCGTATATTTCTATATTTCCTATATTTGGCTGGCACTTGTTCAGATTCTACAATATCATTATACCTAAACTATTTATTTGAGAAAAACAGTAAGTACTTTTTAAGCTGTAGGTGCTAAAGTTGTATGCATGGCATGCCAGTGCCTACTTATTTGTTATTATTACGACAGTTAAATAATATAATTTTCAATTAATTATTAAGGTAACCTATACATATGATTTATCTTATGGATTGCTGAATTAATAGATCTTATAGTCTAAAGTACTGGTGAGGTTTAAAACTAGGTAAATATACTGTGATATTTAATTACTTCGGGGTAATTGATACATTTATGAAATAAATATTTATAAAAGGAAAAATTATTGTGATCATTATTATTGCATAATGTAAATAAAGACACCCGAAAAATCCGTCGAGTTTCAAAATGTATTAAACTCGAGCACGTTAATTAATTAAATGCTTAAATCCAGCACAGCTTAAGCCTTTGACTTCCTCTATCTTATTCAATATCACAAATAGATAAAACTATTCTTATCAGTGGATATCTTAAGCACCCCATTACGCTCTCTACTATCTTAAATCTATAGTTTTAAATTATAAAGAAAGTACCTACATCTTCTTTTTGAGGTAAAAACAAAAGAATTGCTCAAAAAGGAAGTAAGTGTCGCAAGGAACTGTGAGCTGAAAGTTGTGAACATAAATCCCAGGCAACGAGTTAACTGAACTCTACCTAGAGTTGAACTAACTCGGCCAAAGGTTGCACCGACGGAGTGAAATTGGAAAATGATACAAATTTGAACTATGGCTTACGAAATTTTCAAAGAAAGTCATCTATCTTCAATATCTACGTCGATCAGTTTTGATTAACTATCTCTACGCATTCGCCTTTCGATAAAATATGCTATACGATATAGCACAGGCAGGTTCGATGAATCAAAAATAATTTAAGTCACTTGGAATTGTGGGAATCAACAATACAGAAAGGAATGACGAACTCGGCCGGCCGTTTGCATGCCGTGTGCCGACTCAGACGAGCGCGAGCGACGTCAGTGTTGTATCAGCGACTCGCATAAACCATTCGGACAAACGTCTCCATCGACCCGACACGGCCCATCCCTATCTCGCTTGTTATCGTCACGAGCCACGGAAAAGAAAAGAGAATAATTGTACGCCTTATACGACTGTTAATGCCTTATGTGTTGATGTTGGTCTCATACATTACAAACAAACTACAATAGAGATAGCTAAATGCATTACCCATTCCGTTGGTGGACATGACGTGACATTGTGACAACCGATAAAAATCGCCCTGGCGAGTATTCAATCATTTCAGTTGTTTATTGAAAATTTATTCTGGTGGGGAAATACGAATGAGTGGTGGGCTAGTGAGGCGGTAAATCGTGTCGATGTCGCGACGTGTCGCGCGTCGGGTTAAAAGCTCGATAACCGAGACACACACCAACTCGCGCCCAACAATAACCTCTTGCTTTGTTTTATTTCTGAACGTTCCGCGGTCCCGACCAGATATCCGCCAAGTATTTTATGCATAAAAATATCGATATATAATTGCTTCATTACGTCCTTGTGTTGGTGAGTAAAATATGTGGGAGTCACACACAGGCGGTTATTTTATTTTTCTTTTCGGACCTTCCATATAATTCTTATCGTAATTAGAACTTCATTTGTATTTTCTGCGCAGCGTTAAATTTAATTTAATCATGCGATTGCCATTTATGGTGGGGTGTTATTTTTGAACAAAAAGCTACTTAATGATTACTTACAGCTATTTATATTATAAGATAATATGGGGCCTTTTTTGCGCTCGTTAATAATTTGATGTAAGCAATAACATATAATTATTATATGTTATGTCGATGAGTAGATAAACAATAGTGTTATAGACTACTATAATTTATGTGAGGATGTAACGTGGTCAGCAGATTTAACTGTTGTTAATGACTTACTCTAAACTTGAAGATCAAAGCGAGCCGTGTTGGCCTTGAGGTTAGAGCAGTCGCCTGCTACGCAAGCGACGCAAGTTCGAATCCCAGCGGGGCCTGTACCAATGAGTATTTCTAAAAAACTTATGTACAGTGATTTCACACCACGTGCTTTACGGTGAAGGAAAACATCGTGAGGAAACTTGCATATTTCTGAGAAGTAATTCAATGACGTATGTATAGTGTCTGAGACGGCGATGGACTCACCATCTGTCATGTTGGCACTTAATCATCTTCGGTGAAAAGTGGGTGTTGTGATTACAACACTACTGCATACCCTTTCGGGGAATATTGGCGTGAGCATAATGTATGTTGAAGATATTCAACCGCATTTGCCAATGTAGTTTTTTTTTAATTCTCTATAATCGTGTCTACGTAACGTTCATAAATGAACGCGAATGAGGGAACGAGAGAATCGACAGCAGGTAAAAAAATAGAGAGGTCGTGGTTAGATGGTTTATACTCCTGTTTATTTATGATGACACAAGCACCAGAAACGCTGAATTTTAAAAACATTTGCCGATGAAAATTAAATTTACCCTTTGGCAAAAAGTAAGAATTCCTTCTAACACACCCTGTAGGCTGTAGGAGCGAGTTCTCCGGTGTCTGTCGACTGCAGTGTCGCTATCGGTGTATCGCCTGTGCCAAGCGTTTGCTTTATGGTGCCAGCTTGGGTGTAATATTTCTTTAGGATCGCACGCCATGATTCATTCCAAGTCACTTTTTAACTTTTCCACTTGGGTCTCGTAATGAATGCTGGGGACAGATAAAAGAAATTTAAAAATACGCTTTTAGAGGCCAAGAAATAATGTTCTTGATACTAATGAAGAAACTGATCCAGTTAAGATATCTTCGATTTAAATTTTGCTTATACATAAACCTCCTTCCAATTTGTACTAATATCTAACTACATACATACACACATATAATACAGATATATATGAATAATAAAATAGAATTGTCTGTTTGTAATTCCGAATTAACAGCTTTTCATTAAATGCATATAAAAGTATAGACGGTATATAGGCACAGAAAACATTTTTTTTATTTTTTCTCTTTTAGACTAACAGAGTCCCGTCCGTCTGTCTGTCTGTTTGTAATTTCGAATTAATAGCTTTTGTCTAAATGCATATAAAAGTATATACGGTAGTTCCACAAGAAAACATTTATTTTTATTTTTTTCTCTTTTAGACTAACAGAGACCCGTCCGTCTGTCTGTCTGTTTGTAATTTCGAATTAATAGCTTTTGTCTAAATGCATATAAAAGTATATACGGTACTTCCACAAGAAAACATTTTTTTCGTAATTTATCTCTGTATATCTCTTCGTCTGTTTGTCTGTCTGTTTGTTCCTAGTACTCTCCGAAACAGCTAGACCGATTTTATCGGTATAATTTCCACTGTCAAATAACTAATAAGTAAGGATTAAAATAAGCTTTACTTTACGTTCATTTAAAAAAAAACAGAGTTCCGTGGGCTGCCCATGAAATTAAGCCTACGCGGGTAAAACCGCGAGGCCCAGCTAGTTCCTACATAAGTACTTAAGTCAGTTGGATGGCTGGTACTGGTACCTAATTAAATAATTATGTACTTACTTAAAAGTATTTAGCTCCACATGTGCAATAACAAATGCCGGGAAGACGTATATCGTAGTAAACACTAAAGTATGCGGCTTGAAGGCTTGAAATTGAGCGAGCGGCCGCGCCTGCGCCGCTTGTCGGTTATAATTGGCTGAACTTGTCGACTCGAAGCTTTTTTTACTTTTCTCCCTACGCCGCCATTACTCTTCGTCTCCCGTGAGAGACGTAAATTGCAAACAGGCCGAAACAAGCATTGATGTGACGTACGAATACGCGTACGTAGAAAAGCTACATGTTATTTTTTATTAAAATTTAAATTTGGAATGGAATTTCTAACCAGTTTTACGAATTCATCGTATTTTTTACGTACTTTTAATCTATTCGATTACAAAAATGCAATGTTTTTCAATCGAGAATGAATTTTATAAATCGAACATTGACAAATCGAATAGTGTTTTAAATTTTTAACACGATCCGAGTTTCATTGACTAAAAATGCAGGTACAAAATGTGCTACGTTTTGCTCATTGTGTACAACCTAACATGGACACCTTGTTTGGAATCTTTACATAATTCATACATTATCGCTTTGCATATCGATGCTGTGACAAGTGTCGCATTTTGTAACATATTGGATTGGCTCCTTCGAATAATTCTGTTTAACGATTTCAAGTTTTTTTTTAAATGGGAACAATACGGTGCTTTAGTGATGCGACCGTATTTTATCGATGAAAATATTTTTCTTCACTTCTTACGAAAGTAAATCACATAATATTTCATTGGATATTCTCATCGTATGTGGTAATATGTGTAGTTTATTTTATATAATACTAGTTATATATTATATAGATAACACACCTACTCGGTGATTTCGCTAATATTAATGACAATTATTCGCAACTTTAAAAAAAAACAAATTTATAAAAAATAGCATCCGTGTTGGTTGCCTACCGATAGACACGCAATTTTATACAATATCTTCAAATGTATTTTGGCTATAGCAGTGACAAAATAAATTATAAAAAATGCACCTGAGCTCTTAATACAATTTACATCTAAGTAAGTACATAAACTTATTTATAAGCTGCTTAACTTTTGGGAAGTCTTCGTTTGCATCCTTTCCCTTTAGTTTTATTCATCCCATTGTAATTGTGCTAAGTTTTAAGTTTATTCCATAGTTAGTTACCGTGTGTAATTAGTTAGCCAAGTACCACAATTTTAATGAGCATTTTCTTTGTTCTCAAACTTATAACATTATTCGATGCTTTTGTTTATTTTTATGCTGTTAATTATCTGCGCTGGTTTAACGATTATATATAAATATACTGGAAATGTGATTAGTAGCAGCTCTCTTTATTAACCGACTAACAACAAGAAAATATAGGTATTATATATTTTTTCTGCTTCAGTATACCTACATGAACTGTTAAGCCGATCTTGATGAATTATATCAGGAGATAGCTTGATCTCAAGGGAACTCATATGAATAAATGATTGCACTGAAATGCGGCCCGTATTGTGATATTTTTCAATAATATCGCGATATAATCGAGATACATGAAATCGGGTTCAAAAATATTATGAAATACATTTTTCTACATTATACTAAATATGTAAGTTATTCCCTTAACACTCAAAGCTTTGAGCTTTAAATAAGTAGTTAATGTAATCTAAGTACCTATCATGATAGCAATGATTGTCGATAACTTGTATTCATATTCGAAAGGTTCAATAATTAATAATACAATTTATAATAATGCAGTCAATGATAAATCTAATGTTAATTATGTGACCACGATAATGTCACATAAATCACTAGTAACACGTTTATATGAGACAAATAAACAGGAATGGTTATTTTTATTACTCACTACTTTTTATTATTTATATTATTCTTGACAATTCTATGAAATGGGCCATTAAATTGATTAGTGAATCATTAACATATTTTATATATACTATTATTATACCATTGCAGATAGTGTAAAGGGATGAAGGTACATTTATGTATGTCATTTAATACATTCTTTGATGGCGGATCATATTATATATTTATTTTATCATATGTTGTCTTAGGTATGCGGAAAAAAAATGCATTATTGATAAAGCTTATATAAAAAAGATAGATTAGAATTTAGACTATCTAGAATATATGTATAATATATTCCGAACAGTAATTATTTTTTTTAAATGGAAGCGTTTGTTATTTATATTCTTATAATTAATCTTAAAATTTGGTTGGGATGATACATTCAACGCTGCGATGTTGTTTATACTATCAATGTTTAGTTTCATTCCCATGCATTTTGTATCGTTTCTTATAAGTGAAGCGTGGGGATGATGTTAGTCCTTAACTTTGACGTTTAATTTTACGGTACTAAAATGTAACGTCAAAGCTGAGAAGTTCTTAATACGCTTTCCTTAAACCAATGATGGTAGTCCTCCAGTATTTTTGTACCGTTTCTTTGCGAATTTTGTTTATGAATATGGATGGTTACAAGGGGAAAGGAAGACCTAAGTAACGATGGATGGATTGTGTGAAAGATGATGAACATGATGAGTGAATACAGATATGACGGCTGATAGAGAGAAATGGAAGAGAAGAACACATTGCGCCGACCACAAATAACATGGGAAAAGGGCAGGAGGATGATGGTAGGCCTCCAGTATTTTTTTACCGTTTCTTTGGGAATTTTTTCGTTATAGACAGTTTATGATAGTATATTGCACATACTATAAAGGCATAATACAGCATTGCTTTGTCAACGCATGCGCTTATCGCATCGCTCGCTTGACCTCACTTCACCTATGACTGATTTGCACTATGATACCAAACCAACGAAAGTTGACCTGTCTGTACATTTCGGACCAGTGTTAATTGAGAGAGACCCAGAGGCCGAGATAAATTAGACATGTTTGTTAATGAGTCGGTAGGAATTGTGGCAGATCGACTGCATTGAGTGGCGTAATCGCATATTGACTGATTATTGTTAGGTTAATTGTTGTGATATAATGATAACTTACTGTATAATGTTTGATTGTTTATGACTGGTGTTTGATTAATTATAGGTGCAATACACTCTAAAATAGATTAAACATATTGTCGCTTTGGTTAATTATTCAATTTCAGGCTTAAGGCATGTTTAAAATTTAGACATTACCTATATATTAAATTAGATACCGACATTGAAAACTATCAAAAAGCTCTATTATATATATAAAATTTTACTATGTGACTTTGTGGTATATTTGAAACATGGAGCTTTGGTTAAGTAAGTAGTAGTTTGGTTTTGGTAAAAATGCAAGACAAATCGTAATGTCAAAAACAATACCATATAATTCGGACCTTCTCCGATTCCATGCGTACATACATATAATACGTACATATGCTCACGCCTGTATCCCATGGGGGTAGTCAGAGATCACCATTTACCACGTACCTCGATCATTACATACTTCTTTCGCTTCATACACCTCCTTTATCCGGTTCCAAACCTGTCAAATCTAATGCAAAACCTGGACACGATGAAATGGCACTGAATTCATTACATTGAATTAGTCGCCTTTAAAAACTTTTATAAAAACCATCTAAAGAGGTTTATTGGCTAATAACGATTACCTATCGTGTCTAGCAAATCTAGAAGTACAAATTAATGACTTCATTTGATACATAATCAAGTAATACAGCCTGTTTGTAATCACTGATTACTATTCAACGAGGTAGCGCATGGCTGATTGAAATTAATTCAATTATTACTTTAATTGGTAAAATGACTTAGATACAAGCACAAGATAAGGTTTATTCATTATCATAATTTTAATTAAAATTATTTATCATTTAATTTTGGTCTTTACATTGTGGGGAGGTGTAATGGAATATAATGTGGGTATTTTCACGGTTTTATCATAATGTTTCACGCTTTTTGTGTGGAAACGTGTGAAGGTAAGTAATGGAAACTTGCAATTAGATGGCTTTTTAGTCAATTGTAAGGCAATAGCTTTATTACTGCGACCGATAAGAACATAAGGTTACAAAAATAAGATTAATCGCAATGATACATAATGATTTATCCTTTTTAGGCCTTGGTAAGACATTTATGGACTTTCAGAGCTCATCATTTAGTGTTATAATTATGTATGATCGAGAAAAGCTTGTATTTCCCTTGAAACCCTGCATACTAACTTGCATGAAAGGTATTACATAGTTAGATCCTCATCTCCCTGGCCTTATCCCATACATTGTTGGGGTCGGCACTTGATTCAACCCGATGTGGCTGATCACCTGATTTTTATACGAAGCGACTGCCATCTGACCTTCGCAACCCCTTTAACGAGGAAAATCTGTTATCTGGGTTAAACCAGTTGTCAGACTATTTTAGGCCTCCGACTGACCTGTAACGATTGCCAAAGATGATAAATTGGCAACCGGGACCGACGGCTTAACGTGCTCTCCGAGGCACGGAGGGAACTCGGGCGGTCACCCATCCAATTACTGGCTAGGCTTAGGGTTGCTTAACTTCGCTGATTGAATGATATGCGCAATAGCAACTGTGCCACGAGCTCCTCCGTATATTTACAGGTATTACATAGATAGATATTCTATGAATATTGAGCATCGGACGTGGAATAAATTGTCGATTATAAATAAAAGAAGTTATCTTGATGTTTTGCTAAGCCCTTTGGTTTAAAGTTTCCAGTAAAATAGGCGTGCAAGAAGAACAAGGGGAGTTTATAGATCAGGGAACGGTACAAAAAGCCAATTTAAATTCAGATCAAACGTATCTCTGGTTAAGTCCTCGATCAGTCACGCTTCCCCACAATAAATCTCCAGGTACCCACCCTTATACTGCATAAATCAGGTGGATCTTGTTAAAACTTGCAGGGTAAAGAAACGGGAACATTTTCCGCCTTTTTTAAAAAGAAGCTCCCTTTAAAGAGGCTTCCGCGGTTTCATAAATATGCAGATATGGGCCTCACCTGGGCTGAAGCCACCAAATTTAGCCCGACAATTTATCGTAATAGATTTATTGTAAATACGTACACATTGTGCGGTTAAATAGATTTGTGAGGCAGCGTGCTTGTGCATAAGTAGATCGCACCTCGCTCATTTGGCTTTGTGTACGTAGGCCCTTAGTGTAAACCATTCGTTATTATCTGATAATGACTAGGACGTTGCATGCAATAAAAAATATTCGACAATCTAAAATGTTACCGCTCTGCGCGTTGAGGGGCTCTCAATTCTCTAGACGCGTTTTAAGAAACCGCACTTGTGGTCAATAGATGATGAAATATTGAGTTCTTTGCGTCGGTTGATTCTGGTTACCAAACTGAACTTTGTGATAACCACTACAGGTTACTACTTATACCAGACTAGCGGACGTCACGCGGTTTCACCCGCGAAGTTCCCGTTCCCGTGGGAGTATGGTGATAAAATATAGCTTATATTAATCTTTGATAATGTAGCATCCTAATGGCGAAAGATTCTTTAAATCGGTTCTGTACTTTTTGAGCCAATTCGCTACATATATGCATACAAACCTTTCATCTTTAATATACTTATTAGTAGATACACATGAATGTTTGACCAAAAAAAGCATTGGTTTAATAGCAAAATTTTCAGGATCCTTGTATCGTATATGTCAGTCTAACCAATAATATTAAGTTAATAGAGGCTGTCAAACCAAACAATTACAAGACATAACTTTTGAACTATGAAACTTTTTCAAAGTAACAAAAATAAAACCTAAGTAAAATTATGTTTTAAGATTAAAAGTACCTGTTAATTGGTCTGTAATTGTAACAGTAATTGCCATTTTTATGGACATGTCCATGGCATTTCTAAGAGAAACCCTTTTGACCATGACATTTACATGACCATTAATGTCAAATAGAGAAAGGGTTATGTTATATCGTAGAAGGTGACAAAAGCAGGTGGAGAAAACTCAACCTGAAGAATCCGAATTGCACCAAGAACGCTTTCAGTGACATACACCTTATTTGTATGATATATTAAGGTACTAATTGGCGTGAACAGTGCGGTATGTTTAGCAGTACTTGCAATTCATTCTCAATTAAAAACAGAAGTAATAAGGATATACTATCTTATCATTCTTTAATTACTCAAGGCTAACATGAGACTTATCAACTGAATGTATTTCGTATGGATTGCAATTAATATTTAAATAGCTTGAATGAATGAAATTAGCATACATCTTAGCTTACTAACTATAATTATTTAAGTTGCACTAAATCATTCGATTTAATCACTTGCATACTGGTTAGTAAGAACGTCCTAAAAATAACAATTAAAGCACTGAATTATTTTAATTAGGATCTTATTGAGAATAGTTTAGCAATATTTTCTTTCACGAATTTTCATATTAGATATCAGTCTCCTGATTTCGTCTGTATTGATGATAATCTTCAGCTTTCATCATCACCATCATAAGCCACTTCATCTTGTTAGATGATTCAATCATCTTCAACTTACCTACCTATTATAAGGTTTCAGAAATTAAATAAATCAGTCAAATACAATTCCGAAAACGACAATAATCATGTGTTTTCAACTGACGATGGAAAAGTGTTACCAGTTATTTCTAGTTGTACGGTAAACAAATCAACCAATGCAATTCTAAATACCTAGACTATACATAAATAAAGAGATGCGCCAAATTTGTTTACATAGTAGCGATACCATAATGTTATCAGCCAACGAATCAATTCACATTTTTACGATACAGCTTTCCATATATAAAACCATCCCCGTTACGAGAATCAAGCACTATAGACTAACAGAATTATACACAGATTATTTTTAAACATCAATATTCATCAATCAATCGGTATTTGAGCTCCTACGCATTTACCGACGCGTATCTTAAACATTTCATTCAGCACTCCATACAAAATGTACATTATCTCAACCAAACATTACATAACTTTGAAAACGCAGGTGTTAAAAGCGTATTAGGGGTAACAAACAGGCGTTAAGCTTCGGGATTCGGCATACCGTGCCCGGATAAAATGGCGGAAGATTAGTCCTATGCTTTTCATGCTAATACGTCGTACATAATACCATAACTTATTTATAACATTTCCAACTTATTTTTATAATTTTTTAAAACTTGTGACCAAATAGAATTATACTAAAACTCGTTACAGCGTTAAAGAAAACCACAATTTATTATTATGATTTCCAAAACCAAAATAATAGGTCTTAACTTAAGCGTAATAATTCTTGAAATAATTGCGTTTGATTACATTTCAATGTTAATGTTTTCATAAAAAGTAAGGAATTTTAGTTTCGTGACGAAGCTTATCAAGTTGTTTTGTATCGTACATTCTCATAATTGGCCATAATACGCCTCACATTCTAACCTATGTATGAGCTGACTGTACAGGCGTGCCAAGTTATTCTCAGAAACTAATCAATAATGTGAAGAGGTATTGAAAGGAGCAAGTGCTTGTATTTTATACACGCTACCTCCATTGTTCGATTGCTTTTTTATTTTCTGTATCAATTATTATAAAACACCCAGCTGATTTAATTAGGCAGGATTGTTTATTGTTCCAAAGCAGGTTTCTATTTCATTTCTGGTTTTATCTCTATTTGAATTTCAAATTTGGTGACACATCGTTCTATTGTGTGATATGTTTTTGCTAATTTGACAACTAACTGCAACAATTCACATCAAGGTGGTATTCTAGTAGCTTGCGATATTAGTTTGTTTATCCTTTGATAAGAAACTTTGACAATTCTAGTGACGTACCCTAGTTTAGACCGTTTTCGTTAATTCTGCGTGTGCCCGGTCCGGGTGAATTTGCATTTTGCACGCGTGATAAGTGGGCCGGATTACACGGGATTCCCACCATAGCCTCTGTTTGTTCTGAAATAAAGGGCTGTTAAACTTTTTTTAAGGCAATTTGGGTCACCTTCGGAAGGAACGATGAGTGTAAATTTGTTTAAGTAGGCTTATAGCTGACCCGTTTGTTTAAATTACAAGGCTAATTCGTGAACATTTTTATGTGAAACCTTAGAGGTAGCTGCAGGATCTTTATTTGTATTTGTGTCCATAAATAAGTAGAGTAAATGATGTCCAAGGAAGTTGTTCGGTAGTTTTCTATCGCGTGATTAATGCAGACCACCACAACGAACTCCCGGCTGACTTCCAAAATTTCCCCACTAAATCTCCCCTTTCGTTTCGCTTCTTTTGCCAGGCAAGACTTGGCACCGTATTTTATCTCAGTAATGCAAGCGTTGCAAAGCTTGGTAAATAGCAAGCATACATATCCTCTTGGTCTGAGTAAACAACATCTCTTTAAAGGCTTAACCAAGTACAGGGGCCTTACTATAACCTCTTATTGACATAATAGTTTTACTCTTATTATGAGACAGATGTATTTGACGTGTATACATCTGTCACTGTCAAACAACTGAACTAATATTGCAATAAGAGCTCATGGTCGGGCCCCAGTTTACAATTATATAGAAATCTCAACTCCTACGTGTTGATCAAATAAATACTTAGTTAATGATAGCTAATGATTCTTTTGACGAACAAATATACAGAACATCATTAATTTAAAAATAATAACTCTTGTCGGTAGCCGATTCAACTCTTTCCATTCGTCCCCAAATATAGTTGAGTATAATTTTTATTTGTTAATAAAAAACCTTTCTTATGCCAAATCTCTTAAAGGCTGAAATTGTAAATGAGTGCCTTAGAAGTTAACTTAATAAGGAAATCAAAATATAAAGGTCTCTATTGGAATAATAATATACTCAGGGAAACTACTCTACTTCGATTTATAATCTCACCAACTCCGTTGATCTGCATATCGTGAGTCTAATAATAATTATGACGGCTGGATGAAATACTCTGGGCCACTAGATGTCATTAGAGTATTCAAATTAATAAAACCAATATACTTATTTATTGCATTTAAATTATGAATTAATTAATGATACCAGAATCAAGTTTTACCGACATGACATGAGTGAGATAACGTGAAAAGTCCATTAGCGGCAAATTATGTCTTACTTTGTAATGTATTTTTCAAGATGACCTTTTAAGCTTACGTCAGTGTGTATGGAAATTATGTGGAATATGTTTAGGCAACAGAGGAGAACGAGCTACTGTGTGGCTAAAGGAATATATTTACCAAGTCAGTTTTCCAACCTGCTTAACTATTATATAGAAAAATATTTAACCCTATGATAGCTATATTTTGAAATTGTAATAGATGATACAGTAATGTAATAGGTACTTATTGGACATTAGACATTATACCTATCTGGTGGCAAACTATTTTTAAAAATTGTTATGGGTGTTCAAATATAACTTATTCTGTGATTTAAATTAAGGAAATATTTAGATTAGAATAGATTTAAAACTTAAGGATGAAATGTTAAGAGAAATATTTCCATATTTTACCTAACTATTTTGCTAATGCTTTTATTGTCAAAATGTGTACGGCTCCACGCATGCGCCGTGCCGTCGGGCTTGTAAACATCACCGTCGGATAGATACATTTATTATTACAAGAATAAAATCATTATATTAAATTATAGTAGATGCACCTAAGTAATAGGATATAAAAGCCACTTCGTTGAACTTATCATTCAAAGAACGAATGCCCTTTCTATATTTATGGGATTTCGCTTTTAAAGTTGATGGTTAAAAAAAGCAAAAGGTTAATATTTAAATTGGTATTCCATCACAGTTTTAGCTAACCTTAAACATTGAGGCTATATATTTGTTTATTACCTTACTTTAACCTAAACATTGTTCATTTTGAAACAAATGTTTCAAAGGATAGGTACATAATTTATTTTACTGTACCTATTAATGTCAACATGAAGACCCAAAACCTTTACCTTACCAAAAAATGTCAAGTTATCATACTTCTACAACATTAAACTATTATTTTCTATGAATATCCTATTAAAACAGTGCAAAACATACCTTTTAGTACCTACCTTTTTGTCAAATATTTTTCAATCTTATTAGATATTATTTATCTCAAGAAGACATGATTACCACATGATTGTACCCACTATTACTAAAATTAAGTAAATTAAGGAGATTTCCGATAATTCTTTAGTATAATTTAGTCGAACTGAACTTAGCTTGGTATGACGCCACACATCGGCGTCATAACACAACAATCAACATTTCCACTCAAATCTGCATAAAAATGGATAATTTTAACCATCAAAGCCGTGAGCACGTATTTAATCACTGTTTGTTTAATGTAATATACTTAAAAACGTTGTAAAACATGAAAAACTCACATAAACAATACGGAAAACAAGACGCTACGTTTCACGTTAGTTGGCACAGATGGCATTAGCGTCGCGCGATTCAATATGGCGATGAATTACAGCGTGGTGATTGGTCGCCGCGCGCATTGCAGTGAAGTTGGTCGGCGTGTGCGAGCGAGTAAGATTTATGTGTTGTTTTGGCGCCGGTGAAAGACGGAGAATGTGTACTGACTGGGGTACATTTGTATGCCAGTGATTTCCCGACCGGTTTCGTCAGAGGCGTTTACGAAGTGTGCGTATGTGCCGGCTATGTGCTGAGCAGGTAGAGCTACTTATTTAAAATGCTTTGATGTATTGGGCGCCGTAAAACTGCGTGACCAATTAAAAATAATTATGTTATCTTGTTTCAGGTATAGTAAAATGTCAACTCTATTTATGGCATTGAAGATGGCAATACGTACGTATCATTATGAAGACATAAACATGGATTCCTTTCCGAAAAGGTTCACTTTAGATCACAATTAAAAATGATTATAATAATTAGATATTCACCACTTCTCGTGACACAGTAAAGATAAACAATGATATGGGGTTCACTTTACTCAAAAGACCATGACTTTGACTTATGGTTACCAAATAGGTGCTTTATTGCAAGCGGAGTAAAACTCTAAATGCAATAACAACAAACTATTCTCGCTCTGTTTTTTATCAGTTAGTATCAGATAAATTGCCGCTTTATAACATTTGTTTTCATAAAATACTTATTAAGAAAAAAATGCGTAAAAAGAAAGTATATCTGTATTAAATGAGATAAGATAGCTATTTCAAAACATGAGCTGCATCTTGTAATGAACATTGGTATTTACTCAGTGAGATAATTAAAGCACACGTAATGTGTCTATTTTGTCTAGACTGATATTTGCCACACCCAGACGAAACGAGCGGAAGTGAGAATATGTCATGAAAAAAAGCATATATTGCGCACCCAATGGGCTAAGATAAATTTATTTTGTCGTGTAACTAGCAATAAATATGCTAATTCCACACTATAACGTCCGTATGTCGCCTACCAGCTCTACCATTGAAAGAGTGAAAAAGATATCACAAAATTGCACTGCGCATTGCTCTTTTCCGTCATACAACCTTCGAACATTAACACGCCAAAGTTTACTTTGTTACTTTCTGACGTAGGTCGTATTTTTTCTTTCACAATTTATCGAGTTACGTCGTTCTGTTGTCGGTTTGTAGTTTTATCGACCTACGGCTACTACTAACCCAATAAATTTTGGTGTTTCGCTCAGTGAATCCGTTCGCTTAACGAATGCATCGGCCCAGATACGAAAATACAGGATTTGACCGAAGTGATTTATCAACAGAACTATAATGTATCCGAAGAAAGTGCGACCTGCATTCAAGTCATTAACGAAACGGATACCTACAGTACTATCTACGGATTGATTTATTTATCGCAAGTAAGCCGTTTTAGAATTGCAAAATAGCCCGGCCCGGACCAGTCCGCCAACTCGCAATGGATGTCTTAATTAACAAAACACAATTAAAGTATAAATCAAGAGCGCAACTTCATCTGCAAAATGAAAACAATCAAAGCCAATATTTAATTGATGAGCAAACCTTAATTAACTTGTAGTTCGGCGGCGATCCCAAAGCCCCTCGGATAAAAGAAGCCATCTGCATTTCGGTATTCAAATTATTCTCCAAACGTGTTCTCTGCTCTAACCGATGGGCTAGTGGTGAAATCGTTGCATCACACTCACTCGTGCGCATCCAATATACGATAGAGTAGCTCAACCCTTTACATCCGAACTTGGGACTTTAAAGGGCAATATAACATACTCATATGGGTCCAAATAAAGCGAACAAAAAATCAAATCACAAAAGTTTGCCTAAACTAACCTCGTTAAGAGATTTCTGGATAAAAGAATACCGTTTTTCAGTATCGTCACGAATGTGCCGTGGATCGGATAGCTCGATCGCTGTTGCGACAACTACTGATTTTAAAAAGCATTTTTTACTTGAACATACAATACAAGTACGAAGAGAAAGTTTTGGTACACAAGTCAAACAAACGCTGACTTTTTGAGCTATTGTCGCAGAGAAAGTACCTTTTGTTAGAGTTAAAAAGTTTTGTACCTGCAAAAAGGGCATCGCGATGAACGGTTTAGCTTTTTTTAGTTATGGATCTGCGTTCCCAAGGAGCGAATGTGTTTGGTTAAAAAACGTGGTGGTTGGAGCGATGGCGAGACCTGATCATTGGGAACGATAGCGGAGCCAGCGTGAGGTATAAATCCAGCAAATTTTGTGTTGCTTGTAGTACTCGTGATTAGGTACACGATGCGCATGATGAAAGCGAGTTTTCTCCGGGAAAATTAATTGGGATGACGACACATTTGAAAATTTAATCTCCTGCCCGTGTTGATGCCCCGTGTACGGCGTCCGTACAAATTAACGTTGTGAATTTTTTGACGCAATTTGTGTTAGGCAATTTATGGCGTAATATGTAGACGGGCTTGTACGTCACCTACTGGTGAATTAATAATCCGTGTCGCCTAATTTTGTTATGGACCATCCCTGTATTTATACGAGTATTATGTACTACTCCACATGGGTTGAAGAATATCTGTGAGCTTTATTACTTGAAGTTCAGAAGGTTGCTTCTGGAATCTGCATTCACAGGCACTTTAATTACTCATACGCCGACATCAAACAAATGATTACCATCAGAATTTGTTGTATGCGAATTAAGAAATTCTAAATTCGCAAATCCCTTTGTGTACATAGATTTATGCAGTCACTTTTGGCCACCAGTCTATTAGAATACACATACATTGAGTCTCGTATCATGGGATAATGCGTCTCCAGCGGTCTCAAAGAACAACAGGGAACATGTTGAATGTCTACGCACATACAGACACAAAGGAGACGCTTAATTAAACTAGCGAAGCGAGGCAGGCGAAACGTAAGCATTTAATTTATATCCCTGCAGTAAACTCCGCGGCTTCTTCTCTTGTGGTTCAAGTGAAGAAGTTAAGCGAGCTGAAAGGTCAGTTTTTATGCAAAGAAAAAAGTAGGAAATCAATAAGAAAAATGTATATGATTCGACATCAGTTAGATAAAGACTGGATGCGTCTCGGTTTTACAATGAGTCTGAGAATGTAAGCTTTATATCTAGTATCGCGATTCCGCTCATCGCTTCCTTAATAAACCTTGCTCTACATAGTAAAAAAGCGTCTTGCTGAATACAGAATTAGAATAAACTATTTTAATTACAAGTTACGGTCTCCATTGACTCTGCGTACAGAATTAAATACGTGTTCTTCAACTAATTGTACGGATGGAAATAATGAGTTATTCTGTATAGCTACTGTGCGGTTTACCATTGATAGTATGAATGTAATTATAATCTGGTATTTACTGGCGTAGAACCATTGCATAGTTTAAAATTCGTCTGAATTCCAAATATCTTTATGTTTCCAAAAAGTTTAATGAAAATTTTGCCATTGCTTATTTCTCATCTTTTGTATAAATTGTATCTTATCGTATTGTGCTGAGAGCATCATTAAAATGATGCATAAATAGCAACTAACCTAGCATTCCAAGTTAACGTTTCAAATATTGTTTGTTATTCCCAACGGTTGCATTGGTGACCACTACGAGTACAAGTTTAGCATCTTGATTTCCCCACAGCCGAATTTGTGCAAATAAACTGTGAGATAGCATCGTAACCTTATTGTTTAAAATGGATCTTTGTCTACGCATATCTTTGATCATCAACACAGATATATCGTAGATAAAGATGTACCACTTGTGTATATTGAAATAGATTGTGATATTCTCAACAACGATATAAATTAAATTGTCAATATCATAGTTACATAAATTGTTGATTGACTCCTCGTAAATAACAACTTGAACAATAATAAATACGCAATAGTAGTCCCAATGGACACAGTAAATTACAACACCAAATTAAATGAAACGAATCCATTGAACCAGCCGATCGTATATTTAGCTTACACCCATTCAATTCTGTATCAACACCTGGAGAGTAACAATAATCTATATTAGGTATTCGTACGTATTTGGGCAGGTCCGCTGGCCATCCTCTAAATTCCACTAGATCTCAACCTATTCCAACCCTTAATTAAGTCCATACTGGGTAGAGACAACAATGGCCGAGCGATGCGCGCCAAGATATTCAAATATGTCTTAGGCCACTATTATATTGGCCACATTTATTCGCATTCGATTTCTCTGCGAAATGATTTAATGTAAGAAAATATTTTGAAATGGTTTAGAACTAAAATCAATGCTTTTTTTTATTATCACTTTTATTTTCAACTTTCCATGGAAAATTACTAATTGACTCGAATAATAGGCTGAATTTTTGTCCCTTCGGAATGCGTAAGATTTATAACCGTCTAAACATTCAAATACAGCTGCGTACAACATGACTCAAATGGTTTATTTATAGGAGTTACATCTTCGAACATCCAACATTCATAGCACCTGTTTTCTGTATGACTTACGGCATGTCATCGAACCTTACTGGCGTAACAATTGCTTTAGATTTTGGTCGTGATAAAAATCCCTATTCTACATTCAACAATTTTTTAACAAACTTTGCTGTATACATTTTAAAGGCTGGTGTAATTTTCTCGTCGTCCCACAGCCCAAGTTGGTTCCCAATTGGGACATCGATCCCGCATTCTTTACCGCCTGTCTGGCGCTACACGCAACTATATTTTTACTCTATCTCGCTGAAAATAACTTTTTAATGTATTGAATTAATTTATGAACCCGAACATATTTATTTTGTTCCGGTCTAGTCAAGCTTTCAAACTCTCCCTGAAAGTACAAGTACAAAATATAGTCATTTCGATGTGTATAAAAATTCAATGTATTATTAGATTAGTATTGTTTCTTCATTGAATCTAAATAATTTAAACAAACTTTCAGAATTGGGTCTCTAGTATAAACTCTTATTATAAAAAATAACGGGACTAGATGACGTCGTTTTGTAAACTATACCATCTGTGTAGATGTTAAAAAGCATCTACAACATAACCACACTCTTGAATTTTATTTTCATTCTGTTGAGAACATTATACAATTTTGGATACAGGTGTAAAGCTTGAGGGCCTTCGAATTCACAGGTTAATATTTAATGAAAATGTTAGTACCTATCATTATTTTATGGATCATTAATATAAGTAAGTGTATTTCGGTAAGGTTTAATTAATATATTAAAGAACATTGAATACGTTTATATGAAGTAAAATAAACATAGAGTCAATCAAACGCATGTGTGTAAAACGGAATCCAACGGTGCGAGATAAATAATTTAATGTCGCTAGGAAAGGCTTTATTTACCGTGTTCAATGTATAATACTAAACTAAATAAAGATACAGAAGAGCAGATGCACTTGTGTAATAAAAAAAGTCAAGGGAAAACGCGACATGGCTCTTGATTAATTCTTTAAAGGAAACTTGTGCTGCGCTAGCGAACTAGGCTGTCGGCAAGTGCTTTTATACATGCACGGGCATATTATATATCACTCATAAAGTTGTGATATTATCCAGGTCCATACATAATGCATTTCATGACCTTATTCTGAACTTTTTATAATACATATACTAATTGGTTCGAAATATAATTGGATTCACCAGGTGGCGATGTGATCGGACCAAAGAAATACTCCAGTTTTACATATGGCTAAGGTAAAAGTAAAATACTCTCAAGAGTTAGCGCATAAATTGGCCCGTTCGTGATGCAGTACCTCGTTGAATATGTATAGATGCGCTCCCTTCCGTACTTCTCATTTTACTAATAGATTTCTCTTTGATTAAATTTGTATACGTTTTATTCATACGGCCGAGACCACTATTGTTAGCTGCCGGCCGTTTAAATCACCGGTTACGACATCGTGTGTGCCTATTTTGCCTTTAGTTTGTTTTGTATATCTTTAAATTTTTTACGCTAGTGTGCAGGCTTTTAGACCACTGAAAACTTAAGGTATTCACAACCTATGATAGAATAAAATCAATTTATTTATACATCACCATTTAATATATTATGTAGATCATAAATTCGTTACAAACCTATATGATGTTAACAGATGTATAATAAATGACTTTATAATCCAAAGTGGTAGCGATATATTACCATGCCAAATATGAGTAAGGTTGATGATAAGCAAAAATATATTACGGACGTCACCTTTAAATAATTCTTGCCACAGAAAATATTATATACAACCGGTAACCCTTTGGCATTTGGCAGTGGACGAAGTGGAGGTTACATCGAGGAATCAGATATTTATAATGGCTTTATTAAGTCCGGCCAGCGCTGAGCTCACGCCCGGTTATTATTATAATTTAGACGATTGCCTAAAGCTCCGTCCGGTAAATGAAGTCATCTGAATATGGTATCCACCACTTTTTATACCAATAGCGTGTTCGCATATGGAAGACCACATTCTAGTCTTAGCATTTAAATTTATGTGAGAAGAACTAAAAACGGTAAGTAATGACACAATTCGTGAGCCCCAATGTTTTAACATCAATTTATGGGTACATTTTCCGGATAATCAAGTACTTCTTAACGAACTATTTCTGACTTGAAAGCAACTTGATAAAGCTGGGGCAACAAATCATAGCAGTGTTTGTTATGCAAAAATGCAACGAAGATTCCGTGACGCCAAGCCATGTTGGACTTCGTTCATGTTTATTACGTGTTTATACTTTTTGCCCCCTTACACGTGAGCATGGCTCTTTAAACTTTGTAATGAGGGGAAAATTAAAATATAAAACGGCAACCGACAATTTATAGCTGCACGGAGCTTCAAAATTATAAAACCTGATTAAAAATGTACTTATAAAAATAATGATCGAAGTTAATTAACAGTACTTAGTGTCCCGTTACACGTTACGCAACTTCCCAGCAAGAGCCACTAATCTCACGAATGGAAATATTTATGGCAGACTTACCTCATTGGAGACATTAAAAGTTCTGGAAGCTATAACGGCGCAACTCTTACCACTCATTGTTCATTCAGAGTGCGTATATTGGACTTGAAATTTGTAGGCGGCTGCTGAAAAAGTGTCAATTCATCATAGTAAGCCCGGGGCGTAAGGCCGAAGTCCCCGATATAAATCTCACTTCCATACTTTCGCGTGGGGAAAACGACTGGTTTATGAGATCCTTAAGGCTGTATGGATTTGGGAAAATATTTCCTCTGCGTGCTGGCCCCCGACAAATGAAGGAGCATTGGGCACATTAGAATGTGTGAAAGGGCCCATAGGCGTTTTTATTGTTATGCGAAGCAATTCGTTTAAAAGCTAGTGCGTTACGGTAGTACATACGAAGTGCCTATTTGCTAATATTTATTAAGCCAAAGTGGATTCGAGATTGAGTTAAAATAATGATAACGGTTATAGTACCTCGTAAATCACTTATAAGTTGAAGGTAGGTTGAGGTAATCGCAAAATTAGTCCCCTTGTAACGTTTAATAATAGGTAGTTTTAATCACACAGTTGTAGTTCGAGTCACGTGACTAGTGAGCAACTGAAATTATGCTGATAAATTACTGTTCCAATAAAGCTTGCGTGAACTTGCCTTATTTCATCGGATATGTAAGATGACGATTTTAAGTGATTAGAGATCATAATAGGTAATAAATTCATACCTAATTCCATAAATACATAGTAAGGAGCGTGCGTGAGCGGGCTGGGCGCGCCTCATTAGAACAGACCGTCTGCCCCCCCCTCCCTCCGCCCCCTTGCGCCCGCGCACCCGTTTATCCAGCCTCGGCGACATTTCCATTGCCTACCTGGAAAATAGACGTTTTAGGAGACCGCTTATATACACAAAAGATTTCTTCGAGATAAGGTTTATTGTGTGCTAATACCCTGCCACTATCTAGTTACGTATGGCACCCACATTATGCACTCTGTTTTAGATTGCACAATCCGCCTAAGTGGGGGCCAAAGGTGGATGGAATATATAATTTATTTAGTGTGAGAAGAGATCACAGGGAGTACAATCTCGAGCCATATAAGGCACACCAGATAAATGAGAAGGCTGGTGGGCGATGTGATTTGAATTGAATTAATTATGAGGAGAGCGGGACTCGCTCACGAACTTCTGCAGGAAATGCAAACGAGCTAGAAAAATTATGGGATTATAGGACCTTTTCGTCGCTAGTCTGTGGAACATGCGCCTTATCTGGTTACTGAGTTCAATAAACCATGGGACGCTACCGCCTCGCGACTGAATCGTCGAGAATTTATGCGACAAAATAACGCATACAGGTGTCTCCCAGTCGGACGCCCCTCGAGAAACTGCCGATGGGAACTAAATAGGCGAGGGGTCCTTAAGCTGAGCCACTGGAGCGTTAGACACGACCGATGCAGCGATACCGTCAGTACATATCCCAATTACGATTTATTCAGTCTTTAAAAGGGCACCGGTAATGACGTACCACGCGGATGCCTTTTTCTCGCACAATCGAAACCCAATTATTTCTGAAAGTAACTAAGATACCGGTCGGGAGAGAAGCAGAAAGGCGACCCGTAAATCGGAGCTGGATATTTGCAGCGCTCTTGGAATATTAATTATTCTCGGTGATTGTTCTTGCGACCGCGTCATGGTTCATACATGAAGCGCGAACTAGTTTTTTCGAGGTTCCACTCGTCCTCGAATCGTAAATAAAATCGTATTCGTGAAATGTTGAATTTCTGCAGAGCAATATTTTATGTGTTGTCAAATTCTTTTAGGGACCTACCAGGCTATAATATTGCCGCTTCTAATTGCTGATGCTGAAATATTTGCTACTTTGTCAGTTAATTTCTGTGCCTGCGGTTGTTCTACGGGGATGGCGAAAAGTTTGGGTGAATTTTACAAAAGGGCTTTTTTCATCAATCGTCGGGCTGGTTGGTTGGTTGGTAATTGGTCGACTGAGATGCGTCGTGGACAACCATAATTGACGGTGCTATCATTCTGAACTTTTCGTTCGGCCATTCGGGGAAATTCTTAATTGGGCCAGCTTTTGTATGGTTCAATAATGCCGCTGTGATTATAACATGGCCAATTATTAGCAGCTTCTTGATTTTATCGTCTTCTTCCTTTTCGAGATGTTCAATTATTTTATGATTAAAATGTGTAATTGTTGGCATAACGAGGTACTAAATTACCGCATAGCATTGTTGATGATAAACCGATGCATTTTGAATTGTTCACTCATAGGTACCTACTAGTTAAGTAATGTGCTGTGTGTCGATCGTTGTGCTTTCTTTCCAAGAATTTCAAACCAAAGTGAGTTTTTGCGCCTGAATCTGAATAAACTGTTGGAACCGTCGAGCGACTATCCAAAGACGGTATAAGTTTCTTATTGGTTCACAATTAAAGCGTCCTGAAGGTGACCGTGCCATCTTTAAAGGCAAATAAAAAGCGCACGTTCATCGAATACTAAGCGAAAGCAGCTCCACTGAATTTCTGCGCTAAAAAACCTCCATCCGATACTTATCAAGTGTTTGAAATGACACAACCGGATTCCGGGCTTTTGGACATGTACTTTTTTCGGTACGGGAATAAAACTGACGAATTTCTCAATAAGAGAGGGATGAGCGGCGCGCCGTCACGTTCGGGGGACCAGTAGGAGCAGTCGGTATTTGGAGCGGTGCAGCAAAAACTATTGCGGGCCCATTATTATGGCATTTTTGTCGTCTGACGGGGCTCGAGTGGTCGCGGGCTTGCGGGCTGCGGCCATTACTGCGCGGTGGGACGGAATGCCCCCCTCCCCTCCCTGACTCCCCGCACCAACCTCATCCATCTTCGATATGCACATAAAGCGAACCGGCCCCGTAACGGCAGACCCACATTCCCGCTGCTCTTAAATTTATTTATCTCTTTATTAATTCTCAACTTGAATTTTAATGTCCTGTGTGAATTCTCCACTGCATTTGTTTAGAGAAACATGCTTTGGAATAATCTCCAGCTGATGTTGAAGGCGAATACATTTTCATTAATTTAAGTGGCATTAACTCAATATTCATTAATCAAAAACAGCTGTCATTAATCACTGAGATAAGGATGTATAGTCTCGGGAAAACCAGTATAGGTGATGTATTATTAGCTTGCGTGAGTAAAATAATAATTATTAGCTACAAAAATTGAGTTAGCTACGTTCCATAAGTAGCGAAGGAGATTGAGGATCGTAAAGTTAAATTGCTTCATTCTGTAGTTCATTAAAGTCAGTACATGTGATAGTATTATACAAAACTCAATTAATATCACCTGTTGGCTTGACAATGGGATCGATGGCCATGTGAGACATAAACCATTGGGACTGGTTCATGTGGAATGATACCTTTAATGAAGTGACGCGACTGGTCATTACACTTGTATTACTCCGACCGATTCAAATACTATGAGGCGACTGGGACTGCGGACCCAGTACTTCATGGTGCAATTCGTCCGAATCTTCTGGTGTGTATTATCATGTGTTAATTATATTGTAATATTAGATAAGTTACATAGCCTAAATAGTAAACGACATTTTAAATATCACTCTCGCATCACGCGATTAAGAGTACTTTATCTATCTCTTTAATTTTTTGAGTAATCTATCTCTTTGGCAGTATATAATATCATTGCTTTATGAAAACAAATATGAAGAGCATCATTTATTTTTCCGGAAAGAGTAATCTTAGGGGGTATAAAAGTTATTCTAACAGATAAGTATACATCCTTACTATTTAAATGTCGCAGAAATTTTTACCATTGTCTTAATAATAATATATTCGTAGCTACTATCCAGATTATTTATATCTATTTTCCCACACTTAGCCTTTAAATTATGTTTAGATCGACGCATTTATTAAGTAATTATTACCGAAGGTTCATTGGCTGTAATCGCTTACCATTAGGCGTGCTGTATTCTTGATTACCACCTTTGTATAAACTAAAAGTATATCAGCCCACGTGCGCGTTACTCTCGACTAATTCTCAAACCACACAATACGAAAATTAACTTTACTGCTAGTGTATCCTTTGGGAATACAGACACAAAATAAAAACCAACAGAAGGTCAGATCACATACAAACTGAATGATGCGAGACTGTAACGGATGATCGATAACAAGCATGCGTTGGATTCATCGAACGATGTTAGGATTGATTTATTAAAAAAAGATATATAAATTTGATCGATACAGCAAAAGAGCATAGGGGAAAATATCTCGGATTCACTCAAATATGTTTAAGTCCGGAAATATATTAAAACATTGTAAAATTTATCGATACATTGAATTAAATCATATGACAATGAAAATTGGGCAGCAAAAAGTAGAGGGAACATATCGCTTCTTAAAGAATGCGGTCTGGGTGTTTTATGTGTGTGTGCGTTGATCTCTAGTAATGAAGGAAGCAAACCTTCTGGTATATTTATATTTTGCGGTGTGGAGGTGACTCCCGTGACTTATTTACGAGTCTCAAGAGTCGGGGTTGGACTTAGATCGATTGCCCTTATATAAGCTCTCTCGATATATTAATCAATTAGTAATTTAACCTTTGTGAACGATTTAGTGATGTAGGAACAGTTTATTGTTAGTTATGCACTAAATTAAAACGTGTATTATACAAACATACACTTGGAATACGCTATACATATACACCTAGAATCATATCAAATAAAGTCTTCAATATTATTTGAAAGGCGTCACATAACTTTAATGTTTCAATGGAAATAGTTATAAGCGGGAAGTCATGAACTAACTCTACATGCCATCATATGCCTAACTATGAATTATATTTACATTTTCAATGCTCAATTTATTTGTCATGTGTATCGTTTGATGTGCTTTTAATTGCAAGCAACAAGCAAGCTTATTAATGAAGATAATAACCATTTAAACTTTTCGTAAGATTAGACAACTGCTACCCATTTGTATGCGATGAACCTAGCAGTAAAGTCCTACTAATATTATAAACGCGTAAATTTGCCTATGCCTCGAAGTTTGAATATTTGTAACCGTTTCATGCTAAAACTAACGAACGGATTTTAATGGAACTTTTCAAAAATATACCTATTATATATAATACATCAGATTAACGCATAAGTTATATGTTGTAAGCATATTGTGTGAATTATCCAAAAATTATATTCCTGGGGACACCAGATAGTGGGTAATCCCTTATTTCAGATTAAACTGAGAAAATATACTTCTTACGTAATTATTGCCGATTAATTCTCTAATGAAGGCTTCTATGTAAATTACTATTGTCTACGGTCCATGTGACATATCTAATGCCGCTAGATGTTCTAATAGACAACCGGTTAGTCTAATTTGCAACTCGCCTCACCGTTAATTGATCCCTAGGTGTTGCTTTACGATAATTGACACTAAATTGTTCCGGGCATTAATCTCTGCATCAAATTGCTTTGTTAACGGCTGATTGAAGCCAACGTTTGATCAAATGTTGCAACAAATATTGGTACATACTTTATTATTTTTAATTCCGAACGCACATAATCTCTTACAAACCTGAGACCGTGCGGCACGCACTAATTAAGGTTCAACGTGAAACTTCGCTGTGTACCTCCGCCAATAACACATGAACTCGACCACGTGGTATGGCTTCCCCTTCGTCGTCCAGGAATTCAACAACGGGAGGCAAGCTGGAGGCCAAATAATACTGGCTACCTTCATAATTGCGTGTCTAACGCTCCCTACACGTAACACGGCCTTTTATTAGGTGGAAATTCTGTATACGGCACTCAAGCATCGGCTAACGACTATGAACTCTAAACTACTGTTTATTCTCATAAGTCAAATGGAAACAGCGAAGAAATACAAAAAGAGCTATTAAAATAATATTCTCGTAAAAATAACACAGACTATAAAATTTACATCGATGAATAAAAATCGTATTATCGAACAGGCAATGTTTATAATAGTGAATTCCATATTTGATTTTTTATTCGCCTCCATTCGATTGATTTCTTAATCTGTATCCGAGATTCATGAAGCGTGTTTAGTTCTATGATGCTTGGTACGTGATGGGATGTCGTGTTACAACTCATTGTTACTGCTACATTTGATGTAGGTACCTATGTTGTTTATGGTCTATTTATGTCTTTCGACCATTAGTTACAGCGCGTGGTTTCTTAAAATATTCATAGCTCTGTCTATTAGGAAATCTTAGTACGTAGATCTGACAAAATACATATTGTAAACTTTTATATGTGGGAAAAGGCAGACTTTATACTTCTTATAGTCTATAGTTTCGTCTACATTCATACACTTGCGTCTGCGTGCTGCGAATTTGACCTTTGTGCAGAAGATTATTTATTATGTTCTGATAGGTCTTCCTTAGACGCCCTCCACCGATACTTCCACTCATATTCACTCTTTAAATAACAGTCGTTTAATCACCTTTCGACATCTCCAAACCATCAACGTACTGGGGTTCTACCATGATCGATTCAAGCAGTGTGTATTAAGAAGAAGTGTGATCTTTAGTGATGCAAAAAATGAACGTCAAAGTTAAGAAGTTAGGAAGACGTCTCTGCTATAACGATGATAGTAAATGCTCTGTGCAATTCCAGTCGCCGCATAATTATTCATATTTCAAAACACTCACGAAGTACTTTAATTATTTGCGTTGCTGAGTTGAGTACTCGCGAGATATGCAAATAGGTTAGAAAGACACGGGCTTTTTCCCCGTGTATAGATACGTGGGGGTAGACAAGTCGATATCTAGACGCTGGCCGCATACTGTCCCGGCATTGTTCGCTAACAAGCAGGCTAACCGCGCCCCGGCACGACAACGAACCCAGCCCACTTATACTTACCTACTTAGCAAGATACGTAAAAGGAGACATTTCTGCTGCCACTATAATTATATTCGACGACATATTTTATGGAAAGATTCTTTGCTACATTGTACATCCATATTAATATCATAAATGTGTCTATGTCTGTATGTTATCTTTAGACGACTAACAAGCTGAACCGGATTGCTGAAATTTTGTAAATTGTTGTAGATTAAGTCGCGAGTAAAAGCGTCATAATGTAGAGTTAATCGTAGTAGATCATCCATTTGTTTATTATAGAGCCCGATACATCTTCTCGGCATCTTGATTGATAATGGTCAATTTCTAAATTGTGACTGAGTATAACTCAGATATTTTTTTTATAAGGAATTTGGATGTAAAACGGATCTCTAAAACATTGTCTGAACTAACGGAATCTGTCGTAAGACTGTTCAATTTTAACAACTTCCAAGTCCGTAGTCCCTTAAAGTTACCCCCTGCGAAGCCATTTCTCAAATACAGTTAACTTTGAAATAGTTTTATATCGTACAATAGACAATATCGAATTTTAGAAAGCTGACCGTTGCTTGTGCAACTTTCTCCCTTTATCTACAGGACAAAGGTGATTCAAAGTGCATTGTTTAGTTTTTACAAATCGGTCAGAATATCCATTAAAACGGGGACTTTCTAAGATTTTTTACTATTTGTTTTGGATCATTCAAATGGTTTTATGGCCTCATTAGTTTTAATAACCATTTTGTTTTATGAAAGTACTTAAGTTAATGGTAAAAAATGGTTTGCGTCATCTTTTAAATGTTATGACTGGCTGTTTTTTGTTACTTAATTTCTTTTACAAAGGGCATGTCACATCAAATTAAATACTTAAGTATAATAAAATAAATCCCTGATGTTACGGCTTTTTTCACGATACGTAAATAAACACTTTACTATATCATAAAATTCAATTTAAATCCCAAACACACTTGCTAAGATGAAAGCCTACTGTACGCCTAGACAAAATAACATTCTCTCGAGCTTACGCTAATAGAAACGATAACAAAATATTTGGAAATTACGTAAATCAGGCACGTGACATATGTCTGTCTCATACGTTTTGTATCGTTGCCCAGGACGTATAACTATACTATATGTTTGGTAAGTGAGTGTTGTATCATAACCTTAGCTTACATTTCCAGAATCCAATTGAGAAGGCGTGATAATTCCAAAATAACAGCTTTTCACAAAATACATATGAAAGTATATAAGGTAATGCTTAAAAAAAAGCAACTTTTAAATTTTTTCTCTGTCTGTCTGTCCGATTTTAACGGGAATTTCACTGGTATATAGCTAATATTATCAGGAGTAACATAGGCTACAAAACATTAGAGTTTAGCGGATCACTCATTAAATCAATTATATGGGGGTAAAACCGCGGGGCACAGCTAGTATATGAATAAATTGATTAATTTTGACTCTTGAATGTTTGGATAGTGTGAAACAGCCCCTAATACTTCCCAAAAACATCCACGAATTAACACCATGCAAACCCCCTAATCAACTAATGTATAACCATTGTTTAACGTGTCGTACATCTGAGATACGCATCTATACATAGTTAGGTATTAAATTGCCCAGTAACGACATTTACGAGCATATTGGCGCGCACAGGGTGCAACATGCTAGGGCTATCAGTTAGTTACCCCCCAGCTAATTCACCATGACAAATTAACAACGGCTAAATTTAAACCCCCTATATACCTAGTTGTTGCGTATGTATTACGGACGAGTCTTATGCCTAGATGGTATATATGTAAGCTGTAACACAAGGTACGTCAACTTGCTCCTCAACAATCATCACCCAACAACATTCCTCAAACCTATATCTATGAAAATAAAACATTTGTTTTAAAATCACACAAATCACACTCACACTTTAAAATTGATGTGATTCCAAATTAGCAGCTTTTGTTTAAATGCACGTGAAAGTTTACATAGGTACTTATATATATTTTTTTAATAATGAATCTATCTTCTGTCTGTTTGTTCCGGCTAACGGACAGATAGCTGATGTTACAAAAAGTCACTACTATATTTTTTTTTTATTTAAAAAAATATAAGGTTTCCACGAACTTAAGTCCTCGCGTTTGAAATCGCAGGGCACTTATTTTTAAGAAGGACAAAAATAATCTAGTTTGCATTTCGTGTTTGTTAAATTACATTGTTGCTAAGTATGAAGCAAACGTGTCCCTGCAAATGCCATTGTTCGTAGCTATACGATGACGTTGAAGTCTTTTTAAGGTCATTGATCCTGCTGGTGGGGTCTACGGCGTAGGCACAAGAGTATTACGAAGATTAAGGATTATTCCATATATATGTTTTTTGATATTTTTTTATGGAAATCAATTGGATTGTATGTAAACTATTTTACCGCGTTGCCCCGTGATTTTGTAATATTTTTTGTAATCGTTCTGACTGTACTTTGTCATTTTAAATGTAAATAGATTCCATGTATTCTGAAAAGACTTATATAATATTTAGATAAAATTCCCATTTATTATAATACCTACAATAATTTTTTAGCCATTAATTTGGTATGCCTACGTTTTGAAATTTTTTTAAATCTTAAGTTAATCCCGATTTAAACTATCCCATAATACGGTGATATGGTAAGTTCCTCTATCAACATATAGCCAAATATGGTAAAGCTCGCTTTCTACATAACCCTTAGAACTCGGACATGAAAGGAATATTGAGTCTAGCGGTAAAATGCGAGCTGGATAACAGTGTTATTCTGTAAGGATTTCAAAAAAGAATTTGCTGTAATTTTTTGCAGGATACTATGAGAATGCCTTATAAACAGTAGGACTCGAATTTGTTAACTTAGAGCGGAATGCGTTTCGAGATAATGTTACAGAATAGCACTTCTGAACTTGACTTATCAATCGTGTGTGGGGTTAATGGGCAGACCGCTTAGTCGTGCCTTTGGTAATTACTTCCTTTCCCCAGATAGCTACTATCGTGGGTTTTTGTTTTATGTAAGAAGTTCCGTCATTTATTTTTGGAATATGACTACATTTTTATTTAGAATAAAGTATACATTGTTTTCGTAGGTTATTCAATTTCCTGAAATATTGATGTATTTTTTGCGTTCGTATTTATTCTTCTACTGTCATGGTTCTGTGGTAGGTTTAAGACGTCGAGGTCCCGAGGTCTTGAGTTTGATTTCAAGACCGAGTTATCATATAACAATTTGTTGATTTGTTACGTCAATGTTGAAGATTATAAATATATCACGTGATAATAAAAATATTATCTCAAATGTTTAGTTCGTAATGTTCTACGTAACTAATAACGGTTGTTTAAACAATTTACCTGTAGTCCCTCTTTATCAGCTCTATCAGAGGTTAAAACAGGCCAGGTTAGACGTACAGCTTCTGAAGTCCATATCTCATATCGGCATTGTGCGCGCGCGCTGATTCATGGCACAGCGGCTTTGGATATTGTGAGCTAAATCTTTGTTAACATTACCTTTCATATGCTACATGCTTTTGGATTTGAATTGAGTACTTACTTATCTTGTTCCAGATATGAAATTATATGACGGTATTTTGAAGAAAATATTTTATTTATTTTTGTTGAAATACGCGTGAATATTTCATTTAAAATTTGTTGATATTATAATATACGTCTAATTAAAAAGGTCACTCATAATATGTATATAGTATGTATGTATGTACGTATATTTTTTCTTGTTAGTTCTTCTCTAAATGCAAATTTTTGAACAAGCGGTAATTTCTACGACATTGCCTATGCTTTATCAGAGCGTAATCTACATATATAATATATAAGAATATTTTCATAATTTTTCTCAGCTTCTGAATTGGCAAGAAGCATAGGCAAATCCCAAAAATCAAAGCACTGTAAACAAAACAAAGGCGTTTTCTGTTTTGATGTACAATTAAATATATGTCTAAGATCTTTATATATCATGAAATGTGTTCTGAAATCTCCAGCCAAGAAGACCTTTGCCCCCATTTTCATCATTCTTTCACAAGTCCAAGCTCGAATGATATACCGCCTCGTTCTATCGAATTAAAGCAAAGTTTAATTACACAATTAGGGCAATTTGCCAAATAAATGGGTTATATGACTCTAGATTGCGCTAGAAGGAGTGTGTTAAAATAAATTTATTGCGGCGATAAACTTATTATGAAATTTTGTCATGATGTCACATTATACAGAATGTGCCAAATGAAGCGATGCCAAATACTTAATTGTATCCTAGCATTAAAAAATAGCATTCGTAAACCACACCACCGACTTTACTGGTGGTTGAAAAACAAAATTGAAAAATCTTATACCTAACTATACTAATATTATAAAGCTGCAGAGCTTATTAGTTTGAACGCGCTAATTACAGGAATTTCTGGTTCGATTTCAAAAAAATCTTTCAGTGTTGGATAGTCCATTTATCGAGGAAGGTTATAGGATATATTTTATTTTCACAAAAATTAGGGATCCCTATGAGAATTGCGATTTTGTAACCGAAGGTGTAAAATCGAGAATGTATTTATGCGTGTTTTGCAAAAAATATTGACAAAATTATGTAGTACGGGTTTGTAGGTCTTATTAAGATGTACAAAAAACTCTGCGAGAGCACATATCTAAGTATCGTAGTATGTCAAAATAACCGTTTTTATGTTCATAAATAATATTAAATAGTCTGATGTAAGAAACTACGTTAAATTTGTATCCTAATATTAATATTATATAAAGCTAAATATACGCGGGTGAAACCGTGGGGCATAGCTAGTGAATAAAATCTTGACTTTCATTTGACGTAATTGTGCACACAGCCTTTTTATTGCCAACCATGAGACGCTCAATGCAATTTAATTCTAATTGCCTTCAACTAAGACTCAAACTATAGTCTAAAGCTCTTAAAGCCAACGTTGGCGGTCTAGCGAGCTATCTCCAATCTCCGTTTGTCCAATAACCGGTGACGTAGAGACAGACGGGTCTTAACAAACGTTGTTGATCTGAACTATTGTCCACCACACATGCTTTATTTACGAAGCAAAGCTATAGGTCTTAAATATTGTTGGATTTTAGGCTAGTGTCAGCACTTATTTGAAACGGAACTTTTTTCCAATCTATCCAATGAAGCTATGTCACAACTATGACGTCACAATAATCACCAAATGTCATGAGTGCGAATTAACTTAGAGTAGCCCAGGAAGAGAAAATTGTTTCATGGATTACATGATTCAATGTATTATAAGTTAATTACCGTTTCTAGCCAACCTCTTTAATTTACCGGGATCCTATATGTTGACCAGGGATATAGTCATTTCGGAGATTAGCCTATACAAACAGAAACAAAAAATCGACCTCTACAGTTTTATTATTTATATAGATTAAATATAAAGATAGATGTTTTACATAAATAAACTTAAATAGTAAACACATTGAATAATATAACAGCTTCCGACTAGACATGTGACTGATATAAACACTAGGGCAGTTAAAAAATAGCGTTGTTTCATCAACAAATTCCGCTTGTTTGTTCGCTTTCCGCGGCGCGGTGATATTCGCATAAATCGAGCGAAAGAGCCAAATTGCAGGCCACGGTTCACGCACACCACTCGACTAAAAATTGCGATTCACAAACAAATATTGCATGAGTACTCGTTGTTTACCGCAGCTTTTATTGTTTTATCACTTTAACTAACCTATGTAACTGCTTAATAGCCCTATTCTCGTATTCAGCACGAACATTCACGAAAAGTTTTAGTGCACCATATTAATTATTTCCCCTCATGACATTACATGTCTATACATCTTCTATATAGATGAATACAATTGAAGTGTCTGTTCGTAATTCGCAATTAACAGCTTTTCAATTAATGGATATGAAAGTATACAGGGTACAGACATAAAAAAAACAAGCATATTTTTTTTTGTCTATCTGTCTCTTTGTTTCGACTAATCTCTGAAACGATTAAATCGGGCTACGGAATTCACTAGCAGATATGTGATGTTTCGAGGAATAACATAGGCTACTTTTATTTAGTTAACATTTTAGGGTCCCGCGAAATAAAGCATGAAACTAACTTTACGCTGGTGAAACGGACGGCAGTGTACATTCTGATAATGATTATATAGGTAAGGTATTGTATATGAAAACAATACGTATTACTACTGAATTTAGACAATAAGTGTGGTTTAAAAGTTACTGTTTCATTCCACTCCGCACCGTCGAATTAATCCCTCAAAGCTTTGCAGTAGCGGAACGCGGTGATATACGGCAAAACTAATGCCACACGATTGCATTACGATGCAAACTTTTTCAGTAACTGCCGTAGCGCGTAAATCGAATAAATCGTAGAGCTTTTTTTCAGTGGTCGCATTCGACTCGATAATGAGTCCGTGAAAGACTGACGTTATTAGTTTACCGAATAGAAATGTTGAATTTTCACCTGCGCTTTGTACCGATGCGTATGAATGAATTGCGCTCAAAGCTTGTGCACGGTAAATTTAACGTTATAAACGTTGTTGCCAAACCGAGTAAGCAGAATCTGTATTGCGTACATACGAGATATCCATTCGTGTTTGTACATACGTATAGATTCCCTTATGATGATTTAGTGTTGTACGCGACACTGCAGGATGGATTTACCGGCGCATGAACGGATTATGTGGGCGAGAGCAAACATGGGGCAGCGTGCGCCATATTGTGATATACTGCTACTTTTGATTCGCGGCTTTATCACCGCTTTCTAAAAAGGGCCAGATGTAAATGGCAATTGTGGAACACTACATTTATTTATACCGGATAAGTATAGATTTATTTCTACAGTTGTAGTGACCGTGTTTGACCACACGTAAGTACTATACTTATTTTTATTATTTGTGTATATACCGATGAAGGAATACAAATTGATAACAGAGTGATTTGGGATCATATACCTACAGATAAACAAAATTGTAGCGTCTGTTTGTAATTCCAAATGCAAACAATGTTTAAATATTTTCTCTGACTGAAGAGCCGTGGTGGCCTTGGGGTTTGAGCAGTTGCCTGCTACGCAAGCGACGCAAGTTCGAAACCCAGCGGGGCCTGTACCAATGAGTTTTTCTAAAAAACTTGTGTACAGTGATTTCACACCACCTGTGAGGAAACCTGCATATTTCTGCGAAGTAATTCAATGACGTATGTAAAGTGTCTGAGACGGCGATGGACTCACCATCTGTCACGTTGGCACTTAATCATCTTCGGTGAAAAGTGGGTGTTGTGATTAAAACACCTCTGCCTACCCCTTCGGGGAATACAGGCGTGAGCATATGTATGTATGTTTCTCTGTCTGTCTGTATGGCACATTCAGTGGCAGATAGCAGGTGCTATAAAGAGTAACTAAGGCTAAAGAAATAGGGTTTTGCGAGCCACCCATGAAATAAATTCTACATATGCTTGCAGTTACTCCTTAAAAAATATTTGTGAAGAGAATAAACAGCAAAGATGTGTTCCATAACAAACCTGAAACTCCCTGTCAGCCTTTTGTTTTCCCCAGAGGATTTTACTCAGAGTCCGAAATAAATAAGATAGACAATATATCATATACGCCCATTTCTTCTGTACTACAAAACAAGGGGGCGGGGGAGGCCGGGGAATTATGACAAATCATGCATTAAACATAGGGAATAAATGTTTTCTTATCACGTACCTATTCTTGTTTTGATATTAGTTTTCCTTTATCTTTATTGACACAGGTTTCGGAAGGGAAACATTTATTGCTGTAGCGGTGAGTTCATAGCTGTTATGTTTATTATTTTACAAATGTCAATTTTGACTTCTTCTCCTGACAGCCTTACATTTGTAAACGGTAGTAAATTAAACTAAGTTATCGTAAAAGAAATGACGTTCAATGAGTGTTCCAAGTGTCCGATATGATATGATTTGATTTGATTTGACTACCTACATCTATATCTATATAGATAAATAAAATTGAAGTGTCCATTTGCAATTCCAAATTAACAGCTTTTCACTATATGCACGGTATAGACATAAAAATACTATTTGTAAAAAAATATCTGTTTGTCTGTCTGTTTTTCCGAGTGATCTCTGAAACAGCTGCATCGATTTTAACGAGACTTACAGTGACATATAGTAAATGATACAAGGAGGAACTTAGGCTACCTTGATTTAAAAAAAAATAGTGATCGGCGGGCCTGTCACGAAATTAAGTCTAAATGATACAGATAAGAAATTCATAGACGCACTTATTTAAAATACCTGAGAGACAGATATATCATAGTGAAAAATGTGTAGCCTATGCCTTTTCAGGGATCCTTCTAGGAAGGTATAAAGATCTCATACAATATTGCTACAAAACTTCTCATAAGTAATATTGAGTTGAATTTGTAAGCTCTTCATAGTATTCATGTTTAATTCAATGTTGTATTTAGTGCAGTATTTAGTCGCGTTCTGCCTTTGTTGCCTTAAATCCTGGATGAAACTGTCTCCTTGCAGTGCTTAAGGCAACAGTGAGATGTTTATTTATAATGCTGGTTTAAGATGTCGGTTGAAATCTTAGTGTTTCTTCAGTTCACCAGGGTTTTTATTATCTACTAGTTATGCCAAAATTAGCTATCCGACAGTGAAATCCCGTTAAAATCGGTCCAGCCTTTTCGGAGATTAGCAAACACAGACAAACAGACATACATACAGAGCAGAGTTTTAATAATTGGTATTTTTATGTCCGTACCTTGTTACCTTCATATGCGTTTGGTCTAAAGGTGTAATTTTGGAATTATAAACAGACACTTCAAGTTTATTTATCTGTATCGAATAGATGTATAGATAGCCTTCCAATGTGTAGTATTCTATAGAATCGTTTTTATGAAATTTTACATAATTAACTATCTACTCCCTAATGACTGTAATGACTGGTTTAAATTTCTAAATCAGAATTATTGGATACCCTCTACTACCTCTTCTGTTAACAAATATAAATATTACATAATATGTACGGTTATATTTATATAAGACTTTACACATAAAATAAGGATATTAATTAATTTTACCGGAATATTACATTTCATGAGAGTGGAACTTGGCATTTCAAAACAACGAACTCGAAACCGCAAGTATAAACATACGCCTTAGCAAACTGGCGTTCAGAATATATCTTTGAAACTAAGTTAAAATGGTAACCAGAATTTTGATAAGTTACATAAGCAAGCATTGTATCTTAGCTTTATCCCCGCCAAGATTTAAGTTAGTCGTCAGACACTGCGGCGCTGTGGTTTCTTACTTAAGTCTAACTTAAGTTACAATGCTACGCCCAACTTGGGTTGCCGAAGCTTTTGAATACCAACTGCTTCAGGTGACTTTCTGTCGTTTAAAATTTTCGGTAGCATTTCGAAAAGCTCGCGGATTTAAACTTTAAGAATTCCAAATGCTACTAGGCGTTCCGAGATGTTACCGTTTGTTACAAACTTCTGTTCTCGCTGTATTCTGGGACCTTACCGTGAGCTCTTATTGCCATAATAGTTTTACTCTTATTATGAGACAGATTTATTTGACGTGTATACATCTGTCACTGTCATACAACTGTAATAACTCATGGTCAGGTCCTGCATCAACGTATGTTATGCAAGACAGAGTAACATTACATGCCTTCAGTAGCCATTAAGTTAAGGAACTTTTCACGAAAATTCATGAAACGACGGAATAAGTAAAATTTCCGTATTTTAAAAGACATCAGGCTTATCAACAATCAAGCCCATAAGCCCAGAAAATAGGGAAGGTTTATCAAAATTACATAAGTACGATACACTGTAACTTTAATTACGACGCAATCACGAAACATGAATATTATTTAAGCATCTAATAAGTAAATTCATACTTACTTCATATACTTATAGACAAAAACAATATAATGTTTCTTTCTTAAATTAATGTATATAAAGTCGCATTTGGCATATCAAGTTTATACCACTTGGTAGAGAAGAAAAACTTATTGAATGAAAAAAACGTAGCAAACCTCAAGCAGTCTGTTAGTGTGATTGCTAAATAACATAGTATTACCTAATAGCCCAGTAATGCAATACTTGGTTGCAATGATATCTTGTGTCAACAGTTTTGTTGCTTTCCGAGTAATAGCTGACCACGGAGAGACCATCAATTTAATAAACCCTTGCGAATCGCAGCTCCACGATTTTATTTCAACTTGCACTTTATAGTGTTCACAGAAATTGCTGGTACGGTGCGCAGGTACAAGCTCGTGAGAGCAGAAAATAATTTTGAGTTATTTTAATTTCACACAGTTAAATTAATAACTTAACTTAAATCTAGTAAAATAAAAGTCAAAAACAGTATTTAAATTTGAGTTAGATATTTTTTTTATCAATTATGAAACTGTTATTTAAAATATAATACTGTATTAAATATTAAGTCACCTTTCATATTTTTAGTATTTTACTTATAATATGTTCCGAATTGTAATCATACTGAAAAATATAGAATAATATAGTTGATAAACCTCATACCTACCTCAGATTTTCAGAGCATCATAAAAATACACAAAATATTGTCAAAAAATGCCTACTCATATAAATACAAAAATAACTCGCGATCGTACCATAACACATATTTATACGCAAGCCCATCAAATATATAATTTTGTGTGAGTAAGCAATGTCGTTGCTGTCTCTACTTTATCGTGATGCTCTGTAATGACATGATATCGAGTATACTATCGATATACGATTCGATTTTATGTACGCTAAATCGCAAATTGTCGATTCAACCCATCAGACACTTTAGACCCTAGAATTTCTGTTGGTCTCTAATAGATGGCTGCAGGGGTGATAATACAGTAGCACATTGTATTATTATATAAGTAAGGATTAAATTACTGCATTGGGTTGACGGACTTACCATTTACCTCATTGACGATAATGTTTTGTGGTAAGTGACTTTATGTCAAACATTATTTATGACGGATATCTCTTATGTTAATTGATGCAGGGTAAATTCAACAGTTTCATTGACATTAAATTTCTAGACAAAAAATAAATGAAAACAAATGGCTACATTGAAGACACTTCTTAAGATTAATACCTGTCGGTTTTATTATCATAATATATGGAGGATTTCAAAATAAAGGAAAACATTAATGTTTTGCTTCAAAATGTCGAAATACAAAACAGCATCATTATTCATCTCGGTAGTCAAAACTCGCTATAATTTTACACCCTCAGAACAAAAAGGCAATTTTTCAAAAACTGTGAATTGAAAAGATCCTTTTTATAAATTTTAGTACAAAGGAAATATTTTTATGTATTTCGCACGCGGTCGATGCGATACGGTTGATGTTGGCAATGTATCTTTAATTTAGTCGGGTATTATAAGACAAGGCGCTCAGTAGAGAAAGCGGGGGATAATATATCAAAGTTTGACAGTTACAAGCCCTGGGCAATATGGCGACCAAGCCACCCAATGAGGCACTGCCCCGTCACGCGGCGCTCCGCTCCTAACTTAGATACATTAATCACTCGTGATTTATCGGGGAAGGAGTGACACATTTTATATTCTATTTTCGAAAACTAACGAGTTTTTCAAAATGGAGTCCGCCTGAGAGATCGCAACAGCTGCATCTTGTTAGCGTACATCCAACACGCTTTGTTAATATTATTTGCGTGAATGAATACTTGTACTTTCTGTAACGCGCCCCTAGTGTTTATTAGATATAGACATTATTCACGGAATATTGAGCAAATTATACGGTACACGATCTTGCATTTAATATCAGTCCATTATTGATTTATAGTGCCGTATGTTTGACTAACAGCTGATATATTCATCATATTAATGGTTCTCTAGCTCTGTACGTCATTTGACTGGGCGCATGTCACTGTTAAAATGTGGTCTGAAATTGATTTTTAAATAACACGGGCCCACCCCTTGGAGAGATAGTGAGGCTTTCCCGTGTCACATACGTCAGAGTTTAGCCTAATCTCATGGGGACGTCCAATTTTTATTGCGTTCAACCCTGATCTATGGGCTAATATCGGTCCGATATATCGAGAAGATATCAAAAGGGCTCAAATATTGTATCGGGGTTCAATCGATTTGAGATAAAACATCTACTGACGATGTGGCGATGAATAATAAAGTCAGGTAAAAAATATACATTATTGCAACAATTCGTAACCGGCTACTGAAGCTTTTTGATCGTTTGTAAGTTTAAGGGTTAGACTAGCGCGCTACCAACCTTATAAAGAATGGAATGTGTAATAACATACTGATAACTAACTAGTATAGTGCCTCCACTTACCTCCATGGAATCCAAAATACCCTATGGTGGCATTATTTGGCTCGGTCGGGCAGCTACGAATTTCCTAAGTACCACTGTCAAAATATTTAATGAACTCCTTAAGAGAGTCCATAAGCTTTGCCTTGAATTCTAGTGTAACCTACCCTATATCCTAGGTCCATAAATATTTGTAATAACGACCGGACCTTATGTACGAACAGTATACATTTTAAACATAGGTATGAAATAATCTTCTAGAAGGACACTGATATTAAAATCTTGTTGAAGTCGCCATGTTGCGCGCAAAATAATAATTCATAATGTGCGCAGTAAACGCCTTCTGAGAGCGAATTTTTGAAGTAATTTTCTTACGCAATTACTTTAATAGCTGTCTTCGGATCATAATATATAATATGCACCTTATATGCACGTATCAAAACCTTCGATACAGGTAATTCAGCGGACATATTGTATACTTACGTTAAAGCATAATTTTAGTCCTTGCATACATGTACTGACATATTTACATTAGTAATGTTAGGGTTCCTATGTAGTTTAAATTTAAGCGTATCATTTTTTAAACATAGTTTTTTTTAAACTGGTTTATTTGCCTACTCATGTGATCGCCGTTGTTGGCATTTTTATATCAAATTAATCCCTCGATATCCAGACACACAATACCCATTTATTGCACTATTAATTTTATAATTTAATAACTCCACTGAGTACCTAAGGATCCGCCCCTAGTAGGTACGATATGGGAACTAAGATGAAGTATCCAATTAATGAGTAAGAAATTGAAACTTATTAAAGGGGTGTACTTAAAGCGCGAGGCAGTAAGTACCTACTGCAGATAATCTTAGCGAACGATTATTGCTTTATGAAGGCTCAGGTTATTATATAATGTTCCAAGTGAATCTGCTTCTAAACGAAACATAAGGATTCGACACCTTAGGTGAGAACATGAGCAGTTTAATATGAAGAGTTTACAGGAGGGTAAAATGTCGCCGCATTCTTATAATTTAGTTCCTAGTAAAGGTTGCCCTACAACATATTAAAAAAAATCTAATTGTATAAAATTTTCCTGAATATTTTAACGCCCTCATAATTTTACGTTTTTAAGTACAGAAGGCATGTATGCGTCATTTAATAACAATCTCGTAAGAATGATCCTTGAAAGTGCATCACATATTTAAACTTAATTTTTAATTAATTGTGTACTATGGCCTTACTCTGATACGCGGGTAGAGATTGCATAAAAAGCCTTTGACTCTGCGATCGATCGATACTTACGAGTACGTCTTTTCATTTTCAACCTTTGAGTCAATTAAGCTCCGCTGTAAGCGCGAGTACGAGCACTAATGTATTATTCATATTGTGTTTGAGATAACAAGCAGCCTCTTAAGTCGATACACATCTAGACTGATTGGAAGTCTGCACGGCAGATAGTGGGAAAGTCGGTGCCTTGGAAAATACGTTAAATTTGAACGGTAATAGATACATTCTGGGCTCCTAATGTTTAATGTATGTTCGGGGTTTTCCGTGTGAGCCGTACTTGTTGGCGAATCACGCGTATTTTCACCAATAAATATCGTATAAGTATCGCAAAATTTGCGTAGACAACAGTTTGAAGGCGAACAGAAATGTATTACCTTAAAAAAACTGAATACCAAAACCAAATTTATGTCCTTTTTGTTAATCAACAAATTGAATCAAATCAAATCAATTTTTATTCACACAACACTATATAAGTGACACTTGGAACACTCATTAAATGTCATTTCTCTTACCGTAACTTAGGTAACTATTCAAATGTAAGCCCGTCAGGAGGAGAAACGGTGAAACTCCCCGGTTTTTTTTTTACATGTGTACCTTTTTTATAGATAGGGTTGTTTTAGTACAATTTAATAGAAGGGTGAGCATCTCATTGCCATGCTTGGCTATCATCAATATACTCAGGTACACTAATTACTAAAAAAGCGAGACATAAAATCGTACTTATTAGAAATATTAAGTTATTACATTCATATTTTTTTGCACACTGTACTCCTTTAATTACACCCGAGTATTGATACAGTATCACACTTGGTTTTATTTCAAGATAACTCAGGTATTATATATAAATGAATCCCGCGACTAACCAATGGTATATTGGAATGCTTATGTAATTTATAATCGGTGAGCATGATTGTAGGGACCACCCAAGTCGAACGTTCCACCACCTACCGAATACCGTACGCATGTATCCAGTACATACCCTTGGGCAAGGTAACCGGATTCTTTTCATACCAATTTTGTAATTTGCATTAAAAATTTGACCGATTATATTTGGCTGGTAATAAGGAAATTCGCGAAAAAGCCATTATTATTCCAACCCATACCAATCGCGATGTAATGAGATGTTAATTTCACTGAAAATAAATTATTCCAACTGGTTTTAGGGAATCCGTCGTCGAGACTGGAATATCGTGCATCATGAATATATAATTTTTTGATGTTCGACATTTTATATACTTGCTCTTAACTGTTTTTATATACTTTAGTGTATCTTTAGTACATACATATACTATTTAGACGTATTTTAACATTATCGCTTCATTCTCGAGAGATGTTTGGTATCAATACATATTTCACATAAATTAAATTGAAGTGTCTATTTGTAATTTCAAATTAACAGCTTTTTACGGCAGAAACTATGTACGGTAATCACATAAAGAACCTTTTTCTTTTTTCAACCAAGATTTTTTTTCTTTGTCTATGAATCTGTCTGTCTGTTTCAGCTAATCTTCGAAACGACCGGAGCGATTTTAACGGCAATTTCACTAGCAGATAGCTCAAGGACATACAGGCAGTAACTTAGGCATAGTTTAAAAATAATTAGGGTTCCTAAAGTCTACGTGCGTAAACCGAAATAGATGATAGTCCTGCTTATATCTTTGACAATGTTTTATATATTGCTATATAGATACTATAATTTTATGTAAGCGACATTTTCTAAACCTATATTCAAGGAGAAAATGATTACTTGCAAGCTGGACAAGTCCTAGGCACAATTAGTGACTGGTAGAACACGTCTATCTCTAGCACAGCCAAACACCGTGTTATCTTAATTCGACTCATTAGGCCCCGCGCTCAAATAACTACTTTACATAATTTTATCGAAGAAAATTGTGCGCGTGGGCACACATGTAGACGTGATCCATTTTAATGCGACCCTTCCTTAGAAATATGCTAACACAATTGCCTTCGCATTACAGCCTACACGAGAGCTAGATCTTACACAATTTTAATGGTGAAGAAAACATAGTGAAGAAACCTGCATTATGTTGTATGTGTTCGTGACGCGGTTCCCGTTCCATTAGGAGTACGGGGACAGCCAATTTTACTCGCTGATAATGTAGGTAAACATTGCTGAAAGATTTTTTAAGATTCGTCCAGTAGTTTCGAAGCCTATTCCATGCAAACAAGCAAACAATCAAATCTTTCCTCTCTATAATTATCATAAACTAGCATAGATTATCTGAGATACGGCAGTAAACTCATCATCTGTTACATTAACACCTAATTATTCAGTGAAAAGTGGGTGTTTTAAAAACCTCTGCCCATCCCTTCGGATGTCTTGTCGTGAAGTTATTATCTTATTACCAGTATTACTTATGTCAAGCTGTGTAATATTGTAAGCCCCCGCAACGCATCCGACCACATGTTTTCAGATATCGAAGAAAAAACACTCAAAAGCATCCGATCCGCTCAAACAACAGTCGTAAATCAACTGAAAAGTTTAACGAATTAGGAACAATTAAAACATGGAAGCAAACAACAGTTGTTGCAAATTTCCCCCGCAATTGCGAGACCATTGTGAGTTACGGCCGGTTTACAACCTATAGATCTTAGTCCAAAATTTCTTTACGACTAATATAACTTGCGCAATCCTTTTGTCGCCCGCTGGGGGAGATGGGCAAGTTTCTTTTGTTTTCGACACGTGTTGGGCAACGGGTTGCGCCGACACTTGAACCGAAGGAACCTTAAGAAATACTTTGTCTCCGACCGACCGATTTCCTTGGAAGCGACTCGCAGTCTTTTTGCTCTCCTGTGGCATATTTGGCAGTGAGATTAGTGTAATTTTCCTCGTGGAAAAAATGCAAGCTTACCTTTCAGAGAGCGCAAATTCGTTAAACTTGTTTCAAGTTGACCGCCGCGGGCTTCTCTCGAATGCAATCAAGATCGAATTGAGATCATACTGTCATGGCTTTATTATTGTCCTCAGTCATGTTTTGGTTATTTTTCTCCGTGCATTCATTACCGCGCTTTAATTCGGGTATGTTTTTTGCGTCATAATTTAACTTATCATTCGAGTGTAACTGCAATTTAAAAGTGCCGTTACGGTGCCAAATTATGTTTAAGTACCTATGTGCGTCCATATTTTTGGTTAAAGAACCCTGGTTCCCGATCGTCACGCCCTTACCGGAACACGTACCGTTTGCACAGATGATATTTTTGAGATTTGTGTATGACGGAAGCATCCGGCATCATTATATAGATATTAAGGCGATGGAGTGACTTTTTTTCGCTGGGCCACAGACCCCGCCCAGTGCCTTAATGAAGCCATTTGTGTCATGTTTATTGCTTTTACGACGTACTCTGGATTTTGAGGTGAATTTACGGCAAATTGACACCAAAATTATGGTAGCCCTAATTAGTCGTCACGTGTGGTGGTGTCGAGTCAAATTACAATTTGCAGTATTTTTATATGAAAATGTGCAACTTGAATTCACTTATTTCGTGCTATTTTCATTTTAAGTGTGGACACAAAGTTCTTGAACGCATTTGAACTGTCACTTATTATGAAGATGACATATGTTTATATTCTTAAATTCAGTCTGAAAAAGTTTTATAAATAACTTATTTCTTACTTCAATAAAATACTTCTAGTTCGACAAACGGTCCAAAGTTTTGGTTCCAATTTGATTTTTTTGACATCTAAACAAAGAAGGTCTGTTTCATCATGGCGGCGGTTGGATTCATTCAAAATTAATTATTTTTATTGAGGAATTCAACGAATATTCAATAGTTGTTTACTAAGTATTTGTACGTATAATAGGTAAGCACCCAATAAATCCGAATATCTCGTCTGAACAGTTAATAAACATAAATAAAACTGCAAGTTAATCTCCGAACGCAACACAATAGGACACCCCCAGTTTACCAGCAGGAAGGCTTTCACGGCTTAGGCAATTAGCGTCACTCAATTAACCACTACCTCCTAGAGGCTCCGAGGAATTTTGTTCATTATTAAAAAGGCTGCACTTAACTTGTGGTTAAGTAAGGCTTAAATTACATGTAAGAGGATGATAAAGTTCTTAAGAATGCGTTAAGTTAAATTTCGTTACTTATAATATGATACATCACTGGACAGATTATTACATAGTTTAGCTTTTATCTATCTCTTAATGTGCAACACAAGTTTCTGCTTAGAACGTTTTTGTGATAAAATATAGCCCGGAGATTTCATAAGGTTCAAGTAAACAAGGTAGCTAGTTTTTTTTTCTCAAATATTTATCGTAGGGGATGTACAGAGAGATATTTAACGCTGGGAATGTATTTATTCAACTACTAAAATACATATCTAATAAGTACATCTGAGATATTAAGGTTCTCTCGCACATGCGAAGAAAAACTTGTCAAAAAAGGGCTCGCACAAATTACATCTAAATTTAGGAAAACTTGAATATAATTCAATTTTGCCGGGATTGTGTTCTTGTATAATATGTTTACGCAGCCCTTGTTAATTTACGTAACGAGATAGCCTTGTACCTAACAGTGTAACGTTAATAGCTTGTCAAAAATTAACCGCACAATTTATGATGTTACCATAACCAGCTGGCTATTTATAACAAATAACACTGTCATTTGGTGTACTTATTTCAATGTTCATATTAATAGTGGGTATATTAAATATTAACAAATTTGGTTAAATTAGGTAAACGGGTCTGTGAAGGGTAAATATAAGATGATAAGCGCCAATGCGCTAGACAGTGAGCCCATCGCCTTCTCAGGCATTAAAAAGAATAACGAATTTAAAGCATTACGAATCGAAAAAGGCCACTTTGGGAGGAATCATAATGTGATCCGAATATGAATCATCATCGAAATGACAAAAGGGTCACTTAGGTGCAATTCATATTATGATTCACGAATGATTATAATAATTGTAGATGTTAGTCCTTAACTAACTTTTTATGATGCTGTTTGTCACAAAAGCAATACATATGTTGTAGACTTTTCTAGGAATCTTCATAGGAAAGTGTGAAACAGGTGAATTGCCTTCGAAAAAGTGGCCTTTTTAAACCTACAGTTATGAGTATGAGATACTTTCAACTTTTTTATATACTGACAAAAACTTGTCTTGTGAGCCTTTGTAATTTTTTTAGCAGTAACACTCCAGAAATGTATTGTATTATGAATATATTAAGACGCTGTTCTCGTAATTACCTACAGTCCGGACTCTCACGATTTCAATGTATAAACCATGTAAAGACAAGATAAGGATGTACGGAGAAAGCCCACTTAATGTTGAATCTTGGTACTCGAGATAATTAAGCCGTTATATTGGTACCCTTTAATGCCGTGAGAAGTGGCTTAAAAGCAAATCGATTTATTTTTGTTTCGATTTCTTCTCGATTCAGGCAATGTGTTGTTCGAGTGGACGAGTGCGCATTGGATTGTGCCAAATGTGTTATATACCTACCTATAAATATATAAAGTAAAATCATTTGCTGCAAAATATTTTTTTATGCATAATATTGCTAGACACAATTTTCTTTCAAAGTGAATGCAAACATGATCATTCTTCATGAAGTATTTAATAAATATCACATGCGTTATGTTCTTAATACAAAATCAGGTGCATTCTGATTGGTCTTAATCTGATGCGGGTACCTACCGAGAAAGTACGAAGAAAAAAAGTAGAAATAAGCACAGCGTGCGATCGGAAACCTTTACATTACCGCGGGTAAGAGCACGCAACGACCGACATGCAATGAAAGCCTTCGATACATAGCCGCTGGGTTCATAAAACATAGGGCTGTCAAATTCGTGTATGAATTATAAATGATCCGAATAAATTATGATGGCCGTACTTTTAAATTATTGCTACGATCGTAGCGCGTAGCGTTGAAATTGGGCCGCTTTTTAACTTATGATTGCTACGGTGTGCATATTTGGTTTTGTGGTTTAATTTGGGCACGTACACCGCTGTGCTTGTTGTAACTTTTAATTAACAATATACATGCACCTATAATCCATGTTAGATATAATTTGCGTGCGGTTTTATCACCTAAATAAAACAGATCGTATACAAAGAAATAGACATGGCTTCAATTGCAGTTCTGTTTTCTAGTTGATAACATATTATTTGAAGTGAAAAAATTCTTCATGCGGTGGTAACCCTAACACACGGCCGAATTTTCGCGACCAAATGCCTCTTATTCAGTTATCATGGCCGCGGATCGAGTTCTTGGTAACCAATTCAAAAGCATTCAGTTGCGAACGGGTCCCGATTTTTATTAATTATTTTTGGGAACTTGACACTCAGTATGGCCGCTGAAACAACGCAGGTGGTACAAATACTCATTAATAAACCTAATACTAATTAACTGCCTCTCAAATCTGCATTTTAGATTGCATTTGATCTTGACAAACAAATTTGTACTCAGCATGCGTATGTTTCTTAATCAAGTTTAAATTTAATCCAGCGGTCGGTTGCGGCGTGCAAAAGCCGGCCTCGAATGCAGTTTATCAATACCGACAGTTGAACGAAATGAAACTGTCGTCATTGCCAATTGTAACGTCATTTGAACTAAGCTGTAAGACAGCCAATCCCATTCAGTATTCAAACGCTTGTGCGCAGATGTAGCGGAGAAAATACTAACTTTTAGTAAACTTGGAATGACTTTAAAATGTGCATTATCTTTTGTTCCAGGAGCGAATGGCCTAAGAAGACGAGGAAGACAAACTTACACTAGATATCAAACGCTAGAGTTAGAGAAAGAGTTCCACACGAATCACTACCTCACCCGAAGGAGACGCATAGAGATGGCACATGCCTTGTGTCTCACGGAACGACAGATCAAAATATGGTTCCAGAATCGGAGGATGAAGTTAAAGAAAGAGATCCAGGCCATAAAAGAGTTAAACGAACAGGAGAAGCAAGCGCAAGCGCAAAAAGCCGCTGCAGCGGCGGCGGCGGCCGCGGCCGCTGCGCAGGGGCACCCGGACCACTAATCCGCGCTCGCGCCCCAGTGATACTATTACTATCGCAGTCCTCCGAACACTCCCTAGCTCGTGTTATATAAATTGTTTGTAATTATTTTTTCGTTATTTAAGTGTTGTTCGGTTGTTGTGATCATTTTTTAAATTAATTTTTAAATTAGATGCAATGTTCTCTAATTGTTTGAATGAACAATAAACTGTTGAATGCTAGAGTAGAAACGGGTCGTATTATTTTGTGTTTCGGGGTTTGTTTTTGTTGATTTATTATTTTTTTTATGAATATTTTAACTCGCGTAATCTTGAATGATGTTCGCGTTTGGAAACCAGTGCAATTTGTAGAAATCTCTTCCGTGTATCATAGTGTAGGTGTATCGTAGTGCGTTTTACATTATGTGCGATCGTAGCGCCCAGCTCGGTAGCAGCGTCGGCGACACGAACTATAATTACGTTGTACAAATTGAATATGCCTACCAAAGAGACCCGGTCTCGTACCCTTAAAGCTAAGTTAAAGAGTCGTAAGTTAATTATCCGCTAACATATATCGGACAGTGTGAAACAGAATAATATCCTTCCGCGCCATCTAATCTTCAATACTCTCGCATAAGTATAGTGTAAACGTGATCGTGTTCCTGCAGTTTTAATAGTCGGTGAAGTTAAACAAATTGCCATAAATATAAGTAGTTATTATTTAGAGTAGCAGTGTAAATAGTAAGGGCTAGAGAATAAAATGGAAGTGCGCGGTTCGCGATTGCGCCGGCGCCGAGGAATGGGCAGAAAAAGGTGCGGGGCGAGTTTGGGACGAGAGCGGGGCCAGTGTGGGGCGATGCGGGGCGAGGGGCGCGCGCCGCCGGCCGCCGAACAGGACTAGGTAAGTTTTTGTCAAAGTCACCGCCATTATTTATCGAGAGGAGACGGTCGCGAAAAACTGACTTGCCGTCACTGTAAACGTGCGATGCCATTTTCGAAGTCGCCCATGCGAGACCACTCATACATACACATGCTGTTCTCGCAATGTTTTAATTAAACTAAAACCGTTCCACACTTTGATCTTCCCGACCGTCTCTCATCGAATCGTGTAGAATGCTTTGATGGTTACAATAAAATTCAAAATTGCTTGTACGAGATAATTGCACATACTATACGATTGGTTTTATTGTAAATAAGGATACTGCGAGTTGGATTAACTACTTACAATTGACTATAATTAGGTGCACTGTTGATCATAATTAGGTGTGAAATGAGTGAGGCAGCGCGTCGTATAAAGCTCTTAATATTTCGTAAGCATGTTTAATGACTCTATTGACTCACTGAGCAGTCAGTGGGAACTATTAATTGAATTTGCTATAGGCCGTTCCATCTCCGAAGCTGAATAAGGCAGGTCATGTTGATCACTCGCTAAAAACTGAATTCCAACTTGCTCGCGTACTGTAGGCAAAGAAAATGCTACTATATATATTTAGTGGTCAGTTCTTGTTGAAAAATGTAGCTATACATTAAACATCGTGTCAACTCGTTAACATAGGATTGAAATCCCTTTTACTATGTCAGTGGTGCAAAAACTAGTTAACGTTAAACCCTTCCAATGTGGTTTATTGAGTTCAGAAGTTGTAAAACATAATGCAAGCGTTGGAAAGTTTTTTCAATGAAAACCGGTGTGAGTGACGCAACTTATGTGCACAAGAAATATGTAGAGCAAAAGCGCTTATATTAGATATTATGTAATAAATGTTCACTTTTATCTTAATCTTTTCACGACTCAACCGCTGAAACAATTCTGAAGGATAAATTAGTTCAGACATATTTTATATTTTTTTATCGGTCGAGTTTTTGGGCATGCTAGCATGACTTGTAAATAAAAGTAACGTCATTAACCAAACAAATTGCAGATAAAATCATCGTGTTAAGTGAAAATACAGGTGGCCGTGATAACAAGTTGATTACTTACTTAACCTAAAGATATCGAGAGCTTCTTGTTTTCGTCGTATTTTGTGTTTCATAATACTGTCAATTTTAGTATCGTTACATAATAATAACCAATCACTATCTATCACAATGCAGGGGCTCAAAAAAAAAACAAAATTATTTAAATTAACATGCGTTATGCTGTCTGTACATACGTCGGCCATCTTTGCGGTCCTCGACCCTCTGCCAATTCGCCGATAACAGATAATTATTTATCCGATACGAAAAATTATTGGCTGCTCTAATACCAATGCATGTATCGCGAGCTGAATTTAAGAATATCTTAATTTCGCCGCAGCATTCGGGTTAGCTTCCACCCTTTTAGGTTTTGTTTCAATAATATGTACTTAATTAGGTTATTTTTATATTTAGTACTTATTTCTTTGGATGAGTTTGGGCGTATTTTGAGCTATTGGTTAGTTAAAGAGCTTTCAAAAAAATTGTGTTACAAACTCTAGGAACGCATTTGATGCTAAAATTTTTGTTATTATTTCCCCATATTTATATATTACATATACATATATAGCTACTTTCACAGTGAAAAGAAAAATATTTTTGTACCTAGTTAACTGAATTAGTATTTTATTTATTTCTCACCGTGCTCACGTTGTATTTATATTATTTTGGAGTGGATCACCCTTATCATTTAGAGGTATTAAAGATAGATGTTTGCCGATTCTCCGACCTACCCGATTTGAACACAAAATTTCATACAAAGCGGTCCAGCCGTTTCGGAGGAGTTTGATTAGGTATTTTAACTTATAGCATTGCTGAATAAGTTCACCATAAAAATAATACTGACATTTCAAATGAACGGTTCACTAATGATAAATAGACTACCTGTGCGTTAAGATGAATAATTATTTGATGTATTAACGACGTCATAAAGACAAGTGGGTTTCAATTAATGTATTGACTTATGTATGCGATGCTTCTCACTTAATTAAAACATATCCTTTGTGAATAGCAGGCAGATGCAATTGTAAAAACTGGACGTAACTACACAATTCGAACATTCCAAACGAAGAATGGGTAAAAGAAGTCTTAACGAAGATGTGTACTATCCTTATTAAACGCTTATGAGCCAATAATAATAAGTCAGATTAATAGGACCATAATTCTATACCTTAAGTTGAAATTTACGATTACCATCATCAAATTGAATGGTGTAAAATTAAATTTGCAATACATGGCAACCCAGGTAGGTACATAATACAGACTAATTTTAATATAATTCATCTTATTACATCCTGGGAGCGTCAGGAATCGTAAAATGGGGATGAATTATTCATAATCGATACATAAAATTGTTATTTTAATAAATAGGTAGAAGTCAGGAGCCGCAATGTTTTAAAACTATAATTTTGATACCAGTTTTTATAGCGGCTTTAAGATACATACACATACATCCGTATATATATATACCAATACAGAAAATGAAGAGTTTATTTGTTGGAACGCGCTAATCTTAGGAACTACTGGTCCGACTTGAAAAATTATTTCAGTGTTAGAGAGCAGTGATTTCACACCACGTGTTTTACGGAGAAGGAAAACATCGTGAGTAAACCTGCATATTTCTGAGAAGTAATTCAATGAAGTATGACGCCATCATTTACTTAGATTTTTTTGGCATTATGAATGAGAAACCCTAACAAAAACCTTAAAACTCATTATGACTATGTGACAGACGGTAATTCGGTCAAATAAATAGAATATTAAACACTAGTGCACGTCACGCGGTTTCACCCGCGTAGTTTCCGTTCCCGTGGGAGTACGAGGATAAAATAAAGCATATGTTACTTGCAGATGATGTAGCTTTCCAATGGTGAAATAATTTTTGAAATCGGCACAGTAGTTTTTGAGTTTATTCATTACAAACATACACACAAAAATACAAATCTTTCCTCTTCATAATAGTAGCGTAGATGATAACATAAAGTTAAGTACTTGATACAGCGACAGAAAATCTCCAACTTTACAGCTGAGGGCATATTATCATGACATGCCGAACAAAGAGGCAACGTCCATGCATTCCTTACCGGTGTTACCCGTTAGTCCCATGTAAATACCCGGGTAGGTTCGTGCACGATGGTATCGGCCTGACCTATGCCTTAACTGTAAGACCCTGGGTCGTGTCTCCCGACTTCACTCTGTAAGGAAGACAGATTAGTGCGGAAGGTAAAATAGAAAATACTATAAGGTTGAATATTGATCGGAGATTGAATTTCAAATTGTAATATATTTTCTCTGTCAGTCGTTTTCCTAGTCCAATGCAATATCCACCTACTAATCATATTACATTGTAGTGCTCATGTAAAGAAGGGTATCTAGTTGAAGCACGTATTTAAAATCGCATAATGGAGTGCGTTAATCGATAGCAAGTAAATACAATTACGAACTCGATACATAGCCGACCCTACGCAGTTAATCGAGTTAACCCCTGTAAAATAACGATACCGATTTCAAATTTACGAGTCGCACGAAATATTCCGTTACCACAAGCAGTAATTAATTGTCACCGCTATAACTAAAGTTGCTTGTTACCAACATATCGGTATTGTGTCCCATCTTAATAACCACTGTATAATTGGCGTAATCTGAAGTTTGCAGTGTTAAGCTTATAGGGTGTGTATAAATGCATACAGGGCTGGTACTATGATGGAATGATATGGGCTTATTAAGATTATGATTGCGAGATCAATATAATTTTTTTATTGATGGTTTGTTTGATAAGATTTTCGGGTTGGATAATTGTTACACCCCTGCAACGCATATTACATACCTATATATTATACTCACGCCTGTATTCCCCAAAGGGTCAGATAGACGTGTAATAAAAACACCCACTTTTTACTGAATATTATTAAGTGCCCATGTGACAGATGGTGAGTCTATTGCCGCTTCAGGCTCTATGCATACATCATTAAATTACTTCTAAGACATATGCTGTTTTCCTTCACCGCAAAGCAAGTGTTGTGAAATCACTTGAACCACATAAATTTTTTAGAAAAACTCTATGCTAAAGGCCCCACTGAGATTCAAACTTACTGACTGCTCAAACCCCGCGGCCAGCACGACTCTTGTAGATTTTCTATAATTCCATCTACAATAGGTATGCGTCTGCGCGTATTCAAAATTTGCCACTATTTAAAATGTCAAAACTGCCAAATTTGACTATTATGAAACAGCAATTAGTGTAGAACCAAACTTCTTTATTTCAGCCTTGTCTGAGCCAAGCCGTAGAAAATCCCAGACTGTTATTTATTTGGCTTATAATGTGGTTTGAATTCATAAAACTTTCTTGGCACACTAGACTCAAACTCAGTTGGGGTTAATTTTATAGGTTTAGAACAACTTTAATATCTATCTGTGTTAATAGAAAAATATTAATATTATATATATCTGATTATATTTATATTTTATCATTTACTATTAAGATATGGCACTTAATCATATTCGATTAAATGTGGGTGTTGCTGTTACAACACCTCTGCTTACCCCTTCGGGAACCCTTCTGAGATAGCGTGAGCATATTAATTTATAATATTAAACGTGTATAGAAACGCATATTCTGTCTGATAGTAAGCAGTAGCGACAAAATATTCACCAAATGCCTTGAGTAACCGAGGGAAGTATTTCCTGATGTATGAGAGTTACTCTTACAAGCTCTAACAAAGAAAATTATATTTAATTTTACATCTATATACATCATTATTAGTAATACGTTTGTATTTTTATTACCATTTTTGCCGAAATGTATGAAACGATATCCTATTACTTTCTTGTCTGTCAATAATTCGTGTAAATAAATATAACGTCATTAGTAGCACTAGTTAGTTAGCAAGTATAATTAAACACTATTGTTAGTTCGTTACCAATCACAGCATACCGCTGGACAATAGCGTACCCAGGGGCGGGCGCATGCTGGTATGTTACTGGCACTCACATTTTACAATCACTCAGGGACTGACCAATAAAACTTCATTATCTATCGGGACTATTGGTTGTTCACGCTTCCAACTTTTATTTTATGAGTTTACGACCCGCGTCGTAAAACTACCAAGCTACGGTTGTGTGAATTGACGTACAAATTACTTGGTGGTGATTTTGATGACTGAATTATATGATGTTATGGCCGCTTTATTGGACCGTTTGATATTGGGGAACGGATTTTATTACACATGTTTGATATCAGTTTTATTTGAATTGGGTTAGCTTAAATGTCACTGAGAGTTTTGATTTTATAATCACTTTTGTGTATGGTCTTTAAAGGGAACGAGATCTGTCGTGCCCAAGCGTCCCAATTTTATGCAGAAAACTGTATGTCCCGGACAGACTGAGTCCCATTGTTGGGGGATTAAAATAACATTTGGAAAATAAATAGTTTGTGTAACTTTTAGAGTTACTATTTTTAGCTGTCAGCTTACTTTAGAATTATAATAAACTTCTTCTTCAAGTACCTCTCCAATTAAAGCATGTCGGCAACCAGCCCTGAATTTTTTGTCATCCCTTGCGAGGTGGAACTACTCTGCAGCGCTTTTAAAATAAATTAATTAGTAGTAATAGTGATAAGTTACACACCCCAACCTCCGGTGAAGGAAAACATTGTGAGTAAATCATACATACTTACGTCGGCCTCTAAATTCAAGATCGTAAATGAAAAACTCGACTTCTTACCTGAAAGAACGAGAGGCACCTTTGTGGAGCGTCATGTTCAAGTATGGACGTCATTTATTAAATGTCCACATAATTTTCTGGGAGTGTTCAAGTGACATTTTGATGGGCGTGGCAACGTTTATGCAAACTGCTCGCATCGGCCGGTCTTGTAGTTCCAAACTGCCAGCTACTTACATAATTGCGTCAACACTTTAATGATCATGGCCTGACAGACCTTAAGCCCAGGTATTAAGTGCGTTTATGCATTAAATTAATTGACTGGTATAATTTTTATTTCGTAATTATTGGTTTCGTCAACCACCGTAAGCTTGCATGTATGAAATTAAGTGACATATTCCTGATTGATTGTTTCCCATTTAAACTTTAATGGGCACGCACGGTACCCATTACTAAATGTGTAAAATGAACTGCTAATAATCAATACTTGGCTGTGTTTTTAAAGACCACAAATGTAATCATTTATTTATTAACATACGCTTATGAATTTTTTTACCCATAATGCGTACTTAAAAAAGTAAACATAAATTTGTAAATAGGATAGGTAGGGCATAACGGGGATCACAGTCAAATAATGCTACCTTTGAGTGGTATTGTGTTCCAGCGGTGGGTAAGGTCGCCAGTACTCCATGGGGGAAGTGGTAGCGCTGTGCTAGCGTATATTAGGACCGTTTTATCTGGTGTTGGTTACGTTCATAGGTTGTATGAAAAATACTACATACATATGTACCTGTATCCCCCGAAGGGGTAGGCAGAGGTGATTTTATTACAACACCCACTTTTTACCGAAGACGATAAAGTGCCAACGTGACAGATGGTGAGTCCATCCCGATGTTTTCCTTCACCGTAAAGCACATGGTGTGAAATCACTGAATATAAGTTTTTTTTAAAAAAAATATTGATACAGTGCCTTCTGGGATTCGAACTTGCGTCGCTTGCGTAGCAGACGACTGTCCAAACCTCAAGGCCTCCACGGCCTTATCTGCCCCAATAATGCTTTAACAAAATGTAGATTATTTTATATTGCGTCCCAGATTCGTAAACAAACTGATCTTTGCTTTCTGGCTTAAGGGCTGATGCACTACAATGGCGTCAGGGCCTCGTATAGCAAAACTGTATAAATTAGAAAAGTCGTAAATCGACGAGGCGTTTTAATTGAAATCGCAGTAGTTAATTGAGCGAACAGAGTACGCATGCGTCCACAGTGATTTATACCAATCGCACCTATTTATCGAGCTGAGCACGTCTGCACTTACACCTGCATTTCTAACTATGTAAATAAGGGTTTAACTAAGGGAGAGTTTAATTAGTTGGTGTTGTAATTTAAATTTGGCAATCAAATATTTATATGGCCCGCCTGGCTCGGCGTCTGTAGATAGCGTCGTTCAACTTCAGATAAGGCTTGTTAAGGTATCTAAGAGGGGAATTGTAAAAGTGTCAATGACTTGACTTATACCACAGAATAATTAACGAGACATTAAACTCGTTTTAATTTACATACAATACATAATATTAAATATAGAAGAATATGGTACGCAGTTCGCGTAAAAAAAATCTTCTGTCGGTTTCGAGTACCCACTCTTCGCATTTTATTGATTGATCGAGCTAGTAAGGTGGTTCCCAACTTCGTCCAGACGCATTCGAAAACCTCATTATAAAGGAAAACGTCTATAAATTCCAAGTAGGTACGGGTACGTTCGGAATACCAACATTGTTTCCACTGCACATCTTGAAATATTCCTATTGTCACGAGTTCTAACCAGGTGCACTGGTTTTCTGAGAACGGACGTGCATTGGGTCGCGTCTGTCGATCTGGAGGTAACAGATGTAGGTAGGATGCCAAATGGAATCCTGTATGAGGCATGGTACGTGTGATGCAACGCGATCTTTAGATATTAGACGGAGTGTATAGCCCTGGAGGCTATCAGTGAGATGCTCGTATGGTTCCTCTCAGTAAAAGCTATTTATCGAACTCGAATGCTGCTCGAGTGTTATTTTATTTTGATTTAGAGATATAAAAGGTGTTTGAATTGCTACAAATACCTACCTACATCATTATTAGCAATTGATACCTACATAACAATATGATATTGATAGACAAATATGTGGTCGTTCCCGTTTTAATAGCTAGCTTCCCGAGACTTCACATACATGGCCCATGGGTACCTATATCATAATGTACAACTCACATATAAACTTGCAAACTTTCCCTCTTTTATAGAATAGTACGTATTATTACTTAACCATTGCAATAGTAAATAATTAACTGAGGTATTAGTATAAGTACCCATTAAGTAAATTACCCACTCGATTGCATGTTTCTTATCGCGGCACTAAGTAGGAAGGAAAAAGTGGCCATATTTGATGTGCGAGCATTCGGGGGTTAAATAAAAACTCTATCGAAGTAGAGCGACGCGGGGTGTTTCGGAGTAAATAAACAGGAAGGGTTGAACCCTAAGTTTTTGTAGCACGGGGGCCTCCGGTACCCCCATCACTCTTGTAGAGATACGCTAATTTATCCCCATTCACGTTTCTTTATGGAGAGATTCCTTTTCCGTGGTATTGTTTAAGGGTTGATTAAAGGGGGTTGCCATTTTCACGTGTAATTTACGTTACATTGAAATAATGGTATCTTTAATTGAAGTGGTCCTTAACACAGATGTTTCGTGTTCTATTTTCAAAATATTATGGCTCTAATAAAATTACAATTCCATTTTTGAAGTAGGCACAATATATCGTGTTGTACCTTTATCGATTTTTAGGTGTCAAGTATGAAAATGGAAATTGTTTATTTTCATTTTCATTTTAAGATTTCGTTAAACTCTTAGTGAGCGTTCAGGTGCGTGTACACGTCGACCATCAATTCTCGCGTTTTCTGTATGTTCCATATCGTTACAGGAGCAATCAATGGCCAGTTTTAGTACATTGTTGTTAACATATAGAGGTTACCTCCAGATGTGCACAAGTAACTATATTCATAGGCTGCATTCACTAATAAACATCCACTGCCTATATCATAAACCAAACCCCACTAAAACTATGTTGTGGTAATTTTAATATTAGTGCCAACGGCCTTAGAAAATGTAAGACGTGACAATGTTAATTAAACAACGTAACGGGCTCGCACATACCCGGAGAGACCCTTAACCCGACCACCACTACTAGACCCCTGGATTAGTACGAGTAACCCTTTTAGGCCTGTGAAGATTAGAGAGCAGAGGTATGGGGCGGTTCTCATAAGACTGGTAGGTAGGAGGAGTATATTTACGTAGTACTATGAGTTCTCACGATATGATTCTCGATTCATTTTTACTCAATTATCTCATAGTTTAGTTAAGTAATTAGAATTATAAAGAGCTAGTGAGGCACGGCATATAATCTTATTAGTATTTGTATACTATGAACTGATAAATAAACTGATTTAGGTTATAAACGCTAGCAATAGTAAGAGACTCACTTGAGCGTTGCTTACAAATATAATCAAGTTATCGCTTTGCCATTATTATGAAAGACAGAGGGTCATCATTCGTACCGCTTAAGCAGAGCGAACTAAAAACTTCTACGTTCGAGTTTTGTCGTTCATTTTTGGTACCGAAAAAATAAACGTCATAGCCAAAAGTTCTTAATAGGCGCTGCTCAAATGATGAATGAATGATAGTTGGCACCCAGGTTCTATCATAGCTAGCACAGTACTTCGATTCCTCTTCTTCCATCCACAATGGAGTAGAATTTACCAAAGGAACCCAACACATCTCACTTTATTTTACGAATCTTCTGAATAAGAAACGTCAAAGCGTTTCTTCCACTTTGTTTCTGGTAGAGTCCTTATTAGTCTGTTTCTGATATGAGTTATTGCATTATGAGGTGTTGCAGTTCTAACTGGATACATTACGTGGATGGTTAGTCCTTACATAACTTATTAGGAGTGTTTTCGTAGTCATATCAGTGTCATTAATTTCTACACAATTGGTCAATATATAAATATTTTTCCGCAAAAGGTATTTTTAAAAGCATCTAAGAAAGATTTGTTTGTGATCGTCATTTAAGTGAGTTTTGAATCCGTTCGAGTACCAGTAGTAGCACATCGGGAGGACCAACTCAACCAAATAATTGCTATTCTATTCACACTCCGAGCAGGATTTATGCCCGGAATTATTTCCTTGTTGTTTTATAAGGGGATTTGTCACTCTTCCCGCCTTTTATAATTACGCTTAGATATCAAACTTTCAGTAATCGAATTTATGCAAGAGATCCCGGGTCACTGGATTAGCTTTGGTTTGTGAACGCAATTATACGGATTTTGTTAAGCTTTGTTGTTATTTCTTCTAAGCTGAATTAGTCTTAGTCGCGTAAGCTTAGTAAGTTTTTGGGTCACATATTTAAGCTTAGATACTTTAATTACCTACTCGTAGGTAATAAGTACCTGATATTAGTTTAAAAAATTTATTATTCTAAGGTAATTGGTGAAATTATTCCCATGTTAGAATATTTCTTTTTTCTGTTCGTTTTATGATACTACTGTAACTCATAAGTAATATCGACGAAAGTGCTCTAATTTTATTTAATTTATTCATCAATTATTCATCACCATCATCACATTCAAATTCGTATTAATAACCCCTTCAAATAAAATAAAATACTTATTTTATATAACTTAATAAAAAATACAGATTTACTTTGAAATCAAGGACAAAATTATTTAACTATCATTTCACACAGCATATAGCGCCATCTAGTTATTAATTGGTCGAAGAAAAAGGTATCTGTGATTTTAGGTATCATCAAATCTATCTATATTTAAAAAAATTAAGTTATTTTCAACTGGCACCATCATACATTTTAAAATACTAGGCATAATAAAAACTACAGTAATAGAGTCCAACGGACAAAATCTAATTTTATAGGAGTGATTATTAGAATTAGTTCAAGCACTTGCCGAGAGATGTCGCGCCAATTTAAGCGTATAGCGCCACAAGGTTTAGCGGAGCTTTTGAGTACTAACCAAATCCCTGTGGCGGGCGGGCTTGGCGATGTTTATGATGCAATTTACAGTTCGTATATTGCGAGCCACTTCATATAACACGACAATACACTTCTGAATTCCCGTTCAAGTTGTTTGGAGTTTCTTTAAATCTCTACCTTGGGAATTCATTTTCATTGAAAATGTTATTTTATTTCAAAGTGGTGTAAAGGTATTCTTGTTGTTGGTACTTACGGTTCGTTTATAATTACGACATTTGATTTTTTCAACCATAGTGTTAATAAATAGGATCAATAATATATCTATTATCAATTCTAGCCAATTATTGCTACCTATTACTACCTTAAAATCATCGTTGGCATGTTACGTACCAAATTAACGTTTAACCGCTAATTAAGTGAATAAAGCTCTGCAGTGCTTTACTAGCGGCATCAACCGAGGCAATAAAGCATTTATTTTACGACGTGACGACCTCAATGACTCATAAAAAGCTTTGCGTACTCACTCACAGATGGCGCTACGTGTTGCTTGGGAGAAAAACGCCATCTACAGGCAACTTAGTGAGTGATTCCCCAAGTTCGGGGAAAGATTTTTATTGGGTTATAAAAGTAGCAAGTTACGACATTCGGCCGTCGAATATGGAGATATTGGAGGGTGAATGGCGTGTAAGACAAGAGAATGAGTTTTATTGTTTGTAAATTGGCTGTAAAATTATGAGTTCGGTCGTATTGTGCGTAATCATGGCGATCAGTCTGTTAGTCTATGGGAATCACTTTATTACCACAACTGGTGGTTTACGAGGCTATAATGCTTCATTGAAATGGGTGTCAGGTTGTCACATTAAAAAAGTGTTTGGAAGATGATTTAGTGATATAATAATATGATTAATTTTAGTAGCATAATAACATTATTTATTTCTATAATTAAATACAGGTTTCTTTTTAATAACTTATATTTTTTGTTAATATACGAAGTTCACTTTGAAACGATTGATTAATTAATATTCAATAATGGTTTCTCTACTCCGCAATAGATGGCGCTGTGTGATGTAATATATTATTGAGCGTTCTCTTCTCGATCCTCGAAATACGAATACGTGACACGATGTTTTTGAAAAGACGTCAATAAATTAAAATATTTTAATATAACTGCTATTAATAAACCCGTTCAATAACGAAATTAATATATAAATATAAATAAACTTTAAGTAAAACAATAAAATATATTCAATTTTATTATGCTCTATTTTGCCTAGTTTTTTTTTAAATAAATGAAACCTCCTTCGAGGTTGAACGATTACGATCGCGTCGAATGCACTTATCTCGGCACGGAGCTCGGTCGCAGGCTAATTATTTGTTTTACGACTACTTTACGATCATGTTGGTCGTTAAGTTTGACGTTTACGATCGTTTAACACCTCGCACAGTGATTGTTTAGCGGGCACTTCAGATTAATTATGTAAACAGATGCGGTCGGTCTCATTGACATTTTGACGTTTTTGCCTATTAAACATTATATTGTTATTTTCATGTTTTTTCGGATATTTAACTTATATTTGTGTTCTACCAAATATATTTTGCAACGTGGCCACCCTGTACTATATTGTAACTAGCAAACGTCACGCGGTTACACCCGCGTAGTTCCCGTTCCTGTAGGATGACGGGGAATATATTATAGCTTATGCTTCTCGCTGATGATGTACCTATCCATTGCTGAAACAATTTTCAAGATCGGTCAATACATACATAATACTTATATACAAATCTTTTTAATATATATATATTAAATTATCCTTGCCTTTAGATCTGTTGGTAATATTCCACTTGAATAAATAGGAATTCAAACGTTTTGTTGCTATAAGATTATGTGAAAATTGTTAACTTATAAAAAAAAATACCAAAAATATTTTAAATGCAAATCACAGTTTTTCGTCAGTGGGTGCATAATGTGTATGTATGTGTGTGTATGCATAATAAAAAGGTGTATTTAAAAAAATTAACCGACTGTCATTAAGGCTTAGGCTTTCGTAACAAGTTAAATATCGAACGAGTTTGTGGTATGATTTTTTTTTATAGCAACATTAAGGTCTACGTGTAATTGATTAATTTACCTGTAATAATCATTATTATCAACCTTCCTAGCCGTTTTAATATTAAGAAACCCGCTCCTAACCAATTTGACGTGGGCTCAAACCAATTCTTTTCTAACCTTAATTTCACCAAAATTTTTCTAATTTTGTTTTTACAATACAATAGTGGACTCGAGAGAATAGAGCAGTTAATATAGCGAAGAGGGAGCGGGACAAAAAATAAATCAAGACAGAGAAAGAAATAGTGAAGGAGCGCCGTAATTTATGAGATGCACATTTGGGCTGAACAGCGCTAAATAAAAAGTTATTTCGCGGTATGGTTATGATATTAGTATTTTTATTTGTTATTATATATATTGGCTTCCTATTTAAATATTTTCTCAATTTACATAAAATAGGTAGATAGTTAATTTATTGGTGTAAATTAAAATTTGTGTAAATAAATATTGTATTTTAATTCTGAACTTATTCAATTTATTTGAAAAGAAATCATGTTTTTTGATTAAATATTCAAATTTTTTAATCTTATCAAAGCTAATTTAATTTTCTAGCTTTAAAGATTTCCGAAATGTGATGAAAAGTGTGTATTAATTTATGGATTTTTTATGCATTTCATATTATCTATGGATGTCATCTGTTATTATATAGGCGAAACATTGAAAAAAATAATTAATAGTTGACCTTGTAATAGCCAGGTTGGCTTGTAAGCAGATAATTATAATTTAATTAAAAATAATATAATAAGTAACGAAGTACCACAACAAAAATAAATATAATAATGCAGACATGTTTTTCGCGACCGTACAGCCTATCGCTATGAGTAAGTTATGGCCGCTGTAGGGTGAGTTACACCCTGATTAGGTCACGTGGCCCGAGAGGGATGCCGCTATTAACAATGCCATAGGAGAAAAAAGGACACAATAACTTGGGGCGGCAAGTTATCTTCCTTTCATTCAACTCACACTCGCGCCACCCGAAAGTCCGTATAGATCAATAAAACTACTTTATCTCTTTTTGGCACATCCCCATCCCGTCGGAGACTTCCTAGAACGATACCCTTGTCATTATATCATGCTTTCACCATTAAAAAAAATCAAATAAAAAAAAAACAAGTTGAATACTTTTTCTTAAATTCGCAACACTGATTCTTGACAAATAAATAAAACACAAACGCAACGTTCGATTTTTGAAAAACACCAATTGTGCAATGTTTTGTCCCGCGCCTTTTGTTCTATTTTTGAAAAAGGAATTACCGTTAACGGAATTGTCGTCCATTTTTTACTGGGTAAGGTCGGGTAAGAGCGTTTTATCCGTGTTTACAAAGGTAATGGCCATAAAATATTATTACCGGGCTATTAAGAGCCGAGCCACAGGTAGGATCGGGTGCCAGTCGCTAGTTCATTGCCGTTGTGCTAGTACTACCTCGGCAATTGACACTGTTCACTTCCTTGTAAAGTTACATATGAAATGCCGGTAGTTCTCTCCTTTACCCAATGTTTTATCAATATCTTTAAGTGATCATTATTAAGTTTGTTTTGAATTTTACTAACCGCCCAAAAGTGTATAATCTTCACGAGACACCCTGTATATTATAGTGCCCCATATGGCTGCTTATTTCGCTAAGTACTAGTGCTTAAAAAGGTATGAAACTTTTGCCATTGTTCTAAAACAAAACTTTTATAATGTTTATCATTTGCACACAAAATTATTGGGCTTGCACAAATATACCATGAGCTCTTATTGAAAAGTTAGTTTAGCTGTGTGACAGTGACAGATTTATACACGTCATATAGAGTTAAACTATCATGGCAATGAGAGGTTATGAAGGAGTATAATTATTCTTTGTGAAACTGTGGATAAGAACCTACGATAATAGCCTCTTGGTTAAGGTAATCAACCTCTTATGCATTTGAACTTGCGTTGCTTGCTTAGCAGGCACAAACTCTGAGGCCACCACGGCAGTTTATTTACTTAACAATATTGTAATTATTTAGTTCAGTGCATAATTATTTCAGGGCTATAAGAATATTTTTCTCCATAGGAAAATCATATTTTAGTAGGTATCACTGATAAAGAGTATTTAAGAATATTCTGGTATATATTCCACAAGAATACCCTCCAAGTACTTACCACTCGTTCATCAGCTAGGGTTGATACGCGCAGATAAATTCAAAGATGTAAGCGTTGAGTAAGTAGTTATCATGACGTCATCAAACCTGTCAAAATCTCCTTTGAACTTCACGAAGAATGCCGTGAGTTATTATAAAAAAAATTACATTTTATTTCAGTCTCACTATTGCCTATATATATTTCGTAGTCTTTACTACGTAATGCAATCAGGCAGCATATTTACTTTGAATTAAACATGTAATAGAGCCGCTGTTCCCGTCTTGGTTTATGGGGTGACTTGCCTAATGTGTGGGGATGTTCGCAGTTCTGTCACTAATTTGGGACACGAATAACAAAAATTACTATTCAGACCTCTGGTTTTGATGTTCAATTCTTTCCTAAAAGATAATATTTTTTTATTAATTATATTTTTTTACTTACCTATTATAATTTTTAAATTAATTTAATACAAATGAAAAATAATTTTGAAAATCATATTATAATTAGCGACCCATTCTCCCTTCACATTTTATACGACTATTACTTATATTTAATGTTACAATATTATATAACAATATATTTCTTAGCTAATATAAGCAAATCGCAGTTCAACTCCTACATCTTATTAAAAAACGTATCAAGATCCGTAACATAGCTTAGAAGAATGATGCGATCAAACGGTCAAGATAATTTTGAATGGAAATGGCGACTAACATATAATACTATTCAAAGATTAAAAAGTGAATTCATAAAGAAATCTCTATTTACGACAGTCATAGTGTAATAAAACAAAAATAAAATATAGTTCTGATTATTTGGTAAATTATCTCAAATTGTAATCTATGACGGTAACTTAGGCTGTCTGGTAAAGATCGTTGGTGCGTTTTTAAATATCTTTATTTGATTAGACTTCTTACAAAGTACTTTGAAATCGTCAGATGGACACAAAAATACATAGGTTTATAATGTACTTATTACCACCGGGTTCGGAAGGTTGCTCTTGCTGAGGAGAATCCGGCTAGAATCTCAACAATTAGACTTTTTAAAAATATTTTACAATGTTTAATGGTTACAGTACTTATATCTCATGAATCCTATGGACACAGTTCCAATTCTCAACTGTCAAAAATAGTAACTAAAATATTTAAAATATTCTAGAGCACGGCATTCTTTGAGCCATTATAACTTTATACCAGATAGTATTTTAAGAGCATGTAAATTCAAATTCCGCGTAACTGCCAACACATTCTGCAAGTAAACTAACAACTTGTTACATTTTGAGGGCTTGTAAAAAGCGACGGCAGTGCGCTTATACTTATATCGTATCAAACAAAAGTTTGGTCACGGTTAATGCCTTTACGACTGTCGGGGGTGACATAAAGAAAATGAAAAACATTTTGTATTATTCTTGTTGTGCTCTTACCCGCGTAACTTGCACCACCCTCGATAGGCCCGGGACTAGCTTGCGATTCGACGCTGCGATTTTTCTTCACAAACGCAGCGTTATATCAAACGGACCAAATTTTGAGTGATACCGAGGCAGCTCATGTGTATGGTTCAAGTTATTACGAGTAGATTTACAATGACGTATAAAGTAATATTTTCATAAATATAATTCCACATCTCCCATACAAAGCCATATGTAGAGCGCTTATGTTTCGATATGGACCAAAGTGAGCAATGTTTTAACTATGATAAGTAACAGCCAATTATACTATAATACATATATTTTCTGTATAATATATTAGCCATGCCAGTACTAAATATTATAAAAACTAATGTTAGTAAGTATGGTTGGATGTATAGATGTTTGGTACTCTTTCACGCAAAAACTTTCGAATGGATTTTAATGAAACTTTGCAAAAATATAGCTCGTACCTCAAAATATCACTAGCTATAACTTAAAAAAATAAAAGAAGGCTGTCAAATATAAGTGTCAAGTAAGTAGGTACTTTAGTAAATAAAGATAAATAAAATTGAAAAGTCTGTTTGTGATTTCAAATTAACGGCTTTTCACCAAATGCATACCTACGTAAGTATTCAGATAAAAAAAATTATCCTGACTTTGAATATGCCATATTGCAAATTTTACAAACTTGGGCTACTTTTATTTAAAATAAACATTGGTGTTTCACGGGCTTCCCATGTAATTATATCTAGGCATAGCTAGCAATTCATAAATCCTTAACACTACAGTACCGTGTGTAGAAAGCCTTACATCTTCCCTCCGCCACGGACAGTATCTGCTTAGACAAATATCTAAAGAAACTAGATACGTGCTCCGACTGTTCAAGACAGGTTTTTAATATTTATCGCTTTCCACTCACCTCCTATTGTAATTGTTGTATCTTGTTTTTTCTCCATAAATATTTGTTAAAGTATCGTAAATTATGTATCGATCTTTGACTACTTAAAATTAATTGGAGATTTTTGGAGATGGTCAATAAGTATGTGTATGGAGTCACTGACACATTCAACCAGGCGTCAATTTATTAATATTTGCCTAACTAACTCGTTATAATAAATAATTTACATATAAGGAACTTAGTATGTGCCACATGTAGATATTTTTGATCAGATTGATGTCTGCTTCTCGTAAGTATCATTGCAGACAGTATCGCAATGCGATAAGCTTAAACCACTCAAGTATATAAAAAAAGGTTCATGAATTTGGTATTAAGTATCGTTATGTTACGTGAAACAAGATAAATACGATAAAATTATTTCATCAAATCAATGATTGTGTTATTTTTGAGTGTAAAAAAGATTTCATATATATACTCACGCCATCCCAGAAGGGTCCCGAAGGGGTAAGCAGATGTGTTGTAACAACACCCACATTTCACGGAATATGATATGACATATCAGGCGCTATACATACGTCTTTGAATTACTTCTCAGACCTGTGCAGGTTTCCTCACGATGTTTTCCTTCACCGTAAAGCACATGGTGTGAAATCACTGCCCATAAGTTTTTAGAAAATCTCATTGGTACAGGCCCCGCTGGGATTCGAACTTGCGTCGCTTGCATAGCAGGCGACTGCTCAAACCCAGAGGCCACCACGGCACAAATATTTCAATGTTTTCTAAATATTCAACATTTATATTCTGGTTGATTATGTTTATCATTATTATATTCAATCATTGTTCGTTCTAATTATTAAAAATTTGTCTCAAAATATTTATATTACGTTATACTGCGCTTGTATAAAATACATTTAGATGTTGGTATCATTTCGTAACGTTGGGACGCGCGCTATAAACTTGTCAACTGAAACTATTTCTGTGCAGTAAGTTTACCTTTTGACAAATCGAGGCGCGCCGGCGCCATCTTGCGGGATTCGTTGAGAAAACATCACATTCACATAACACCTATATATAGATGAAAATAGTTATAGTTTAGTGTAAAGACAGAGAGGAGATAACAGATTGAGAGAAATGAAAGAGACAAATTTATATTTCAAAACATTTTTATGTACAAATGCTCACGCTTGTATTCCCCGAAGGGGTAGGCAGAGGTGTTGTAATAACAACATCCACTTTTCACCGAAGATGGTTAAGTACCAACGTGACAGATGGAGAGCCTATCGCCGTCTCAAACACTATACTTACGTCTTTGAAGTACTTATCTGACATATGCAGGTTTCCTCACGATTTTTTCCTTCACCGTAAAGCACGTGTTGTGAAATCACTGTAGTTACATAAGTTTTTTTAGAAAAACTCATTGGTACAGGCCCCGCTGGGATTCGAACTTGCGTCGCTTTTTTACATCTTTATGTAACTTTGTAATACTCGTGAGTTTTTGACTCGATTGGTCTTGGCGACCGAAACTTATCTAGATACCACCAAGTACATTACAACATATTTCATAAATATTATATATTGCGGTCGTATAACTCAACCCGCGTCCCGGCATCGCCCGTAATTCGTCGTGTGTGGCTCGCGACTCTTCTTACGCTTTTCTTACATTTTCACCCCAATGCAATAAGAATGACACCACCAATGTGAGCTTTCACCACCTGAAAAAAGGCTCAAATTAGACTGCAGATAGAATTTAATTAAAGTCGTTGAAACAGAAATATATAGGTAAAACCTTAGACAAATGTGATGTATGATAAACGTGATTTCGGTAACGAGGATCTCGACGTTGATCAATGGTCACGACCGTTTTCCAAGTATTAAAAACAAAAAAGTAGTGTGATGACCCAAAGTATGATACCGGAAAATAGTTTATTGTCAGATCACGTGATTAGCTGTAATAAACTGTGAGACGGGATGTAATCTTTCCCGGGAAATTGTTTTCATGTTCACCCTCATTTGTTACAATGATGGATTATAATTTGATCTAGGCATGAAGTTATGGGCATATATCGAGCATAGTCGTTATATGCTCATTCTATATACTCGCACCTACTGCTATTTACGTTTTATGTAGCGTTATATAATTATGAGCCGTGATGGCCTTGGGGTTTGAGCAGTTGCCTGCTTCGCAAGCGACCCAAGTTCCAATCCCGGCGGGGCCTTTACCAATGAGTTGCTCTAAAAACGTATGTGAGGAAAGCTGCATATCTGACAAGTATTTAATTCAAAGTTGACGATAGACTCACCATCTGTCACGTTGGCAATTTATCGTCTTCGGTGAAAATTGGGTGTTGTTATTACAACACCCCTGCCTACATACATACATACAGGCGTGGCATATATACGTATGTATCTAGCGTTATAATAGACTATACTAACTTCCGCTCGTGGCTTCGCCCGCATGATAGGTATGGTAATTTACATCTTCATAATTTTTTTCACGTTTGTAACAGATTACAGTCTAAGGCCCAGATGTTAGGGCTGTGCGTTACATTAGTCAGACAATTAATATTTTGGCAACCATATAGACTTATACGAGTGTAACAACCGTTCGCGTTAATACCTAGGTGATAGTTTAGTTATAACTTAATTTGTAGTAACACTCTTATATGTTTTAAAGTCAGTTTGAAACAAACAATTTAATTAATAATAAATACAGACATAACCTGGTTTGAACAGCTGGAGGCACAGTGAGCTTTGTTACAAATCACTCGCAGATTTATGAGGTGCTCCCGACCACTGAGACCCTGAAATATGAGATACCAATATTTACAACGCACTCAGATAAATACGAATATACCAATAACATCACCAAATAAGGGTTGTCTTCACTCGGAAAAAAAAATATTATAAATAAGGTATAATAGGGATATCTTTAGCTGTCTCTTACAGTTCTCGTCACGACGACGAAAAATAGTGGGGATACTGCTCATGTTTTTATTCGCCTCGACCCATACATATAGACAGAGACAGACTCATAAAATGACTAGGTACTGAGCACTCAAAAGTATTCGTTCTTAACTCGTAACGGACCTGTATATTTTTACGGCTAAGCCGCTGAACCGATATTACATTTATTTTTAATAGCTGTAATCCTTATTTCGGGTTAGGACCTACTCGTACCTACCCTGAAATTCCCACCCTATGCCCACTCGTCCCCTTAAATTTTTGAGGTTTCCATGCGTTCTATGATCTATCTAAAGTACTAGGGCGTCAGAACTTTAAACTGGTAGCTTTAATGATTTTCAACTATATGTCCGTAGCATAACGTAACATTTATTCCAGCAAAAATCAAATAATATTATGCCAAATAAATGTAGTTCCTAACTGTATTTTAGGATACAACTAACCTAACTACAAATTATTATGCTTATAAACACAGCCTATATAGAAATAAAATGACTCCATTAGCCATTTTATATCAATAACGCATTCATGTAAGTACAATTAACGTTACATAAATGAGAATTAATGAAACTATTTAGTTCCCACAATAAACTTTGGTTTAATAACAATATCACTGCTACAGTGCATTATTAGTTAAAATTGTCATTAGCAATATTGCTAAATACACATTACCACACAATATTTGGGGTGATTTACGTTGTGTCCCGAAAAGTAAGTCCCATTTACACAATGGCCCTAATTCTTTATCTTTCATTGTCATTGAGGCCCGAACGATCGGGACACAGTGTAAATGATCAAATTAAATATTATTATCATTTACGTTAATATTTTGAGAATTTGCCTGAGTTGCCTGCTTCTGCTGCTAAAACATAGTGAAGAAACCTGCATATGTCTGAGAAGTATGTATAGTGCCTGAGGCGGCGATGGACTCATACTCTGTCACGTTAGCACTTAATCATATTCGGTGAAATGTGGGTGTTGTTGTTACAAAACCTCTTCTTACTTGTTCGGGAACCCTTCTGGGATGGCGTGACCATATTCATTTATTTATATATATTTTGTATTATTAGTGGAAATCCGATTCATCTTGTTTCGATCCTTGTGCTAATATTTATCTTCAATATCAGATTTATTTTGCCCTTGAATATAGGCAACCCTATACATAATAAAGGTGACATATTACAACATGAATATGCATTAATATACACCATCTAGGTACCCACAGTGTTGCCAACTCGATCTCGCCTTGGCATCGACACGACGACGTCCATGATTTACAGCTGTGTACGATCCTACAAAGTTTTCGGATTAAATAGTTTTTTTCGTTTATGTATTTGCCAGCATTTTTTGGCTTCGTTTTAATTTATACATTTTGATGATATAGATATTTAAAGTTTATGTTTTGTCGCATTCCTTGATTTAATTAAGCTTTTTGGTTTTCATTGTGTTGATACACAAACTAGATCTGTACAAGAGGTACATTTTTTTCATAAAAACATAAGTACAGAGGTGAAAAAAAAACGTCGTGTTGAAACCTACATTTAGCTTGACTCAGCGTTAAACTCACCATATGCCACGCTTGCATATGGTGACCTTATTTTGTCTCTGCTGAAATGTTATGATACCTCTACAAAGCCCTTCGGGGACTCTACTGGGAATTCGCCGATTTTATAATTAATCTAGTTGCGAATTGATAGATTGAGTTTGTTTGAAAAATAGGTGTTGTAACAGCTCTGCCTACCCCTTCGAGGAAACTTATGGGAATTCGTAAATTTTGTGATTTGCAACGTTTTTTTAGATTAATATCACAAGTTACCTAAAGAAGAAATTCAAAAACTTTCGTCTTGAAGTCGTGTCTGTTAGTGATGGAGTTATCGTATGTTCGAGTTATCTAAAATAGTCTGCATTCAACCCTCAAACGGCCAACCGAATGGTGGCACATAACAGTTCCAAAAATAAATAGTGGTATGAAAAAAGATTAGGTTGGGCACGTCTCTCGCATTAGTTGTGTCCAAAAATAAAATTAATATAGTGCGGTGTGAAAGTTCACTATGACGACAAACGACGCATGCGCAGCTAACGGTCCTCTTTTAAAAACTCCCTTGTAATTGGTGGCACTCTTGAAAGATATGTGGGAATTTATGCCCACAGATACATAGATTACTCCCACGTTCGAAGACAACATACAAAAATATGCATTAATAAATTATAAATACACTCAATAGTGTTATAATATTCGGAACGTGACTGGGTTTGTAGATACCCAATTTATATTAAACTTTTTGTAAATAAATAAATATGCTCACGCCATCCCAGAAGGGTCCCCGAAGGGGTAAGCAGAGGTGTTGTGACAACACCCACATTTCACCGAATATAATTAAGTGCCAACGTGACAGAGGGTGAGTCTATCGCCGTCTCAGGCACTATACATACGTCTTTTGAATTATTTCTCATACATATGCAGGCTCCCTCACGATGTTTTCCTTTACCGTAAAGTACGAGATGTGAAATCACGGCACATAAGCTTTTTAGATAAACTCATTGGTACAGGCCCCGCTGGAATTAGTTTGCGTAGCAGGCGACTGCTCAAACCCCGAGGCGACCACAGCTCGTTTTGTTTTTTTTGGTCCTGACTTGTACCAAATCTCTGCCATCAGTTTGACATGCAATAGGTTTTTGTTTCCACCGGAATAATGAGTTGAATAGAATGACCTATGTGTTCGCGTAGTTTAAAACCAATTAAAATAAAACACAGTATTTTCCGTACACGAGTAAATGTTTGAAGTAACTTTTCGGTTGGATTTTTTTCCCCATCGTGTCATGTTTTGGTAAAATTTACGTTCAGCTTAAAGCGTCCAAAATTTTAGCTTGTGCCGTCCAAAATCCTGATAAATGTCGCTAGCGGGGGCCGGAGCGATGTGGAAAAATATCTTCTATACCACTTTTAATATTAATATCTCTGAGATAATAATAAGGGCATCTTTTTTATGTTTTAGAGGTGTTATTAGTATTTAATTTTGTTTAAAAATATATAAAGGATACTGTTCAATGTTTAAGTGAATCGCTTGGAGTCCAGGGGCCTTACTAGGATAGCCATGATAGTTTCACTCATATTATGAGACAGATAGATATGACGAGTATACATCTGTCACCTTCGTGCAGCTGAACTCTCATTGCAATAAAAAAAAAGCTTTCTAGAACTCCAAAACCTTTGAGCGAACACTCTATTACAATTCAAAATCAACCTAAAGGAAGTGTAAAAGAGTAGGAAACAAATAAAGCAACAATAGACAGGGCAGTAATGGCGTACATTCCGAATCTCACACACGTCACGCGGGGACCCGCGACTAGGGAGGGGTTAGTTGGATTGATGGCCGACCGAAGGTATCCCCAAACAAATTGTATATTTCTATACCAAAATGGTACACAAATACTCCATAGAGGAGTACATTTTTAATTAATTCTTCATTTGAAAACTATGGTACCCAATGGTAATTTGAAATTGAATACAGTAGATAATATTAAGCAGTTTAGTGTTAAGATTCGTTTTTTGAAAATGCTTTAACAGGTTATTATTCAACGAGATAACAAGTATTGCGAATACACATAAGTCATAAAGCGACATGTCGCTAGGGGTGAGATCCAAGATCCATCCCCTATGGAATTTAAAAATGGAACCCCGAGTGTGTAGGAATGTGTATAGTAATGCACGCAATTATCAGGTACGTGAAACGCATACACAGTACATTAAAATGGATTTTAAACCTAATAAATTTTATATTTTTCCTTATAGTTACTTCAATGATGATTAAAAAAATTGTTGGGATTTTGTTGCATCGTAGCGTAATACAATAAAGCGACAATGCTTTAAATACAATACATTAGTAGTTGTTGTTTAAAATTTGTGGTAACCAATTCCTTTCAAATTTAAATCCAATCCTTTCAAATTTGCATAACAATTGTTGTGCAACCATAAAATATTAACGCATTAACGCATTAATCTTGACGCGTTAACGAATGTAATAAAATCCTCAGCCAGATGGGGGTGGAATCTGAGACAATTTGCCCGCGCCCTCAGTAAGCCCACCTATGCGTCTTTCTTATTGCCGGCTAAATCTCGAATATACAAGCGAGATTAATCTCGCTGAAAGAAAGGGTGTTGCCCAGCCCTAGTGCGAGTGTTAAATAATAAAAGTTGCTGTCTAGACGACGACGTTTGAGATAAAGTAACAAAACACTCAACGGTGCATTTTTCCTTTTGCTGACAATACCATGTCAGCGTAAATAGTTATTTGATTATATTTTCCCTTATTCAAAGTTCGTCTCTGCCCACTAATACGTCTTTTTTATATCACGTAGTATTTTGATCAAGCTTTGAATATCACAACCAGCTTTTTTTGTAGTTACTTTTAATCGTTTGCCCAAATATCATAAAGGGGAACATCGGGTGTACGAAATATTATTATAAATTATAATCATTATAATTTACTTAAGATTTTTTTAATGCGGTCTGTCTTTTGCATATTTCAATAGTAATTTCAAACACTGATTAGAAAACTGCTTGTAGGGACAAATAACTATACATAAAAGGGGATACAAACTTCTGAGCCAGCAAATTTAACACGTATTTTAAGAATTGAAGTTGTGACCGGTTTAATTACTCTTTTACAGTCGTGAGAAGCACTAACTCGGCTAAATAACTGGTTTCAGGTGATAATAGTAAAGTTAATGAGTGTTACTTGACACAAGTGGGTCGAAATGGTGATGGACGACCTTTTGAGGTGTTGATATGATTAATTTACATTTGGGTACACTCCAGTAATTAAAACATAAGATTAATATAGTTTATCTGATGTGGGTGGTAATATACGTGATGTTCCTCCAAAACTTAAGCATGTATGTATACTTTAATACATATATAGTCTATTGTAAGCTTAACTTGAAAATTAGGGAGCAATTATTTGCTTATAAATCATTAATAATCTATAGAGCTGATACTTGAAAAGTGTGCGTAAATCAACACAGTGTTAAATAGTCCAACAGTATTAATGCAATCATTATAAATAGTCCACTCTTGTATGATAATAATGCATTTAATTATATTTGTCAGCCTTACGTAATTCCTCGTTAACAGGGTGTACCTAAATGAGAACATAACAATACAATATGGCGGCTCGGTCGATATTCATTATTTCCACGGCACGAAGCTCGCAACCCTTATCAAGAGAAGACGCCCGTTTTTTCTCGGTTTTCCCAAATAATTTATTTAGCGGCCTGCCGTCAATTTATCTCTGTGGGAGCTAATTTCGCGTCGGCCCGGTGGCTGGCGCATGCTGTAATTCAACAAATTGCGCGTCCTGTACAATTTATGGTCTCTCGCACTTGACGGAGCGCTCCCTTCTTCCATTGTACCTACTTGGTGGCGTATCCATACTGGATATAGCCCGCAAATAGAATAGAATAGCATAACTGCTAGGTGGGTCGACGACCTGACAAGAATTTTTGGACGTGTTAGTTTTATTCAGCACGGCAGATGCGCTGTCGCCACATCCATAGCGCGGTGTCGAAGTTAAATTAAGCCTCTAAATATGCAAATCTACATTAGGAATGTATCTGCTTGTTGAGACGTTCGTGTTATTTATTTACTTTATACATACTTGATATACTTGAGTATACTATATATACTTGAGGTATAACGTATTCCGCTCCTGACTTCATTCATATCTACTTAATTTTTAAATCCTATCATATATAGTAAAAGAAGGAAGTAAAGGATTCAGAGCAAGAATCTACATTTTAAGTACACGTGATAATTTCTCATCCTCCTCAAATTCCTAATTCTTGCATTCTAAACAAATTCTATTACCAATTCTTGCTGTTCTTTATTTCCTTGTCAACGTATTTCAGTATGTGACGGCCCTTACTGTGCGCAGTAGTAACACATAATCGTATCAATTATTCGGTTGGCGTCCCTCTCCTTTATTACTTTCCTTGTCGGAAGGTAGGTGCGTCTTTTTGCTCTACTTTGACTTTGGGGCCCACCCCCCTTGTTTGTAAAGCTTTTTAACTTTAGTACCTTCGCGAAGTTTTCTCGATACATTGTTAGGTGCTTCAAACATTAGTCAATTTAACTGGTGTACATTTCATTTGATATAATCAATGTAATTCATAAGTTTTATGTCTATTGATTAAGTCGATTATCGAAGCAATAATTTCTCAAATGATTAATTTACTAGGAATACTGATAGATTCACAAACGCTGTTTGTAAAAGTAAATGAATTGATCAACCAATCATATTAGTCATAGTAGTCAGAATGTAACATCTACCATCATTTTGTTGGCTATCTATTGTGTGATATCCGCATTCATTAATGATTAAAAACTCCATAGAGCTGAGTTGCTTGCATGCCTAAAACTAAACGAGCAAAGTTATGTTTCTTTCTGCTGAACGCAGATCTGAGACGGTCGTCCCGCTCACGCTTCGAATGAGCTACATCAGCGAACGAGGAATTTTATAGAGATGATAATACCTACCTACTATAGGAACATAAAAAAATTGTATGATATATACTCAGTAAATATGTATTTAAAAAAAAACTAAGTACCTAGTTTGAACAATTTAAATTAATTATCTGTGCCTGGAGGAAGCAATCATATCAGACATTTTTTTTTGGATTAAATTATTTGTCAAAATTGTGCTCTGCCTACGCAATAAGCCTAAATTACGACGCACCTGTTTTAATTTAAATTGCTATAAATTATATTTTTAATTTAGTCTATTTGAATAACATTGAAACTTTTATTACTTTTTGATTAATGGAACAAATACATGAGAGCCCGAATTAATACTTGATTTGAATTTCGAATAATTATATATTACATAAGATCAGACCAGTAGATTTTTAGTTATGGGTATTATATTAAACTGGTGAGCATTATAATTCTTGTCACAGGCAAATAATCATTGGCACACACGCAATCACTCGATACAATGCCGACCGACTTTGTAAATCAGCATATGCAAAGTGGTATAGCAATAAATCTAGCGGCTCTTGCTCGTTCTCGCATCATGTTACATCTTAATTTCAGAGCCGGCTCGACGGAGCCTGCGCCAGAGAGATACAGCCTTTTATCAAATTCGCATTACGCTAGAAATTAACTTTAACTGGCGAAAAAAATCGCCCGTTCCGTGAGCGTAAACGATAAATAATGAAAAGCTGTTAGAATGCTCAGTTTGTTTTAACATGCCCATGGGGCTCGCGGAAATTATTTGCATTTTAAGTCCGCCCTTGTTTATGAGAACGTACTGAGATTATAATATATTGTCGCGCTTAAGATTCTAAATAGATCTCCCGCTGAAACGTGACTACATTCAAATTATGTAAATTAATTTATTACTTCACAAGCTGGCTCTTACAATTTGTCCACTGAACTTAATTACCGACTGAACTTCGGCTGTCTTCGCTTACTCACTAAATTATTTCCAAATGCGCTGTTAGCAATTTATTTTTATGATTGGCGTTTTAATTAATTTCGCTTTTCCTTTTGTTGCAGGTGGCCACCGCTGTAGTCGGTAGGCTTTAGGCTGGTAGTAGACGTTCGAACGTAAGTTAGCGCGCTCCGAGGTAGTACACCAGGTACTGAAGCCTCCTCCGTCCTGCCACCACTCCGCAGACACTTGACAACGCGACATCAAGATATCATACTATGGATAACATTTTATCGCAGCCCACACGAACGCTTAGGCAATCGAGTGCCAGAGATTTATTGTCAAAATTCCCCGTTAGTTACGCTCACCGAGCACACTCCACGTATCACTATTTCACAAATAAAAGAACCAGTCGCGATATCATCGTCGACTATAAATTATATGAAGCTCGGATGAAAAATACGCGGTTCGGTCTTCGCTTATTTATCGCTTTGCTTGACTTATGTGTGAATATATTATGTTAATCACGATTCTGTATTAAATAAATAAAGATTTCGATTAATAATTTAATTGACTCGTATTGGTAGAGAGGATGGATATGTATAGAAAGCGTTCAGTTATCGAGAAGGCGTTATCGACATGGCGTTAGTTGCGACCGGCGCTATCAGTCGGGTGGATCTGCTATCATGTCAGATCGGGACGGTGGCTGTTCGAGGCTAGGTCGAGTTCCCGCGTGGTTCTGTTCCGTGATATATTGTTCCGCATCTCCGTGTATAAATCTTGAACCCTGCTGAGGTACAAGGGACGGCCAACGCTCCACAGCTCAGGGCCTCAAATGGAATTGTGTTTTTATTTATCGTGCGAATCGCACCCTACTATTGGTCACTCGGAATCGAATCGCACTTTATCTGCCAAATCACAGCATTGAACCAAGTCATAATCTAAATATGACTGGAATGTCGAAACATACAAGTTTGTACGTCATTTTCATCACAGAATAGAAATTGTCTCGAATAAAAACGAAAATATGAATTACATTGTGCACTTGACTTTGATCAATAATGATCTGGATACAAATTATGTATTTATTGTACAAAAAGTGGTGAGAAAAAAATTGTTTTATTAATACGGTCATTGAACGCAGCTTTTCACTTTAATATCAATAAAGAAACTTAACATTTCAAGACAAGAACCTACCTGCTGGACCTTAAATTTCACATTCTTAAGGTCAGATTTTTAAGGACCCAGGCGATTTGAGAAAAAAATATTTTGTTTGTTTTCAGTGATCGTGTTAAACATAATGTAATGTAAATATTAAGATTAGATATACATATTTGTAATTGAAATCTGATGTACAACGTCTGTATACGTCTTTTAAACTTATAGTGATATTTCAGACTAACAACAAATTGATTTATTCTGGAGTGACGCGCATGAAAATAATTTTGAAATAAAATATGTCCATTATATAATTTGATCACAGCTTGAAATATAGAAAAATACAGTTCGTTTTAATAATTATCGATGATAATGTGTCACGCCAGATATCCTAATACGTAACTACAAAAGCTTTAGTATGAAAAATATTCCATTTATTAGTCGATAGCTTAACTTATTATTAGACAAATAGTTTACCTAATAGTCACATTTAAATGACAACAATCAAAACTAGTTGTGACCAGTATACGAATAGCTATTTAAAAGTAATGTAATTTATTTTAAGATACAGTAGTGGTAATATTTTTGGATTCCTATAAACATATACGTAATTTTTTCTCCTGTATGTAGAGTAAGGGACAAGATTTAGAGAGGATTCTTTCTGCTTATTATTATTATGAACCATCGAAGTGCCAAAATTAATTTTGAGTTCATAATTGAATGTACGATTACCTCTTATGAAGTTCCTTTTTATAATGATACTTTTAATTGAGTTTATTTTCGATCGCACTTTGTCCAGTTGAAAGAATCTTCGTCTCAGTTTTGTTAACGAAATTTTGTTACATATTGTAAATACGATGTAAGTACTTATTTATGAACTTCAAGTGAACCCTGAATTTAGTTACAATATTACAACGAGTTTCTAAAAAGTTTTTTTTAGAAACTCGCAATATTTTCTGTTATTACAATGGTGTTAATCAAGTTCGTCAAATCTCATCGTCAATCATACATAAATTACTGCTCTTATCATGTCAAATTATTTAACAAAAAATATTTAAAACTATTAAACGAATAAGTATTCAATATAGCAGTCTTGTAAAAAAAATATGTCGACAAAAAAGTACCTAAAACTAAATATTTGTAGTACCTATTATGTGTATTGAAAACTAAGCATAATAAAAATTGGCGATTTTCAAAAATATATAAAATGTGGTCATCTTTTTAATAAATGTTTGTAACCTTATTTTTGACAATTTGGGGTTTGGACCGTATATTGGCAATTTTTTTACGAAACTTGGCCATAATGTTTAAATCTGTAATTTATTTTAATACGATCGTGCTCATGAATGTTTTACGTAAATTTTGTCCTTAACGAAGCATTTGTCATACGTAATAGGTAGGCCCAATTTATTGTAATGTAAAGTAATTAATTATTATAATAGTGAAGTTAAATGAAGAGAAATACTTAAATCTCGAGGGATTCTAGTGTAGACAAAATGATTTAAACGTTTGTGTTTCATGATTGTAACTGTGTGCAAAAATTGTGTAATAATAATACATTACTATATTATATATTATATTATCTATTATTACGAATGAGATGCGAATTATAATTTTTTTGTACAATATCGGCTATAGTGCGACATGGATCTGCATTAAATAAAATTCTGTTACTGTATACTATGTTATTTTTCTCACAATCCACACATAATACCTAACACATACAAAAATACATAAACTTATTTATCTAATCTTATTTACAATACGGTTTTGAAAAAACGCTATGCGAAAAGTTAGACAACTATGCAAAAATAATAATGCACAGATAAATAAAATTGAAGTGATTGTTTGTAATTCCAAATTAAGAGACTGGACCGATTTTAACGGTACTTGTACTGGCGATACGCCAGTATGAGGAGTAATTTAGGCTACTATTGTTTTCGAAAGAAAAGTGATGGTAACATAGTTTTTATTTTTAATCCTTTTCGGGTGAAACCGTGGGGCACAGGTAGTTCTAAATACAGTTGGTATTTAAAAGATAGAATTATTGCATCGTCTTATACAAAAGTCATCTAAAGTCATCAATATGTGGTTTCAGATTAATAAATAGTGGCTCCTGAGTAATTGTGACCAAACCTGTAGGTTCGGTACACATCTGAAAATATAAATAAGTGATGTCAATGAAATCCTATGCGCCTGAGTTAGAACTTACGCATTAACTGCCATAGCAGAAAAACATCATTGGCGAAAAATTTGCGTTGCATATACCACTTCTAATATGGGAGGCGTGTAGATAATCATCAATATAAAATACAAATAATTATGTGAAAAGCCACGCCAAGAGACGCAAAAGTCATACTGCGAAACGCACGTTGCAAATTACAATTAAAATTCCATGGTGGACGGTGGCCAGACAAATGCCGAGTTCACGTCTCGTTATTAGCCGATGGAAATAATTTATGTCACTTGATGAAACGCATGAGGTGTGTCCAAGCTCGTAAATACGTTATGAGGTGATCTCTGCCGGGTTGGTGGGGTGATCATACTTAGAGCCTACTTCCTGCTGAAAATAATTGGCTATAGTATCAAGGGACACATCTAAATACATATTCATATTGTATTAATATATTTCTTAAACATGAACATTATTATAATTGCAAGAAACAGAAACCTATTACAACTCTATTTCTCATCCAGATAGATATGTTGGGTGGGAAAATGTTCTGACAGGTGTCAAATAAGGAGAGAAAAATATAGATTTGTGAAGACCTAATTATTATGCGTGCTATCTAACTGACGTATGGGTTACATAAGTTGTCGAGCCATATGCCATAGGCTGAAACGATTTGCTGAAATTTTAAATAGAGATATCTCGAGGATGGAATCACGGATAAACTCTACTTTTATAAAGAAAGTAAATGATATAAATAAATACAGAAAGGCGATAGGTGCTCCAAAACCACAAACTACAAATAAATATTATGTTGACATAAGCGCTGGACTTCCATGTGAACCAATGAGTAAGTGATGAGAGGGTGTGCGAAAGTTCTACTAGGGGAATTAAATAATGTACGTTCGATAACGTACATTCTAATATATGCTCTATATATGTTAGACCATCTGAGACCAAATAATTATTATCATAAATCGTCGCGATTTATGATAATAATTGCTTCTGTCTGCAAAGCAAGTGACTCGAACTTAAATCTCCAGTTTCGAAAGAAGGTTCCCCCATCACTAAGTTATCCGGCTTTCAGTGATGAACCTATGTATTGAAGTTTTTCTATTTTGTCTACCTTTAAACAGGACTATAATATACACATATTGAAAATAATATGAAATTAAATATTGTAAGGTATTGTATAACTGGTGAAATTAGGTTGTACTATAATAAGTACACCTCTGCCTACCTCTTCGGGGAATGCAGGCTTCAGCTTATGTATTGTGCTATCTACTACTCGTAATCTATGTTTACTAAGTTGGACAAGAAACGCTCCGACTAAAATGTCTTAAATTTGGTTCATGGCAAAATAAGTAGCTATCCGTGCCAAAGTTGGGACGAACACGTACTTATTCTTTGACCGGAAAATGAATCTGAATAGAAAGACAAAATACTGTAAGAAGTATCAACAATATCAACATATCTCTGTATTTGATATGAAGGTAACTAACGTGACGATACCTTTGTAGTTTGTACGTTTTGAACATAGTTAAGTAGTCGTGACGCTGACAGATTTTATAATATACTAGCTTGTGCCCGCGACTGTCCCTGCAGAGTAGTTCTCGCATGGAAGGCCTGTACCAATGAGTTTTTCTAAAAACTTATGTACAGTTATTTAACACCACGTGCTTTACGGTGAAGGAAAACATCGTGAGGAAACCTGCATATGTCTGAGAAGTAATTCAAAGACTTATGTATAGTGCCTGAGACGGCGATGGACTTACCCTTTGTCACGTTGGCACTTGATCATATTCGGTGAAATGTGGGTGTTGTTGATACAACACCTCTGCTTACCCCTTCGGGGACCCTTCTGGAATGGCGTGAGCATATGTTTTTTTACGATTAGCTGTATCCCGCCTAGGATTCAAAATACTTTTTCCCGTTTTTGGAACATTTTCCCTTGATTCTTCATTCTTATTGGTTGATGTTATACGATGATTGGATGATGTTATATAGCCTAAAGCCTTTCCCGATGAATGACTTATGCAACTCAAAAAAAAATCAAGTCACATGAGTAGTACCGTAACAAGCAAACTCTTCAGTTAATGAATATTAGTTTATATTCCATCAGTCATTTTGGCTAGGTCTTTGAGGAAATACACGCCTATTTTTCACACTCAAGATTTTTATTTTAGTCACTTTTGAATCAATGTAGTATAAATGTTAGAGTATAGACTGGTATAAATAGAGTTACCTACTGTATAAAGTAACAACGGTTTTGAGAGTAGCCACGTTGTCGTGCCAAACAGGAAGTTTGCATGCGAGGCCGCACGGGATGTGAGGTTCGATTCTCTTGCCACGGGATTTTCAACCTTCTTATTTACCAGACTCATACGCTGTATTATAATGCCGTAAATGTAAGATAATATTTTTGCTTGCGTATGTTGGAAGCTGTTTTACTTAGCTAATATTTTTCTTATTGCAAATGTACGTTATTTTCTCATCCTAGATATTCGTACGTCTTTTATTTCGCGTTGAAGATTCTGGAATATTATTTATTATTCTTTGTGATGAAAGTTTGGGAATTGAAAGAGATTTATGATTGTTTGTTATACCCCATGTATATATAGCAATTAGACCTTTATATACATCACGTATGATAATTATATAGAGATTACAGATATTAAAGTGTCTGTTTGTAATTCCAATTAACAACTTTTCAATTCATGCATAAAATATACGGTACTTACATAAATAAATAAATTAGTGATTTTGTAAGGTAGTTCGGGTATTTACTTTTATTTAGAAAAAAAACTTAGTATGTACATGTTGTGTATGTTTATCTTACGCGCGTAAAACCGCAGGACACAGCTAGTTTATCATAGTAAGGTAGATTCCTTTTTAATTTATATAAATCAAAGGACCACCATACAATATTCGTCATGTAGGTAACTAAAAGTGCGCGAGGCATAGTTCAAACCTCCGCTACCGAGGGATTTCTAACATTATTTATGCTCAAGAAACTAAGCTCCATTTTTTATAAAACGGCTAAATTTGTCCGTCTACCGGGTTGGTATAAATCAGGGTGTATTCGGCGGATTACCGCAAGAGTAATGACTGCAGTCCACCTGGTGAGGGACTTCTATTATTTAGCCATTTGCTCAACCGTGCACTCTACTGCTCTGTGACCGAGGGTTGTATAGGATTATGTGTTTACGAAGCCTGAGGCAGGGTGAATGGTCTCAGGGATTCAAAGTATTTAGATGAAGGAGGATTGTTCAAATTTATAAATACATATCAATACATACAGTTACATAAAATGTCTGAAAAGTGTCTGTAAGTCCAAATTAACAGCGTTTCGTTAAATAATTTTTTTTTCCGTCTGTTTGACCAGACTAATCTCTGAAAAGGCTGAATCTATTTTAGCTGATTTAACAAGGAAGAAATAGGCTATCTGTATAAAAAAAATTAGGTCAGCGAATTAAAGTCACTTATGAAGTTTAGTCTACGCGGTTGAAAACAGTACGTTTGTAGACCCTATTAATTAGCATATTCTTTTCAATGTATTTTGAAAAAACAAGATGTTCTGTTCGTTGATTTCATGTTAATATCATATATCTACCCGTGTGTGTGTTACGAGTATTCGTCAAATCGAAATCTAATATAAATATAATCATAGAATATCATAACAAAAAACGCAATATTCTAATGTAATTTGTACCTACTATATGTGTAAGTACGATGATGAGAATATATGCACATCAAGCATTGAGTTATTATGCAGTAACTAAGTATCATGAGCAGTGGTGAAAAGTTCTATTCGCACATTCCGCACTACCTACCTTTTTGAACTACAGGTACTTTTTCCTAGCCTCTTTGCACGGCGCTTGGCGCAACAAGCTTAGAGTAAAATGAAGCTATTGTATGCCACAAACAATCTTGTCTTGGTGTTTATAATACCTGAGTGACATCAAGAGTGAAAATTCATCAACCAGCTCGGCGTGATGATAAATTAAGTAAAATACTAGCAAATATCATCATCTCCCTGGCCTTATCCCATGAATTCTTGGGGTCGGCACTTAATTCAACCCAATGCGGCTGCTCTGAGTTTTATACAAAGCGACTGCCAACTGACCTTCGTATCTGTGATCTGGGGTAAGCCAGTTATCAGACTATTTTAGGCCTCCGACTGACCTGTAACGATTGCCAAAGGTGATCAATTTGCAACCGGGGCTAAACGTGCTCAAGTAAACGTCACCCATCCAATTACTGGCTAGGATTAAGGTTATTTAACTTCGCTGATCGAATTATATGCAATAGCAACTGTGCCAGGAGCTCCTCGAGAAAATACAAGCAAATATGTACCCTAATAACGAGCAACATGGCTAATATACAAAGCAAACCGACACTGGTAACAAAACCCGGTCAAAAATGAGCCCGGTTGGTATAGTCTTTTATGCAGAAATTAAGGCTGCCGTGAGAGGCTTATAATTAACGATCTAATTAGCAACGTGAGACCGGTCGGTTTATTACGTAGTCGGGCTCTCGTGACGTCACGATGGCTGATATCGGATTTTGGTACTAGTTTAATTAGCTATTTTCAAGTCGGACATTGTTTTGGTAATTTACTTTAGATAGAGAACTACTCACTTACTTACAAGAGGATTTAGAGCTGCAGTGGCTCTGACGATATCTATACAGATAAATAAAATTGAAGTGTCTGATTGTAATTTCAATTATTATCTTTTCACTAAATGCATATTAAAGTATGTACGGTATTCAAATAAAAAAACAGTTACAATTTGTTAATGTTACAAGGAGTAATTTTGGGTACTTTTATAAAAATAAAAATACGGTTCCGCGGGCCACTAATGAAATGAAGTAAACGCGGGTAAAACCGCGGGGCACAGCTAGTATTTGAAAAATCTATTCAAAGTGGATAAATAAATCTTATAGATTTAAACGAGCAATTCTTGTAAACGATGTTTTCTGAAAATGAAACCTAGCTAGATATTTTTTCCCTTTTTTTTCAATATACATACATCTCTCTCACGCCTGTATCCCATGGGGGTGGGCAGATACCACCGTTTGCCACATTCTAAATGTCAAATTCGTGTCAACCAGGTACTTGGGAGTTAAACGAAATAACAACGTAATAAATAACTAAATATATTTTTTGTGAATAATGATTCTAAAATAACAACTCTGTCTACCTCTTCGAGGATCTTAATTAAATGCTTATTCAAAATATGTTTAAGAAAATATGCTCAGGTTTCCCTAGATCATCAGTCACCCCACAATTAGCTTTGGCGTAAAACATAAGGCTATCTATCTATCTTGCGTGCGCGCACCCATATTTCTGCCCGGACGTATTGAGTTATCTTAATTAGTCAGGAGCTGAAACTACCACCCAGGCGATTCAGCCGATATAAGGATTAATGCAATTTTATGTTCAGAGATTACGTATTTAAATTGATTCAATTGGATAGTTGCCTCCTTCTTGGATATTATTTTTGCTTGCGCCCTTCAAATCTAATAAATTAAATTGTAGTGTCTGTTTGTAAATGAACAGCTTTTTAGGTATGTACGTAAAAAAGAACAGTAATTTTTTCTCTGTTTCTCTGTCTGTTTGTTCCATCTTTAATTTTAACAGGACTTAAACTAGCACATAGGTGATGTTATATATAGCCTTACTTTAATTTAGTAAAAATCCTCACCCAAAATCCTCACCAAACCAATAACATAGTATTCAATAACTTTATAAAAATGGAATCACTCTGCGACCATGAAAAAGACAATCTCTCTGAAGCTTGAAAACCTGGTCAATTATGATTGTTTTGATATTTTTTGTAGGTACCATAAAATTAAACATGAACTGCATAGATGGCCCCTCTACACTACTTCAAGGGAACGTAATTTTCATGCGACATTGCAACTCCAAGTAAAGCGGTTCAAATTATTGTTGACTAGGTATTAAACTTAAAAAACCTTAAAAAATATTTGATCCTAACAGCACTAAAAATATCAACATTCAGTTACATGAACTGCGATCATAAATTCTCGTGTATACAATATCAAGCTTTGCAACTCCTGCGCAGTCGGGAATCACTTTACATGGAGGTAATATTAAAATGGATATGACTTTCTACAACATAATATTCTTCTCTTCCTTTTTCAATTTTACATCATATGCTATCTCATGGGGGTAGGCTAGAAAACAGTAACGAAATCAGAGTGATTTAGTCGTTGACAATGTTTTCATCATTCATTATTCGAAGAAAAAACGCACTATGATTTTTCCAGATTGGGAGAGGATATACAATATTTCGATCGTCTGTTATCTTAAATAGTCACACTGTTTGAAATAATTCTACTTGCATACTTATTTCGCTTTAGCTACATTCATGGATCTATATCATACACTTATTTCATTCTAAAGGTTCAAAGCAGTCATGGTCATGAGTGGAAAAGATTCTAAATTTGTTCATGATAATTTCTTCCCTGGACGCTCATTACCGATACTTACATTGACGTTCGGTCTATAAATACAATTAAAATATAATATGTAAAGAGTACAATATGTTGAATGAGTTAAAAAGTGTACTTTTGTTTTAGTGATCCGTGGTCAATCGTGCTCTTACAAAAGATAAGATAAAATGCGTGCGCGTGCGCAAATCCCCGTCGCGACCGCTAATTAAGTCTTTAGCTTTAATATGATTTCAAAGTTTATTTGTTATAACTAGAAACGGAGGATTATAATTCAATATTTCTAGAGATAGTATTACATTAATATTATTATATAACGGATAGGAGTTAATATTCTTGAAATATTAGGAATGTAGGCTCAGGGTTATTTGTTTTTATTAAACTTACAAAGGTAATTAATATTAAGAACCATCTGGTGGTAAAATCAGTCACCAAAGACTATGCAATTGCAACAACCTAAGCCGTCGTGCTAAAAATCGGAGTACTTCGATCCAAGTCAAAAGCGTTACTTTTTAAAACGTGTATGTTGTAAATTTTATGACGAGTCTAGTACTTAATTATTAAGGCTATTTAGCACGCGAGTAACGAACTAAATCGCATTTTCTAAATAAGTTGATGTGCAAGAAGATACCGAACAATGACACAGGTAAAAAATAGGTACCTATTAGGTAAAAAATCTCCAGCCCGGAAGGTTTTTTTACAGTATGAAAAAATGCAAGTTCGCCTTGTTAGTAATGAGAATAATGTCCTTCACTATTCTATAAGCACTGAAGGTAGACAAAGCTCTCGGAGCGCGCTGTCATAAATGCATGATTTACGCAATTACCCCGCAAATATGACGATAAATTATTGTTCACTTCACTACGAGCGCAAACCAACTTATTAACACACTTATTAGAAGACTCCTCGTTTGAATTTCAACTCTATTGTTATCTGAAAAAGGTACAGATCAAAAATAATTGTATTCGCCAGTGGTAAAATACCCGTGTAAAATTGTAAGCCCTGATTATTCACAGATATTGTATCGAGAATTACCACCCGCTAACTTGAGGATGCCAAAGAAATCGTACATGACCATTATAATTTAAAAAGTGACGACAATGACTGTTTTACTATGGTAAGAAATATTGCAGGTGAAGATATATAAACTATAGAAAATATCTAACCTCAATGTTTTTGTTGCTGAATGAGAACTTATTAAATGGAACGGCCGCCTGATGGGACATGGCCGTAAGTATAGTTGGAACGTTTTCTGCAGAATTCATTGAAATTCCTAGGAATCATCGATTGAGGTATTTTGTTTTTTATTAAATACTTACATTCTTGTCCAACATTTATAGCAGATGTAGGACTATTTAAAACATGTTGGCATCATATATCATTCAATACGAAAATCTATAATTTAATTTAATCCAATACAAAACATTAATCCGAATTGATTATACGGTTGTTGACTGCCAAGAAGCTACGTAAGTTCCAAAATATCAAATCCCAAAATCGGCCTCTTCCGTAAAATCCGAAGCAATACATCAATATTCCACACACGGCTTTATACATGACATGTCAAGTGATCGGCATGTCGTGTGCACACCAGACCCTAATGTTCTGTCAATCATCCAGCCTCTACTTACTGCGGGTTGAATAATAACACGCTTTTTGTTCGGACTCTGTGCTTGAATACAAATCGCAACGATGTGTCACCACCTTTGGAATTACCTACGAATATCTTAATCGTGCTAGTGCAGGGAATAGTCGATGGTAAAAGATAATATAATAAAAAAAAAACTATTGATTTTTTTATCACCATTCGATTCTTAAGCCATTTTTTATTTAAGTTAACTTTCATTATTGTTATATTATATTGTTAAAAAAGTTTCAGAAACTTAATGTATTTCAATAGTTATCGACCCACTTACAAATTATTTTCTATAATATAATCAAACAAAATTATTCTGAAACCAATATTTTTGTCGCCAGAAACTATACGATTTCGCTCCATTCCTAAATAGCCTATCACAGTACTCACTTAGCCAAAAACACGCAATAAATCGTGTTATCTATTCATATATCACTGTTCAATCGAATCAATCAATCGCCTAAGATATCGCGATAACACATGATACTTCCTCTGCGAGCCTGCGGTAGGTAGCTTCATGGATTTAGATTTCCGATTGATATTGATAACCGATCGGTCACGTAGACTTGGTCGCTCATCGGGACTGTTAATTATAATGCTTTAGCACGGCGCCTGTCATTACGTCACCATACTATTGTTCTGGCACTAGACAGACCGGCATACGAAATTGACAAGCGTTCACGCCAACATCCGCGCCTCGAGGAAAGCGTTGAACTGTCGATAGCTATGTGTAATCAATTGAACATCAGTTTTGAAGGCTTGATGTGAGGCAAAACTCAGTTTTTGGTTTGCCTAAAGAAACACCTATTATAAGTCGCAGTCGCCTGCTACGCAATCGACGCAAGTTCGAATCCCAGTGAGGCCTGCACCAATGAGTTTTTCTAAAAAAATGTATGTGCAGTGATTTCACAACACGTGTTTTACGCTGAAGGACAACATTGTGAGGAAACCTACATATGTCTGAGAAGTATTTCAAAGACGTATGTATAGTACCTGAGACGGCGATGGACTCACCCTCACGTTGGCACTCAATCATATTGGGTGAAATGTGGTTGTTGCTATTACAACACCACTGCTTACCCTTTCGGAGACCCTTCTGTGTTGGCGTGGGAATATATCTGAAAAGTATTTCATCACTATGGAAAGACCAGATAAATTTGTTAGAAAATCAAAGTTGTATTCAAAATAAAAATACTTCATCTTATTAATTCCTTAAAAGTCGTCATTCTCAATATGATGTCCCTCGTATTTCTTGATCCCAGAGTTAGTCCCAATGAATAGTAAAACAGATAATTATTGAAGGCCACATAAAACTAGAATACTTATAACTTGACTACGAAGTTCATATTACTTACCTATATTTGTAAGATAATATTACGGAATACAAATACGTAGGTGCCGTTACGAGTTATAAGCGCTCACCTTGAATGTGCAGTAGTAATTTTTAAGTAAAAACATGCGAAATAACCCCACTATTTTCGCTGAAAAAAAATTCAACAAACATTCGGTAGGTACATGTCTTATCTGCAATGAATCTGGGCTCCTTGAGTTTACTGCACGATGACGTCACGTAGGAATTCCTCTCTCATGTAGATTTATTCACAGTAGCCGTTTTATAAATGCACAGCATAATTTCAACAAAATTGTATCTTATTTATACGGCACGTGGTGCTGATAACTGCACAGATAGTACATTCACAACACAACGCATACTTAATGTCACTTATAAACCTGTTTATCATAGGTCAATTGTTTTGAGACCAAACTTGTCTTGAACTATCTATACAGATATATAAAATTTAAGTGTCTGTTTGTAATACCAAATTAACAGCGTTTCTTTCCATGTATATGAAAGTTTATAGGGTCATCATCAATTTAACAGTAATAACTCTTGTCGGTGTAACCGACGCATTTCTTTCCACTTGTCTCTGTCCAGTGCCATCTCTTTGACCTGAAATGGAATTGATTTCAACGGGACTTTCAGTGTACATGCTGTTTGCCTTATATGTCTAGTGATCGAGAATGAGGTCCTAGCTTCGATATCACTTTGCAGAAGCATAAATATGCTCACGCCATGTCAAAAGGGCAACATATGTAGCACCAACAACGCCCACATTTCACTAAATATGATTCAGTGCCAACGTAACAGAGAGTGAGTCCTTCGCCGTCTCAGACACTGTACATAGGTCTTTGAATGACTTCTCAGATAAATGCAGATTTCCTCTTGGTGTTTTCCTTGACCGTAAAGCATGTGGGGTGAAATTACTGTATATAAGTTTTTAGAAAAACTCATTTGTATAGACCGTTAAGGTAACGTCACTAGTCAAGAACAGACCGTTATGGTCGCAATTAAAATGGGTTTCAGTTGTCAAAAACAGTTGTTATGACAGCTATAATACTGACACAACTGATCGGTATTGACTTTTGAAAAAAAAATACTGCGCGTTTCCTTAATTTTGGAAGAAAAAACAAAAAATGTCCATGATTGGTCCGCGTCCAACATAGGTGCCTTTACCTTAGGTTACGAACTTACACACTTGCGTAGCACTGCTCCAATCCCATGGTCACCACGGCTCATATAAGCATACATATCACTTTGCTAAAGTGATATTGGGGGTTTCCATTTGTTATAACCCAGTAGTAGTCCGGAGTCTGGATAAGTGCCTTTTCAATGGCAATAGACTCGCTTCCTGTATATGTGACTAGCGGACGTCACGCGGCTTCGCCCGCGTAGTTCCCGTTCCCGTGGGAGTAAGGAGATAAAATAAATGATACTTGCAAATAATGCAGCTTTCCAATGGTGAAAGAATTTTTGAAATCGACTCAGTAGTTTTTGTGTTAATTCATTACAAACATACACACAAAAATACAAATCTTTCCTCTTTATAATAGTAGTGTAGATATACATAAACATGGTGACAAGTGGATGCACTATACATTTTAAACATTACATAACATCTATTCGCATTGAACTAGTAACAGTTATGTTACTACAAGTCAATAATAGCCGTAACGAACGTGTCCGCCATATAAGCCTTAATTAAATAAAATTGAAATGAAAATGCGAAATGGATTTTACGTGCTTTCATTAATGGTTCGTTCCGTATTATTTTCGAACATTTATTATTGTGTGTGTAATGCGTACGATCGTTATTCATGTCGCGCTTAATAAGCTGCTTTAAAAACAACATGTTTTCATTACGGCCGGGCTAATATTGCTTCGTACTGTTTTAGTTTACGATCCGAATCCATTGTCGGACAAACATTGTTGCTCATTTTGGCGCGATGTCCCAATGCGTGTTTTGCTTCATTATACTACTGGAAATGCGTTCGTTACGAACCATATGTCACCATAGTAGATCGAATGAAAAATAGTTTGATTCTTATCAGACAGTTGCAAGTTGAATAATGATGTGACCAGAATTGTAAGAAGTATGTTGAGATGGTTTGGAAATATCGAAAGGATGAGTGAAAGGCGATTAACGAAATAAATTATAAGAGCGAATGTGAGCGGAAGTGTCGGTCAAGGGCGTCCAAGGAAGAACTACTATGATCAAATTAATAATATTTTTAAGAAAAGTTAAAATTGGAGCACTCGTAACCGAAAGAAGTGTGAAGAGATGCATGAAGGTGGATGAAGCGAAAGAAGTATGTTAGGATCGTAGCATGTGGCAAACGGTGGTCTCTGCCAACCCCAATGGGATACAAGCGTGAACATATGACTATATGTATACTGCTGTTACTAATTTGATGTATTCAGAAAAGTATTCTTAACTTCCAACGCTATGCAAAGTATACAGAACGTACTGCTACAAACCTGAAAGGTTAGGCATAAGTTACTAACTCCCACATTTCACTGAAAATTAGGTGTCCCTTTGGCTTTACACCAAGACGATTGTATAGGAACCATCCTGTGACCCCCAGTCGCGGCATATACAATCGTTCACCATCTAGGTGTATTGAAGGCAATTGTAAAGGTTTTAATTAAGTTTCAATCTTTTTCCAGTAGAAATATGTATAGTGATGTTTGAAGTGATGACTTTATTTAAAAAATATATATTTTCCGTCTTGCCTATCCAGTGAAAAGAGGATTTAAACTCCTCGAAACACTACATAATCCAAGTGCAGTTTAGTTAGGAGCACCTCGCGGGTACGTGCGTTGCTAGGCTAGATCTCAGGCACTTCATATACACTAGGCAATATGTATACTTCGTCATTAATAGATTAGATAATGATACTTGTACTCCTACGAATAAGGATCAAAATAGTGCGCAGTGACTTGTATCAATGACATATTATGACTCACAGAGACAGATTCCTAGCAAGCAAAGTCCCCCAGTCGACTGATGGATTGATAGTGGTTAATAATACCACTAGGTCAGTGATATCAATGGCAAGTGACCGTTATTACTAAATCGCTGGTCAGTTACAAATACGGTAGAAGCGCGATAAAGATCGCTCATCGATGTTGAATAGTAAATTAATCTGTGTTTACTTATGCAAAGTATGTGAAAGTGTTAAAATTCAACGTAGGTTTAAGGTTCTCACTTTTTAATCGATTTGAAACGGAGGAGGGATCTATGTTCGATGTGTAAGTTTTTTTTTTTTTGGAACAGTGGAATGTACCTTTGCCCAGCGGTGGGACATAACAGGCTCAAAATAATAATTATGCCAAATTACTCAAAAGAAGAGTTGAAGAAATTCAATTTGACCGATCACTACTCACGCTCACAACGCATAATCCCAGTTGTGATAATCCAAAAATATTCGTTGCTAAAACCGATAAAAGAAAATACTTTAATAATCAATTATAAAATGTAAATATACGATTTATTTTTGCATATATATATATATATATATATATATATATATATATATATATTGGCCTCTTGCATCTATGACAGATGATTTAAGCAGCGTCATTTAGGACATTTTGACGACACTTCCGCCAATGGCTATGAAGGCCGATACGGGAGCGACAGATCTGTTATTTTTGGTTTATGTGATTATTTTCGGTCACGAGGTAATTTGTAGGAAAACGTCAACTTGTTACCTACTGGCTTCCACCTGCAGCGTTGCCCTTGTGGCTATAAAATGTTACATAGTAGCTTTCTACCCCCTTCCATCCCCTTAGGGATATAAATTAAAAACAATTACCTAGTATTTTTCTACACCTCACCTAGAACTCTGGAACACACACTTCAAATGTCATGTCCTTAGGCTGCGATTTAGGCTGTGTGCGTGATTTCAGTCAGTCAGGAATTTGGATTTCAATTTATAAAAAGGTGTGATGAAGCTTCTAAATATGATGGGTAAGTATAAAAAAACCTTATGGCAAATCTAGCAACTCACATTCAAGCTTGACACGAAACAACACATTCACTGTAGTAATGACTATTTCCATTCAGGAACACTGCGACAGCTCTAAATAATGTTATCACTTTTCTTAATTTCTAAATCTCAATACTTGGCTCATCTCACTACCCATATGCAGTTAGAACGTTAATGCAATAAATAACGTCGGTGAAAATTTAACTGTACCTATTAACTCTAATCGTGTACGACATACGTAATGCCAGTGGAAAAACACAAGTAAAAGGCCTAGTCACGGAACGAATAGAGACTAAAAATAAGCAAATGTGTGGAATTGTAAACGATGTACGCGACGTATTTAAATTCAACTCAAACATCACCCAACGCGGTCTGTGGGTTAAACCGACTTTGGTCAACTTCTCTTCGTGTTGTCATTGCCTTGTCCCTTGATGAGGTTGGACACTAACATAATATATAATTATATTAATAATTAGATCTGAAATAAGAACGGTTGATGTATCGAGCGTAAGGGTTGTCACATTTGTTGTACTCCTGTATTTTCAGACAGTAATGTCGATTCACACATTTGAAATAAAAAAAATGTCTGTAAAATACGTAAACGACGTACGCGATCGGCCACGAGGATGTGACACTCCTGACATTACGCCTATGTGACTTAATATCTCGTAGATGCGCAAGATAGAGAAAGAGAAGAGTAGGAAGCTTATATTTATTCTATGATACTTTGATGGCATACAGGTTTTGGGTTTACAATGTGAATCTAAATGCAAATATAGCCAGAGCACATCCCAAATTTTATCAACGCCCTATGTGAGCTTGAGAAATGGTGACAGAACTGACAGATTTGCTATTTGTCACTGTGACATCTTTAGTCAAAATTAGGTGTTTCAATTTTCAACCATTAAGCAGGAGCTCTGGTAGGAATGACAATGAAAACTAAGAATGGAAATGGAAAGAACTTAGTGATATTTTCTAAAAGAATATGTGGCGTAAGTTACTCCTGGTAACACCAGCTATCTGCCAGTAAAAGTGTCGTTTAAATTGCATCAGAGAATAGCCGGAACAAACAGACAGACAAAGAATTTAGAAAAGCTTTCTTTATAATAGGTACCTTTAAGTACCATACCTTAGCTTAAATACACCTTTAGTGAAAAACTGTTAACATGGAATTACAAATAGACACTTACATTTTCATTTATATTATTATTATATGTTGAACATGTAAGGTGTTTACTCACGTATTTAGTAACATACATATGCTCACGCCTGTATCCCATGGGGATAGTCAGAGACCACCGTTTGCCACATGTTACGATCCTTACATACATCTTTCGCTTCATCCACATCATCTCTTCATACACTTTCTTCAGCAACGAGTGCTTGGAATTTGACCTTTCTACGAAATACTATTAGAAACTACTTACAACTACTACTTAGTAATGAATGTGAAAACGATTTACTGACGATGCATATTGTTTAAACGTGTTTTGAATATATCATCAGCTTCTGTTATTGGAAGTAGGTGAAAATAACAAACAAAACAGTGGACAGACACCTTGACACATTTCCCTTAAATCCACGTTATTAAAGCTCCAAGTTGTTTACCGAACAATGTTTGCTGGAGTGTCCCAACAACATTTGTTAGGGGAGAGCCGCGTAATTTTTTACGCGAAAAACACAGCAATGCGGTACGTTTTGCAGAAAAAAAAGAGAGATGAAAATAAACAGACGACGAGGAATGGGCAGAGAGAAACGCTCGAATTTTGAATACAAATGTAAATGAGTATCTCCACTAATTACCTCGGCAGACACGTTTCGGGCTATGTGTCTTGTCGGCTTACGGGGGACGTCCATTTTTTTCTAGTTCGCGAAATCGCTCGCTATTTTTCTCATTAGTTAGATTATGTTATAATTTTTTCGTTGCGGAGGTGTCGTTGTGTGAATATGATTTCTGCTATATTAGGAATATTAAGATATATTATATAAAATTTTACCATCATGATCTCCAGATTTATTGGTTATGAATCCAATACTTATTAGTTTCTAGAGAGAACTTATTTTTTTTTATAACTTAGTAACTTTTATATAGGTATATTTAAACATTGCCTTTGTATATTACACAAGAGCCGTGGTGGCCTCGGGGCTAGAGCAGTCGCCTGCTACGCAAGCAATGCAAGTTCGAATCCCAGCGGGGTCGTATATGCAGTGATTTCACACCACGTGCTTTACGGTGAAGGAAAACATCGTGAGGAAACCTGCATATTTCTGAGAAGTAATTCAAAGACGTATGTATGTATAGTGCCTGAGATGGCGATAGACTCACCATCTGCCACGTTGGCACTTAATCAAATTCGGTGAAAAGTGGGTGTTGTGATAACAACACCTCTGCCTACCCCTTCGGGGAATACAGGCGTGAGCATATGTATGTATGTATTTCAACATAAATGAATAAAATTTTCTTCCGTATCTTATGTCTGCAACTTTGCAACGAAATCATGCATCAATTTCCCGTACACCTAATCTGACTGATATTTAAATATATTAATATAAAAAAAATATTTTTGTAACTTGTATACTTTGTATGCATATAGTGAAAAGCTGCTATATTGAAATTACAAACATAACAATTTTTTTAGCTGTATCTGTACGTATGTATGTATATATAGATCTGTATTGATTATAAAACTAAGCCGCATAAGGGATACATTAGAATACATTTGTAAAGTTAATAGTACCCATGTCACGCCTCAAGCGCCGCACTCACATATTTAGCAAGTTATTCATCATGGAGTTTTACTCTTTCAGCGATGCTTCTACGCCTCGTACTCATTACTGTGGAGTTGAGAAGACATTTACATGTCACGATTTTGTAAGAAGTAATAAAAAGAGAAGAAGAAACAAGGGACTAACTATGGTGACGTTTATTGTTATGGCACGAAAATGAAACGTCACAGCTTAGAAGTTATTAATATGCTCTGTTTAATCCGATGATGGTAGCACAGCTTCGAGGTGGTAGATTTTGCAGGGTATTTAAGCTTCATCTAGAAATTGTTAAGATTATTGATGACGTTCAAATTACGCATACAGCAGAGTTGTCGCTTATACCTAACTTCCGTAGCCAACACTAAGAATTGGTGGCATTTAAGTTATCTGGAAATTAAGATTTCTTCTGAGTTACTATACTTACATAATTGCATAGATACTGCAAGTTATAACTAGTAATCGATTATTTCGCGAGAAATACACATTATTTCGCGAGAGCATACAATTCGGAAGGTTTGTATGTACTCCCACGGGAACGGGAACTACGCAGGTGAAACCGCATGACGTCCGCTAGTTTTTAATAAACAAAATCTTAAGTCGTATTCTAAAAGTAGACAATTTCTTCATGTCAACTAACGGTTAAATTTTCTTCTATATCAATCACCTTACTTTCCACACATTCTAAGCAATAAATAATCCCTTTGCGTTTATAATAGCGTCTAATTAACGTAGCTTTACCACTTTTATATAACAAACATTTTAATTGGCTTCAAAAGAATTTCGTGCGGTGTAAAAAGCCCTAACCCGACGGAAGTGTATAAAATGTTCTTTTTTTAAAGGTTAATTTGCATGTCCCGTTTCAGAGATGATGTGCTGTGAAATTATGCCCTAAAATATATTTATTATGTCTGCGTATAATTAAATAGAACCTCCTAATTAAGTTTCTGTGTAGAAAGAATATACACCGAATACCGTGGTGTTAATGAGCGTTTTACTATTATTTGAATAATTAAATTATAAGATAATCATTGTCTATTTTAATTCTGTTTAAATGCTAGTTTGGTTTATTTATTTATTTATAATTTGAATATATAAACTTACAGCTATTGTCAAAGCGCTTATATATAAAAAAGAAAATTATAATAGACACAATTTTGTATACTATATAAATATAACATAATTAAGGTATGTTATGTAACTTTTATATCATATTAAATCACACATTATTATATAAGTACGACCGACATAAACTATTTTTTCGAATTAAATCTAACGATTCAAAATAAAATGTATTATATTTTTTATAAGCATTACACAGTTTTTAGTGTAACTAGTTTGGTTATTAACTTTCAAAAAAGTCAACAAGTCTTTGGAAATACATATATATAAAGAAAAAAAATATGTACTTATACTGTGATTAGATATGCACCCACTTGAGCTATAATCACAATTCTCAAGATATATAGCCACCTCAAAAAAGAACGTAACATAGCTGAAGCAAACTAATTTTATTTACAATCACTATTATTATAAGGCAGTATATACGCATAAAATAAACTGTAATATCAAAAACTATATATCTGATATTATTTAGTTTTCAACAGCAAACAACTAACACATTTTGGGCTTACCAATTTCTTCGGTAACTCAATCACGTTCGAAGTGTCTTTACTATTTTTAGATAGTGAAAAATGTCCACTGGCCTTTAAATACCCGCATTCGTCTATACTAATATTACAAAAAGGAAAGATTTGTATGTAAGTATGTTTATCACGAATTGGCTCAAAAACTACAAAACAGACCTTCAAAATTCTTTCACCAATAGATAGCTACATCATCAGCGAGTAACATAGGCTATATTTTATCCCCATACTCTCACGGGAACGGGAACTACGCAGGTGAAACCACGTGACGTTCGCTAGTCGTTTATAATTCCACTCAACTAACAGTGGCTTTGGAACATCTGACTAGAAAACTGATGGTTTACAAAACCAGGACAATTATTCGTATACAAACAATTTAATCCGAGCCGAAGCGGCGTGCGGTGCGCACTATAAATTACCATGAGCTAAGAATGTTAATAAAGCGACTTCAACTATTTGTAATATATGAAGAAACGAAATTAAGTTGTGAATATCAAACATCTGCAAGAATACGGTATCTTTGTGGATGCTAGGCAGTTCATTTATGGCTTAAGTTGACGAAATACTTTCATTCAACATCGAATTCAATTAAGTGGAAAAGTAAAACGATTTCTTTCAATATTTTGTGATTATTTGGTGTTTGGTGCCTGTACGTCTGTGATCTTCAAGAGAATATACATTGTAGTGTAAGTATTCATAAAATTTATAAAACGGTGCAATCATTTTTAAGCTTTATCTTATAAGTAGTTATGACCCGAAATTGCAAAACTCAAAAATTTATACGTATTATTTAATTTTTAAGTACCAGTATATTAGGTCTTACCATCTGTCACGCTGGCATTTAATCATGTTCTGTAAAAATTGGGTGTTGTTATTGTAACACCTTTGCCTGCCCCTTCGGGGTATACAGGCGTGAGCATACGTTAAGTAGCTTTATAGAAACTGCATGTATTTACTGATTCACATAACTTCTTACGAAACTTCTATAAAGGTTCATTCCAAGTACGTTCCTACCCCTTCTTCAAACATCATTAAGAGTGCATAAAGCTAGCAAGTGAACAGATGCTATGTTGTGGACCACAGAATGGGTGGCCGAACGAAGACATTAAAGTCCCGTAAAGAAACCGCCCTGGCGTTGTTAGGGCTAAGTGCAGACTTATTTGTTGACTTACCAACAATCCGGTGTTTGTCTATTTACGGTTTTAACTATTTACATACTAACTCTTAATTGTTGTGAACTTATTGCATGGAACATTTGTCTCGAAAAAGAATCTTTAAAATTAATTCTCAACAGCCTTCACTTAGCTACCTGATAGTTAAGGATTTGTGACCATTATCACCACAGAAACATAACAAAATATTTTATGGTAGCATTATACGAAAATGAAAAGGAATAAAATGAAAATGATTTATTTAGTTTAAGTCCTGATAAGGCATTTATGAATGTCGAAGAATTTACCACCGGTTCAGAATGACAAAGCTATTCGCATTAGATATATCCACGCAATAAAGATTATAAGAATACAAACATGGAAAGCCTTATATAGTCAATACGATTATTTATTCGGATACAGTTGAAGCATATATAATCCACGTTAAATCGCCATAAAAATCCGTAGCATTGCAGAATGAATAGAGCAGGCCACATTCAACGGAGCTCATGAAAAGAGCGACCAAAAACGAATATATATAGAGAAGAGCGACTGAAATACATCGCCCGGTGGATTTTGTATAGAGCTGTACTGGATGAGACATCAGTTCCTTTAGCGTAATCTATACTCGCTAGCGTCTCCGCCGAATATTAGTATGAGAAATTGTGCAGCGACTCCCAGCGGTGACGTGAAGAACTAAAATATCTCATACAAATATTGCGAATGATGCTAGCGAGTATAGTTTACGAAAACGGTGGCAAACTCATGATAGGGGTACTGGGCTTGTTGAGCGTATACCTATTGATATTTTGAGTGAGTGTTCAACACCACTTCTCAGAATTGTTAACAGATATCAGATTAGGGAAAGCATCAGCAGAGATTACTAATCGTCCCGTATTTTTCTTGACTTTCTATATTTCATGCATAACTATCATACATCGTCATCCTCCTATAGTCGCGAGCGACGCAAGTTCGAATCCCAGCGGGGCCTGTACCAATGAGTTTTTCTAAAAAACTTATGTACAGTGATTTCACACCACGTGCTTTACGGTGAAGGAAATCATCGCGAGGAAACCAGCATATGTCTGAGAAGTAATTCAATGACGTATGTAGTGTCTGAGACGGCGATGGACTCACCATCTGTCACGTTGGCATTTATTCATCTTCGGTTACAACACCTCTGCCTACCCCTTCGGGGAATACAGGCGTGAGTATATGTATGTATGTGTCATCCTCCTGTCCTTATCCAATTTTATTTGGGGTCCGTGCAATGTGTTCTACAGATTTTTTTCTATTCATCTTATCATATTTTTACCATACAGCGCCAGAAATAAATTTGTGTTTGCAAATATTTATGCGCAGCCGCATGACATCAGGTAAAATATATTATGCTTTCTTGCCTACTTAGGCGGCAAAAATATTCAATCAAACAGAACATGAAAAATATTTACATTAAACTTAATTACAACACGCTAGGGTACAGGGTGTGTTACATGCAACTTATGTTATGCAAATAGGATTCGGTGTGCCAGCAATATCTGCAGCTTAGCAAGATACGAATGGTTGTAGGATAAAAAATTATATGCTAAATAGCATCTCCATGTCAATGTTCAAACATACTTTTAAGCGCATCCAGCAAGTTTTTGCGTCCTTGCCAACTAAGCTACGTCGGGGAGAAATACCTCGACGGGAAAATAAAAATATAGCCTGAATATAGAGCGTAAACATGTTTACCCAGTCTGTGGTGCGTTTAAAAAACTGACAGATAATAAATATTTATTATTCATTGAAACAATGCATTAAAACACAAATGGGGTAATTCTTCGGTCATTTCGTTTAAACGGTAAAAATGATGTAATCGTATTATTATTTAATAAATTACACAATATATTTTCCGTTATCTGTTTTTAATTATATTTATGGTTATTTAATAAATTGGTCGTATACGTTGTTACCCTAAAACACAGAAGCTTGCTTGGCCGAATTAAATTTGGAATGTTGACATTGGTCATTGATATTAGATTGTTTTTAAAAGATGAAGAAAAGACTAGCATGCCTAAATTGAGGCGATTCCTCTAGTTGATCTCAAGTTTTTATACTACTTATTTGACATGTGACAAAGTTCGGAATATGTTTTTCGGTCGTCCTGTGAATGCTTAACGTATCGCTTTTAATATCAATGTTCTATATTTCTCTTTGTACACTAACAAAATATTTCCACCATTTATCGTAAAAGGACGTCACATTAGAACAGTGTATATTTTAGTAGCAAAATACGACGGAGGCACTTAAATCGACAAATGGCTACGTTGCAATTGACAGTGTATTAAACAGCTGCTTGCATGCCAGAATAGAGCTTAAACTTTGACATAAGGGTGATTATACAATAAACTTATTAGTAAAACTTTAACCCTCTCATTACTAACGTAGTTTAAGCGAAGACTCAGACTAAAACTATGCCCATTCCTTTTAAATCTGTATTACAGAAAGAGATGGAGTTACTTTAAGCCAAGGACTATCCAAGACTTGTGATATTTTTAAGAGTAAAAACATTATAATAGTTATCCAAAAGCACACGTCATCAAACATGTTGAACCCTTAAACTATTGCGTTTTAATACTCTTTCAATGATTTGTAAAGACAATGACTTGAATGAATCAAAAAATATATACATAATATATATACGACCGGATTGAGTAACCCCCTCCTTTTTTGAAGTCTTTTAAAAAGTATTAAAGTAAGAAGTTTGTTAACTATGTAACGATAATTAAATAAAGCACAACAAATTACAAAAATCCTTACTTTGAAATTCGAACATTCAAAGCTCAGTATATTTGCAGTTACTATTATTTTTCCCCAAGTAAAGGTTTTGAAATTATCAAACATCGTCTCTTGACCATTGTTTCATCGTGGCTCAAAATGTGTTGATAGGTACTCGGAGGCACGTTATGGTTGAATGGCAAAGATGGCGGATCAACACATTCACAAACTCATACTTGGGATCACATTCAGATCACAAAATAAATATTTCGTAATTCCCCATCGAATCGATAAGGTTCCTAAGAAATCGGGAGGGTACTAAGACGCCTTTCTGGCAACGCAGCGGACAACTTTTTCTTTGATAGAGTTCGAATAAATCTGCGCCAAGGCACTGCAGACGTCGGGACGTGCCCGGCTATATCACATCCGATGCATTTACCAACAAAACTCGCTTCTTCGCTACGTATTACAACTTACGGTAACATATTTGGAAGAACACGTATTATGTTAAATTTTAAATGAAGAATTAGTTTCTGTCTAATCTCAAATAAATATATAAATGTTATACATATTTAAAAGTTAGCATCTAGTGTTCGACCTCATACTATGGTTTGTTTATCGCCTTTGAGTTAATAATGATGAAAGTCACTCCCTTCTTTGGTTAGTTAGCTAAGTATGTGCCTTGGACTGATTAATTATCTTTAAGTGATGTAAGACGTGAGCTTGACTGCATCTGTTTACCTACTTGGGAGGTCCTGAGAACGCTTGCATGTGAATACCATTCAAATTACATACATACATACATGTGCTCACGCCTGATTGCCCTGAAGGGGTAGGTTCGAGGTAGAGGAGCTGTAATAAAGTGCAAACTTGACAGATGGTAAGTCCATCGCCATCTCAGGCACTATACCGTCTTTGAATTATTGCCAGACATATGCAAGTTTCTTCACGTGTTGATGTTTTCCTTCACCGTAAATCATGTGGTTTGAAATCGCTGCACCATTTGTTTTATTTATAAAAACTCATTGGTACAGGCCCGGCTGGGGTTCGAACTTGCATCGCTTGCGTAGGAGACTGCTAAAACCCTACCACCGCTTCAAATTATAGTATTCATTAAACGTATCTAACTAGAAAAAATGTAAGAAAAATTTCCAACTAAATAAAATGTAATTAAAACTCCAATAAATTAAATTTTAATTATGTGCAAACACGCAAATTGTTGGCTTACTTAGAAATTTAAGGAATTTATAAATAACTTAAGGGAAAGTGTATTTTGAATAAATATATGCACGCTATGAGTAAAATAATTTGATATTTCTCCCTTTTATTTCAGCCTGCATTCTTTTAGGGTAGCCTTAACCAACCTTTAACAACGGATCGAAAACAAAAGATAGTTAAATTCCAATTAAATAATATATATTTTCTTTAAAATCATCATTTTGACATTTCAAAGTATTAAAAATTATACAAGTGGGTTCGGGAGGATTCTTGAGAAGGAAATATCATATTTCAATATTATCAATATTAGGTAGTAGGTATTACATTAAATTAAGTTAATGTTATATATATGACGTTCAATGAATGTTCCAAGTGTCCCTTATTGTATAAATAACATTAGATTTTGATTATATACTTGAATTTAAAAATGTAATAAATAGTTATTTCTTATTTGTGTATCCTTCTATTCAGGATTCAGTTATATTTGCACAAAATGGTTAATAAATCAGTTACGGTTCTAGATATTTTGCCCATTACTTTATTAAATTAAACCCTGAACAGTGCTTCAAGCGTATGCAATTGTTACCTAAACAAACAACTTATTCCTATTGCTTGTGTACCGAGCTATTGATCAAAACCTTGTAGAAGGTATTCGCATCTAATACAACCTCCCCTAAATACAATATTTATGTATTTTCAGACAGTTTCATACTTTGCTCACTGTGTCCGCTCGAATTCCTACACTTGCCCACTTAAGCTTGAACCGCGGCTCTCCTTTAATTTACCCGTAACGTATCAAAGTGTTGTTCCAAACGGAAAATACAAGAGCTCTCGCTAGTCTGGCGGTGTGTTACGCGAAGTGGCGAGTATGAATAATGCATTTTTGTTTTGGATTTTTATGAGCAAAGTTTTGATTATTTTCAGTTCGGTATAGAATAGGTGGGAGTGTGTAAGGCGAAACTCTTTCAGAGCCCAGACAAATAATTACGGAACTCCACGCACGAAGGTACCAATTGTAATTTAATGGGCAAAGTTATTTTGTTGATAATAAATTGTGTAAAATTTCAATATCGTTAGGTATGCGTAAAGGAATAAATTTCGTGTTGTTTACTTGGAGTTCGGAAGCAGATACGTTTTGGTGAGTGAACAAAGGTGAAAAGTGGTCTTGCCTTCGAAAATACTTTACCATATACATTGTTGATTTATTTTCATTTCAGGAATCCATAAAATATTTCTAAACTTACTACTACTTATGACTCAAGTTATACTATTTACTAAAAAAAAAATTTTAAACTTAAAAACACACTTTCCAATAAAATTTTGTATATATTTCCATCACAATACGAGTACATATTCTCACGCCTGTATTGCCCGAAGAAGTAGGTAGAGGTGCTGTAATAACAACACCCACTTTTCATTATGTGCCAATGTGACAAATGGTGAGTCAATCACCGTCTCAGACACTATACATACGTCTTTGAATTACTTCTCAGACATACGCAGTTTGCCTCACGATGTATTCCTTAACAATATAGAGCTGCCGGACAACCAGTGGCGATTCTTGTATCTCGAGAGAATATCTGAGTAACTTCAATCGATTTTATTAGGCACGAATCGAACACTCGGATCAGTTAAAACGGGTGATTTAAAGATACCTATAGCCGTAAATCAAACGATGTGTTTACTTTAGTCTGTCTGTTTATTTGCGCGCCTGGTAGTCTTGTAACGTGTTCGAACAAATCTGATAAGTGAACGCTCTCACACGCGATATTCGCGGAAACATGGAGCTGGACGTAAGAGGGAAGTGGGGATCTATCTTCCCATCTTCTATACCTTTTCTAGCAAAGATATATTTATTATAAATAATGATCAAATAATGTTTGGTAAACAACTATACAACGACATTATAAATACATGTTTACTTTGCAAAAAAAAAATCTTATAGGTAAAAAAAATTTTTAAATGTATAAGAAAATTATCCAATCAGTTATCAGATGATTTAAAAATTTAAGGAATAATATAATTTTGCGATTTGGTATCACACCAAACGTCATAAGATTGTCTGTATGGCTGTAACCTTTTCTCTACTGGACCACCGAACCGATAATCCTGAAATTTGGAAAAGAGAGCTTTAGCAGACGGACTTAATAAAAAAATATTACGCGATCGCAGTCACGGGTATAAGTCAACAAATAATTGGATAATACAAAACAGTTTCAAACTGCTCGGGATAAATTGAGTCTCATCGTGATAGAGCAGAGAGAATGCCACCTCTAAGGGTTAAACGGGAGTTGAATGTTTGTATGGGAAATCTTACTGAATCGCGGGCGAAGGTGGTGCTAGTTAGTTAAAGTTATGAAGAAAAACAATCATATACTTTCTTAAGTAGGTACATACTAACATAATAGCTATAATAAAACATACATAACTGATAAAGATAATGCCATTCAAAATCCACACTAACCGTTAACATAACGACTTATTTACGATCTTATTTCATGATTGTTAATGTTTCTTATTCGTGTATAAAAGTGACAGATAAAAGTGATTTATAGCATGTTTTTTTAATTATAAAACAGTCAGCAAGCACTTAATTAAAAAATCACTCAAACTTGACCCAATAAAGTCGTACTGATCAGCATTTAATACAGTAGCCCGATTCACGTAAAACAATCAATCGCTGAATGATAAAATTCGTTCGAAAGTCCTGTACAAATGTGGTATTTACCTGTCCCAAAATAGTAGTTTGATAGGACACTTCAATTTAATAGGATCGAAATTAAACTGTTTTTCAACGACTTTAAAGCATTACGTTTTTTCATTGTTATATTGAATACGAAAACGCTGTGGCCACAAAGTAGCTACGATATCGTTACTGTTTTCATTACTCGAATCGGGCTACAGGCTCCTCGTTTACACGCGATCGCAACCGAATTTTCGCCAACACCCACGAGCGATTTAACGATTAAACAAGTAATTAAGTATCGACGCTCACTCGTCGCGGCTACTCTCAAATTTGCATGTTAAACGAAGTTTTTCTTTTAGCTCCCTTATTGAGATGCTGGGTTGCGTGCGTAGCATCGCGAGAAACATTGTACTTGTCACCGCTTAACTCTTAATACTACGCGCTTAAGGTTGAAATTATATTGTTTTGATTGTAAACTGTGTTGGTACAGTATTGATGAACTTTTTAATTGTGTTGTTAATGTCAGCGTTAAGGCGTAGAGATCGCTTGCTTTGATTGTGTGCGGTCGATGCGGTTTGTTTCGCACTGATATGTTTTATTTGAAGTGTACAAGGTTTATTTTGTTTCTAGTTTGCATATATTATGCAATTTTTGAGACTATTCCTGTTCTTAACAAGGGATTATGGTCTTTATTTACATCTTTCTAATAATTTTAGAAGAGAGTAACCAATTTCTAAGTGGACGAAGGGCATCTGTCCTTTATTTGAATTCTACATTATTTTTTATATATATTTTCCACCTCATCATGTACCTAGTTTATCCAATTATAAACGCTGTATATAGCAAAGCCTACCTATAAAACAATCACAAGTCTCTAATCCACATATTTCATACATCCACACAGCATAACTCTTAAACGAGAAGGTTATAAATTACGTACTTACGCCGGTAAGCCATATTAAGCGACCCCAATTAGGAGATATGAGATATATGTTTATAAAATATATATACATTTTGTTTTAGGGGCGAGCGAATCGATTCGCGCTTGTGGCCGGTGGTCAGGCATTAAAATATTAAGGGGCCTTTAATCTACCATGATTGAATTTGCGTTGCCCTGTGTGTGCTCGGCCTAACGCGGGATCTATGTATTATTTTCACCTACTAGTGGTTCACGAAAGTATTTTGAGCCCACTCGATTGTCGAAAATACTGAAGTAAGTTTTTAAGTTTCTATAAATGCACGTAGAAGTTGTAGGTATATTGTACCTTCTGCTTTACTGTGGAAAAAACATAGTTAAAGAAAAAAGAAAGATATTTAATTAAGTACTCAGAATGGGCCTAATTAAACATTCTAATGGTATGTATCATCACGCTGATTTATGAAATTCTTTCATTAAGTGGTTTGGATAGCAGAGTTTGTACCGTGAAAGTAATAAGAAATATAGTTACTTACTATATTTCTTATTAATAAATAAATAATAAATATAAATTAATTTACGACTTCGTTAAAATTACGTAACGCCTGTAGTGCATAATATGGTAGCTACCATAAGTAGGGGACGAGCGTATGGAATAAATCCACAAGCAGTATACAAAGCGTGTGGAAGCCTGATAGCGGGTATCTAAAGCCGTGGAGGAGAAAATTTGCATTTTAATAAATACACACCCTTTGAAACGTACCGCCCATAAATCCAACCGGATCTTTATAATCAAATTCAAACACATTACTCTTATTTTGAACGCGGAAAGTTGGGAAAGCGGTATGTTTACGATCATTGCTTCTTTTCAAAGGCTTCACATTTTCTATTTAAACATTGATTATGTTTATTTATACCGTCTGTCTGTCTATACAATTAACATTCTCATCTTTTGTAATAGTATTGTAATATTGTAAAGAGGAAAGATTCGTTTATTTGTTTGTAATGAATAGGCTCCGCTCCCAGTAGATGTGAAAAATTATTTCACTAATTTTAATGCTATATTATCGCTGCGTAACATAGGCTGTATTGTTAATCGACGTTAAATAAGGATCCATAATAAAACGCAGGTAACGCAGCCGATGAAAGCTAGTTGAGATATATTTTTGTAACTATATATTTTTTTCATTCTGTTAATTTGAACGTAGGTATCTAATTTGTAGTAGAAAGCAGAAGTCTAAAGACGTGAAGTAGTTTTTGATTTCGATTTAAAATTAATTTTTCATGAACGTAATATACCTACACAGATAGTTCGACCGTTCGCGAGACCATTATGTTCTCAATTTCAATGAAACTTAAAGCATAATGCAGATAATCTTAATAAGCCGTAGTACATACGTCTGTATATTATAGGACATAACATAAAGCTAAGCAAGTGGTCATCGTAATCTTGGATAAGGGTTGGTGCATAAATCAGGGTGACGTCGCGCCCGGGGCCTTTACTTTATCTACTGTGTGCGGGTGACGGTGCCAGCCCTAGATTGTGAACGGCTGGAGGAGGGTAGCAATTATTTATTAAGCGAGATCAAAAACAAAAATATTTGGAATTCGATTTAGCTTTGAATTTTGCAAGCGTCTGAATTGACAAAATTATGACAGTGAGTTTATTTATTAAAACCAGGACGTACTTAGACAACAATACTTGCAAAATAAAATGAGACGTCAACACAAAATTGGAAATGTGCTGCCTATTCATTTGTATATTTCCTCTGAATAGTTGGGCTGCCAATCAGTCGTGACCTAATCCAAATCAGATCCTAGAAATATGCTAGATTACAGTGTGTAAATTATTATTTTTTTAAATAATAACCCAAAAAACATTTATTTTTGCTAATCAATTTAAGATTTTTTTTTACATGTTCTCCTCAAACCCGTTAATTTTTACTCGTACTGTAGTGGTGTAGAAAAAATAACTAGTCCGCCATCTTGGATGATCCGCCATGTTGGAAATTATAGGACTTCATTAATTACATGATCGTACGTGTTTCTTAATGTCTTATCCAGTATTCTTACATCTGGGCCTTCGATAATTGCCGGCCACCCCGCGCCTGAAACACCTCTGACCCGACTGAAACTTGCAGCCGATCACAGTAATTTATTAGCAGCTTCTATCTAGAAGCCGTATCGGTAAAAATATAATTTGACGCAAATTTCGAGAGAATTAGAAATATTAATTCAATTAAATCTTTTATAAAAATATTTTGAAAATTGTCTACAGAACTGCGCGAAGTATTCAATATTTTAATTTCTCATGTAGCGTTATATTTGGTACCGGCAAAGACTAATTTATCTTTATCTTTTTACAATACTCCATCTACAAAGTGTCACTCGAATATTAATTAGACGTGACATAATCATGGAACACTGAACGCTACTACTCGGTAATTAAGCACATTTTAATCAAACACTGTAACAAAGTTTAATTACAGATACCTACTCCTAATCACAACACGTTGTACATTACCGTGACTGTAGTCCTCAATAATTTATGTACTCCGTGCGGCGCATGCGTCAATGTCGCCTGATTTACACACAAAACACAAGCCGATCTTATCCTGCGGTTGGGGCGGTCGCATAAATAAATGAACTAATTCTAAGATACAAGAATACTTACTATGTTAAGTTAAGTGAATTGTTTTGATGAAGAAAGGCTTCCTATAGTCGCTTAGTTCAATTACAATGTTATAACAATTCGAGAGTTATCGAATTAACAAACGGTTGTCTGTCATATCATAAATCATGATCAAACGGTGACGTAGAAATTGTAACTTTCAATATGTCTAAAATCAAAGAAGGCAAAACGTACTTTTGGGAATGGTTTATATATTTATTTTCATTCCTTAAATGACTGAAACATATTCTGTCAAACTATGAAAAATATATTCTCCTCAGGCATCGTAAAACGCCCTCTACATCCTACATTACCTGTTCAAAGTAAATAATTCCTCCATTTATATGTTGCTAATACTATTGAGGGCGAGCTAAAGGCCTAAAATTAAATATTATACCAATAAAAAGGATAGTAATGGCTTCCGAGACATCCGGAGTGGCGCGATAATTCCAAGCCCGCGCAATAAATATACCTTCGACGTTTTCAAGTAACTCCGGTATATTTCATAATAACCTGAGGCAAGACAGGAACCAGTCGCCCTTCAGGCCGATATAGCAATAAAGGGAATCCCTGTATCCTTGGCCCTTGGAGTTATAAATATCAATTTATCGGCAGTGTCAAATGCGGGTAGGTTCGACCGTTTTCACATTACGAATTCGTCGCTATTCGTCTTTCGGGGAGCAGTTTATCGTCATTCTTATTTTAAATTTGAACATAGAACAGGTACGGTTTTTTTGCGAGGAAAGTGTCTTAGCGTGGAAAATGTATAGTCTACCTACATAAAATATTAATGATACTTTATTACTCACTCGGCGTAAGAAAAATAATCGAATGATGGAGTAGATTTTCATATTTTTGTGTTATGGAATTAGATATGGTTTCATACTGGACTTAATTTAATCTGGGTTTAAACGTTTGGATCATTAACTTAACTTAACTCGCTGGTCTACTGTGGTTTTACTTTTAATTAAAAAACACAGGCGAAATGATAACCTTCTTGAAGTCGGTTAAAAAATGATAATAATATTCAAAATAAGGATATAACTTGGCTTTTCTCGTTTGGAAAAAACAAACAAGTGTTAAAAACATGTTTAGTCCACGCACTACTAAATCTAAACAAAACAGCACGGTAATAAAGACCAAAGCAAATGAAAGTCAACATTAACACTCATGAAACCAGTTAAGAGAGTGCCAACAAAAATAGAGCCATATATTAGGAGGATTTACGGTACAAATATATGTAAAGTTTGCAGGATATATTATATTTGGGGGCCGGGCAAGATGGGTGTACGTGAAAACATTCGGTTGCGTGCCTTAGCATAATGCCCTTAGGGCGCTCAGGATGTCGCTTCCGCAATTCGTCTTTCAGGAATCCCTAATTTGAAATGTGGATGAGTTTCGAAATTCCACGAATTAAGGGCCAAATTTTTTTGTGGCAGATAAAGTTTCTGACGCTTTGCTCGTAACATCTGCGATTATCTATTTATACACCTATACAGATAAATAAAATTGAAGTGTCTGTTTGAAATTCTGAATAAATAGCTTTTCACTAAATGTATATGCAAGTATGTAAAGTACATAATTACAAAACAATTTTTTAACATTTGTCTCTGTCTGTCTGTCTGTTTCTTCCAGGTAAACTCTGAAACGGCTGAACTGATTTCTACTGGACATTCACTGACAGATAGTTGATGTTACAAGGAGTAACTTAGGATACTTTTTTTAAGAATAAAAAATCTACCCATAATATTAAGGTTACGCGGGTGAAAACACGGGACACAGCTGCTCTATACAGATAATTAAAAAAAAAATAATTCGAATTGGTTCCTTTTATAAATTCCGAGATGTTATATATCCAAAATTATTTTATTACCTTTGCATACAGGTACTGATTACCGACCAATATAAAATTCTAATTAATTACCTATGAGAAAAGCAAAATCTGATTCATAACATGACATGACAGAGATACATGAAATGTTGGTTGTACTCTTTGTTAGGTTTAGGTATCAACTTAGAAATACATTTCCGAAATTCTCCTCTAATGATGAATAGGATCCAATTCAAACCCCTAGGGGGGAATTTCGGCATTTCTGTAAAAATAAATATTCTCCTGAGCCGAATCTCAATGTATGGTCAATGTCAAATTTTAAATAAGAATACTTATGTAAAGTAGAAACACACAATACTATAATGGTGACATAGTTGTGAACAAAATTAAACATTAACTAAGAGCATAGAGAAAACGAGTGAGTTTTTCTTCATTACCTCACCGCACGCGTTTGTGTATTAAAATTTTTCGCTCAAACTTGTTGGGAGATTAGCGACAAAGCGGCAGTGATATCTTAAATGCGGATCTGTTGTAAACAAATTCTCGCGCGCTCCAGCTATTTATGAGTTTATTCGTCATTAACAAATTATATTAAAGCGTCGGCGGTTTTTTTGTTCTCTTCGCGAATATTTCAGCGGTAATGTGTTACGTTTTGATGCTTATCGTAATTGTGCCGAGAGATCGTTACACCAAGTGCTCTGGCTTCCGTTTTAATTGTATTCACTTAAACATTTGTATGCATTTAATAATGCAATATTTGCATTACTTAGCTTGTCTGATTTCTATCTTTCTTTTTCAAATTATAAAACACGTAATTAGAACTATTTAACTTACGCGATATGAAAGAACACGGTAAGTAATTTCTCACTCAATTACTTTGTTAAAATATCAAACATTATTTAATAAAAGTCCCTAATAAACCGTTAGATGTTTAAACGAATTTCGTGTAATCTTTAAAACAAACGAAACATTTGCAGGATAATCTTGATAAGTGACGTACTTATCCCGTTACAGTCACAATTTAGGCAAATCGTGAACCATTTTGAGAGGCACATACCCTCGTTTGAAAGCGTTTGATTAACCGAACAAAAGCAATGGATGTTTAAAAATGTATGAAGTGATTTCTTTGGTGATGTTCTTGAAATATCCGCTATTCCCATCCCTAAGGATGACAATGGCGTCCCATCTGCGCTCACTTGAAAGATTCAATTAATTTTTTACTGAAGTTTATCACGCAGACACAAAGAATGACCTTATTACGTTATATAACCACTGTGCCTGGTGTTATCCACTGCCTACCCCTTCGAAGAGGTGACGGGAGAAAATATTATTTTACGAATAACGTTCAGTCACAATAAATAGAACAAATAAAACTCTAAGAGTAAACTGCAGATATATTTAGATTACTTGCATGGTAAAATTAATAATATAATATCGCCATCTTCTAACACCGTAAACTGGAAGAATATACGAGGCAAAACACACCGACTAAATAATAAAACTACCAACCTCCCTATTTTCTTTTCAATGAACACTTTGTCTAGAAAGATCGAAACATAGACTTTAGTTTTTAATATTCATAATGACTGCCACCAGTATACATATATGCTGCTACAGTGGCTAAGTTCTGATCACACCAATTAAATACTCACAACAACGAACTCGACGCGATAGAAGAACTTTCATATTATTGAATCAAAAATTTTGCAATAATTTATTAAACATAAAATATTTGAAAGCAATAGGAATTGCAGTTCCCATGCCGCCATGTAATTTCACAGCACGATGTTTACCGAGTGCGACGCTCGTAAATGAAAAATAAACACGTGTCGAGCGGTTTATGCGACTCGCGACGTTACATATCCTTATAATTATGCTTTATATTGTTTGTGTGTTCATAGTTGCTTTAGCCACTTAAATATTGCTTTAGTAAACATAATAGGGAGGCTTTACTTATATGTAAATACAATGAATGACAGTACCTTTTTATATTACAATAATGAATTATTAATTCTATTATTTATTTTATAGGAACCTAAATACATACATATATAGAGTATTATTATAAAGCAGTCGAGATATATTTAGCACTTTTATATAAATTGCCCTCAACGGGAATCGAGTTTTTTTATATATACTAATGAACACTTGACATGACTGTCTAAAACCTGCCTTCCAGTAGTTGTGGTGAAACCAATGAAAATGGTTCCAAACCAAGGAAAATAAAACCATAATATAGATACATATACTTCCCGAGCGAACCGAAACAAATTACCATAGAAAAGATATTCTCAAAGTTTCTCCACACTCATACCCATTATAAGTTTTCAAAGAAAAACACTTTTCGTGCACACGTCGCTACTGGTTTTTTCTCGGCACTTTTCTAAGTGCTATAAATCTTTCACGTAAATAATTGAAGCTATATTTTATGCCGAAACATTCCGCGGGCCCGTGACGTCACCTGCCACCCCTCCGCCACTTTAGAGTTTAATTTGGTTGGTTGCGTAATGTATTTTCAATTACTTCCAAAGGAGCTGCCTGATTTGTGGCTGACTAAAAGAGATTGGAGTATAATTCTTTCGGTCTAATTTAAAGTTGCCTAGGTTTGGTAAATGTCGCGGCTCAGATGCTGGCCGATTCTTGCGAGCTGAAATATGGTTTGCTTGTAAACTGAGGAATTCTGTAAGTTTTATGTAATTCATGAAATTGTCCATATATATATATTGCCCTGGTTGTCTGTCCTCCTTATTACAAAACATGGTTCAAACGTGGACTCGACTAAACTCGGGCTAAAAATATGTATATTTCTAAACCGGAGACTACCTAAGTGTACGTTATATAATAAGAAACAAAAAGTTGTACCCGATACGAAATTTTTGTTTATTAAAAAATTATCCGAAATTGGTCAATATTTTGTCGTGCTAATGTGTTATTGTGAGAATATTGACACACTTTTATATATTCTAAAATATTTATATTCGCTCCGCCAATCAATCATTACAAGTAAACCTGGACTTTAGTTCAGTTAATTCTTACTTTACACGGAACTGATGATAAACGACCTTACCAAATTCTCAGAGCCATTGCCCTCATGTCAACCCACAGGCGAACATGCATTTTAAATGGCCCAACGAAATCTGATAACCCTTCGAGGCCGCGATACATGGCTATGTCATAAATAAAAGCTCACTTTTTCACTTCCAGTGGGAAATTTATCATTTCGTACAACTTTTTTTCCTATTTCTTCCCAGTTTTTGTACATCTTGGATCACACTTTTAAAAGCCATTTATATTTCGATTTGCCGTTCCTTAGCGTTTAGGGTGGCCTGATGAAGGTATCGTAATGCGGTGTCTCATAATAAAATGCTTGAGTTGCTTGATACGATTTGCATGGTACTCTTTGACAATCACTTGTTCATGCTCTTTTCATTTTCCTTTTACGGTTTTGTTACTGAAGGAGATAAGTCGTCAAAACATTTTAGTGATCCCATTTAGTTTTATGGATGTATTTAAGGACCGTTTGATTGATTTTTTATGAGTATCATAAAGTAAGTGAATGTAAGGATGGAGTAAATATCCCTTTTCTAGAACTATAATGGTCTCCTACCGAATTTCGGTTAGCCTACTACGCAGGAGATATTATAGTGCACAAGTGTGTGCGCAAATACAGGTGCACTCTTTATTCCCTCACTCTCATAGTCCGATGGAACGGCAATCTGTCACGATCGGAGAGAGTTTAGGGGCCTTACCATGAGCTCTTATTGCCATGTTAGTTTTACTCTTATTATGAGACAGATGTATTTGACGTGTATACATCTGTCACTGTCACACAACTGAACTATTGCAATAAGTGCTCATGGTTAGGTCTATTTTTCTAAAAGTATCATGATCATGAGCAAAATTCAATAGCAGTTTTCTAACCGAAGAAAGTTAATAATCTTATTTAATGTTTGCAAATAAATGTATATAAGATCGTTGCATTTATCAAACAGTGATGCTTGCTTCATGGGGTACATGAGGGAGCATAATACAATACATTTACTAATACGTATACGATGAAATGTATCATGATTTATATGTAAATAATTGTATTACGGTTCATTCAATTTATATAATTCGTGAAGTGTTCTTATCGCCTTTTTGTTCCAACTAGTAAAATGTTACAGACTTTTATTACATGCTCCATTAGAAGTTAAAAAAAAACAATTCCAAAACTCACCTTTAAATGTTCTCTATGTCTTTTTGGTCCATTTCCGTATCGAGACGTGACTAATGAGCCGCAATGCGCTTTGTTAGTGATTTTTTGAAGTCCTCATCTATTCAAAGCTGGCCTTTGTCCTTCGTAAGTGCATAATACTCTGAAGCCATAAGTCATACACGTAATGAATGAGGGAGATTTGTTTTGAATCCGTCCAAATTTATGGATGAAATCGAGGCTTTTTTACACGCGTTCTCCTCGCATACCATTGTGATCGCCTTTTCTGCCCCTTTTCGTCTTTTTTTATTATCGTCCTCAACAGTGACACTTTACGAGTTATTAATTGTTTGTCACGAGTATATTTATTTCTCTATTTTGACAGCGGCGCGTTTTTCGCCATATATTACTGGGGCCGGATTGAAAATCTATCATATTCAGGTTGTCGTAAATTTAACGTGATATAGTGCGTTACATGGTAATAATTCTGCGAGCGCGTCGCGTAGTGCGGACGGGTGTGAATCGCGTTAAATAACGACATTGCATATTAAAATGGCCGCCGAATATGCATTTTGTAATAAATTACGTATTAATTTACGTTTAAAAATGTATCATCGGTTGGAATATAACTTTTTTTGAAGTATAAAACTTGTATCATTTATGCTCACCCAGTTAAAAGTGCTAATTAGCATTAATGTGTCTTCCACTGTCATAGTAGAGTTATAAAACATAATATATTACAATCGTGAAGGTACATTTATTTACAATAGCATACTTTGTGGAATCAAAATTGCTTTTGAGCTTAATGTGTCGTTTTGAAGTATAGTTACTGGATTGTATATCCATTTAAGGATACAATATCTTAATTATAGTTGAAATGGTGCTTATTAACGAGTGTCATTTTAGCGTTAATAACGACTATGACTTTAGCGAAAACGACATAATAATTAGCTATTTTGAGTATTCATAGTGCGTGTAACATTTGTACTTATCCATTATATTGTACCAAGTAATAAAATGTTTATTTAATCGATCTAAGTTCTCCTCGCCTCAATACGTACATTATAAGATTACTGTTGATTATTTACCACTAGACTCTAATCACTGCTACTACATCTATAACATTGGCCTATTTGCACACATTAAGAACGGCATATCTCTTAAATAACACGCTTATTTTGCTTCAAATAATTGGTAACTGAAGGCACTAATGTCGCTTATTCTATGACGTCGGTAAGTTAGGCCAACTAGTGTTTTTACAAACAAGCTTGCTCACTTGATGGTAAATGGTCACCACAGGCTATGGCCGCTTGCAACTAAGCGCGCGTGGTCTTACTATGAGCTCATGAGACAGATGTATATGACGTGTATACACTGTCACTGTCACAGCTGAACTATCGTTGCAATAAGGTCATGGTTGCATCCCTGACCACGCGCGCTTTCCCGCATCACGCTCTTCTTGAAGAACCCCATGCTGTACCCTTTTGAGAAGTGCTGTAGTGGGAGGAGAGTTAACACCTAAGAAAACAATTGTAAGAGTATCGTAAATGTTTGATCATCTACGCCCAGGAGGCCCGACCATCATCTGTTTAAACAGAGCGTCTTAAGAACATCTGAGCTTTGACATTCCGTAATTTTTGTACCGTAAATTCAAACTTCGAAGCTGAGAAGTTCTTAATACGTGCTGCTTAAACGATGGTTGGCCCCCAGTTCATCAAACTGTATCTCATATATCATAAATGCGCACCTACCCTTAATACTACGCACAAGGTAGGCTTTCTCTTACGCAACTAACATTCATAATGTATGTGCGTACGTATGCTATTCTCCGCCTTATGTAGGTACTTTTTTCGCCCATAAACCATTGTTGGCTGCTTTATTCCTTGATTTATAAGAGACGTTGGAAAGACAAATAGCCGGATTGTGTTCCAAATTTTTAAAGCCGCATTCGTTTCGCGAGCTCGCACCCCCGTAATACCTTGTGAGGTGCGAGCCATCTTGGTGCTTGCGAGACCTAGTGTTTGGGTGCTGTGGACTCATCTTTGTAGCCTGGAATTGTTTAACTACATTGTTGGTTCATTCTTTCTATCAATCACTTTCATTAGACAGGTTTTTGAACATATTTAATTAGGATTGTGCCGTTTAAAAATCAAAAGCACAATATAACAATGAATATTATTAATATTATATGGATTGAAAAGCAACACAATTTGTTACTCATATTTCCATTCCCTAATTAAACACTTTCTCTAAGTTAGTCTAAATATAATAATGTCATTATATTTACTACTGATTTCTTTATAGTATCAAAACTAGTGAAGCGGCCACAATCTCAGCCTCAGAAGTAGGTACCCCTTATTAAAATGTGTTTTTCCAGCGTCTCTTCTGCTTAGCGCCACCTATCGCCCTGTTAGGAAGATTTAATGGGAACACTCTCATTTCTATCGGTCTTACCGCGAAATTTATACCACCTTCGTGGATCTTTTTTCCATAATACGATTGTACTTCCGCGGATTTATACTGCTCGTGTTCGATTCACATTAAAATATTTGAATGGTGATTCCTTGCGGCGGCTCGAAGACAAATTATACAGAAATTATGATTTATTCATTAAAATTGGAAATGTTTAGTCGGTATGATACCATGTCAGTTGATTAAAACCGAGCCGAAATAGGCCATATATTGAATGCTGCAACATTGTTGATTGGAACTAGATTTAATGCTGTCTTACGTAATGTTGCTCGTATACAAAAACTACCTTAACGAATGATGCGAATTTTCATTAATGTTAAAATTTAAGTTTTGGGGTTATAGTTTTCGTTGACTAAGGATGCAGATAAACGTAGATAGGAATTAATGTAGGAGCTCTGCTCAGAAATAACTTAAGTATATTCAGATGTGTTAGCCTTCACCCAAATGGCAAACAAAACAAATAAAATTACGCGACTAAATAGCGAAAGCAAGCCAATTCGACACTATCCAATTGAAATCAACACGTAACTTGGGCGACTTAATTTTTACCCCATAAACGCACCCCACGATCGCTATACGATATGGAAATTCGTCTCGGCGTCGGCAATATTCGGCGATATTCGGGCGAACGTGCGGCCCGCACTAAATTGCCTATTTATTCTTAAGTTCATATATTACTTTGCGCGTCTGTCTGCGCAAAGCGATATTTATTGTTTGACCGTTATTGCGTCAAATGACGTATTGGCAGTACGTACGCATTATCGGATTGGGTAAGGATGGTGGGTGCGTGACGTCGACTGTTGTTTATGTACAAATTTGTCAAAATTACAACTAATATTATTTCTTCAAATTGAAAACAAAATCAAAACGATGCTTCTCATTGTTTATTTTCTTTGAAACGTCTCTCTTTAGAAAAACTTGTCCTCTCAATAATTTCTCTCGAAGTCAATAAGTAGTTACTAAGATAAATTTACGGTAAATAGCTTAGAAGTTATGACTTACTAAGAGTATCTTAAGAGCAAACAATGTACATCTAACGACCCTGGGGCTATTAACAATGCTTTCTAACATATCTACGGGGTAATGAATACGTATTATTTATGACCTGTAGACTGGCAGACGGTGCCTCCGTCTGCCGTTGAATCTATACAGATAAATAAAATTTAAGTGTCTGTTTGTAATTCAAAATTAACAGGTTTTTACTAAAGCATATGAATGTATAGACATAAAAATGTTCTCCGTCTGTTTGTTTGTTCCGGGTAACTAGACCGATTTTGGCGGGATTTTCACGACAGATAGTTGATGATACAAGGAGTAACATAGGGTACGTTTAATCCACTTTATGTATTTTACATATTTAATTGATGTTTATCATTTGTTTTTAAATATTACTAAGATACCTATATATTTTTAAACTCCTGCAGTGTAGAATAAAAATATCCTTTCTTAATTACTAATTTAAAAAAATATTACGTTAATTGATAGTCTTAATATGTTAGATACACTTGAAGCAACTCAATATAACCCCATTTATGTATAAAACTAAAACATGTACCCATTTTACGCTCAGGCGAAAGAATAGGAATAAGTTGACAGAGACTTCGCCCCTGAATTATGTTTCTTAAGATAAACGACGCGGGCGAAATGAAGTCGCACCCCCATACACCCCCAGCACACCAATGCACCCTGAAACACCCCCGTTCACCCCCCGCGGAAAATCCCACCCCCGCGCCCTAGAGCGGCGGACATAAATCTCCAAAGAAAAATCCACGACGGTTTCTCTCGGAATGTGTGATTTGGATTTTTAATTGAATTGGTTTATATCTTTGTACATAATTTATACCTAACAGGTACATACGCTATTGTAGGTATAACGTATTTTGAAATGTCATATATCTTAATGTAAAGAAGTAAAGTAGGCACGTTTTCTAATAAATATTAAGAGCCACAGTACCGGCTATCCGTAGAAGAACTGAAAAATTTTCTTTTAATATTTTGTTTCACTGATTATAGATTTTTAGCAAAGGATTAGGAAGTCGTCGAAGTTTTTGAAAAGTATTTTTTTTTTGTATGCATAGGTATAGGTAAAGTCAAGAGTCATAACTTATTGTATGAAAGACTTAAATTATTGTAAAACGAATTTTCAGGTATGCTAAGTTAACTTAGAGCCAAGTGTTAGTCGTGGCCCTAAGGTTTCGAGTTCGAATCCCAGTGGGGCCTGTACCAATGAGTTTTTCTAAAAATTTATGTGTAGTGATTTCGCATCACGTGCTTTACGGTGAAGGAAAAAATCGTGAGGAAACCTGCATATGTCTGAGAAGCTCTTAAATATATCGGTTAAATGTGCTTACCCCTCTGCTTACCCTTCGGGGAGCCTTCTGGGATGGCGTGAGCATATTTATTTTTATAATTTTTTTTTTCTAATTTTTATCAAAGTTTTGTGAAAAATATTGTTTGGCAACTCAGAGCTATATGTGTGAAACACGTGTTTGGCCAATTTTTAAACTCAATAATGAAAAACTTCGTAAAACAACAAAACGAATGAAAAGACAAGTAAAAACTTATAAGTACGACATTCGACGGGAAAACTTGGTCAATTTCACTCATTATTTTATCTCATAGTGATCGATCGTCTTTTTTCCTGTGTTTTTGTTACATTAATAATGCGTTACTATCTCCGAAAGATATCTATTGCTGACCTGTATTATTGTCATAGGGATATTTACAGCGTTCATTTATTTGTCGATGTCCCCTCTTATTTTCCGTTCGGAGCCAATCCGATGGAGGAGACTGTTGAAAATTTTTCGTAAGCAGCAATACATCTTGTCGCGAGCCCTATCTCTGAGCGAACATTCGATGGCCACCCCTATACTGGCTGCAAAGAATAGACAGACGATGTAGAATTGACACTTAACTTACTGATTTAAATGGAAGCGGTATTGAGGAGAGCTTACATTTTTATGATGTAGGTGACCAGTTAAAATTTTTAATAGATATATTATGAATATGGCTAGTGTATTTCAATTTATGTATATAATATTTTAAAAGAACAAGATAAAATTATTATTCAATCCATTTAATTTAAAAAAATGATTACTGAATTACCTAGATTTATTATTATCATTCATTTAATTTAATTTATCATTTAATTTATCCAAATACTCTCAGAGGCAAGTAGTTCTAAAAAATTTTAATGTGACGTATCTGTTCTCCACTTACTCTTTCACTCACCCCGCGTCCCGCCCAGCCCCGCACGGTCCCGTCCCGGCTAAAACCACTTGTGCCAATTTTCTCGGGGACTCTTTCCACTTTACTTGAGCTTCCATCGCTGCCGAAATTAATGACCTATTTTCACTTTTCACGCAATCAAATATAACTTTTATTACCGCACTATTTCAGCTTGATTTTCTTTGCGTGTTGAATGTGCTTGTAACGTTTCGAACTTTGTGAGATGCGGGTATTTCGGGGTACATTTGTAGGCCCGAGCATTTCTTTTTCCGCCCTTACTAATGTCTTTCGGTTGTAATGAGAAGATTTCAGTGGTGGCTTTCGTTTTAATTTAATTCTTGTCGGGTTTAAACGTGAGGGTCTTGTCAATCACAATAATGTTATTCTGTTGATCTGACCCTTATTAAATGTTATTTGATGGGATTCTCTTTCATGGTGTGTAAAGCCACAAGTCAATAAAAAATATTTTTTTAAATTAAAATAATAAGAGAACCGTGGTGGCCTAGAGGTTTGAGCACTCGCCTGCTACGCAAGCGATGCAAGTTCGAATCCAAGCGGGGCCTGTACCAATGAGTTTTTCTAAAAAACTTATGTACAGTGCTTTCACACCACGTACTTTACGGTGAAGGTAAACATCGTGAGGAAGCCTGCATATTTCTGAGAAGTAATTCAATGACGCGATAGACTCACCATCTGTCACGTTGGCACTTAATCATCTTCGGTGAAAAGTGGGTGTTGTTATTACAACACCTCTGCCTACCCCTTCGGGGAATACAGGCGTGAGCATATGTATGTATGTAAAATAATATAACTCCTGTAGTTCGAAAGGCCTGCTTAACAATTTGCACTACGATAGCTTCGGATTGGAGTCCAAGTCGCGACGTCATCCACGTTCATCGATCATAAAGAACCAAATATTTAAGCACGTTTGCATTATCCTTGGTGTCGTACCAAAAAATATAGTTAGGCAACTTAACAATTAATAGGACTCATATTAGGTACACACCATTAACATTCCCCAAGCACGGTAGACTATCGATCTTAGCTGGAAAACAACTACGGAGCTTGGACGGCACTCGTTGAATAAATCAAAAAATAATTAATCAGCGCCGATGCAAGGCCGAAAAGAGTTGAAAAATGAACTCCAAGAAATGTAAAAGAGTGACTCATTCACGCATGATCATTATACAAAGACCTGCTTAGTTTTTTTTAATTTTGTGACATATGCGTACAGGGTTGTCATCTGTTCAGTTTGTTTTGAATCGAGTACTCTTTTAAACTCGTCCCATTTCAATAACTCAACTCGTTAAGTACGTTTTCGTGACTCAATTATTTATTGCGAGTTCGAAGTTTGATTCGGTCTTATTTTCAATGATTTTCTGCAAGGAGATTTCATATTTCGAAACCATTTTTCATTGAGATATTAAGTGGGTTGGTATAATCGTCTGATTCGTCATTGTAAGGCTTAATTCTTAAATTAATATATTTTCTTTACAAATATAATGAACATAGGTACCTACTTAGAACGGAAACTTCCCAAAGTCATAAACAAAACTAATATAACAGTACTACTTAAGAACACATCTTCAATTTTCTAAGCCAGTATAGTGAAGATGAATGTTAATAATTTTAATAGATGTATAAATATAAAAAGTAAATAAGATAAATTTAATTTTAAACTATGCATGTATACATAGAAATAATTGATTTAGGAAACTAGACCAAACAACTAATTTGTAGTAATAATAATTAGTGCCTGTAACATTGCAGTGCTCTAACAGAGTTATCTATAGTAATATAATAAATATGAAAGATTTGTATGTAAAAAATTGTCTCAAAACCGATACAGGACCGATTTTAAAAATCCTTTCACCATTTAATTGCTATTCACTGCACATCACTGATTAATAAAATCTATATTTTATCCCAACGGGAACGAGAACTACGCGGGTAAAACCGCGAGACGTTATACGTTATAACCATTATAAATATGTATATATATATGTAAATGTAACTAACTTGTGCAAAAAAAATAAGAATATGAATATGAGAATAAAACCTACGTGAAACTTCATATTAGCATTTGTCAAAATCAGAGCAGCGAGCTTAAAATGACAGGGCAATCATTTCCCGAGCCCGACTGAGTTATCAAGTGACAGGTTAGCAGCGAGCTATCTAGTGATGGCAGCCCTATGTGTAGGTAAATTATTCCGAAGCGTCATAACTCTGGGGCTCGACCTTAGGCCGCGGCCACACTGAGCGCGATAAATCCCGCCTGTCGGGATCAGGTGACACCACCTTCTTTATGTTTTTTCCCAAGCAATTTTACGGAAAAGATAAAAATCTTTACATATTTCGACGTTGCTTTACGGGGTTCATTCTCAAATTACTCGTGTCCATTATGTTATACTGAGAATGGACCATTTTAAAGAGGTACGTTTAGATACTATTTAGAAAAATTGTGTTACTGTTATGCCTTAGAGATTGTATCTTTAGTGGTATATAGTTTCTTCATCATCATTATTAATTTTATGAGTAAAATTCTTACTCTCAACTCTCCATTTGTCTCCGTCCAGTGATATACTACCCATAATTGACCTCTATATACGTTATAAAAGACATTTCCTTAACTTGGTTTATGAATATTAAATAGATGATTAATTAGTTCCTTCTACATAAGGTTGTCTCATAACATGTTTTTTCTGTTTTGTCTAATTAGCGTAATCGATGTTATTTCGTGCTGATTTATGAATAAATAAATAAATATTTTTCTGAACTGTAAAAATCAATCCATCCCCACCGACTTCTAAGGTTTGGGCCCTATCTGAAGCAGTGTCTTCTGATACATTGGAACTTAACATAACTCAAAGTAGAAATAAAATTGTTAATATACCCATTGATTGAATGAGCCATTAAGTAGCCCGAGAATAGGTAAAAGAATCCATCAGAAATAATTACAAAAATAAAAATTAATGAACATTAAGACTGATCAGGCACATAAGTCTAACAAAAATATGTATAGGTATTGTATATTCATAGGGCTGAAGTATCTAGGTATTCGTGAAACACTTACTTAATTATTGTTTCAGATATCAAGAAATGTCATATAATTTATATCCAAACAATGAACTGTATGAATCATATTTTTAATATCGCTAACATTCGTCCACATTTAGCATGTTTATCTGCACACACTAATATTGTTCGACCATACTGATTAAGACATAACGTTCTGAAATCTCAGCGCTTTAAAACAGTTATAACTTTAATGATCATAGTCATAGAGAGAAATTCCGCTTATACCTATTCTCGATTTAATACTTTATCACTATAAAACATGCGGTTCTCACAAAAAAATGCTCGCGCAAAACAGACTTAACCGTACCGATTCATCTTTTGAAAATAAAATCTTAAGGAACACAAAATTTGTACCATTTTCCATTGCTACTGCTGGAGGACGCTCGTTCAATAGCCGACCATACGAACAAGCGATGTATAAAACATTAATAAATACAGAAAAGTAGCGGAGCGAACTGACTGGCGTCTGTACCTACACCGCAGTGGGCAAAACGAAAATATATTACTTTTCCGAAGATTTAGGAGTGTTTGGACCGAACAATAATGTCCGGCTTTTGTGGAAAAAGATAGATGGCAATGCATAGGTTACATGGAGCGGAGTTTTTCTTTTGTGAGCGAATGAAACTTCAGCCGGGGAGTATGTGGAAGCTGTTATTAATAATATTTATGTTTGCAGCGTAATAGCAAGCCTATTGTAACATAGAAGAAAAGGTTTTCCGTAATCTTGTCCAAGGAAGCTAGAACCATAGGCAGAAGATATAAGGCACTATTCATCTTCATAAATTGATTTAATATGATCCCATTAATGGTACAAAAATTTGAAATTAAAATGACATGACTAAATTCAAAATACAATGCCATCCGGTTGGAAAATTAACATTACTAGAAGGGAATGATCCGAGCGGATATCCTAGTCCAATAACTTTATTGAATCATTCGAATATTACTACTGCAATGAGTTATGCGTATTTTAGAATTTTTATTATTTCATTTTAACTTTCATGGCACAGGGCTTTAAGGTATCCGCTTCCAGTATATACTGACCTATCAATATATAGGCTTGTCGTACAATAAGAGTTCAACGTATTCTAGGAATGTAACACTTCGAAAGCCATGCCACCCCAATCATTGGAAAATGCACTCAAATTCGTTGATATTATTTATTTATAGATAAGATAAACACGAATATTTCTGAATGAAATAATGAATAGTTCTATTATAATATGTCCTAACTTGAATAGCAGCTTTAAATTGGAAAGGTGTGGTAAGAAAAGGTGGTAAAGGTGTAGTTAGTAAACGGGTAAAACCACTAAATTTTATGAGGAATTCTTATGATTTCATGAATAATTGTTTCATATTCATATATTTTATTGCAATTATTCAGTTACATGATAACAACATAAACTTAATTATAATTGTTACATTTATGTGTAACTAACATAAACCCTGTTAGGGCGCAGCAATGTGAGAGGCGCTACTTAACATCATATTATAATATATTTTCTAGTATTTTTTCTATCATATATCTATACCATACTATATATCTATCAATAAGAAATATTAATTAATTACAACATACTTCACTTATTATTACTTTCTTAATGCCTATTATAATTGTAACACAGCTTATTGAGATCATAACTTTCCATTCCTATTTATCTAGTTAGTTGGTTTTTCTATAAATAACACTAAGTAATATACATAATAACAATAAATAATAATAATAACAATAAAATTATGCAGAGCCAATAATGTTAGGTATAATATTTTTATTTCTGTATTATTTGTAAATTTGGTGTGTGAATTTTAATTAATTTTATCATTGAAGAATTCCTGTATAGAATAATAGTTTTTCTTGATCAGAAGGCATTTTATAAGTTTTATATATTTATTTGTATTAGCTTCTTTTCGTATACTTTCGGGCATTTTGTTGTAGATCTTTATCGCCATTGTTTTCATGAATGTAGCCTTAACAAACTTAGGTGTAATTTAAGATCTAGGTAAACATCGTACAAATTATTATAAGTCACGTAAAATAAGTATATTTATATAGAAAAATGATAAAATTAACAATACATAAATATACGTGTTATAGACTTTAATTGAACAGGCCTTGTTTTTGGGAACAGGTCAAATTATGTGGGATTTTACAAGACAGAAAGAAAGGCAATAAATTCATCAAAGTTTCAACTAGCAACAGCGTTTATGTTAAGTTCGTATGCAAATAGCCTCATAGAAATTGGTAATGTCTGGTTAGCATTACTCACTCAGGTATCTAGGTTGGCAATTGAAAGTCTGCGCGGCTTCCATCTAGCGCAGATCGTGTCGAAACTATACTGAAGATAATCTGTTGGGTTAGTTTTCGTATAATCCGAGTGCTGTGTCCAGAAATTTCTTTTATTTACGCTTTTTTTTGTGCATACTATCTTCTGCTCTTAGCGTGATAATATATAACTATGAGGAGCTCGTGGCACAGTTGCTATTGCGCATATCATTCAACCCAAGCCAGTAATTGGATGGGTGACCACCCGAGTTCCCTCCGTGCCTCGGAGAGCACGTTAAGCCGTCGGTCTCGGCTGCCAATTTATCATCTTTGGCAATCGTTACAGGTCAGTCGGAGACTGATCACAGATTTTCCTCGATAAAGGGATTGCAAAGGTCAGATGGCCGTCGCTTCGTATAAAAATCAGGTGATCAGCCACATCGTGTTGAATCAAGTGCCGACCCCAACAGTGTACCTATGGGATAAGGCCAGGGAGATGATGATGGACGTGATACTATATGTAACCTTCCTCGATAAATGGGTCAATAGTGTGTTCAAGCAAACATACAAACAAACTCTTCAGCTTTAATAAAATAGAGCCTTCTGGGAAGAACCGGCGGCCAGAAACTCAGCCAGGCATCTTGTAAATTTCATCTGAACATTAATAATTGCTTTTGGTGTAGGTTAGGATAGTTACAAATAGGTTCACTAATTGGGTGGACTATGTATCATCATCTATACCTACATATATATAATTTTAAAGTGCCTTTTTGTAATTCCAAAATAACAGCTTTTCACCAAATGTACGAGTACCTATATGAAAGCTTATAAGTACGGTACAAACTGAAAAAAAAATTAAAAATATTTAGGATACCGCGGGAATTATATAAAATTTACGCGGGTGAAACCGCAGGGCACAACAAGTTTAAAATACAATTATAATGATAAGTGACTAATATTTATAAGTGTCTAAGGCCGTAGACACAATGAGCTCGTCCCTCGCGACACAAAGCGCGCTAGTGGAACTGCGCCTACGCGCCCAACGCCTGACCTGCACTGGAATTGCCGATAACTACGCTCTCTTCCTAATCTGCATATGAACCACGTAACGCAAGTTTTATTACCGTTATGTTTTGGTTGGTTGTACGTGTTTTTTTAATGAATACTATTTAATGCTTGCTGTGCGTGTGCTATGAAGAGATGCATTAATGTGGATGAAGCGAAAGAAGTATGTGATGATCGTAGCATGTGGCAAACGGTGGTCTCTGACTACCCCCATGAGATAAAAGCGTGAGCATATGTGTGTATGTATTACCCACGTAGACTCAATTTTATGGGTAATTCTGGGAACGTAGCCTGAGTTATTCCTTGTAACATTAGCTGTCTTCCATTCAACTTGCCGTTAAAATCAATCAACGTTTCGGAGATCAGCCGGAACGTATAGACAGACAAACAAACGAACGGAAAAATAAAAGTCGGAGAAACAGAAACAATAATGGGGTTTTCAATGTCAGTAGTACAGTCAGGTACTGACTCAGTACCGCGTATACTTTCATATGCATTTAGTGAAAAGTTATTTATTTGGGAATTACAAACAGACACTTAAATTTTAATTATGTGCATAGATGTATAGATATGTAAAGCTTTACACGTAGTTACAACTTTTAAACTAAAGTTAAAATTTTGTTTGTTGGTTTTATAAATAAGAAATCGTATTAGTCTGTCGATTTCACATGAATGGTTGTGAGAGTGCATTACATTTAAGTATTAACATATGAACATGAATATTTATAATCCTTTACACCGCGATGCTACGTGCTACGATCATTGTAGCGTCGCGTAGCACGCGTCAGATACATGCGTTTTGGGAATTTTTACCCACTATTAGGTACATAAGAGGTACGAATTATAAACAGCCTGTATATTAAGTGCAGTAAAATTACTAAGAATTTGATGTTTTTCAATTCATTATTTCTTCATTTTAATTTTACTCTGCGGTTGGTCTTTGCAGAATGCATTAAGTTACTTCGAATTGATACAATTTTTTTAAAATATTTAATCAAGTAGAATACAATTCCTCAGGCGCTCAAAGACCTTGATTCCTGCTTAGTTAGTCGGTACAAAAATTAAACATTACGAACTCTACATTTCGCAATAACACTCGAATTCAGTGGCAAGTATGCCGCGTTAATTTATGGTCCGTAGGGCGACTCTCATTAAGGGCAGGGTTGCTTGCCACCTGTAGAACGAATCCGTTGCGATAGATTTATCGCTCAATACTAATGTAAGGTAGGCAATGTCAGATGTGAATGTTATTTTTAATGTTCAAATATTATGATAATTACAGTTCTGTTATTTTTTTTTCAAACATTAAGGTTGTGGTGCTTCTAGATTTAAATTTTATTTAATTGTAATTATATTCGATCTTTGCCTTAAAAATTAAAAATACTTTATTTTTCGTAGTCTGAAATCGCTCGTAAATTCAAATGTCAAATTATCGTCAATATTAATTTTTCATGTTATGATGTATTTCTCATATCAAGGTGTATCGCCAAAGACGCCATGCTCTCGACTGCCGCGTTCCCACTCTCTTGCACGCGGCACGCGCACTCCGCCCATAAATATGTCACTTGGACGCACGTCTCGATTTACGACCTCTCGCTCTAACCCGCCCATAACTCAGCCAAACAAAAGGGAAAGCTATAACATTCATCGGTCCCATGCGGATAGTTTAATTTACGCACACAAATGTAAAGAAATGAGCTAGTATGCGATTTGTGGTGCAGTATACGCGTGACTTTAAGATGAATCCAGTACTTTAGTATAGGATGCAAACGGTTATTTTGTAATTTTGTGCAAACTATCTTTTTCTTGCCATTTATTGTTTGCAGTAGACATTTTTCATTAGTCCATCGGGGTTATGAGTATCTGAAAATTTTGCATATACTTCGTAAGTCTTGTTCTCCGAGCACAACGTGCTGGTACACTCGAGTTTAGTGTCGGCAGAGAGTTTAATGTTTTTATCTCTTTCTAACACACAATTCCCAGATCGTAAATCTCGAAATGGCCGCATGTAGGTTACGAACGCCGTCCGCGTTGCCGGCGGGAGCGCATAAACTATAGTTTTCTCTGTTTTATTGCGTGCTTTAGTGTGCGATAAAGGAGATGAGAATATACCAGAGAAATCAGCTGTTCGGAGCATGCTTTAAACGTGCTGAGGAATGTGGCGAACGAAATGTGTTGTTTCACCGCTGCGTATGTTGCTCTACTTGATTATTATTTCACTTAGTACAGATTTTGATGAAATATTATTTTCCTCAAAAAATCGAAATAAAATTTCGTAATTAGTGTCAATTTATTAATTAGGTTTATGCGCTATGACTGCTTAATGAAAACAATATTTTTAATATAAAGTACTTTTTTAAAAGAAAATTTTGAATGCGGGGTATGTCTAGACCAACCGGTAAAAAAGGAAGATCTTTTATCAAATATGGCATTTTAATAATGAGAAGTTTAACATACTTTTGACAAACAAATATCCTCAGGCATATCATAACAACAGGGTACGCGTTGCTATTGACTTTTCAAATAAACATATACTTTTGAATACTACTTGAAATAACTTACAAATATATATCAACTTACCTTACCATATTAAAACAAAGTACCTGATATGAGAAGTAAGTCTCTGGTTTTATATTTATGTTCATTATTCATTTATGGATTTTAACGACGCTTGTGAAATCTAATTTCGCAGGAGCTTAAAAATGCAGGGTTTGGTAAAATTTACTTTTTTTCTAAGTAGTAAAATATTTTATTTTTATTTTAAAACGTACTTAATTTTGGATGTTTCCTCGTAGCCAGATTATTTTACCAATAGTATATTACAGAATCAACCTGTTAACTTATGTGAATACTTACCACGTTAAGAATCTCACTGGGTGGGTTTTGATACGTTCAAACGTCGCAGATTGACCGCGCGTTTTAGCGTAGCTGAAAATGGGTTGATATTTTATTGGAGGTGGGTCGTGGTTTAATGCCAGAAATGGTGATCCTCACGTTTTGAGTCTCGTTAAAACTAAATGTCAAGGGAAGGCGTCTGAACAGTAGCAAATACTTGGGATTCGGGTGACTTCTGTAATATCTTTAGTAGTAATGAATATACTTAATTGATTAGCTTAATTAATTTAGTCACATAATAAAATAAAATAATAATTAAAAAATATGCTGCAGCATTGGCTATAAAAGATGGTATCAACTACGTGTCTATAACACAATTTACTTTATGCAATGCAAGTTATTATAATGATGGTAAATATATACCTATATATCTAGAAATAGTAATAATAGTATCGGCACCTTGTAGGTATCTAATAATGTAGTTGATTACACATACTTATTATTGAAATAAAACCTCTACACTTCATAATTATGCTCATAGTACACACCAACCGCATATACGTTGTTAGTAAAAGTGTTACAATCAAACATTGATATAATATTATTGATCCATCATAAATATGATATCAAAACAAAATAAATGTGCACTGTAAGTATCAACTTATCTTCTAAGACATGACGCTTCACCTTGTTAAAAACGATTTGACACAGACAGATGAGATTGTTTGCCCGTGATCGTCTAACGTCAGTAAGCTTAGTGGGGGAAGCAATATGGCGGCGGAATGGACGTTTCCTATTGGCTGCGTTCAAACAGCTGCAACCCAGTCAGATTGAAGGTTATTTTGGGCGAAAGCGGTTGCTTGGTAAGTTTTGTATTATGTGGTTATAGTAAATATCCGTTGAAATATCTCGGAGGCCTACTGCATTTATTTTTTAAATTAAAACGAGAAAATTTAAATTATATATCTTGTGACATAAATTACGCACTTTTGAAATTTGTGCCAAATGTAGCATTAAACTCTGTATCAAACACGCCTCTTTTTTGAAGTCAATTAAAAATAAATACACGTACCTTATATAAAACTAAGGTAAATTTGGATATCATTTGGTTACAATTGAATTAATTCTTAAGGCTGTAAAGACTTGAAGATGGATGAAAGAACTGCAGACTTGAAGATGGTAAAGAATTATTTTAACTAATGGCTGTAGAAGCCCGCTACACAGCTCAGAAGCTGATATAAGGTGTTAGAGGTTACATAATAAGGAAGATAATTTAATAAATATTGATCAAGACAGCAGGGAAACTATTACAAATTTGCGGTAACCATACTGTTCCAATAATTTTGTAAAAAAATTGTATTCATAACATGCATTTTCTCAACAAAATATATTTTCAAATTGGTGCATTCTGTTAAGAAACTTATGTGTAAAGAAACACATTTTTGGTTCATAACAAGTCTGTTACATGTTTTTTTGTATTGGTATTTTGCTCCTGCTTTTCAGGCTGTTGAAAGGTAGCTATCTCGTGTGTGAAGGATAGCTATCTCGTACCATACAATAAGATATTATGAAATTTTATATTCCACAAAAAAACTAAACTAAGAGGGTTTGTGATTCCCCAGTTTGGTCGACGGACTAAATGAAAAATAGGTTGACGCGTTGATTTAAATTTACACAATAAATTACTAGTTATTAATTAGGAGGTAGGAGGCTTTTCCCTTAGCAAACAAGTGACTCGAGAAAATGGCTTCAATATAATATACACAATGATATAATTATAGTATTTAATTGGTCACCTCTATCTGTTACCTTACCATCATATCTTCGAATGCCTCAAAGATGGATAAACTAAATCAAATTGGCATAAAGAGTAACAAGCGAAAAATAAGTACCTAATAATACATAAGCGTTACCGACTAAAAGGAAATATATAATAGGTCATGTTATGTGACATATTTTTCACAGCTGTTGGATTATTATAGAAAAGCAGGTTAAAGGACTCCGACATAACGTAGAGCCAACGAAATGGCTACACAAAGAAAATTTGTATTTTCACCAGATACTATGATAAAATAACAAGACTTTTTTAAGACTGCCACACGACCATGCTGGTCGTGTGACATTTCATGTTCATAATGTTGACTTGCGGTTTCAGGGTCACGCCATATGGTTCGTGACTCTCAACCAAAAATGGAACCAACAGCAAGCGCCAATGGTAGAATTCATGCAATCAATATGCAAACGCGCTTCGATAAAAACCAATCACAAGTCCATAAATCGATATGAAGACAGAAATTGGACGTAGAGCCACATTCGCAGCGGGCATGCTGGCATCAACGTCTGGTGCATCGAACGATACACGAAGAAACTTTATGACGCCGCACTTGCTCGAATCGCCCGTGCTACGGGCAACCGCTGCCGATACAATTCTATCGCGAGTTGCGACCGGACCGTTCAATTAATCGCTCCGATTAACGTTGTCTCTCGGACATCAATGGTGCTGGATTAACGGAGGGTGGTGGTGTCCTTTTCTGTTGGTCGCAGATTTAGTGCGGCGCCGCGGCGTGTGGCGTCGCCTGGCGGGGGGTGCGGCGTCGCTCGTAAAGCATCGGTCGCCACATTCTACTGACGCGCGCCTCGGCGACTACGCGTTGCGTAACATACCGCGCCATAAACAACACGAGACGTGCTCGCCTCCGCACCTGACGCTGTCGGCATACTCGCCAGTGGCGGCACTGTCGGCCACTTACCCACGTGCGCCCGATACATTACGTATTGCGCTCATGCCGCATCTAAAACGCTGACACGTGACTTGACAGAGTGAAACTCTCGGAACTCTTGCCCTCAGAACTGTGAGTTTTGTGAAGAAGTTTGTAGCGAGCGGAATGGCGCGAGTTCGTTCGCCGTCGGCGAGCCGCGGCCGCCCGGCTTAAGGTGAGTTTATTGCCGATTTATGAGTCCCGACTTGGGACGACTCGGGAGCAGAGGGTTCCACGACGATTAACTTGTCGAACAAACTTTTGCGGTGCTATTTTTAACCACATCCTATAATTTGGACCGAAATAGAGACTGGTACGAAGTAAATAAAACTTCAAATTAATGGCCTAACGAACACCGCGGCGTCATGTTCGCCGGCGTTTTAATTAAATATAAAAAATACGGTACACTCGCCGATGAAAGTAATACAAAAAACTGAGACAGAATTACGAAAACTACTATTAAAACTTGGTAGAGTCGTAATAAAATAATTGGAACGTAGGTAGAAAACCGATAAACAACATAAAATACACATGAAAACACTTTCTATGTTAAATTAATTGAAAATAGCTCTATGAAAACGTTTGAAAGTCATAAAAAGTAAGTTCCTTAGAACATTATATGAACACTATATTTTACAATAAATGAGCATCACTAGCATTTTGCAAAACATTTAATAACTGCAATAAAATAACCGTATAGCATGGTCTAGTTATCACCATTAGTGCGTTTCCTTTGAGGTTTACGACAATCTGAGCCTTGTGCCGTTCGTAATAAGATTCAAATTGGATGGTATAAGAAAACTTTGGAAACAAGTGTTAGTGCTAGTAAACATAACTGGCACTTGAGAGGAGCATTAAATAACATTAAGTCTACATACAACACTTAATTAAAATTAATTCTTTATTATATTATTATAACTTAATTGTGCAGTAGCTAAAGAGAACAATGTTTGTATAAATTTTCTTAATTTCAGGGAAAGATGTTTTAAAAAGTTGTCAAACTAATTATGACGCTATTACATAACGTATAAGGTACATACTTCGATGACTTAGCGACCCAAAATGTGCCTTGGTCATTGGTGTTATATTCATAAAAAAAATTATTTAAATTCCTTTACTTAAACCACGTAGAGTAAGCACTCGGTAATTACTATTAAGGTAAAGGTAATTTGCCAATTTTGTTTATGTAATTGGTATCTCAAATGTCTTTTATTTAATCCATAAAGTACTAAGTAAGAAGTATCTAAGTTATTCTGAACGTGCTTGTAAAATATTAGAGGTCTCGTTCACCTACCTACATGAACTTATGGTCTGTCGTAACAAGCCAAAATTTCATGTAAATTGTCGTTAACCATACTTTCCTATATACATAAATATTTAATAAGTATGTATTTTGTATAAACCTTAGAAAAATATGAGTATCATGAAGATATTGTACGTTTCTCTATCACCATTTTGTTGAACACTTTGACATTCAAGCAAAACATTCAAATCAACTTATAAGTAAAAATACACTCAAATTACAATTAAATTATTACTACACAAAAGAGCCGTGGTGGCCTTGGGGTTTGAGCAGTTGCTTGCTGTAAACCTGCATATGTCTGAGAAGTAATTCAAAGACGTATGTATAGTGCCTGAGACGGCGACGGACTTACCCTCTGTCACGTTGGTTTGGTATTGTTGTTACAACACCTCTGCTTACCCCTTAGGGACCCTTCTGGGATGGCGCAAGCATATTTACTCCACAATACTAGACAAGCATCTAGTCCTTAACTTTTGTGATTTGATCAAAGCAAGTCATGATACTTATGGTCTCTAATAAAACGAATATTACAATATAGCTTTAAAATATTCTAATGCGTTCGACATAATACAATCACATCCATTGAGAAGTAAACCCACGCAATTTAATAACAAGGTAGCTTAAACAAGTTTAAATATTAATCATAATACCGGGAAATCCCAAACCGTTTTACCTTATTTGGAACCTTGTATCATAGGTCGATGTGATAACATTCTTAATACATATAGGATTTTAACAGTATTCCTAGTAGAATCCATAGGAGAGATGGTTAAGTAAGTACCAAATACAGAAGACACGGAAGGAGTAAATAGTGATAAAGAAGATTCAATTAATATACATATAACTAATACTATGAGAGTGGAGAACAAAAAGAAAGAGGAAATTAATGAACAACAATTCTTACTACACATGATCAGACTGGGTTCCTTTATATGTAGACCAAAAACATTAGATTTAAAGCAAAGATTTTTGCACTGAAAAAATATATTTATAATATAAAATTATGATTACGGCTCTGAAGCCGATTGCACACAAAGAAGTTAAAATATTTAAGAGACTAGAAACTACTGAAATACACAAATAAAATATTTGCAATAAAGTATAAAATATTATAAAGGATGTCTGTTAGATTATGTTGACTGCGAAGGAAATAATATTTGAAATTGATATATTTTTCGATATTCATTAAGTTACTGGTACCAATAAATTGTACAGGGGCTATAAGGAAAAACATAAAAACTTTTGAATAATGATTAAGTATTCGAAATGGTTAGAAACTTGCAAAGATTTCAATGTAAGTTGATGATAGTAATTCCCAAAAAAGTGATAAAATTACACTCAGAAACAGAATGATTACATCCAATGCAACTGCAATGCTAATTGGCTTAGGTGCTAACTCACCTTTTAAAAATCTCACCAACTGGTGAGTTTCTCACTTATAAGATAATGTAAACTCACATGTAGAAATGACAAAACAGCAATTTTATTATTTTTGATTCTGGTTAACGTTTCCTTCTTAGATCTTCGGATATCTATTGTTAGTGAGTACTAAAAACATTATCAATCCTTGATCTTACTTCCTCTAAGGTCCCGAAATTAAAAAAGTAGTTCAAGGAGCGTCACCACCGAGCGCAGGCGCAACCGTTTATTTGAGATTCCAGTCATGTGGCTCGCCATATTTGTCTTATTTCACATCTTGTTGGTTAGATCTCAATCTCTGCTTATTATTCAGTGATGCTGCTTGTTGCTTTTTGTAATTTTCAACTGGCCTTAAAACAATGGTTTCATTTCCAACAAAACCTTTACTAAAATCATTGCTAACATTTCTATACATTATAAGAAAATTGTTCACAATATACCTGTTTGATTTATACTTACTCAGATCATCTTCGTCTTTAATAGCATTGCTAATAAAATTTGCATCAAGCCATTGTTGGGATTATAAAACCCTCCTATTATCATTGATTGATAGATTAATTCCATTTGTGCTTCCCGTAATTTCTATGGTAATGTATCAAGAACACCTATAAGTCCGCCTGACTGAACAGCGGACGCTAGACAAATTGTGTACCAAAGGCGAGAAGTTTCCACCTCGTTTTTATACTCAAATGACTGTTTTAAATGGTCCGGTACTCTATTTAGCTAGTATAAAAACTAGAACAGACTCAACTTGGTCTAGTGGCGAGCATGAAATTGTGTTTATTGCGGTCATAAATTATCATCTTAATAAGTTAATGAGTGATTCCAGTAATACTTTCGTTTTTGCGTGCAAGGTCCAAGTGCCAATGCTACCGGTCCCTGTCGTTATTGCCATAAAAGACGCGTCGTGCGCATCTGCCTTCATCGAATTTGATTAAACTTCATGTTTATTTATCGTAGGTTTATTTAAGCAACACCATTTAGAGTCTTAAAGCTTGGAGTAATCAACATATTTATGTTAGTATATTCACTAGGAGCATCTAGTTTTACTAACTGATCTCTTAGTATTTAAGGTTTTTGAATAATTTGAGCATTACTTATTTTTTAAATATCATCATACATTTTGTGTTTGAGAAGAATTATTCGCAACATCCCGGGCTGAATTTTATTCAAAGCAGTCCCTGAATCCATGTTGCATTTTTTTACGTGGGACAAATCGATTCACATCACGTACCGTCGATCAGACGCTATCGAACTTTTAATTTTAGCAAAAAATCGTTGCGAAGCGTCAAACATTGCGGAGTAACAGGTGAATTGCTTACCTCCCGCGAGCTACAAGCAAAAAACAACATCTGCTAGTGAGAAATTTATGCAAGCATCGGTCGTACACACGATCATATCTACTTGAAATACGTCGCTGGAGACAAATTGCAGTCACTTCAAACGTGGCGAGTCCCACTGCCGCAATGGAATAAGCAAATAGCCGATTGTTTCGCTCCCACATAGCAAGATCACGCCAATTGGGCTCTATACCACCAGCAACAAAACGCAAACTCGCTTACTTGCTGAACCCCGTAAAGAACCGTAAGCCCTCAACGTAAACCACCGCACTTCAACTCGAATCCGCATAATTATCGAATAGGCTATAAATTTAGGCGTGTGCGGGCCAGTGTCGTTTGTATTCACTTGTTATTACGACATCATTGTCTTATTGAAAACATGACATTAACGATTTTTATTTGAACACTATCGTTTATCAACCTTGCGTAAAAGAGAAGCTCGATCGAAATTTTTATCAATATATTCAAGTTACTTGACGTGCCGAGATAAAAACTTGATGTCAATTAATTACATTTTATAAGCTGCATAATTTATCGAACACTGCATGGAATCCGATGGTGGATCAATAAGCAAAGCGTAATTAATTACAGAAACAAGAAGAATTCTTATTCGTAATTGTAATAAAAACATATATAATTAAGTCTTATATTGAAAAATTATAAATTCATAATTGAATGACCATAAATAATGTCGTCAAGAGATAGCCCCGTACAATTAGTAGCGTGACGTTTTCTTATCCATATTTCCATCCATGATTTAGAGTGGAGTGACAACCTCAACGGTTCAATAATGAATGAGGAGGTCGTAAACGTCGAAGTCAAGAGAACATTAATGTCAATAAAAAAGCCATAAACTCTATTAGCCATCATAAGTCTCACCGCATCTGGTCAATAACTTGTTCGCGTACAAATACTAATAATTGAATAATTAAAACAAAAACATACAGAGGCAATACTGTTAGTGAGAATAACAATGATGTTGCTAATCATGAGGACGTGGTGTTAATAAAAGGTGACATCGTTGCTCCGATGAAATTACACGGTGCTGGAGCTGTAAATTTTCCGTTAAACGATAAGTCGTCGATAAAAGAACACGGAAACGAACTTTTGTTATGAACCTTACGAATAGAACTATAAATTACTTCAAGGTGTTATACGTTTGTGTCGTTGGCCACAATTCTCCAAAACATTAGTACTATGCATAAATTCATTGTCAAAAGCATTTGCATAATAATCGGTTTACCTGTTTATTTAACAGGTGAATTGTAATAGATATAACCTTTTGTATACCGTCCCTTTGTCAGTTTGTGCAATGCTTTAAGTTCATTGTTTCTCTTGTTGCATATTTTAAAAAGGCCTTTCTTGACTTTTTATGGGTTAACGGACCTTAGGAAAGAATTTTGTAAACATAACGGTTCTATGTTTCGCATTTGCATCTTTTCACTGTTTAACATTACAATGGTCGACAATAGGCCATTTTTTTCAATGTAACTGTGAATGTGTTGATGCATCTTAATTTTTAGGAATCTCTTTTTGTTGACACTGTTATTTTATTACATTGCACATGTTCTTGTTTTGACTACTGTTTACTGCAACAGTGTCTTTTATGTCTTCTGAGTTTGAAATTAGCTTCTGTTTTATTTACATCACGTACCATTTTCTTTCAAGGTTTCTTCTTCGATTGTTTTATTTATAAGTACTTTTTGATTTTTATTATTCACGTCGTCATCCTCTTGTTAAAAAAGGATTCTAAATTTGCAAGTTAAAGAATTCCACGGCTCCACAGCCGGGAACTTGGTCGTACGTCGAAGCGCGCGGCGGGTGCGGTGGTGCTCGAAAATTGTAATATTTCAAAATTACTCAAGAGTCGCGTTCGCTTGAATAATGCGATAAGTTTGAGCCCAGGGAGGCACACCCCCCAGTGCGTGCCCACCCTAAGACTTGTTTTTGAACTTCTGCTCCTGAGTTTGATCAAAATATACTCTCGCGCCGCCCGCTTCATTTAACTAGGACAATTTTATTTGAATAGATTATAATGAGGGTAATAATTATTAGATCTCTAATGACTTACAAATAAGATGAAAATATAACCTTATCAGCTTGATAGCGCCCGAAAATGAGGATGGTTATTCTGTGATAGTTTAGAAAGACGGAACTTTAATTTATGAATCACTTACTCCGTTTAAAAAGCTATAAAGTGAACGTATTTACCAGGGCAATAAAGTCTTAACTGACAATACGACGATGTTGCGAACGTCCTCGCTCCTTTGCATCTACATATACAGCGGGTACATTAACATTTATGTGTATAATGATGTATAAGTGTATTCTGGAGGCCGCACGTGGTTCTCTCCATGTGATAAACCGGTCTTGGGCAAGCCTAGTAACCTCTAAACGACATCGTACGTGATCGCCAGTGAAGGATTTCATGGACATACTTTTATTTTTAACTGTATTATAACTTAATGGGTGTGATTAAATGAATCGTGTGAAATGCTTTGCGCATTTTATGTAATTATCCACAAAAAAAATCATGAATTATTTATAAATGCGCTACACCGATAAATCGATGTTTATCTGGGCCTATCTTAAAGTGACAGCTATGCAAATGGCTTCGACCCAGCTAAAGGAACACAAAGCAGATGTATCAGACGTGGCCACTCTATTATAGAGGTTCGTTCATAACACATCTAAGACCTAAGAACGGCATTAATATAATCTTTACAAGCAAGAAACCTAGGACTATTTTTAAATAAGAGCGTTTGCTCCATCGAGCTTTAGGGTTTACAATTTTATTCTTTTCTAAGGAATTTTCAAGATGGATTCTATTCAATACAAACGAACAATCAAATCTTTCCTCTTTTTAATATTTGTATAGATTCTGATGATTCTGACGACATTATTCATATTACTCATATACTTACCATTTTGTATTTATTCGGTTTAATAAGGAAATTTGCACATTTTATTGCAATTAAAATCACCAAATTAATCACAAACAAACCTTTTTTGTAAGGTTTCTATCTTCGTTGGTCTTAGGGTTTTAACGAGAAACGTAACAATTTATAAGCTACGTTAGTTATAGGCCGGGGTCATGTACCAGAAATCCTAAACACGTTTGGCTCGTTCCGATGCCTCGACCTCTCTACAGCCGGTCTTAGGCCTGGCCAGTTAAGACCAAGTGGTTTTGTGCTCCTAATTATTTTATACTGCATCTTACGCATTGAAGTCATTCATTTAAACTTTGATATTCACAGTCTTAATTCAAAAATGTAAAAAAAATTGTAAATTTCACAGAAAAATCATTAATTTTTTCATTTACCTCGAAATCTTGCAAAGATTCCATGTTCATAACTTAACCCTTCGCCTGCCTACTTCCATTGTAAATTAACACCTGCTCGAGTATAAGCAACAGCTAAACTCAATAATTGTTTAAATTGAAAGCATTGAGCGTAACTCGTGGATGTAACCGCACTTACGAAACTCCGACAGCCTGGAAACTTGAGGAATTCCTAACTCCTCGAGCAACTTGCCTCGTCTCGTTAGCTCCTCGCCGCAAAACCTCCTCTTATTTATTTCCTTACTTTATTCCATTTGTGGCCAGCTTTTCCTAGCATTCTAGTGGGATTTTTGAGCTTATTTATAAGTACATTCTTATTTTCTCCTGCTAATTCCGCGCTATATTTGCTTCTTTATTTATTTGAACGAGGCTCATTTATAAGTGTAATTAGTTAACGTGTAAAATGTGAAAGTCTTAAAGCATCGGTTATTGGAAGGTACATATAAAAAAACCCCATTTTTTATGAAATCATAATATCTACGTAGTGTACCTACCTACTAAAAAATATATAGTACCTAAGTATAACGACGAAAAATTTGAAAATGTTAAAGGATTTTTTTACATTTTTAACTGACTGAGTTGACGGACGTTGTCCTGTCTTAATTATGAATATTGAATTCAAATTAGTAATATTAATAAAAAAAAACAAAAAATTTCAAACGTCCTAAGGTTTTTATGTTGTCCAAACCGCTAAGGTCAATATTCTAATTGTCCGCGCAATTTCATAATTTTTTTCATTCATAAGAAATTCTCCTGTCAATAATAAACGCAACAAAAAAGAATTAGCGAAATATGTCCATCCGCTCACAAATGATGGCGATATTACATATATTATAGATTCATAGACTTATGTTCGCCTAATAAGTCTTAAGTTCTGTATATACGAACAAGTTATAAGTTTACGATACATGCTACTTATTTAATCTTTCCTCAAAGCAAAGTATCTTTTGAGTAATATTTCATATGAGAATGTTTCCAAAGAAACTGTCGGGTGATATTCCTTTGAATAAATCACCGAAAAATTCATCGCTGGACTTTGATGTCAAACCTGTATTTTATCATAGTGCATCCGTGTCTTCGAGGTCATCGCGAGATCAATATCACTTACTCTAAAACTACCTATGCCCCGCGGTATCACCCGCGTACACTTTACACAATACAATTTCGTACAATTTCGTGGGTGGCCAGCGGAACCCTAATGTTTCATTTTAAATAAAAGTAGCTAAAGTTACTCCTTGTAACATTAAATATAGGCCAGTGAAAGTTCTGCTAAAATCAATCTAGCCTTTTCAGACAGACAAACAGACAGATTCTTTTTTTAAAGTCGGTTTTTTATTCAGTGTACCGTATATGCTTTCATATGCAATTAGTGAAAGGCGAATAATTTGAAATTAAAAACAGACACTACATTTTGATTTAGTCTATACTTTTAGAAATAATCTCAAACATTTTTTCCCCTAAAATTATAGCTTGAATAAAACAGATCTAAGAATCTGAAGGTAAAGGACGCCGACAATTCTTTCGTTAACCATTCAAGCTATGCTGCTAGTGTATGTTAATACTTAACTTAATAAGTGTTAAGCGACAAATACTTAAATAAAAAAAATCTAGATTGGTCTCATTGCCACATGCACTATAATTTATTTAATTGCATTTTTGTCGCTATGAACTAAATGCTGTTGGCATGATAGAGTATCAGTATTCGTCATTAAATGTTTAATACCAATATAGCCTTCTAGAATTCGAGTCATGTAATTGTAAGGTGTTGGAAAAAACGTTGGCAATTCTATGAAAATGCATCGAAGCAGCAAACCTGGCGAGGAATGCCACATGCCGTCTCACAGTCACTATCAGTAATACAAACAATCAAATTTAATCCCTCCCGTGGCTTATTAATGTATCATTTTTATTGGCACTCAATTGGTTGTTACGCCTTTTTGACGTGTCAACGTAATTGTTTCCAGTTTTTATTTGAGCAAGGTGCAGATATAAAATGCGTGCGGCCACTAAACGGTCCGCTTATATTTAAAAGATAGCTTTTACGTAATAATAAAATATTTTAAAGCTAAATGGAATTTATAAAGATCTTTCATGCAACTTGCATCATATTTTATTAAGATTGTATAAGTATGTGGGTGAAATTTCTGATAATAAAGTAAGTAAGTAAAATAATATCTTATAAATAATGTCTGTGGTAAGTATATTTGGACATTCGTTTCCTGAAATTTACAACTTCCAGAGAAAGAAAATGGCGAGATTATATCGTGTGAACGAGGACAGAATATATATAAAACTTTTAAATTTCAATGTTCAAATTATTATAAAACCGTGTTTATAACTTCCGTGCAACATTATGTTTGTTTATTTATAATTATTGCTTTGATTTTGTCTCGTAAGTGCAAATCCTCATTTCAATGGACAGCTGCTCATGTTTATATAATATTTTTTTATCCAGCCATAATTCATTATTTGCATTTTAATTAAGAAAAAAAAAATATCGATACTAAATTTCAATTTGAAAATGTGAAGGTAAAATGAGGTGGTTTTATTATAAAGTGATCCACATTTAAGGGAAAAAAACTAAGACTAAGGGCTGAGCTTGTTGTCACATGAGATACTTAAGTACTTATTGAATAACTTGGTCTATTTGGCGAGGTTGGACAAGATATAAAAAATAGTTAAGTATTTAGTTAAGGTTCACAAAGTAATTTACTAATGAACGTCGAAGAACTGATCAGTAAATCGAAAATATAATATAATATAACTATAATTTGGACAATATATAATATTATTGTACAGATTCATTAAAGACCATGTATTATTAGGAATAGGTTATACATAATAGTTAATAACGACAAGGTTAATAAAATTACATTACTAGTACCTATTCTGATGTATGGAAGTGAATGTTGGATTTGGCAGAAGAAACATGAAAGTAGAGTGAATGCAGTGGAAATGCGGTCGTTACGAAGTATGTGTGGGGTCACCATTGAAGATCGTATGAAAAATAGTGTGATAAGAGACAGTTGCAAGTTGAAGAATGATGTGGTGACCAGAATTGAAAAAAGTATGTTGAGATGGTTTGGACATATCGAAAGGATGAGTGAAAGGCGATTAACGAAAGAAATTTATAGAGCGAATGTGACCGGAAGTGTCGGTAGAGGGCGTCCAAGGAAGAACTACTATGACCAAATTAATAGTATTTTTCAGAAAGGTCAAATTCGGAGCACTCGTAACCGAAGAAAGTGTATGAAGAGATGCATGAATGTGGATGAAGCGAAAGAAGTATGTAAGGATCGTAGCATGTGGCAAACAGTGGTCTCTGCCTACCCCCATGGGATACAGGCGTGAGCATATGTATGTATGTATGTATGTTAATAAAATTGTATTTTATATTTTTTTCTCGGAAAACGCTGTTCTGCTATTATTTATGAATAATAAATATAATATGCAGTTCTTAAAAGGTTTATAGACAACGTAACTACAATTACCTGACAATGCTTACTTTATTATAACAAGGTACACTGGCTAGATCGAACAAGGGAAGCAAAAATACAATTGTGATAAAGTTAAGTTTCTATCGTAATTCATAACCAGTTTTCTCGGTTTGATATCTATCTAGGTATCAGCACTATCAGTTTGCAATCATTAGATGCCTTAGCTATCTTAATTGCTAGGCTTGCTGTGTACTTTAGATACCTTTCAAAGCTCATATCAAGTCAAGTATCTTTTATAGAGAGTTGAAATAGCGCTGCACTTAATCGTAGACTGTCTTCGCCACCTCTTTAGTTAGGACATGTTTCTTAACAGCCTGCTTCGTTGGTATAGTGGTTGAAAGCGCTACTACGTAACGCACCCTGAGTTCGATATTTATATTCCGTGTCTCTGTAACTAGACTGTAAAAAACTGTTAACTCTTTTGTGGCGCAAAGTATACGCATTTTCAATGAACTACCATTAAAAATGTGTGAACTACTATTTTTAAGTTTTAAGGCAATCATCAAACAGAAACTTTGTGAAAAAGCATATTCTAGTATAACTGAGTATATTGATGATAGCCAAGCATGGCAATGAGTTGCTCACTTTTCTATTAAACTATACTAAAGCAACCTTATGTATAAAGAAGGGACACATGTAAAAAAAGCCGGGGAGTTTGTTTCGCCGTTTCTTCTCCTGACAGGCTTACATTTGGAAACGGTAGAAAATTAACCTAAGTTCACGTAGGAGAAATGAGGTTCAATAAGTGTTTCAAATATCCCTTATGTTGCATAAACATTTTTTAATTTCGAATTTTTCCAGAAGACGCCCAAAGTCTGGAATAGAGGCAATAGGCTCGCTCCCTATTACCTATATGAAACATGAACATAACTTGTGAATCATATTATTATACGTACACCTCTGCCTGCCTACCGGTTCGGGAAAACAGGCAACATTTATAAAATATGTTTATTTTCAAACTCATAAAAAAACCTACTAGTCGATTTGATACTGATGTAGAGATTAAATTTTTTAATGTGTTTAAAAAATTGATAAACTAAGTACATACTTAAGCCAATAATTAAACTAGGAACTAAAATAGGAACACGCCCCTTTGGGGATCCTTTATGGAAAGACATGTTGATATAATAAGATTTGAGTTGAAAAAATATCCGAACACTACAATGTATAATAACGTACGTGTACATTAGTCCGGAGCATTTAGTTTGGCAATCAATCAAAATATATTCGTGTTTGACCGTGAACCTCTATCTAAGAGCGCAAATGTATTACCATGTACTTAGCATTACCTTAATGTACAGAGATAGTGAAAAAATGTATATTGAAGGTCGTTTATAATATACAAACAACCTGGTTGACCGTTCTTTTTCTGACTAAAAACTAAACATTTTTCCAAAAAAAAAAAAAAAATTTGTATTTCTCAAAAAATAACCGGCCCAGTGTCATTGGGTCTTGAACCGGTAGTCTCATTTCGTTATCACCTTAATTTCATAAAAATCATTGGGGCCGTTTCCGAGACTCATACATACAAGAATTGCTCGCTTAAAGGTATAAGATAAGATTTATATAAAGATATAGTTCAAAGTATTGTTGTTCGGTCAGATTTGTTTTTGATTTTCATGGATGTTTGTAACATGAGTGAAGCGAGTCAAACTCAGCGCCATCTGTACATCATTTTGACATTTTTATACCGCCGTATTTTATTAAACAACAGTATGTAAATACCCTAAAATGTAGTCACTTTCGTCAAACGTTTCACTTTCAAGAAACCTTAGGTGGAATAATACCTACATACATAGAAATCTTTATAGAGGAATAGAAACTTACTGCGTAGAATGGACCAGCTCGTTTCAAGTCGATCACTACACACTTGATTGATGGCTAAAAGGACGTCCGCAAATTAAATAACAATCTGAATCGTCTAGATGAGTAAAACGCACATTCAATTATATATTGTGGGCTCAATCTGGACTTACCGCCAAGCATTGAGTTTGCTTTGGTCTAAAGGGCACTGTATACACGGCATTTTGTAGTATTGAGGTAATAATGCGTTATAATGAGTTGGTCTGAATATGTACATATTTGATAGTATGCGTAAAAATTAAGTAGGTATATATAAAAAAATACATAAGCCAGTATAGCAAACTATTAAAGTATTACTGGGGATCAACTATGATTGTTTAAGCAGAGCGTGTTAAGAATATTTAAACTTTAAAGATTCATTTAACGGTACTAAAGTGATACGTAAAAGCTCAGAAGTTCCGAATACGCTCTGTTTATGCCGATGATTCCCCTGTTCATTGTCATATCATATCATTGTTTTATTAGATTTTTATATCTACTGGCGAATTCGGTTCACACGGAAAAGTCAGTACCTATAAAGGTAAAGTCAAAAGTGATATCACTTATGACCGTTGAGGTACGTTTAAGTAAACAGTACTTTATGCTTCGCCGTACAGTCAACTACAAAAGTGATAAGATAAAATCAGTCTTAAAACTTTATGAGGCGTTTATAGCATACATTACATTACATTCAAGTAAAATAATCACAGTAGCGTGAACACATTTTTGACAAACGGTACTATTAATAACATATTTTATTATGTGACTGTATGTAATTATGAAAAGAAAGAAAAGGAATGCTAAATTAAATTACCAATTAAAATTAATATTTTTATGAGTTTAAAGCATTTAAAGTACCTAAAAAAAACGTTACGTCCAGATTTATTATAGTATACAAGAAAAACTACCCAAATAATTAGTTTCTTTACAAATATATTTTCAGCCAGTTACAGTGTTTCAACTGTCGCTTGATTATTAGAACGCAATGCAAATTCAAATTGCAAAGCTATTCGTTTACCCTAGTAGAGTATAAGTTTATATACAAAATTCGTCCATATATTTCTTTCGCATATACTTAGGTACGCGTAATGTTCAGACTGAATAGCTGAATCCACCACCCATCCAAGAAATCAGGTTCATACTGAAAGATAAGTTCTCTCTTTAGTGGTAAGTGAAGGCGAGGAAGTGTAAATTTCCATAAATAAGGTGGTGATGTTTGTCCTCATGAGAACTCATGACTGACGGCCAGTCAGCGATGATTTATGAAGCGCATGATGCGCGGGCGCACTCTAATTAGACGCGAGCGCATCTCATTCTATGTAAATTAGTACCAACCCGCTGAATGAATGATATTCACAGCGCGCCGTCACATGTGGGTAGGTAAAAACAAACGTGCGACCGCTCTCGTGAGGCGATTTAATAATTACATCAAACAGAACCGATTGCACTACCAGCACTGCAAGTTTTACCTTTATTTACCAACAATTTATAAGCACGAGGAACATTTTTAAATTCACTTCGAGCAAATTGTAGATTTATTACAACAGTTATTAACTGCGTGACTGTTTCACACGCCAGAAATTAATTCTTAGTAATTTTACTACACTTTCAAAGCAAATAAACAGCACGTTCTCGGAGAAAGACTCTTGAAATCCTCCTACTATGTTATTCAGGGTGGGTTTTGTGTCGTTTTACTCTCGCCGTGAATTCGTTGGATATCCAAAATCTGCGGAAAACGAGCGGTAGCGTAGTACGGGGGCCCGAGGACGAGTAATGTTATGAGCAAGCCATTATTGTCTCGCCCCATACCGTAAAACATTACGCAGTCGTGCCGGCCCAGAAAAATGCATCTAGAGCTGAAAATACCCTACAGAATTTAAACTATTATGATTAATGTTTTCATTGCAACGTATTTCATGCTTGATATAGTGGATGAAATGTAATTGGCCTTGGCCTAATTTTATATTTGGAATGCACGTCATAGCACCGCCTAATTGACACTACATTATGAGTCCGTATATTTTTACAATCCTATGATATTTTTTCTGAATGCAAGAAGCTAGTTCAGGAGCATTTTTGTAAGGAGATGATAAATCAACTCTTTGTACCATGGATACTAACAAAACTTAATTACACTTACAATGCGCAGATAAAATTATACGCAATATATTAAGACACACTAAGTTCTTCCTGGGTTAGTTAATTCATAAAGTGACCTAATAAATTATTTGATTCACAGGAAGCGACCATAAAGTGTGTAATAAATAAGCGATTTGAGAACATGTGTTAACTGTCAAAACATTCATTTTATTTGAAGTGGTATCATCAACACTATGTTAAGCGTCAAGTGAAAACGTTTAGGATCATCTAGTGAACGCTTCTGCCGTACAGTAAAAGATGCTACGACCACAAGGGAATAAAAGAGTTATCAATAAGTTTTATTCAATTGGAATAATTTCATTTGTCTGAGATAAAGACGGCGGTCCTTATAGTTTTGGCAAGATGTTTGAGTTCTTTAACTTTGTTATAATGTTCAAGTTTGTTTGCTTAATTCTCTTAGATATTCCGTAATGTACCTATACATAGTTTGCATTTTATTTGTAAACGTCATTGCGACGATACATTTGGAAAAATGCCTAAAAGTATTGGACAAGTAACAGTGACAGGCTCGAATTCGCCGAGCGTAGCGTCAACATAAACTAACATCCGGCGAACGGTGATGTATCGCAGCCGCAGAACTATGGAAACAAATCTCTCGCTGTAATAATTTACGGGCGCAATATGGCTCCGCAGTTTGAAAACAAGCTAACAAAACAAAAACAGGAGCGGCCCTCGCGATAAAAGATGTCGCCACACTCGCTGGCTCACTTTAAAGATAGACTACACTTTGATAGCACAGCAAATAGAGTATAAGGGCTTGCGCGTGCGACGGTACAGCGGAATCAGCCAATCAGCGGCTGCTTAGTAATTATAGGTTCGTTCAAATTAGGAGCGACGGTTGGCGCGTGCTAATTGAAAATAGAATTCGCTGATTTATATCGTTTTAAGTCGGAAGGCTTTACTCATTGTTGTTAGCATGATTAATTAGCTCTGAGCTAGCGCTTACTTAGTTGAAGCTGCTTAGTTGGGTGTTTTTGGCATGAGATATATTCGCGAAACTAATGGTTTCGAAGCTAAAAGATTATAAAGACATTAGTTGGTTGTAATAAATCTATTTTTATTTAAATACCAAAAGTCCGATTCATTCTTATTTTTAGCAAGTAAAGAAGTTATGTCGTCATTTTATTCGAGTTTTCATTCACTGATGACTAACGAGGACACAAATTAAATGGCCACTGGCCGCGCTAGGGCTGCCAGCTTGATAAAATGTTTCAAATTGTCCGGTGCCTATCGTCATTCCTGACTCAATTATTTAAAAAACAAACGTTCATTGCGGGTTTTTGCGTCCCTGTTGCTCTATAGCTTAGTGTATGCTGTCGTCTTGCTTTCTCTGTGGGCAGTGGCTGCGCCTGCGACGACGTCGATAACCGAGGAATGTGTCGGCTAACTTCTGTCGAGTTCTCATAGAATGGGAAAAATTACATTGGAGAAATTAGCCGACTTCCAGGAAATATTTATAACAGATTAATATCGATCATGAGCTAATAACTATCACTTAGTAATTAATGTTTAATAAGACGACTTTTTTTATTTAATTTTCGAGTCAAGTGTTTTGACTATGTTCAATTAGTATTAATTCCAACCATACATTTTGTTATATCACATAAACTTAACAACACACTTGAACTAGGGTGAAGATTCTTTCATTTATTTTTTGTAGTGTGTGTAAATTTGCTATATCTTTGAAGCACACACTAGTATCTGAGAATGAATTATACATCACTCATCACAGACAGACATAGACGCTGTAAAAAGAGGTTTTTTTTTAATTTGAAACCTTAAGGACTCACGCGGACAAAGTCACGGACTTTGTTACAATTTTCATGAGTAAGATGAACGAAATCTGCAAATACCAACCACTTCATCTAAAGCCAGAAAAAAACTGTCCGAACTAAAACTTTGTGCAGGAAATTTTCAAGTAGTCTTGAGCTGTATTAAGGGCAGCATAATAAGGCTTCCAGGATTAGGTGTGGCGCACTTGAGTGGGAATAAGCCCGAGGGAAATCCTGGCTCGCTTTCCTTCTAATTTATCGCTTCTCCAACGGCCGGCCTTTGTATCGGATCCGGGAATGAGAAATATATTCCTAGATGGATTAACATGTTTACCACTTAGAGGTACGTAATTAGTGTTCAGGTATTTTCGGATTATAGCTACTTGTAACTCCCTAAGTTATGGCTACTTTCTATGTTATATTTGGGCAACTACGAGTACTTCTCATATCACAGGGGCAAAATCTCTAGAGTTGTTAATAGCGCGTTTCCAAACTTTGTATTGTGCACTATATTTTTCTTAGTGAGTATAGGTTATAGCCAGCCCTAATTTCAACCCCAGAGATACACTACAGGTATGAAAAGATTCATGTATGCAGAATGATGATGACGTGAAAATCTTTAACCACGCCTTTTGTATACTCTTTTTCTGATAGTTATTATATTAACCTCTGTGGTGATCTCTAGGAGATGCTTTATTATTGTACCTTATTACCTAATGTTGAAAGATACATTGATATATTTAGATGCAAAAGTATGCAAGAACCATAGCAGGTAGCAAGCGCTAGTTTCTATCTACCCCCCTGGGAAAGAGGTGTGAGCATATGTGATACATGTGTGTGGTAAGAATATGCTACTCCACAGCCTCCTCCAAAAGCTTTGAAAATCTTATACCGCAAAAAAAGTAACTTACGCCATAAATAAAATATTAGCGTGATATTTTATAACTGTATTTTTTAAACAAAAATTTTATAAACAATCTTTTAACACAATGTAAGCTCACAGAAATAACAAATAGTTTGGACACCGGCCATTGTAAACAACAAGGTTCACAATATTTTACTGTCGACTGAGCTCATTGATTTAATGAGATCTTAAACTAATTGAATTTATACAGTTCCCTTGTTCATCTTTGGAGATTAACGCGGGATGTTACAGCTTAACTTATACCGAGACAGACTTGAGTGGGCATAAATATACGACATTGTCTTGCATTCAAACATAAAACGTTTCACTTGATGCACGATTATATACGCGCTCTCAATGTTAAATAACATGTAAACGTTATAAATATTACAGTACATATAATATATGCAAATATAAACATATACGTTACTTGTAATTGTGAGCTCCATATAATTTTTCGGCTACCATTTTCGGCACATGTGGTAAATTTATAGTAATATTATAAAGAAATAATTATTAGGAAAGATTTATTTGTAACGAATTGCTCAAAACGTATTGGACCGATCTTGAAAATTCTTTCAGCAATGGATAGCTACATTATCAGTGAGTAACATAGGCTATATTTTATCTCCGTACTCCCACGGGAACGGGAACTACGCGGGTGGAACCGAGTGACGTCCGCTAATTTGATATAAAGTTTCTCATTTGTTCAATATAGATTATACAATATAGATGATTAGGTACTATGCATATTCAATACCATAACTAATTACCATAAGTAAAACGTATCTCACGACCATCAAAGAAATCGAGAATTGCATTTCAAATACTCAGTCAATATCAAATTTGACAAAACGTGAATATTTCATGCAATCTCTACATTTCTGCCCAACAGTTCAACTAGTTAGCACGAAGTATGACTGACAGACACTTTCACCTGTAATGCTAGTTTTTGCCTGTATCTTTCTCTCCGTGGTACGTATTTTTGTATCACATTTTCTTCTCACTAAAATAATATATAAGATCTTTTTTTTATATTAAAGTACTTAGTAAAATTCAAGTTTGACCAAAACGCATGTGTTACGTACAAAGAATGACAATTACCGTCGGCCGATCCACGTTCTATTAATCTACGTTAGTGAATTAGTGTTATGCACACGTTTGTAGTGGAGAGAGGAGACACTTCATTACGGGGCGAGTAGTAAATCACCAGTTCTAATATTAAACGTGCCTTGGTGGGGCAAATTGCGGCCGTCTGCGACCGCGCGCTCCGGCTACGCTTGACAACCCTATGGGTGGATCTTTTGGAAAATACGAATAGTAATGGTGGTGATAATATATTTTTCTACATACGTAATGTTATACTTTAATATACCTTTGTAATATTTTAAGTTTTATGTCTTAATTTTATATCTTTTAGCAAGATGTTCTGTTACCCGCCGTGACAACCCTATTTTTTTTAAAATAAATATATCATAACTACTGAGAGACAGAAAAAATTTAAAAAAAAAAATTTTTTTTTGTAAGTATCGTTCATACATCCATAAAGTGAGCTGTAAATTTCGAATTGCAAACACACACTTCAATTTTATTTATCTGTATAGATATAGATAGAGAGATAAGAAGAACATTTGCGAGTAATTCAAAATTTCCTAATAATGACGGTTTCGATGACAGAAAAAAAGTAAAAAAAAATATCAGTATATTTCTATAACTCCATTAATATAAAGAAAATATCCTATCGGATCTTTCGGAACAGGAAGGCTTAAAAAGTTTGAATTTAAAATTTCCCTTTGAAACATTATGGATGAAGAAAGCCAAAATCAACTTCATCATTGCATTAGCTCAATTTTATCTACTATCTCTCTTTCCATGCAATTTGTTATTTTTAGCACCACAAAAGATATGAAGAGCTGGGAGTATTTTTATTAATTTATTTTTTCCCCGCTTCAAGATAATTTTGCCCCTCCCTGGATCTTTGTACTAATGTGATTTTAATGTACTTAAATGTCTCTTCACCTATTTTTGTGTAATCTGTTTCTGTTTGTTTGTATTTCCTTGATATTGTATGGGTTATGTATACAATAGCTTGTTAAACTAAGTTCCGGGATTATTTTGGTTGTCTTTATGTAGGTACGGTTTGAATTCAAGTGGAACCTATGATAAGGTAAATTTTATAATCAACCAAGAAGATCTTGGTCAACTATGATCGTGTAGTAGCGTAAAATTAAACGTCAAAGAGAAGAAGTACTTAATACGCTCTGCTTAAACCGATGATGTAAGGCCATTGTTTTAAGTTGTTACATAAGTAGTTGATTATTTTTGCTTAACATTTTTATTACGTATACGTATATTAAACAAATTAAGTATAGTAAATTAAGTATTGGTACATCTTAGAAGATAACACTACAATTTATGTCCTGCACGTACAATGTACACCATTAATAGTGACATGCAATTCCGAAACTGATAAAAATAAATTACTTTCAGCTATTGGACTATTAGTTGCCGAATAAACAAGCTTATTATATACTGTGCACTGTTATATACCACGAGAAAACATAGCAAACGTTTAAGATAAACAGAAATAAGAATGTAGGGGGTGCAATGGTAAGAGCAATTTATATTATTTTTATCTTTTTTTGACACTATCGGTCCCTCCCCTGCGGTGCTGGCGACAGGGGCGAATTGAGAGTCGTTTCAATTCCCCCCGTCCCCCATCTGACCCCTAAGAAATATGGGGGTGACGTCCCATGCTGAAGTACTTAGCGTGGATGTAAAGTTAATCGATGTTAATCGTTCGCTTTGTTAAGGGGTATATTAGTACTTGATGAGTGAATTATATAATCATTATAAACAATTATAGATCTATTAGAAGGTAGGTAAGTAGGATAACAGATTATATTTTAAAAGTTGATTAATGTTGATAACAAAGGTTTGAAGGAGCATCGGTGGTATGTATTTATATATTATTAATTATACTATTTATAACAGTACGTCACCTTAAAAATGTCAAGATAACCACATAATATTAACAATTACTTTAATTTCACTCACACGTTGGATAAAGTATGTCGGGTTTGTGATTAATAAAGTTGCAAATATCTCACTCAATTGTGTTAGAGCATTCGAATGTTGTAATATTAAAGACTAGCGGATGCCACGCGGTATCACCCGCGTATTTTCTATTCCCGTAGGATAACGGGTATAATATTTAGCCGACAATTACTCGCGGATAATGTAGCTTACCATACTTGAAAGATTTTGTAAATCGGTCCGTGAGTTAATTAATTATTATATTAATTTTCTTCGTTACATACAAAAATTCAAATCAATCCTTAAGTTTAGATATATGCGTGTTTAACATACAGGATGATATCTTAAAGCACGTGTAATCATCCGGCCGTTTGAGCATGTCTCAAATGGAACGGAAAGAATGTTTGTATGAAATTATTAATGTCGCGTTGCGCCCCGTGGCGGGCACGTTCATTCGCCAAATCAACGCCCCACTGATATATTACTGTGTTTTTTCGCTTTTTCATTAGTATGTTGTACCGTTTCCAAGGAAAATTGTCGAAATAAGCATATATCCGAAGGTTTTACAGAGTCTTTTCAAGCTTATAAAACAAAAAACGAGGTTCTAGGTTACTGCGGGGAAATGTAACCGTCAATTCATAAATATTTAATACGTAATATATTTATCTTTGTATTTATAATGAACAATACAAGGAAAAAAGTAATTTTTGTCAGTAATTTCTTACTTAAACATAAATTGCATACAATGCTTAATAGAAATAATCAAGAATCTTGGCACCCAACAAATAAGTTTTGACTTTTGTTTTTCTAATTTGGAGTACAAACCAATTTTCACAATCACAGATATCCGAGCATATCTAATACGTTATTCCACAATAATAGTTCATCTAATCATTAAATAGGTATTTTCTTCCAATTCAAATGCAAGTATCAATGTAGAAAGTATGTTCTATAAATAATTTCTCACATCCGTGTCAATGGCTTGTTGGCGGCAACTTTTGAAAGGTTCACTGATGAAGGTAGTTAATGCATTAAACTTTCGCGCACTGAGTGAGAAGTTCATTCAACGGCCGTGCTGAAGTGCTTACACGGTATTCGCATTAAGCAGAAAAAAGTTGCTAATTAACCGAATTAACTAGATATTTTATGATATTTGCTTTTTAAGGCATGACTTAACGGTTAATGCAAGTACCCTATTTAATGTAATAACACACTTAGTTTAATAAAATCACATACGGTTTTATGATTAATACCTACGGGTGCATTGAGAAATTGTTTTAACGTCATAATTCACAGTTTCCTGGGAAATGTGTTAAGTGTAGAGTTTTAACGGGAAAGAATTGCGCTCAACTTAAGAATATTATTACGTTTTGAATGTATGGCTTTTAAATCCCTACTTCTGAACTAAAACATTATTAAACTGAGCTAAAAATATGCACTTTGCCATGCAACCTTGGAAAAAAGCTAAATTTATTTCGTTTATTCGAAAGACGATAATTTAATCGAGTGTCACCCACAACTCGACCAGACGCTCTGACGTCAGCCTTTATAGACTGTTAATAGAGTAATATTTTCCTAACAACATTTTTTGGCAATAAACAATGTAATTCTTGGCAATATCTCTCGTTGTCCTAACAAAACAACAAGCGTTGCAATTAAAAGTTTTTTGCGGTTTAAATTAATGGGTGTAGGGCCTCGGAATTTACATGGGCAGCACATAACTCAGGCCGTAACTTAAAACAGTGTCTACCATAACACATGGCATAGACATACATAGTTGTAGAAAGCAATACATTATCCCCCTCATCCCAACTATTCCCTTGACTCAAACCTACGGCCATGTATCCCAGAGAACGTGGATGTAAATCCAGCCGAATGGAAGCGCTGCGATCATGCTGTTTTGTTTTAATGCTGGCAATTGAATCTCATGAGGTGAATTAAAATTTGTTTGGTTTTAATTTTAAGTGAATTAGTTTTTTAAATAATATAAAGAGGTGCATTATGATTATTTTCTTGAAAATGAAATTTTGACCCATACATGATTTTGTGTGTTATGAAGTTTTCGAACTGGAAGCCAACTATCATCGTATAAGCTGCAAGTAAGTATTAAGTAATAATTAACTATAAATAAATAAATAAAAATAAGAACTTCTCAGTTTCGAAATTTGAATTTACGGTACAAAAATGAAACATAAAACCTTAGAAGTTTTTTTATACGCTCTGCTTAAACCGAGGATGGTAGGACTCCTAAAAAATTAATGTTCATTTAAATTTTGACTTGGCTCTACTGACTAAAATATAAACTTTTTATTCGTTGAGTACAAAACAGAAATTTTAAGTCGAATTTAAAAGATAACAAACCCTCATTATTATGCAGTATTTTTTCAGAGGACATAGCTATTCGTCGTCTTAATTTTAAATTGCTAGTACCAGTCATATAATAAAACTAACCACGTCTAGAAATCATAAATTTATAACCCTCCCAAATATGAAAGTAGCTCGCGAGCAGCGCGCGTGTTGCTCAATATATCACGTTTTGATTCGGCCGCACCATAAACAATACAATATATCAATATAAAGCAGACGGTGGCGAAATTTGAGCGTAGCGAGTGCGTAATATTTATGTGCGAGGCAGTACAGCCTCTATAAAGTTGTTTGTGTTTTGTTTCGCTTTTTGAACGCGCCTTCTCAGTCAATGTTATTGGACTTTGTGATGCATGACTTCGGAGTTAGATGGCTTTCGGTCAACGCTCTTTTATTTACTTGGAAGTCTTGCCACCAAATATGCATGACCTTTTGTTCTCATCTGTACCTTCTTACTGTCACAACGACTACCTTACCCCTTAACTACTTTGCCCTGTAAAATCATACCATATTAATGATTTCAAAGTAATTTGTCAAAAGTCTAATCAAAGAAATATATTTTGATTTGATACTTATTATATTATCATTAATTATGTCATTAAGCATGTGTTTTTTATAAATTATATTAATTAACCATAATGTTTACTGTTATTAATACATAAATGTGATATTAACATCTCCATTAATTAATCTTTATCTACGATTAATTCAAAAATGTATTCTATATCAACTGAATACATTCCATAATACCATTTAAAATCGTATCTAATGAATTTGATTCACTCATTTACACCCTAAGATGGAGTGATATCTCGGTTAGTTTATATTATTTTTTATAAATAACTAGCTGTTACCTGTGGTTTTACTCGCGTAGAGTTAATTTCATGGGTGACACGCGGAACCCTAATGTCTATTTAAATAAAAGTAGCCTAAGTTTAATCTTGTAAAATTTGCTATCTACAAGTAAAAATCCCGCTAAAATCGGTCTAGTAGTCAGAGTTTTTATTTTAAATTGGATTCATTATATCAGTTTATATCGTATATATTTCCATATGCATTTAGAGAAAAGCTGTTTTGGAATTACAAACAGACACTTTAAATTTTATTTATCTATACGTATGTATGTACAGATTAAATGACTTTTATGGAAGTACATACTTGATTGACAACAGAAGTGGGAAATGGAATCTATTACTTAATGCATAATGGAAATCAAGAGGCATAATGTGTTCCTCTAATGATTTACTGCTGTTTTTTATTAGTTTATTTATTTTTGATACTTAAACATGAAACGAATTAAGAACTTAACCTTTTACTAATATTTAACTGAAGAGTTTGTTTGCTAATTTCAGGAATCCCTGGTCTGACTTAAAAAATATTTCAGTGTTAGATAGGCTACGTAAACGAAATCGCTGGTTAAATTTAATGTTAGCTCAAAGGAAATGTTAGACGCGGGTAAGGTCGCGGGCAGAAGCTAGGTTATAGCATTTCACTACGTCAAGTTAATAATTTTTTTTTTAAATGTCTCTTAATATATATATGCTCACGACATCCCAGAAGGGTCCCCAAAGGAGTAAGCAGAGGTGATGTAACTACAATACCCACATTTCACCGAAAATGATTAAGTGCCAACGTGACAGAGTCCATCCTCTAGTCTAGTCTCTTAGTAGTTTATTATTATTCCGACTCTGATTATACTACTGACAATACTGATTCGATTCTTGTATTAAAAAAATATAGGGCTTTCAGATAAAATCTAAACTGATCATTAAAGTTTAGTTAATTCATGTTTTCAATTTAATTAGGAGCCATTGATTGTGATGTGATGGTACCAAAGAATTACACGATCTATACTTATCTATACATCTATGCGATATATCTATGCAGATAAATAAACTTGAAGTGTCTGTTTGTATATCAAAAACTTTTCACTAAATGCATGCACATAAACAGAAAAAACAAATTTTAAGTTTTTTCTCTCTATCCTCTGTCCGTCTGTCTGTTTGTTCCGGCTAATCTCATAAACGGCTGGACCGAGTTTAACGGGTCTTTCACTGGCAGATAGTTAATGTTACTAGGAGTCACTTAGACTTACAACATTTTGGGTTCCGCAGGAATGAATGAATGAAAAAAAAATTATTGACGTCATCCAACAAAATAAAATAACAGTTAAGCTAACAGATAAATTGTAGTACAACATAGGTATGATATTGCAACTTAATTCAGGTCGAGTACCATGAATCAGTTGTACCAACTTCAGCCAGTCTGTGTACTTGCGCCTAGCGAGTGATTTAGTTACTACGCATTGTTCCTACACTAGGGTTTAGACAACTTTATAAGCTTTGTAACTAGCTCTTACTTAAACAGTATTAGGGTTGACGCTACACAATTAGCATATCCATCGATAGAGAAGTCGTGAATAATCTTATACTATATTATAAAGAGGAAACATTTTATTGTAGGGATGTTTGTAACGAATTGGCTCAAAAAGTACGGGACCGATTTATAAATTCTTTCACCATTTCATTGCTACATTATCACTGATTAATATAGGCTATAATAGGCCGGGATAAATCCCGATAATCCCACGGGAACGAGAACTACACGGGTGAATTAAGCAAGACATGCAGCAGTATAAAAAAATCTGATTTAAACTTAAATAAAATGAAATTTTGGTAAAAGTTATTGAAATCTTTAATCGTTATTGAAATTTTGCGTGCGAAAAAATACAGGTATGATAACTATGGGTACCTGAGTGCCTACCATCATCGGTTTAAGCTTAACGTATTAAGAACTTCTCACCTTTGACGTTTCATTGTGGTACCGTAAAATTAAACCTTTGACGCTAAGAAGTTTTTAATACGCGCTGCTTAAACGATCATAGTTGGCACTAGTAATGGATACAGTTTTAAGTATATTTTTTATAAAATATAAATAATCCTCCTCAGGTACTAAAACACTCAAGAAAAACTAAATATTTACTCCGCAACTCCTCATATCGATCCGGTCACTTACCACCAGACTTACGTCCCGTCAAAATAAAGGATTGATGAAATGGAATGTTGATACTGTCAACAGAAGCGTAAGCAATACATTTACAAGACAGTTAAAGATGTTTATAGTCAGATCAAATAGCGTCCATTAAATTCCTATCGGCTGCCCACTCTATCAATAGGTACTAGTTGTCAATTAGTCAAATGCATGCATTAAATTTTTGGCTCCGTTAATGATTCGATCATCGTATCATTGTCTGACGTGTAAATTATTTATTTGTTGATTGTACTCATCATTTGCACCTCAAAGGGTATACATAAACAATTGTAGCCACAAAGCTTAATAGGAATATATGTCAATTTCAAATAAAAACAAAAGAAGCAAAACTTATAAGTAAGTAGTAGGAATGATCATGAATGAACTATGAATCATGTAACAACTACACACCCATATCTTTCGTCAGGGGGCAAACATTTTAGAAATCTTTCTTCCTATTATAGGCCTTTATTGAAATTATTAAATAGAGTTTTCACGAACTTGATACAGCTGTCGAAATAAAACTGAAATTCACGTTTATTTTGACAGCTGTACACAAAAAGTTTAAAATAATAAGGCTAATAATCGCCTCGATCTCTGATTTTCGCATATTATATATTTCATATTCATATTAAAATTACGTTAAAATTATACATGATCGCGGTTTGCATAGCTGTACCAAGTACCTACTGAAAAATATTTGCGTGTCCATGTGACGAAATTAATAATTTAAAGATATTCTTTTGAGTTCCACTCGTGTGTTCAGACTCATGTGTCGAGTTGGAGATTGATCAGAAATAACTACTTACAAAGTACTTACTTGCAAATCGTCAGAAAGACTAAAAAAATACACTGTATTATAAATGTTATCACCGGGTTCGGATGGTTGCTTTTGCTTTTAAATACCCGGCAAGAAACTCAACAATAACTCCTTTGATTAGGTTCTCCAATTTTATTAATAATCAAACCTTAATCTTTGGAACAAATAACAATAACCTACCTTGTACCGTAGCTACATAATTTTGTGTAACAGTTAGAATCACAGTTAATATACATAACAGTTAATTCCATTGCGTACTTCGTTAAGTGAAGCGCGTATACATTATACGCACAAACATGTTGAACTATGTTGAACAGTGTTGAACATAAGATATGTTGGTGCGGTCTGAGTTCCCGCCTCGCGCAACATGGAATTGTTTTAAACTTTGATTAATTCCTTGCCTCGATGGTATTGCCCTGTTCACTGTTGATGAATACGCAACTTTGTGGATTATATGCAATAACATATACTATACTCATATATACAGGTTTGGTATATAGAAAAGCATAGCAACCCAGTGTTAGTACCTACACGAGATAAAAAACTGTAGAATTGATCAGAGTAAAGTAAAACTTCATTGGGCAATAAGGATTTCCCTACATTTTGTCAAATTATTTTATCTATAAATGTTACACATCATCATCAGAAGTAAGAGCTATTTGTGGAAAACTATTGAATCTTCTTGATAGCCGTACCTGTAGTAACTAACTTATTAATAAATAAATAAACCTAGGAGACCATTACAATTAAGATTATATGCTATATATTTTTGGTGTGGATCATCCTTTATCATTTAGACAACTAGTTCAAAGTGTGTATTTTTCGCTATGACATCAGGCCCAGGGCATGTAGACAAAGCAACATTATCCTCGTGCTTCGCTATAGAAGCCTGATTTATGTAATTTCCATACATTTTGTAACGTTTATAAGCGTAAGATAACTTTGTCTAGGCCTTCTGATGTCATAATGACAACTCTCGCATTGAGTGTCCATTCAAAAATAGCCTTTGTTACAATAGTCTTAAGGTGGTGTAAATCTTTCAAGACCGTCTATACCCACTATACCCAAGCTTCAACAATTTGACACTTATAAGTGACAATCGCAACCACCCCGAGTGACAAGTTCAAAGAGACGCGACTGTCGCGAATTACATTAATTACTGGTGGGGCTCCAATTAATATTAATTAAAGTCGCCTTTTAGACCGCAACACTGAATGCGTATCGCAGTTAATAAATTTACTGGACGCATTCGGCCACTGGCTAAACAGAGATAAAGATGCACCAGTTGTATTAACAACCCTAACATTACAACAATAACTGGAAAACAAACCTTATTACCGTGCACTAAAGCAGATACCAGAAGCGTATATACTGTGGTAATTCCAGTTAAATTTCAGGAAAAATCGATTGTTGATATTGCAATTGTGTGCTGTCTTACCGATAAGATACTGTTTATTTCAAATTTATTTATTGCATATTTGATAATCTTAACCTTTTTAAAGAGTTTCTTATTGAAATACTTAGTATATTATATGTAAAAGGACAAAATAGAAGCCAAGAATTTTATTAAAAAAATTTAGGATGTCAAAATATGTTTAATATGTGATTGCCTTGGGTTATTGGGGTTTTCCATCTGTAATTTCCATAAAAAGTCTGGATTAGTGCACGGTTAATGACAATAGGCTCCACTTTTACATGGTACTTACACAATTCGTGAGTGTACTATAAAAACACTGCCTACCTTTGGTGAATAGAGACGTAAGCAATAATATATGTATGTATGTGTGTCAGAGAAAGATTGAGTGATTGAAATATTGTGTCGTAAGAGAATTATAAACGTCAAAGCTCAGAAGATACGCTCTGTAGGTAATCGTATATTCTAGTCTAGCTTTCAGAATGCGAAAGAGGTGCATTAACATCTGAATACATATGTATACCCTAGTTGAAATAGGGGACATTCCAACGATTCGGCAATGAAAATTAATATCACGATTTACTTACTTATTTGCATCGGAGAGACAATAGCACCTAATCATTACTAGCTGAGAGAGCCAAGTGTACATTAACTGGTATTGTATAGCAGTGTATTGCAGTGTATAGCATTGTATAGCGTTGCATACATTGCCCTTTGTGAACGAAATGCAAATGTATCATAATGTTGGTATTGCATAAATCATCGCCGTAGCCCGCGGATGCTCGCATGATAATCTAACTATGGATTTTACGATAAATGTTTTATCGCTACCCTTTTGTTTGTGCACTTAAGATGTGAACTTATAAATATAAATTACAACTTATTATACGTATAAAATGATAACCTTAATACATTAAAAATAGTGCTTATTTAGGTAAGTACTTATAGTTTATTAAACGTCGTCAAATTTGCGCAATTTATGTATTTTCTTACCTTGGATAAAATATCCCAGCCTACTCTACTTAAATGAATACTCAATTAAACAAAATCTTAATTTATATTATTTGATAATGATTATTTCAAAAATTTCCAAATTTGTGTACATACATCAATATTTCCATAATTTTTTTATTAAAATGTAGACACATTTAATTAATTTAAAAAAATATATACGCCATCACGCCATTCCAGAAGGGTCCCTGAAGGAAGCAGAGGTGTTGTAACAACAACACCCACATTTCACCGAATATGATTAAGTGCCAACATGACAGAGGGTGAGTCCATCGTCGTTTTAGGCATTTTGATCTATGAATTACTTCTCAGAGATATGCAGGTTTCCTCGCGATATTTAAGGCACGTGGTGTGAAATTACTACATTTAAGATTTTAGAAAAACTCATTGGTACATGCCGCTGAGATCTGAACCATCATCGCTTGTGTAGTAGGTGACTGTTCTAACCCCACGGCCGCCACGACTCAAGCTACCTATTTATTTACGACGTAATTTTACAAACTTGTAATTTGACGCTCGCTATAAAAATCGTGTCCCTTATGTATATTGTTTAAATATAGCTCTACATATTGAGACCGAACCCAATTTCAAAATAGGAAGGGCTTATTTTACTAATCCCGTAGACATATTAAAACAGTGCGGGTTTTATGAAAATTAAATACGAGTTCTATTCGACCCTTTGTCTATGACCACATGTGCTAGGGTTATGCAAATGATGTATTGGTTGTGATACAATACCTACTTGATTACACCGGCTTTGAGATGTGATATTGTGAAATATATATCGGGCTCCCTAGTGTAAATTACATATAAAGGGTTGTGGATTTAATGGCAAAAACACTTAAGTACCTATATATTCCTGCAATAAAAATAATAATAAAAATATAAATGATTAGATTACTACCTGATTATGCGTCACTATTTGATTGAGGTATTTTAGTCTTAATGCTTTGGTTTCAAGAATTCCTCTAACAAATTGGTTATTTTGAGGAATGTTATATACTTAACACTGAATCTTATATAGTTTCAAATATTCGACAAACGGGATTACATAATTAGAAACTGATCCTGTATATATATTTAAAACCTCTCAAAAACCACTTAAAATTCCAGCGAACACGATCCAAAAATTCATTCGTACTCTTAACTGACTATTTATAAATGCATCTGCTTTCCTTTGTATGTGATCCCTTCAACACTGTATTTTAAAACACGTTGAAGTATCACACATACAGTCATTAGGTAAACACGCGAAACATATTTATGTTGCAGGAATATCTCATTCTGTCAACTAAATGAGTTTTGGTTTAACTAAAACTGCATGATAATTCTGATTTTACGATACGCGCGGCGGCACACGACGACAGATTTGAAAATATTGCGCAAATTGTTTGTATCTGCATTCACGTATTATGTGACATACACATAGGTACCTGGAGAACATCATTATAACAGAATGTGGTTGCGGTGGGCTTTGAGCAGTCGCCTATTACGCAAGTTCGAATCCCAGTGGCCTGGATCAATGAGTTTTTCGAAGAAACTTATGTGCAGTAATTTCACCCCACGTGCTTTCCGTTAAAGGATAACATTGAGAAGAAACCTGCATATGTCTGAGAAGTAATTCAAAGGCATATTAAAAGTATAATAAAAGTATAATGCAATATAACTGCCTCGTTGGTCTAATGGGTAGTACGTTCGCCTGCCGATCACGAGGTCCCGGGTTCGATTCCCGGGTCGGGTCAAAAATTTATATTGGGTTTTTCTGTCAAGAAATTCACAATAAAAATACCCGGAGTTTGGAAGTTGGCGGTGTTTCCACCCCCGTGCCTCGGAAAGCACGTTAAGCCGTTGGTCCTACGCCTGATCTCTCTCCGGTCGTGTCGGATTGCCGTCCCATCGGACTATGAGAGTGAGGGAATAAATAGTGCATCTGTGTTTGCGCACACACTTGGGCACTATAATATCTTCTGCGCACATGGCTGATCCTCGTTGAGATTAGCCGCCGTAGCCGAAATTCGGTAGGAGATCAGCATCATCAGTGCCTGAGACGGCGATGGACTTACCCTCTGTCACATTGGCACTTAATCATATTTGGTGAAATGTGGGTGTGTTTGTTTCAACACCTCTCTTACCCCTTCTGGGACGGCATATGTATTTATTTATATAAAGAACAGACTTTTTAAAACAATACGATATTAAATTTATTTTTGGAACGCTTGTTAGTTTGACAGATAAGTTTGACATGTGTCAAGGAGTGGGCTGACTAAAAAGACGTGGGTAGAACGATGTTGGAGCTTAACTGGGCCATAATAAGAAAGTACATCATAAAGTCGGTCGATGATACATTGGCTTAGGTGGGCGAAATAGAATTGACCATTAAGGATCGAACTGTAAATGCAGAGAAACACATACAGACCAACGCAACACACAAGATTTGCAAGCTGGTCTCGCTTCCTAACATGGCGATACTAATGAACCTTAAATATTATTGTACATACATGGATCACGCTATTTTGACTGGTTAGACAAAATATGGCAAAAACGCAAAAGTATAGTTTACGCAGACTTGCAAAAAAATAATTATTTATAAATACGTGACATACTCTTATGTTTCTGAATCCGTTGACTGACAAATAGCTATATGACAGATGACAGATAGATATACAAAGAGTAACTTAGGCTATTTTTATTTAATAAAAAGTACAGCCATGATTTTTTTCTACGCTGGTGCAATATAAAATATAATATCCTACTATAAATATTACACAGACAGTCCAATATAAAATGTTGCTGAGTATCACAGAATATAACTCATCTTAACTCAAGATTTGTGTGATACAATTTTCCAAATCTATACAATACAATCGGTGAACTATTTGCAAGTTAAATACTATTTGCCTTAGGTCATACCCGCTTATTTATTCATGTAAAATATTTCTCTCTCAACGCTGTATCTAATGTATGATTTAACTAGATCCTAGGTTTAGGTTGAGTGACCTGAATGTAGGTAAATTGATCGACAGGCGCGAGATGTCGTCATTTCAACGTCAAATTGAGGAACCCACATATCAAGGCTCATTGACGAATCTCGGATGAAATCTAGCATTGTTACCATAGCCCGACGTAGAATGTCATCGTTTGCTATCTGTGGCCCACTGGCTCGAATTGGCTGTGGGAAATTTACTCTAATAATTGGTGCTGGCTGGTTTGAACTAGTATTTTGTGGATACTGGAATAACTAGCTTAAAAATGGAATTTATTTTTAATATTTGACTCTGAAAGTTGAATCGTTTTCAAATTAATGTTCTGCACTTTTGAAATAGGAATCGCTAAGAGCACTTGATTTCTCGTTCGATTTTCGAAATCTTCACTATTTTAAGTAATAAATATTTCTATATTCATTTAACCTCACAAATAAAATATTGCTCTCTAGAAGATTATTTTATATATGAAATATCACAACTTTCAGCACAATAGCAAAATATAGAATTATTAATGTTTAGTAAGAATAATTCGGGAGTTTAATTTAATAATACATCTTTAGGCTTTACAAAGCGGTCCAATACATATGAACAATAGAAGACGAGTAGGGTTGTCGAAAAAAAAATTGCACAGTACTCAATTGTCTTAACAACTCAACCCCTTCTATTCGGCTCATAAAGTTGGCGAAACGTACAAAAATACGAACATAATGCCATTTGCATAATGTTTCGAGCTTTGTTTTTTCATAGAGCGGTGGGTTTCAAATGTCACCGCAGGCTGGGGTGCGAAAATGCCCATTATGGGGCGTTGAGTGTATTAAAAATCGTTTGCGTTCTTGCATTCTTAAGGTTATGAGCAAGGTTCCAGAGTACAACCCTATAATGCGAGGCATGGTTGTTGAAAGTGAAATATTGAACACAGCTTTGCGGTTTTGTGGGTAATGTTGTTTTACTATTAACTTAGTACTTAGTATGATATACTTTTTATAATTTTGTTCTCAACTCGCTTCGCGGTTTCACCGGAACGTATTGCATTTTTATGGATTAGCTCTGTCTCACTTACCATAATACAATTTTATATAGTTTTGGTTTAATTTTTAACCGATGAAAAATAGGTGCTTACATGATTTTTATATGCTATAACTAGCTGTACCCCGCGGTTTCACCCGCGTTGGTTTTATTTCACGAAAACCTATTTTTTTAAAAGCACTGCCAGTGAAAGTTCCTTAAAATCGATCCTGCCATTTCGGAGTTTACCCGGAACAAACATATAGATAGAAAAAAAATATTGTTTTTTTGTATACTTTCATATTATGCATTTAGTCAATAGCTGTTAATTTGGAATTACAAACAGACACTTCAATTTTATTCCTCTGTATAAATTATGACTGACATGTCAAAAAAGAAGAGCAATATATATTAGAAAGCATTGTAATAAAGTCGTTAATGGTTGAACAAGCTACTACATAAACATGTTTTGGTTGTCAGCACTCCTACGCACTCAGTAATATACATCTTGATCGAATCAAATCATGTATTTTATAGCTGAATAGTTTATTTGTATGTTATTTGGAAGTAAATATTCCGATAAGATAACTTGTATAAACTTAAACACAGCTATCTATAAATATATACAGGTAAATAAAATTAGTCGTAATTCAAAATTAACAGCGCATATGAAACGCGGGTAAAAGCTGTAAAATATAGATTATTTTATACATACATTCTGGCAGGCAAAACCCTTTGTAGCCAAACTATACATTATTGGGTATTATCCATTTAATACCAATGTTACCAACTGGTGCTTACAAGCGGTAGAAGAGCGTCACATGCTACAATTTGTTAATAACTTCATCATATAGAGTTCCAATTTGCATTTTCTGCAAAACTGCAATAGAATTCCGTGAAAATAATAATAAATGGCCCAAAGCAGATCCACAAACGTCCCGTGTTGAAGGTAGTCTGCGAAAGAAGACATTTACCGTCGCAGGAGCAGACTTGAAGTCTGCACGAGCGGATGTAGTAGTCGTTCCGGCAATAACAGTTCCGGCAGCGACACTCGGCGCGCTTCCGCCTTCTGCGAGGGTACTTCCGCCCAATTGTTTATGTCTTCGGCAAATAGTCTATGACTATTTGAAAACATTTATGTAGTGTGAGTGATGTTTTATTGGTGCTATTTATTACTGATTGCAATAAGAGGGGTTGAATTATCAAATTTATGCAAAAACGTATGTATACCTAGTGCCTGAGACGGCGATGGACTCATCCTCCGTCCCGTTGACACTTAATCATATACGGTTAAATGTGGGTGTTGTTGTTACAATACCTCTGCCTACCCCTTCGTGGCGTGAGCATATGTATATCAAATTAAAAGCAGTACCTATATTATTTTTAGCTCATGGTTGTATTAAGGGCGTACAGCTTGAGGTTTCTTAAGAACGGTGTGAAGAGATTCTAGCATGCAACGCGCACGTGATGCCTCTAGTATTGCAACTGCCGCGGTTACCACTTAGTATCAGGTAAGGCATGCTTGTTAAAAACATTGTATTAAAAAATAAGTCATAATTACTTTGACATTATTGCAGGCGTTAGAAGTTAGTTGAGGTCGGTTTTCTTGATAATTCTTAAGTGTCTATCATTTTAGTACAATATCCTATGGTTATTTGGTTATGTAAAGGATAACGGCTCAAGAATCGCCATCAGCTTTTTATCTTAATATAAATGATCCCTCATGAATTCGCCATCTGATGGCAATTACAATTTATTGCTATTAGAATATGGAAATGGACGCGCCTGCTGTGGGGAAGGGCGTCTGCTGTTTTGATTTCCAACTATTTTAATCAAGTTATTATAGAAATATTTCCATGTAATTATTCCAGTTTTACTATGAGGTCATTTACTGCCTATATGTAACGTGAAACTTACACATAATACGAAATTTCAGAATTAAATTAGAAACGTCACTTTTTTACCGTTTGAAATATATATTTTATTTTTCGCAAGATGTAAACACTGACAATAGTTGCTATCTTGTAATTTATATATATTTAACATGTCTGTAAAAGCATTATATTTGGCAAAAAATATGTTTATTTTAATTTGACTTAAGAGACAGTCGTTTAATTTTTCTCCGTGGTAGAATTAAAGATGATTGTTATTATTTATTGATGCTTCATTTTATTTCCACTTTATCTTTCATTCGCACAAGCTACCCACAAAGGTACACCCATTACGCAATACTCACCCCCTAGAAAACCAATAAGAACAATAATAAATAACTCTTATCATATTTCGAGTATGCTCCTGTTCGCATCGCGAGAGATCCGAACCAATATATCACGAGGAATTTACGAGGCAAGATACGACAGGAAAATTGCAAGAATGGTGGCGCAATCTATCTTAGTTGGGTTGCGGGAGGCTGGGGAGGGTAGGGTAGGGGAAACTTCGAGAGGTTATTAGTCCAAGCATCTGTTGTTGAGCGGGGGCGTGATGAAACTCTTCGGGGTGCAAGCTAACAGTCTAATTGCTCAGTAGGCGCCCGTGTACTATACTGGGAGACAAATGGCCGTACGTGCCCGCAGCTATTTGTCAACCGCTCAGGTGACCCGTTCGGGATTTTTCCTATATTATTTAATATAAGGGCTTTATGTTAACTGAATTATTAAACTGGAGCTATGTACAATACCTAATAACGTGATTTTTATTACTGGTTATTTATAACGTCTTGTTTTTTCAAGTACACATAAGGGTACTCATTCGCCCGCAGCAAGCCTAGCAGTCTTCCCCAAATTTTATTTTTTACTAGACTAAAAGTACGATGCGATTATTGGTAGTTCTATTGTTTTGATTTTTTAGTTAAGTATACATATATGGTATTTAATCATCTTCGGTGAAAATGGGGTGTTGATATTACAACGCCTATGCCTATCCCTTCGGGGAATACAGGCGTGAGTGTATGTTCTCATATATGTATGTTTGTACGTAGTTAAGTACTTGTATAGTTCTTGATTTTTATCGTTTCCACTCTTCAACGTGCATAACTAAACCAGTAACAAAACCCAAAACGAGTTAGTGTGGGAATGAACAACATTTCCACGTTCCATATCACAAAAGTTTCCCAAGGTCCCGAGAACTTGTAACATAAAAATTGAGAAACCACTTCCAGGATTTCAAGAATTGTATAGTGACCTCTTAAATTCGAAGGTAAACCTCTTTGTTAGGATGCCTGGACACTGGTTCTATTACGTATGTGGTTTCGTAGAACAGTGTAGGCGGCTCAGTTTTTGTAGACCCGCTTGACGTAAGATAACAAAATACGAAAAGTTGAGTTCTACCGTGTACCCACCTCATACAATCTTTTTATGCTTATCTTTCTGTGATTTATGACTTGTTCGGCGTCCAACAACGGGAAAGAAAGGAGGTATACAAAAGTAATTTATTTTTTACGTTTGTTTTTCTTGTCTTTCCATCGGTGCGTGCTGTACTGGCCACGGGCGAGCATGTTTTTGAAGTTGGCATTTTTGAGATGTCACAGTATGATTAATGGCTGACCCAGGGCGTAGGCGGTGCTTAGTCCGATCGGTATTTTCGGCTCTACATAACGTAAATCATATCGCGTAAATAAATCATCCGTTAAATGTCACATTTTTATTATGATTTATTTAACACAATCGCAGCATATTCCTGGCCAAAATGTTGTCAAAAGAAAAATTTTAAAGATCTGATTATTAATTCGATATTCAAACAAAATAAATCATCTATAATGTTACGATTACACCACATATGTAGGTATAAAATATACCTCGATATCATGAACAGTAAATGCTCTTGTGAACGAACATAGCGGTGCTAAGCTCAACCGTCATAAATTGCAGGAGTCGATTTCGAAACGGGGTTATTAAAATTCGAAAAAAATTCACACGCTTCGATATTCGACAAACATCTTGCTCTCTCAATTAAGCCTCTTTAAGACCGGACATGATTGGGACGGAATAATTCATGATGTCGCCAGCTACATGTCGAGGAACTAAATTAGAGTCTTGTCACACCAGGGTATAAAAATGACGCGCACTGATTATAAACTAGTTAAATATTTTATTTATTATTTTGAATGTCGGCCGACGACCGCTGCAATTGAAATGTTTGATCGGACATTTTTTAGTAAGACCGCGGATGTAATGGATAATGACGTACGATTTGGATGTCGAATGCTACGGAACTTTTAACTAAGTATTCATAAGGATTCGAATCATCTGATGGTGTACTTGATAATGAGAAGATTAGATTAGGGCATACAGTACAAACATCATACAAACAACAGACAAACAGATAAAGAAATATGTTTTAAAAATTACAATTATAACATCCAATTTTGAAAAAAAATAATAATTTATCGTGGAGATCGTATTTTTTTTTTGTTTTATTCGAGGTACTTCTGAACAATATTTTTTTGTAAAGTAGAAGGAAATTTTGTTTATAATTAGAGTAATTTTAAGAAACCGAGTTCATAGGGTCCCGGTAGTCAAAAAACAATTAGTGAAGGAATAAATTATTTAGTAAATCGACTTACGATTAAATCGTTAATGATAGTCTATGACAGTGTAATTTATACCTTAAGGTAATTTTATTTACCACAACTTCAATTATTATTTGATGTGAAAATCATTATAATATGCTTACTTTCAACTATTTTTAATTTGTAAATTAATATTTGACGAAACGTTTACAACTTCCTAAATTGCAATTCAAACTTTGAATACCAGGAAACCGTGACAATATATATTGTTATATGATTATGATAAATTCAAATATATTCTAGAAGCAATATTTAAATCGATTTGGGTTTTTCGAAAAAACTTTTTTCTTAACATTTATTGAGTCCATCCCCCTGGCCTTATCCCATATAATGTTAGGGTCGACACATAATTCAACCCGATGCGACTGATCCATCTGACGTTCACGAGAAAATCGATAATCTGGATTAAACCAGTTGTCAGACTTTCTGAGGCCTCTGACCTGTAACGATTGCCTAAGATGTAAAATTGGAAAACGGAACCGATGGCTTAACGTGCTCGCCGAGTCACCTATACAAATACTGGCATGGGTTTGTGCTGCTTAACTTTGCTGATGTAATGACAATAGCAATATGATTTATCCTAAATTTACAATCAATATTACCTTACCCAACATTGAAATGATTAAAATCACACATGCTAAGCAGTTAAAACTCAAGAATGCCTTAAGGAGGTACAACACTTCTCTCTAATTAAGATATTTCCTAGAACTTCAATATAAACCATAGCATACGCATATTTTATATTTAATTAAGCTTCTTTATTTACAGGTACGTTACGTGCAATGCAGCCCACAGACGTTTAATGTTGCCAAGTTTATGAACTAAGTAAGTAGAGTTGGACTTGTTATAATTACGCCTTTTTCAAACATTAACGAACGCCATAATTGTTTTATGGTGGGTTAATGTGGTGTGAAGTATCGTTAGAGGTGGTAATTATGGTTCTCTCGGTAGTTTTTAAATACATAGTTCTGTATGTCAAAGGGCTAAAGGCAATCTTTTATGGAGCGTGGAAGTAAAATTGTTTATTGATGTCTTGTTTGAACACGGAACGGATTAAACGTTCCGTTTGACGAGTTTGTAAGTTAATTTATTATATCAATTTGAAACTTGTTTAAACTATAAACTATGTGTTGATTAATATCAATGGTGCTGTCATGAGCTATGAGCGCTTGGCGAAAGGAGTGGGGATAATTTTGCATGTATCTGAGTGCCTAGTGCGAATTTTCTTAAAATGGCCGTGATAAGTCATCGCGTTGACGTAAGCGCAGTTTTGTATGGGATCACAGTAATGCCAGCGCCATCCTTGGGCCGACAGATGGCGCTGTTTCGATCCTATATAAATTTGCGTTTACGTCAACACGGTGACTTGTCACTGCGGCAATGAAAAACTCGCACTAGGCCCTCTGTACTCTGTAAAAGATCCGAAAAGTGACCAATGCACATACAAGGTCAGAGCTCTTAATTCGTGATGGTACTTATAGTATCTAATAAAATGGATAACCATCATTATTATCTTTGTTTTTTTAAAGACTGTATGTCTTACTAGCAAAATCAAATAAAAGATTTCGTAGCCAAGTTTTGCTACAGTAATTCAATTAGTGAAATCGATTTATGCAAACAAGTTGATAAAGCCAATATTTTATTTATAATCGGCATTTCAGGCGTTTTACATTTGAGAACCACTGGCATGGCTAGACCTTGTACTAAAAACATCCGTCTGCACTCACGCTCATACATAACGATGTAGTTAGATTATACATATTAGATATATCTCAGTACTCGAAACATAACACACAAAAAGCTCTCGTTCAAAATATAGTTATATAAATAACTCGAGCACATGGCTAGAGCAGCCAGAAAGGCATATATCTGTGACGTCACATTTGAATCGTCAAATCGCCTCGAGCGATACGATGCGAGTGCATGCATTATGAAGATTGCACATCTAGCCGAGCCAAGCAACGGCTTACGTTTTGTTGCCAAAAATCACACAATAAATAATGCGAGGGCAAACTGCATGCATTATGGCGGCACCTTATCTTAGCAAATTTGAAGCCAAGAATTGCCCATTAAATATGCATTAAAATTACCTGCTTCGAATGAAAAATAAGCACATTACGCGAACACTTAAACTTTATTGTGGGTTTGGAAAATTTACCGAAAAATTGGTGTGTGACTGATGGAATTAAGCAATTCAATCTTTACTTAAACTAACGGTTAGTTTAAGTAAAGGTTGGATGGGTGCATTGAGGGCACCACCCGCGGTCTAGGTGGTTTCTGGCAGATTCAGTAATTGCGTTCGAAATTGGTAATTTTACGGAAATTATTTTACGTTTATCATACTCTTTAAAAACGTTTACTCACCTCTTATTTTTGGAAGCTTTCATTTAATGTAATAACACAATTTTATTCTCAACACGTCTCAATATGTCCCATACTCGGTGAATACGTTCCAGTTTCAGCCTTTAGGGAAATAATTGTATTCGGGTATTGAGGGAATACAAGACTTCAATAACTCAACCATAGAGACGACCAGTGACGAGACGAGAGTATGACCTCATTCAGCATTTTGCTTGTGAATGTTATGGAACCAAGTCAAGTAGTCATATGGAACACTCTCATTAGAACCTAATTAATAGGAGCCTGTTACCGATTGAACAATCTGTAACACAATCGAATCAAATGCTCTATTTTGGGCAGATTTCTTAATAGTGTTGTTGAACATACTTATTTAGTAGGACTATACTGACTATTAGAGACGCTACTAATTTTAATGTATTTTTATTGTTCCCATTGTCCAAAATTCATTCTATTCTATTTCACTTTCCCATTAGGTATGGCATACTTACTTTTACTCGATTGAATAGATTAAACAGACAAACACGTCCCTTTCTTTATTAGTTAACTATTACCAACACGTAAGGACGGTGTCACGATGAATCACATAATCACATTCAGTATACGCCAGTGTCACCGATTAGACAAGTGGCGGTGTGTTGTATAACCGGAAATTTGTTGGACTCTTATACAATTTGGGTTTTTTCTAACATATTTGATGAGAGACCCAGGACAATGACCCCGGTAGATTAGAAAATCGTTGCATTAAACCGTTTGGTAATGAGACCACATCTACGGGGGCCGCAAATAACACGAGCTAAAAGGCTGGAAGTCGGAAATTTGCTAGGACCGACAAGATTTGACTAAGTACTCTAATAATCTACCTCGTTGGTGTAGTCGTCGCAAATGCTTCTGCAGAACACGAGGTTCCAATCCCCGGGTCTGGAAATGTGGTATTGGGTGTACCCATCTGTAATTTCCCAGTAGAAGCCCGCAGTCTGGATCAGTACCCGATTGATGGCAATAGGCTCGCCTTTCATTTACATGAGACTTAAGCCTATCTGACGAAATATGGATGTACTATAAGTATACCTCTGCCTGCCCCTTCAAAGAATACGTGCATCAGCATATTGTGTATGTATCGTGGCATCTTAAGTTCTTAACCATGCTTAAATTCGGTAGCTTGGCACTGGAGCGTAGTGTCAGTTTTTGAAACAATCATGTGAATAAATTCTGCGGTGAAGTTTCGCCATCCATCAGCGCTAACATGTACCCAACCAGGTAGGACACAGAACAATATTATACATTGAATACCAGTACATGTTCCCAGGCCCCTACCGGACACGGCTCTCAAAGTGGCAACATGTCGGCACGTTGCTAACATCACAGTTTACTCCCGTTTTTAAGATTACGGCAACATCAATAACTACTATTGAATTACGATCAGACTCTCCGTTCTCGATTATTCTTTATTCAGATTTAAAATATGCTTTAGTTGCCGTCACGAGCAATGAACTCTCAGCGAAAATAGGGTAAATAACTGCGCAATTTAAGGTCAGCGCTCATATCTAGTAACGGCACCTCTAGCTGATTTTAATTTGGAATTTCTAATACTGATTATGTTTTCACTTGTTGTTCCATTTAAAAACATTGTTTTTAAGAATGCGAAGGTTTCGCATTCTGCAGTTAACCAAATAACATAGTCGGTATCCATATTCAGTCAACTTTACGTGACAATGATAAGTCTTATTACTGGTGCTGGCATAGTGTTTCCTGTACTGTTGTTGAGGGAGTATTTAATTTCTTAGTTTTCTCAGCAGAAGTTCAGTACAAAGCATTAGTAGGTCGATTAGCTCGGGTGCCAAGTGCGCGATTGTTCAACTCACGTCCAGTTTGACATCGTGCATTCGGTGAATTCTCAATGTGGGGAATTTTCGCACACGCCCGCTCACAAGATATACTGTGTCGATTCATCGGTCTCATTCACCTCCTGTACTGTGCTGTGTGTACGGATATCTACTGTTACAGTAAAAGCTAAAATTACATTTCTATCTACTGGCGATGAATTAATCCGAATTAGATTCACTGCGAGCTTAGCACTATGTATCAGTGTATCTATATTTGAAGTAACATCGTAAATGCTCGCTATCTACTTAATATTTGTTTAATGAATTGTTAATCTATGAAATTAAGTTCTTATCTCATTAATAAAATAAAGTCGAAAAAATAATTTTACGATTTTTTAATGGCATCGGATGACAGTGGTCGAATTTAGAGGAATTAATGGGTCACATAAAAATACCATAAAAAAAGGTTACATGATGTAATTAAAACGTAACACGGAAAAATATTCTCGAAATATTGTTTGCGATAACACAGTAAATAAAGGTACTAGACTAACCGTGCTGTTATATAAAGATATAAAAAAGAGTTATCAGTACCAAATTGGTAATGGTGTGCTATGTTTAATTCTACCAAATTAATATGTTTTCAATGATTCAACACAACATTGTGTGCTTTTACAATAAAGCGTCCATTAGGGAAGTCAATAAAATAATAGTCAGTACACTCAGCCACAATAGTTACGCCTGTGTCGGTGAACAAACAATGACGATCATAAACCATCTTGCTCTGTGCAGACGAGCAACTTATAGGCAATTTTACAAGTGATGAATGTGTGTGAAAGTAATTAATGTTGTTTAAATTGACACGATCTACCTATCTTCAAATATAATAAACATGACAGAAGATTAACACATTCACTGCTAACACTTAATCTTCTTCGTAAATTCTCTAACAGCTGGACGTATATACGCGTCGTAAGCAGTGAACGCGTTGATACTGTTTTTAAATAAAATTTTACACGAATAATATAGTGAAGACCCTTTGAAGGAACTTTCAAATGGAAATATAGACTCGTTAGTTGACATAGGTACGTCTTTATGTTGTTGGAAACTCAATGTTAGTGAATATCAAGTTAGAAACTTCAAATTACAGTAAAATTTTCCGTGGGTTTTGAGTAGTCGCCTGCTACGCAAGCCATGCAAGTTCGGATCCCAGCCGGTACCGATGAGTTATTCTAAACACCTAAGTACAGTGTTGCAGAGGTGCTGTAACATCAACACTTAACTCTTTGGAGACCCTTTTGAGATGGCGTGTTATAATCTCTTAAAGTAATAAATTAATTTAATATCATAGATAACAGCCGATTTTATAACATGCGTAATTAATTGATAAGTAAAGTAGGTAATAAAAAATGCCCATATTGGAAACATTTCAAAAGTTTTGTAGATATGTAATATTATGATAATACCAATATCCATTGTTTACATCGTAAAATATCAGAATAGGACTGAAAATTGAGGTTCAAGTATAAATTAAACTGTAATTTAGCATTGAAATTTTAAAATTATGTTAATTGACTAAAATAATAGCCGTGTCAAGTTATATATTATCTTTGCAGCATAAACAATCCGAATATGGTGTTAATTGTGTGGTTCACTTATTTTATTAATTTTTGATACATTTTTATACAGTAAACTAGACCCAATTTATTAAATAATTAAATTGAAAACGATAAGTTACTTTCAGTTATAAGTCAGATGCAACAAGTTGAGTTCTGTTGTCGCTCGTCTGTCCAGTTTATGCAAGAGAGTCTGGATCGCATATAACTTAATACTCAGTGGGTGCTCATTTAAAATCAATAGACCACTTTATGCTCAGTAATATTACGATCCAGTCGTAAAGTTATAAACTTGGAATCCAGATCTTTATCTCTTACAGTAACAGCCGTATCATCGTCTGATATTGTATTTTATATCATTTTTATTTGCTTTGTGAAACTTATTGCAACTTTTTCGTAGAAATCTTAGAAAATATATTATTATTGCTTATTTTAACAACTGATCATCGTTACATTCTGTTCTGCAATATTGTTTGTTTGATTACTGTGGAAATGATGATATTTTAAAATAAGGCCTAAGTTATACATAATCCCCTAGTCCGACTGACGGAAACTGGCTATAGCATCCTATGCATATACGGTTGTGACAATTTATTTATTTATATATTAGTGCGAAAGAGGGACACAAAAATTAATACCCATTCTAGAGAACACACCCAGTTGCCCAAGTTCGTTTCAATCATAAAATAGAACGGTATTTCTTTGTATAGATTTAAAGAGCTTAATAATTGTATTATGCTTTTTAATACAACCGGATACAAATTAAGGTGCGGCATCCACCCATACAAATACGTAATACGCGTAAACATCTCGTACATACAAATAATAAAATCATCAAACATCCGCATCGACATTTTAAAATTGCAGTCGTGACTTTCATTCGTAGACGTTGAAAGCTCACGGCGATGTTTTATTTAATACCGAGGCGCGATACCCATAAATCATTGAACTGTATCCTTACAATTGTTCCATTATATATTTTAAATAAAGTAATGTACCAGAATAAGCGCTTAATTGCATTGGTCGATCCGTCAAAAGAAATAAAAAATGTAGGGTAGCGAAATTAAGTTGTGAGAGAATTTTCGCTAAAGCTAATTATGCGATCCTACCAAAACGGAATGCAATTAAACTTATTTGTTCCGGCTTTAATTACCATTGATATTAGGTGATACAAGTTGTCAATTTCGGCGACATGTGTGTAAGAAGTGGCCCGATTCGAGAAAATGTTGTTCTCATTACAAATACACCGAAGTGCGAGAGCTGACGCGAAAACAATCGCTTATTAATAAACGCGGTAAAACATCGGTCCTTGTGGAATAAATCGGAAATGAAAACGCCAATTGTCCCTTATAGCGCATTAGGGGCACGTACGGGTATGTACGGGCTCATCAAGAAATGTACCGCTTTTACCGCTTGCCGGTACTCACAGGGCTGCCAAGACATGTGAGGTGAGAACATAATCTATTAAATATTTTGTTTCCATCTCACGTACATACATATCATGCCCCTGACTGTATTCCCCGAAGGGGTAGAGAAGAGTATATATAAGTAGTACATCTATATTTCGCCAGCTAGGCTTAAGTCCCACTTAATAGAAGGTAATCCAGGCTACTGGGAAAGTTCAGAAACCCAATAACAAACCCAGAACCTCGTGTTCCGCAGTAGTTTATAACCACTAGATCAACGAGGCAGCTTTCCATAGTATGTAATAAATTCGCCTGATGGCGGCTACTGCAGCCAGTGAAGTCTAAAGCAACATTATTTGGCTGCGATCTTATGCAAGACAGCGGTCCAGTACCCAGTTGGGCAGCTACGCCTTGACTTCATAGGGGTGCCATTCCTGATTATCTCCTAACCTCCTAACCTTTTGAACGATTAAAAGGATTTCAAAGAAGAATATACCCATGCTAATTGTAACCATAGCCTATTGTAACCATGTTCTCCCTGTGATACTTTTTTGTGGTTAGTAGAATTGCGATATTGGTATTTTTTTTTTAAATTAGTGAAATCTAGTGGAGGTTGCTCAATTTTACTGAAATCTAAATTTGCTGACTTTCCTCGTAAAGTAGTAACTAAGTGTATTATAGCCTTTTGTCAACCCTGGGAGCCTACCATCATCAGTTCAAGCAGAGTATTAAGAATTTCTGAGTTTTGACATTTTGGTACCGTAACAGCTAAGAAGTTCTTATACGCTTAAACGATCATAGTATTCATAGTTGGCCCCTTGGTCAACGGAAAACTGCGATATTTAATAATTGCTGTATGATACATAAGCTTAATGTCTTCATCAATAACTGATAATTTATGTACAGCTCGATACTTACAAGTCGAAATTGCGGCCGCCGGCTCCCCTTTGTAATCAGTGCAGAAATTATAAAGTCGTCCGTCTACCGCGGGGCTTTCTTTACCCGTGTTATTATAAGAGTTGCATCTCAATGAATTAGTGCACTGATTGCAATACTTTATGTTACGGTTACATCACCATACACTTTACTAAAAGTGAAATATTCACAGTGACATTCGCTTTGTTCAAAAAGTTACGCTGTACAATTGAAAATAGCTATAATTTATCTTTTGAATAAAAGTATTTTTTCAGAAGATGCCGTTCTATATCTGCGCGGAAGTTCTTCAAATTCATGCTTGACATTTGAAGTTAGCATATCCAAAAAAACGGGTTAATTTTTTTTTTAATATACCATATCTTTTTATCCACCCCCTTTTTTCGTCGGGTAAATAAATCATATAAAAATTATTGGAAAATTTTCATAATTTCAGCTTTATTAAGTTCCCCATATTTTTTATTTCAATGGCCATACCTTCATAATTTCAAATCATTGTTAGTAGATACGTTTGTTGTCGTGTCTATCAGTCCCCGCTAATAACCTACAAACCTTCAATGTGTATGCCAGTAACGTAAACGGAAAATACTGTTTACATTCTTTGACTTTGATAGATCTTGCCACATATTGTTGGAAGGTGAAGTTTAAAAATATCCCATTCATTAAATTGCTATGTATTTGTATTGATGGATGCCCGTCATTAGCCAGTCTCTACGTGGCTTTTGTTTATCGAGGATGAGCTTGGCTCTCGAAAATTTCGGTGGCTATTTTTAACGACCTCTTTTATTAGTTTTAAAAAAGGTCGTTTAGATTACAGCGGCGTTCGGGGGATGTGGCTTATTGGCTTTTGAAATATTAGGTGCCTCTATTAACGGCACTCTTAAATTATGGTAGTTTTATGAAGTATCGCCCACTTCTTTATCGGATCACGTAACACTTAGCTTAATTTTTATATTGAAATATACTACTCTACTTTTCATCTTATTAAGAAGATTAACTTTTTTTAAATAATATAAATTTAAATATTAATACAAAACGTTATCCTCACACACCCAATATGATGCACATTCTCAATTATATTGCATTATTTTAGCATAATATTCTGAAGACAATAATATTAGCGTGCGCCTAGCCTTTGAACAAATCGTTCTTCTAAACTATGTAATGGATCTTGTATTCAGTTTTCACTTACAAAAAAAAATATTTAAGTTATTATAGAACAGTTAATATTCTCTACTCTCTCTCTACTTTATAATATATAAATTCATGAATCCAAAATTTCAAATTAAAATACAAAATATTTTTTAATTTTTGTTTTATTCAGTTCTACGAATCCAGTGATTCGACACAACTCGGCGTGATTTAAAAATTGTTTTAAGACCGTTGTTCCAATTCCGTAGCTCTCAAAGTGAATCTCAACAAAGTATCAGTCTGAAGTTTCAATATAGGCACTTACCTAATGGTTGTCTGTTAGGTATGCATGCCGTACGAAAATAAACCTGGACCGGTTGTCTGTAATATCTTCATCAAGAGGTGTGTTCGATCGATTATACCTACCCTGGGTTTTCGATTACACTGCTTATTCATAAATAGCATTGTATCGATTTTCTTCACTCTTCGTACTCCATACCTGAATTTTAAAATTGAATCGAATCAAAGTTACTTTTGATTTTTTTAAATAATATTTAATTTTTTTGGAATCATTCTGTCCTGAAAAATATAATGTATTATTCATTTTTTATTATTTGCATAATATTGTAATTTATTCGTTGGTACTGTTATAATCGTGTTTCTAGAGACATTGATAACATATCATCAAGAATTCAAGTTTGCGAAACGGATGCATTTTTCCTCAAACTACATACTTTGAACAAATAAAATTGAAATTCAAAACCGCTGAGGTATTAATTAAAACCAGCGAATATTCAGACCGTACATAGCGAAAGCCTTAATCAATGTAGTTGGTAGAGCCTGCGAAGCGAATCGAGTTATACGTGCCTCAGTTTAGTATGTAGATGAGCTTAATTCCCTTCCAGCCACTCAGAGTATGTTAAACACTCATCTGTGGTATTTTCAATGTGAAATCTCCTTCCAGATCCAAAGATAAACTGTAAAAATTACATCGTTTTAAAGCATTTCTCTGCAGGCTGTTTGTCATTAAACGCACTCTTAATATCGATGCCAGCGCCAGATAGCCCCGTGTTTATGTCGCTTAAATTAAATGGCTTGGGTTGATTATTGTGACACTGCGTTTTGTACGTGTTGAAATATATTTCACTCGATATTTTATTGTTCCTTAGTTCTGGAACACCATCATCATCGTCCTACAATTCTCCTATGTTATTTGGGGTCGGAGCAATGTTTTCTTCTCTTCCATTTCTCTCTATCAGCCGTAATATCTGTATTCACTTTACACAATCCTCCATCCATCGTTTCTTAGGTCTTCCTTTCCCTTTGTAGCTCTGGAACACCGTGATTTTTTTAGTTTGTTTTTGATTCGAATGGAACGCCCTCAGCTTAGTAATAATCGCTTAAGAATCAATATGAAGACTTCGACGTTGTATAAGGCGGTCTTAGGCTGTAACGTCTTCATTTAACTGCACGACCCGAGCTGAGTGCAATTTTCGAGTCGCGGTCGCGTCCATAATTTGCGCTGTTCGGGTCCCGATTTGTCGGTCGGGCCGCAATTCTGAAAGCGCTTGCCCGACAATTTCCAAGAGGTCTTGCCGGCAATTTGCGAACTGCGGCCGAGCCGATTGGTGTACTCGCTGTAGCCGAGGTGCCCAAGTTCCACATCGTAATTGATGCTTGGGGCAGGTCGCAATTTTAAAATTACATAGATTAAATGGTCTTCGCTCATTGCGTAGATACTTACTTACTTATTAAGATAAGCATTTACCGTTGATGTTAGTCATTTTGTTATTAAATTGTTGTTTAATACAATGAACTCAAGCTCATGCTTTAAGTAAGGCATTCCTGAAGTTTTGTGAATTAAAAACCAGTTAATAAAAAGAGGATGTAAGAAAAGTATACGGATGAGCCAAAATGATCCAAATTATTAACTTTCGTACAGTTTTTAATTGGCTGTGGTTATTTGCTCTAATTACCTACCTGTTGTGTTGAGGGTAAAAGCCGCCAGTTTTCTATTAACATCACCTTTCGTTTTTTTACGTGCAACATAATTGTACAACCTGAGACCGCGCACCGAGCATTACAACAAAATGATTTATATTTTGGGGCTAGTTAATTGTATTTTTCTCCCAAAAAACGTGGGGTATTATCTCCCGGCGGTCGACAGGTAACAAATCTTGCTTTTTAAATATTATTACTCATCGCATTCGATTTGGGAGCTGCCCGTTCGCTACGAATGCTTTATCACCACCTACTCGGCATCCCGCGGCTCACGAATTTGGTTCCCCTAAACTTTATTCAAATGCGACACACATTCGTCTATCCATCTCTTTTGCACTAATTGCCATTAGTCGCGAGCGGTCTATCGCCGTCCCCCTCTTCACTAAAATAGACTGTGCCCAAGCGCAAAGTGTTCGTGTCAAAACTTTTGTATAGAGTCGGATAATGGCTTACGAAATTGTTCCCCTACCTCGTCAGTTTTTTTTACAGTCGACTTTGTATGTTGGGGTCGTGAAGTTGTGTTAAAAAATTCTGAATCGTAGTTTTGATGTGGCATTTATTATGGCATAGGTTTTTGTGCGGCGAGCAGATGCCTTCTCCGCTCTATGTGCGCGGGAACACGATTCTGTTATAGTATGGACAACAGTGTCAGTTGTAAATAAGGATTTGTATAGACCATACGTATCTACCGGAGTAGAGAGAGCCGCACTTCTCTCTGCATCACTTAATACGTATTTTATTGATACAATAACCATTAATGTTGTAATTTAATCAATTAATAGTGATCCAACAAGAAACTTAGAGGAATTTATTTTATTAGTGTTGAAATAAGTGGTGTTTTGAGATTGTTAATTAGTTTATCAGTGTCTTCATTAATATATTTGAAGTGATCATCAACATATAACAAGGATTTATTTTGATCGTGAGTATTATAATTATCTGAATTAAATTAAAGCATTTGGATATATTATTAATATTAAATAAACTTAGAACTTTTTACATTGTGAGCAAAATTTTTAATGATATTCTCGTTTGATCATTAGGTATGATATTAGGATTAAAAACAGAATTCTGAAACCGTAATTGATACTTATTACAATTTCTTTTATTTAAGTAAATTTCAATATACTACCGTACCTTAACTTAATTCTTAGTGGATTACTTATATGGGAGAGTATTTTGAAGTGTATTATACATGGCTATGAAACATTAAAGCAAGAATTTAGCGTCTGAGCACAAACTCCAAAGACCGCCGAGCGGAATGCATCGCGATAAAGGATGTCATCCGTATCCTAAGAGGACCCTACCAAAGCAAAATCAAATTATAAGCTCTAGACCCACACCAGTCAATAACCACCCTTAAACTGATAGCTCTATAGTGCAATTTCCAAAAGCGTGTATCTTCTCATTTGATTTATCTTTTTTGTTTTCAAATCCGAGACGAAGTATCTGACCTAGCTTTGGGAATTCATAAAATCAACGTTCGATTCGTTTTGTAAGTTCTTCGAAACGGTGTTCTTTTGTTTTATCCGAACATGTTTGATTCAATAGATTATCCCTTATTTTGCACTTACACAATACTCTAAACAATTTCAAAAGCTCTGTGCAATAATCGAGGCGACAGTCTGTACTTATCTTATGTTCACTGCTTTTATCACTTAGGTATTTTTGTCAGCGACTTCCTTAGATAGCGGAGCTCTCAGCTACGAGGAAATGAAATTCTTATCGTGTTTCTGTAGAAAGAAGCTCACTTCTTTCTGTTATCCGTTAAGGAAATATATAGGGGGAGCCGAGACTGCAATAACCAACATCTGATTGTCGAATGGAATCACGAAATCTCCGGATCCAGCAGAAATGTATTGCACTGAATATTTGGGGTTCGAATTGAATGGACTATCTTTTGGTCTATCTTTTGTTGGAGATTGATTTGATTTAGACGACAAACTATGACGAACCAAAGCTGTTTTGAAGTTATAAAAAGTTGCTTTATAAATGCAAAATATAGGTTACTGCGGCCAGAGAATATAAATAAAGCATTTCGAATCGAAATAGTTTCGCAGCCGTTAAAAGAGATTAATGTTTCACTGAGTATTTAAGAGATCAGAATAAAACTGTTAATAAACAAACTACGTATATTATTATCATGCAAAGCGCTGCGATTACATTCGAAATCAGAGAATGCGTTGGTAAAATTTTCAACAATGATGTCCCCTTTTTCATTCCGACGCTACGTGAAATTTACGAGCGGTCCCATGAGCTGACATTGCGCGCCTGATGTTTCTAAAAATGTGTCAAACTTTTTTACAAACTTCTTTCATTTAGGTGCGTCCGGCCTTCTGCAGCCTTGCGCCTTTTTATTTGTGTTATTTTTTAGCCTCTATTGAAACGTCTCACGGCCAAAGGATTTTGTGAACTGCAAAAAACGAACACCACGGGATAATGAAATTTCTCTTAACCAACTCTTTTGTGCAAGTGTCTTTAATTGTCGCTTAGCCCATAAATCTTCGCTTGTCTATTTACCTCAGAGCGAAAAAGTCGTAAAAGTTTTACTATCTTATTCTAAAGTGATAAAACTATTTTGGCATTTTTATGTACAATCAAATTAAATTAAAAACCCACACTTAGTAAAATACGAGACCATGTGTTTATTCCCGAATAGTCGTAAGTCGTAACTTTTGTAATAAGCGACATCAGGCTGCTGTCAAATGTAAATAGGATGATGTCATGGCGCGTAGGCATGTCTCGAAACCAATTTATGTATACGGCAAAACCTACCTATTAAGTAAAAACGCTAGTCAACCGCTCCCAGAAGCTATATTTTCAATTTCAAATGTTGGTTTTTATCATTAAAAGCTATATGTGTAAGGTGCAGATCGTTGAATTGTGATGCCAGTGTATTTTATTGACCTAAGAGCTATGTCCATGCAGCTTATTCATCAATTTGCTGTTTTTATTTCGGAATATAGACTAACTTGTTGAATTGTTGATACACATCGCTTTTGCAACATTGTTGAAGAGATTTTCACATTTTTCGTTTCAAATATGATATCATTAAGTAGTTAGTTTCTGCCCGAGGCCTATCGTTGTAAAAGTTAACAGACAATCATTATAAATTATCTATACTTTTATTATAAAGCTTCAGCATTTGTTTGTTTGTTTGAACGCGCTAATCTCAGAAACTACTGGTCCAAGTTCAAGAAATCTTTCAGTATTGGATAGAATTTTTATCGAGGAAGGTTATAAGATATATTTCCCATATAACCCAAGGTGTAAAATCCAAATCCTATTTATACGTGCGCTGCAAAAACTATTGACAATAGAACAAAATGATATACTACGGGTTTGTAGGTCTTGTTGAGATTTACAAAGAAGTCTGCGAGAGCATATATCTAACTATCATATTATAATATCATAGTTTAGTCACAATAACCGCTTTTATGTTCTTAAAAAATATTAAATCGTCTGAAGAAAGAAACTACGTTAAATGTGTATCGTAATATCAATATTATATAAAACTAAATCTACGCTGGTGAATACGTGGAGCACAGCTAGTTGTTATAATATTTCTGTAAAAAGTCATATCTATATCTTTAATTAAGTAACTTACTTTTGGCTGGAAATAGTGTCGAACATTTCCGTTCAAATCCTCAGTGATATCATAATAACCATTCACATTTACATTAAGTAAGATTATTATTTTGATATTTTATTACCTAAATGAAAACATTTACGATTTGAGGAAATCAGATATGAAAGCAAAAACCCACCCCAATACAAACTGACCCTTAAACCCTTCGTAAGTATAACTTATTGATCATTAATAAATACTTATTCATGTAAAAACAAAATTCTCTCTATTACCGTAATATACCTACATAACTAGCTGTGTCCCCTACGTGTGCCCGTACTTTTCATATGTGACCAGTGAGTACCGTTCAAATCCAGGTATATTTTTGACAGACAGACATATTTTTAAAAAAATATTTTCTGAATGTTTATTCTTTCATAATATGCATTTATTGAAAAGCTGTTAATTTGGGATTACAAACAGACGTTTCATGTTATTTTTATTTTGATATACCTATAGATGTATAGACTAACATGTAGCGCCATTTAGTGGGTACATAGTTGATAAGTATCAAAGATATTTTATTTATATTAGAACAAATTTTGCTATAATTTCGATATAGTTAGCCTTAACTCCAAGGAAGATAGAGTAAGACGGTAAAAGCAGGTATTGTTATATAACGCATAAAAACTATTTGCATCATCGTTTTATTTCGAGATAAAGTGTCCCCATTGATTTCATTGGCTTCGGTATTAATGCGATTGTACTGGTACGAACCGGTTGCAGTTCTCTTTTTACCTTATAGGATGAATGCTTAAGCTTGATTCTAATACGATTATTATGTAGTAAATTTTGTTATCGATTGCGATCCCGGGAATGATTTAATGGTGCGTTTGTAAAGGCTACATTTACTAAAGATTTTTGGTTGAGCAAACAACTATTTCTTCATATGTAATATTTATTTTAATCCTGTAGATTATGTATCAATACCGATTAATAAAATTGAAGTGCCTGTTTGCAATTCCAAATTAACTGCTATTCACTAAATGCATAATGAAAGTATATAGTACATTACTAACATTAATCTATATATCTGTCTGTTTGTTTCGGCTGATCACTAAACAACAGCTGATGTTATATACTAGGCGTAACATAGGCTAGATTTATTTTAGAAAAAAATAACCTACTAAGTACTCCAATGTGAAGTGTTCCAATTTAAAACTTACTTAATGTAAGTTTATGATTTAGATTTTTATTGATAAGTGTTGGTCAAAGACACCATAAATGTTTATTTACGAAAACCTTAAACATATTATAATTTATTCCGTATCAAGGGGCAGCCCTAAAATTCACTCGCGATAACTTAATGTAATAAATTAATGACCCTATCATTAAGATACATAGTTAAAAATTAAATTAGTAGAAAGTACGCCCACCTGCTGTAGATATTTTTAGATTAGACCATTTTCCGTTTCTCATACATTTAATTATCGTTATAATGTCCATGGAAACAATGTGAATTCAATTAGGAATTCTTTTTGAATTAAGCAGAGCCGTGGTGACCGTGTGGGTTGAGCAGTCGCCTGCTACTAGCGACGCAAGTTCGACCGCGGCCTGTTCCAATGAGTATTTCTAAAAACGTATGTGCAGTAATTTCACACCACGTGCTTTACGGTGAAGGAAAACATCGTGAGGAAACCTGCATATGTCAACGAAGTACCTAATTCAAAAGACATTTGTATAGTGAGACGGCGATGGACTCACCATCTGTCACGTTGGCACTTAATCATCTTCGGTGAAAAGTAGGTGCTGTAATTACAACACCTCTGCGTACCCCTTCGGGGAATACAGACTTGAGCATTATGTATGTTTGGAATTAAGTATGTTTGGAATTAAGTATTACTTAGGTACATACTGTTTTTTTCACAGCGAATTTATTGCATTATTAATCGTAAGAACAATTATCGTGTATTAGTGTCTTAAACTTGACCCTTAAGCCTCAAGCCATTCCAAGGGTCTCAAGGAGGTCAGAAGATTTCCAACAGCACCTTATCAAGGAAGTCTGTTGGCTTCCTCGACAAATGGGATATGTCAACACGCGTTAGAGTAAATTCCACGCGGGCGAAATCGCAGGCTTAAGCTAAATAGTTCCCAAATATAGGGAACTTAAAAAAATAATTACCTATGTAGATGAAGTGACGGGTAAAAGCTAGTAGTATAATATATACAAAGTGTCTACAGGTCATAAATAATACAACAGTACACCAATGTGAATTCAACCCATAAATTATCGGGAAATTCGATAACGTGATGAATTTTAGATACATTTATATCTATCTATTCGACTATATTGACAGTGATTTATGGAAAATAGAAACATAGATCTCGGATTATGTTTGCTGAGTTAATTAATTAATTGATCAACTGGAAATATTGGAAACCAACTTGATTATTACTTTACATACATTAACGTAATTCATCCTTTATCCACCCAAGGAGCCGTGGTGGCCACGGGTTTTGAGCAGTCGCCTGCTACGCAACCGACGCGACGTTCGAATCCCAGCGGGCCTGTACCAATGAATTTTTCTAAAAAAACTTATGTACAGTGATTTCACACCACGTGCTTTACGGTGAATGAAAACATCGTGAGGAAACCTGCATATTTCTGAGAAGTAATTCAAAGACTTATGCATAGTGCTTGGGGCGGCGATAGACTCACCATCTGTCACGTTGGCACTTAATCATCTTCATTGAAAAGTGGGTGTTGTGAAAAGTGTTGTGAGCATATGTATGTATGTACTTTATCCATTTCGGGATTAATTTAATTGTCACTGAAGTGGCTATACAGAGACTATAGGTACTCAGCTTCTACCAAGAGATCTTGGAATGTTATATATTGGTATGACGTGATATTCTCTATTTTATAAATATTTCTTAAACACTTACATTCGGAGCCTCATCTTACCTGATTGGTTGATTATGCGCAAACCATGTGATTTTAAGTAGATAATTTACGTGGCTCATAAAACGTTTAATACAATATTAATTTGATGGAACTGTACTTATATAAAAAAATCCATAAATAAATTAATTTTCGTCAGCTGCCGCTTACTGGTTGATTGAAACTTAAGTAGGCTGTTTAGATATAAATTGTTATTAATTTAATTTAATTTAACATAAAGGTTATCTCAGTATCTATTCAGACATCAGACACCTTAGAGGTGTGTCGGACATGTTTATGGTACTATGTCGCGATAAAACCCATGGAGTTCGGTCGGTCGGTTCGACGGTCATCGTCGACACAAACTTACTAGACAACATATCATAAATATATGTGTCGAATTAGTGTCACCGCAAATGGATAACCGAATTCGACCTTCGAAAGCGTATATGCTAATTACACCGCTTCAATACCAAGTATTGGGCATTTGAAATTGAACCGTTCTGCGTTCGATTTTAGACATGCGTAGGCGCACAGAGTAAGAGATTAAAATCTTCCAGAATGTGGGCTGTGAATTATAGTTTTTTTTCCTTAAGTATAAATTTCGCTGTCTGCTCAGAAAATCGTCTAATGAGGTTAGTCGTGACTGAGGAAACCAGTTTTTAGGTGCCTACATTACGTAATCAGTAAATCACTGTGACAGCACGCGTTGGTTAATTAATGACATTTCACGCTTTGACCGTCGCTGTTAATTTTAATAGGTACCTAATGTACGACTCTGTCAATTAAAATGACTAGTAATAGTTACTTTCATATTAAATTTCAACTATTTATCAAGCGATGTAGTTATTAAAATAAATTTATTTAAGGTAGGTATCTGTTTTCAAAAGGCTGTCCACAATTAGGTAAATAAAAACATCTTTCGAAATTCGAATCCATCTTGTTATATTTTCAACATGACCCCTATATAACGGACTAGTGGAGGTCACGCGATTTCACCCGTGCAATGTCCTTTCCCGTGAGAGTACGGAGATACAATAAAGCTATATGAGGTTCTTGTCAGAAGGCTAATTTCCGAACCGGTGGTAAATTTTTCGACCTTCATAAGTCTAATACCAGGGTCTAAACTGAATATTTTTTTTTCATTTTCAGCCTATATTAATCAGTGATAATTTAGCATTCAAATGGTGACAGAATTTTTAAAATAGGTTCAGCACTTTTTAGCCAATTCATTACAAACATACATACAAACCTTTCCTCGTTATAATATTAGTATAGATATTGAGTTAATCTACCTGCATGCTAGATACGTTTCTATCAAAATACGTAGGGTTGTATGAGCACAGCTGCCTGTTAACTGACAGCTTTTAGATTAGGGCCCCACCCCCTCGCCCCGCATCCCCACCCAAATTGAGAGCTCCATACCGCGCCTAAATGAGTAATGGTTACCAAATTGCTTTTTAATTTCAAGTTATTTAATCGATATTATGACGTAGCTTTTTAAAGATTTAACGGGTTTTTTAAAAATAAACACAGATAAAATACCTGGGAATAATTAGCATAGTCACAGTTCAACCTCGTAGAACTTACATAAATAAATATTGGCGTTAAAATAATATTTATCGGAATTTGAGTTCACTATGGTTATAATAAAATTAAAATTAAGCACGTCTTTTATATAATTAAGATTATTTATTGATGAATAAATGTAAATTATTTACATCGGTATTTTTTTTCGAAATTAGATATTTAGTTGATTGGAAGTTGATACTGGAGAATGTTAAAAGAATATTAAAGTGATAAAAAATTAAATACCTTTTTATATAGAAATATCCTTTTAAACAATAAAGCAAGTAAAATTTCAAAACAGCAACAACTGTCGGACATTGAGAAATCTTCCATCTTAGCAGTACCGATGCCCGTCAATTACTCATTGTCTTTTTTTCTATCTTTTTTTGCCGGGCCTTGGGGCGCGCCGGCCCTGCCCTAGTCACGGGATTCGTGGCCCAACCCTAATTTTAATGGCTGCTCACATCGTCATATCCGGAAAAAATAAATAAAAACATAACAGAAGAGCGGTTTCCTATTTTTGTGGAGAATCGTTCCGAGTACACAGAAGTGTACGCAAAAGGATTTTTTGATTTTGGATTAAGTTGGGCCGGTATGTGTTTTACTATGTGTGCGTGCCCCTGTGATCACCCATGTGTGTGAGCTGACCTTTGAGATATATTTATTTTGTGATCTGAGCGACTAAACTTTGAATACATTTTTGGATTTTTTATATTTTTTTAATGTAAAGCGTGCGCACGCAACCTGAATAGGTGTAAAATCAACATTCAACATTGTTTTATCTATGTGATGAATAGGAAGCGGATCTAATTGCGATAATTAAAGCGCCATAAATCAGTAGTTTTGTGTTATAGGTATGGTGTCTAAATACATTGTGTGGATTTTCTTGTTGGTGTAATCACGGTATTCGGTATTCAATTCAATTCAAAATATCTTTATTCGATTAGACTTCTTACAAAGTACTTTCAAATCGTCAGAAAGACACGATTACATAGGATTATACATGCTACCGCCAGGTTCGGAAGGTTACTTTTACTGTGAAGAACCTGGCAAGAAACTCAGTAATAACTCTTTTAAAAAAAAAATAGTTTTACAGCTTTGAGTAATACAATATAAATCATAAAAAATATATATAAGCCCATGGACACAGTTCCAGTGCACAAAAGTCGATATAAAAAAAAATTAAAACTAAAAACAAGTACTACGAATAATTGTGTAGCTTGAGATGACCAGCCCCCACTAGCAGCACCTGTTCACAAGTATGACGAGAATGCCAGCCATCGCCCTCCTCAACCATTATAGATGGAAGTGAGCGACCCGTCATCCTGACGCCGCCGCAAGCAAAGGCATTTTTGTGAGCATGACAACTCAAGCCCGTAAAGTTGAAGAAACACTCAGTTTTTCAAATCCACTAATCTGTTCAGAAACGTGCAGAAATGCGAAATCTGCGGTCATGTATGAAATGATTGATGTATTTAGACGAAACCATGGAGGGTTTGAAGGTAAAGAGTGGAACGGCACTATTTTTTCAATGTCTTACATAGTAAAGAACTGGACGCAGCGGTGTGATTATAATCATGCACCTCCTGAAACTAATTTGCAGAGCTATTACACGTATTTAAGCTCCCTGATTTTATAATAGAATTAAGGGGAAATAGGTCTGAGCCGGCATATATTAATTAATCCGATTCATATTGGATTGGTGTGTTCGAAGCGTATTAATATAAACTATAAGTCATGCGAGTGCACTCCGGCCAACCCTTCCCCGCAAGCTGATGCATGAATTACGAGATCGGGCCTCAGCGACCCCGTGTCGGATCGACCGACGCTTTTTGTTATACCAGTATTCAAACCGTAATTGCTGAAAAGTTTTCACGCCGTACCGCTGGTCACGCGTATTTTATTACTATGAAATTGAATTATTTATGACGCCATGCTCGACACAGCGACCATTGTGCTGTAAACACGTCGGCTGCTGAATTTTAATACTCAAATTATATTTATTCGGTCATGTACATACATATATGATATGATACATATGCGGATATGCAGAATTGTTTATGATTAGTATCCAGTCGGCTGGCGGTACGAGACTCGTCACAAAATGACATATCGCCCAGGGCTTAATTGCGTCGCCCCTAAAGCCTTCTCCGAGATTTATGTATATCCAATCCCGGCCGCCTAATCCCGCTCCTGCCCGGGTCAATCCGACCCCGGAAAAGGTTTTCCCGGTTATTTTCCGTGGAACTTTTAATCCTGCCGAATACCGACATACATCATAGAGGATTAAGAGGTTTAAATTGGAAGTTACCGACGTCCGAAATAAATTTAAATCGCTGGCATCGGTATTGTGATATCGGTGCCGATGCTAAATGGGAGCCAATTTTATCCCGCAAGTAAATCTTCCAAAGAACGGTCGCTAAGACCGATGGCTACATGAACATTGTTATATCCAATTATTACATTTACCAGATGCTAACATTATATCAAAATGAAAAGGCACGATTGAAAACATTGTACGGATTTATAAGACAAAACAAAAGTAGGTTTTTTAAACCATAGACCAAAAATTACTTACCTATTTGTTGTCTGAGATAACTAAGAGATCATAACATAAGACGTGATACAAGCATGGATATCGAATGAATAAAAAAATGCGACATTACCTACCATTAACATACAGAAAAAAATACAGATTTGACATAATGATCATAGTTGGACCCCTGTTCCTACTCATAGAAAAAACTAATAAAGTAAAAAAAAAATATATTCCATCCATATTATTTAAGCCAATAGTTCCGCCTCCACTCTACATAGACTATGAAATGAAATTAAAATGGGTATCAATAAGAGCGTAGTAAATCATGTGAAAGCGTCTAGTTGGCAGTCCCTTCGGAGTGGACCCTTAGGGCACCTCACCTGCAGCTGTGTGGAGTACAGGGATCCCTGTAACACGTGCGGGCTTTATCAGGTTTTCACAAAATATATGGATATATTGGATCGCACGACATGCGTTGCCTTAAATAAATCAGCATTTAAGTGTTATGGTTTGAAATCATTTAATTAATTTATCATTGCCCTTAAAACTCTGTCGTCGGATTATAATAAACTATATGTTTCGTTTCCATCTACACAGATAAATAAAATTAAAGTGTCTGTTTGTAATTCCAAAATAACAGCTGTTCACTAAACGCATATACAAATATATACGGTACTGACGTAGAAATTTTTTTTTTTTTAATTTCTTCTCTGTCTGTCTGTCTGTTTGTTCCGGCTAATCTTCGAAACGACTGGACAGATTTTAACGGGACTTTCACTGGCGGATAGCTAATGTTACAAGGAGTAACTTAGGCTACTTGTATTTAAATACATATTTATTGGTCCGCGTGCTGAAGATACAGGGCACAGCTAGTATTAAATAAATGTATATTTTGTATTTCAAAATTTCTGTAACGAATAACATTGGATAGAAATTAAACAATTACTTTTAATTGAGTAGATAAGGCTAGGGTTACATGTCAGCGCGTTTTTTATTTATTCCATTGGAGTAACGAAGTATCTGCTTAATTTTTATTCATTTACTTACACCATCTGCCCGGCACAGATGGTGCTCTTACCCTCCGCAGGGGCAATATACTATCTACTGATATATTACAATACACCATATAAATAATGTAGATACGTATTTATACAAAAACGATGGCTTGTGCCTACTTTTCCTTATTAACCGACTTCAAAAAAGGAGGAGGTTATTAGACTGTAGGTATGTTTTTTGTGTTAAATTTATTTCGTTAATATGTGTCATAGTCTCATCACGTCATCTTACCACGGTAGGTACAGGTTACGTTTTTAACGAAGTTTTTAGAGTAGAGCCTTTGCATATAACTGTTTAATTGAAGTTTAAAGCAGTGCAACTTTTTCTCTATGACAAACTGACTGACAACTTTGAAAACATGCTATAAGTTTTTTTTATTTTTTTTTTAAATAAGATTTCTTATAAGTCTTTACATATAAGACTAGCGTTAAAACACAATCCCTCTGAATACAAAAGTATACATTTCAAACTTAAGATAAGTTGCTTGCATATTAATTTGTAACTTCTCCAAAGTTGACTATAAGAAGTTTTTTTAAAATAAAGTGGAGGGATGTTGTAGGGTACATTTTATATGATCATTATAAACCCATACTAGGGTAAATGTGGAGTTTGCCGTCTGTATATTATTGAACTCCTAACTAACCCAGATACAACAGTTTAAAAGTAACGCCATCTCTTTCTGTAATACGGATTTAAAGGATGGACATAGTCTTAACCCAAGCCCAAGCTGGACTAATCCAGTCTTCGTTTGAACCGTGGTTTGTGGGAATGAAATTCAAAACTAATAGATCAAAACGCCAATGGACCTCTCATTAAAACGTGCAGTAATCAACACGTCTATTATATAGTAGTGTCCTCGCATGCGCTAGTGTACACGGAATTGGGTAGGTACGTAAATCATTAATCAGCTGCGTCATTTGTTCGCGGGAATATTATTTATGTACGCCCGCCCGCCCTGTTGCGACGGCTCTTTAAATCGCACTTACTACCGCCCGGTGTTACACAGACGTGCTTTGGATACTTTTGGGTAGTTAGTGCTAGAGGGTTAGGTTTTTCGGTACTACTGGCTGCGCCCTGCGGTTTCACCCGCGTAGATTTAATTTAATTCTCGTGGAACCATAAATGTTTTATTTTACATTAGCTATCTCCCAGTGAAAGTCCCGTTAAAATCGGTCCAGCCGTTTCCGACAGACAGAGATTTTTTTTATTGTTTTAATATGTAAAATTTTTAACATGGAATTATTACAGACACTTCAATTAATGAATTACTAAATGACTTTCGTTAAAAAAATAATTAAATAATTTACTTATCGTAGAAATTGTTTTTTTGTATCAAAATTTTCGTATTCAAAAAATACTCGGCATAATTAATTAATGTACCCAAAAATTAACATAATAAAGCCTGTATATAACCGCAAGCAATCCAACAATATATAAACAAGCAATAATAAATCATCGTTTATCCTGAAGCGACGCCAAATCTAACTTTTCCAAAGTCACCGTGGCTAATCAAGTGTAAAGTTGTAACTAAGTTCGTGTTGGAGGGTGTTATAGGAAGGGTTGTAAGGCCGGGGGCGCAATAAACTGTCGCAGGACTCCTCTGATTAATGGATGTGTAATTGTTCCCACATTATGTACAATAACTCGCATAGATAAACGCTCGGATCGGATGCGCGTACATATTGCTTAAGGGTGAATTACCCACTAATTTACCCCTTTTGACTTATATTGTAATTTTTACGGTATACAATTTTTGCCTGATTCGAATGATTTGACATAAAACCCAATATCAGTATCATTCAAAAGTCATGTAGGCGTCCTACAAAATCTAAATTAGTAAAAAATATGGTGGCCTTGTGGTGATGCAAGTTCGAATCCCATCGGCTGTAAAAATAAAACTTAAGTACATTGAGTTCACACTCACGTATTACAACACCTCTGCCTACCCCTTCCGGGAATACAGGCGTGAGCATATGTATGTAGTAAAATCTTGTTTCATAAATTTTAAATTTTTCATGTGAATACAAACCAGAGAACACTCCATATAAATTAGGTATAAATTAAACTTATAAGAAAAAAAGATTTACTTCTTTATTGGATAGTTGACTCTTAACTTACTAACAACATGGGATAAGTTTGGAATGTTTGTTTGCAATAAATTTCAGTCTCATTCATTGGCATAGTTACATCCCGCGCCTTATTAACATTAAACGTGATTTGACTTAACCATGGTTTTCAAAGAAAAAATAACATTTTGCAATTTCTAAGTTCTTTCAATTTTGGAGATAGGTATTTCTAAGCTAATATTAACTTTGTCACGATAGAATGCATAACCTTCACGTGAGGCGGATAAATAATTCAAATGCCGTAAAGTAAGGGCGGAAAAATGGTGGGTGGGCGAGTCATTACACTAATTACGTCAGTGCTCCTAGTCTGTTATTAGTAATGAATTATTAATGCGCCGTAGCGTGTGATAAATGATCAGCGCTACTTAACAAGACAATAATATTTTTTCTCGTCAACATTAACAGCTCGTAAGGTGTATTATTGAATCTCTTAATGGTCCGTAGCAAGTAGCGTAACTGTTAAAACTTCCTTTCATAGTTCCATCTATCCGTCGCTAGATGGCGTTACTTGTGGTATATTTGTGCAACCCGCCGCGGGAGTGCGCCACTGTGCGCAATAAATGTCGTGTTTTATTATGATTTTATGAGCCGGTCTGGTTATCAACGTTGTTTATTGACATTCTATTACAAAGCAGTAAATAAACAAGCGTGTAACCGCAATAAAAGTGGCCGTTCGTCATCGCGCGAGATTGAGACGATAGCAGTCGGACAAATGTCCCGTAGTTCAATAGTGCGGCGTTAGAGGGCGTGATTTATGTGAACATTGATGTTCGTTTATGGTTCAATTTGTTTTAATCGACGATTATGAGCGCATTAGTTTTTACGACGCGTTTAAACTTGATTTTAATAGGCGGCTCTTCAAATATTTACACTGCGGTGTACGATAAACTGTAGTAATAAGCCAGGAAGGATTTATTTACGTACAGTTTAACGTGTTGATGCTGTACGATATTCTAGGTGCATTTATTGAACTTGTAAGGAATTCGTTAATTAATTAAATTCATTATAAATATTACCCTAGGCACTGTCAAATAATAAAAATACTTACTACCTACAACTAGTTGTATTTCATGGTACTGTCCGCTTTGAATGCTATAACTGAAACATAATTTCTATAATGATTAATGAATAACCTGTTATTAAAATTTTCGTTGATCGTTTTCTCAATTATAATTATTTTTGTAAAACCATTAATTTTAAGAAATCAACATCCATCGTGTTCACACAAAACATGGTTTAAACGAAAACTAGAATAAAACCCAGACTAAATTCATATCAATCACTTTTTAAATCCTCGTTACAGAAGTCTGTTTTGAAGTAAAGAGGATATTGTGTATGTTCTTATTAGAGTCACTAATGAACCTATATTTTTTATTATTCTTGGTGTAATAACATTATTTATTATTCTTCAGTAAAATCTCATATATTAATGTGAATATTATTGTATTATAATGTATTATTATTGAACTTCTATCTCCCAATAAAATTGTAGAGTGAACCAATCGTTAATCATATCACCACTTACCCCGAACACGCACTCGCAGGGTTGCCCCTAAATTAAAAATGGCCGCTGGTTGAGCGCTCTCGATTGGTCATAACTCAACAGCTACCCCCGCCCTGCTGTGGGGTTGATGTGATAAAGAGAGTACTCGCCATTCTTCAGGGAGTCAAGATCTTTTAAAAAATCTTATTTTCTATAAAAGGTTTGTTTCTTTAGGAAACAATTATGTACGCATAATCAATACCTGTTAAGTATTAATATTTATTATAATTATAAACCGTAGAGAAGATTTGACTAAAATTAGGAATATAATATAGGATACCTACATACTTAATAATTATTACGCGGACAAAGTCATGGTCAAACGCTAGTACACACTTATCTATTATAAGATATCTTCTCAGTAAAAGCAACCTTCCGAACCTGACAGTAGTATGTATAATAATTATGTCATTCTGACGATTTGAAAGTACGTGAAAAAAGTCTAATCGAATTAGGATATTTTAGACTTTTATCATATTAGATACACTTACTTATTTATTGCATGATAAGTACTTATTTGAAAGATATGTAGGTCACTTCGTAAAGAAAACTTTTTTAATAAATCACTAAAATATTTTTTAAATATAAAATTTCTTAATATATTACTATAAACTCCTATTTATTCTAGAAAAGCAGATACATATTTGTACAATTTTTTTTTTATGTTTACGAATTTTACCTACCTACCTACCAGCTCATTTAGCAAAACGAGGAAAGCGCAGTATTGACCACAAATAACATGGGCAAGGGCACAGTATGGTTCAGGGGAATTATGATGCTCTCTCTAATAGCAAGATGATAGGATAATTCTGTGAAACACCATTTGTTTCACGGGAGTCACTATTTATGTACCATGGTCAAATTCCTATCTGACACCTCTAAATTAAACGCTAAATTAACGAGGTGTTGTTAATTCCTCACCTCTATCTGTGCTAAGACGTATTAGAAATTCTTCGATAAAGTGTCGGCAATTAAAAATATTCGTTTGAATGTAACACATGTGATCAGACGATGATGTAAAATATTTTTATCCGAACTAACTTTTAATTGCTTCTCTGTTACTATCGAAACTTTTTTAATCTGTGTTTATGAACACTCGTAGCCATAACTTAATGTGACATGCCTGCGTACTGATTAGGTCTCCAAAATACAGTCATTGCCACACTGATAAACTTAGATTAAAATTCAACGCCTCTTAATCCAAGGGCTTAAGATTCAAAATCACTTGTGTTATGTTGGTCAAAAGTAAAAGTAAGTTTGTGTGATAGTTGTTTGCGTGACGGTAGGCAGTTAAGGTACACACCTCACGCACTCCTTCGAAATAATTTTTATAAACCAGCTTAGGCGAGTGTTTTGATATTTCCACTGAAAAAGAAAACATAAAAGTTTTGCTCGACACGAATTATTTCAGAAATTATGTAACTTGTTAAGTTGAGTGACCTTTTTACGAAGGCTTTTCTCTTTAAAACTATTCCCCCTTATACCAAAACAAAATTTAAGATAGTCATTTGTTACGCTTACGGATTGTTACTTGAGTATCAGAAAACCTGTCGAATACTGAATAGGCCGTTAAATCTATGGATCATTAAATAATACAGCCTAGACTATAACCCGTCCAGGTGTTGCTTGGTATCTGTTAATTATGCTCATCACATCGTAACTGTAGTTTTATGCATAAATCTCAATATATAACATAGCTTACATAGTTGATATTGAGTCATAGGATGTATGCTTTAGAAACTTTCCGGTTGTTTATTTACACGTCGTTTGAAAAACCAACAACACAACGCATTACGCATTTTTTTTTATATTGCACGCGTAGTTCCCGCTCCCGTGGGAGTACAGGAATAAAATATAGCTTATATTAATTAGTGATAATGTAGCATTCAAATGATGATTTTTTTATCGGTCCTGTAATTTGCGCATTCGTTACAAACATACAACCCTTTTCTCTTTGTTATATTACTATAGACTAAGGCGACAAACAAGCGTACAGGGGGCAAACAGCCCCCTAGCTCATCCCCCAGCGGTGCCCTAAGCCGAGGTCCAAGACCGCACCGGGGCACCCTTAGCTATGTTGCTTAGTTTTTAAGTTAAAGCTCGGCTGGAGCCCCTTGGGTCTCGAGTCTGGCCCTTTAGACCGGTTAAGCAGTGGAGGTAAGTCCCCTACCAAAAGAAAAAAAGGTTGATTTTTTTTCATACAGACTAGAAGTGACTCGTTCATAAATATAGCCTTTAAAGATAGTCGCCTAGATCCATAGACATGGCAAGTACAGTCTACTCGTTTATTAAGTCCAACAAAACTTAACCAAAAATAAATCAACGACAACAACTCTATCTTGAAACAACAAAGCACTAGCATTCGCAGCGATTGTTATCTCTAAAACCAACTTAATGCATTTAAGGCTAGTAGCGACACGGTCTAGAGATATTTTGCGACCCTACAAATATCTATATACCGTCTCGACGCCCTTATTCCATCCCAATACAGACCACATTTTCTTAAACCAACCGCATAACTTACTTTGACCTTTAAATATCACTTTCTTATAACTCCGATCAACCTTAAGTTTATGGTGTTAAGGTGCATAACACTATGTATGGGGTGTATGGTAAAGATGGCGGGAGCTCGAAGGACCAGTCGTGATCAGGGATCGTGATTGAAACACCACTGCGTGCCCTTTGGACACGGGTTCCGTAGCCGTGAAAAATCACTTGAACATATGCAAGTTGGCTGCCAACTCCCGGACGACGTTCTAATCCAGTGCATGTCTGTACTATAGTCTGCAAAAAAGATAAAATAGATCTACATAAATGGAAGAGAACATTATACTGTGTTACTTTCAACCTTGACATCTAATGATCTAAGTACAAAGAAAATTTGGTAGTAATACCTCACCTCTGCCTACCCCTTCCAGGAGCGAGTATATTTTACATCTATACAAATAATGATAAATATAAGTGTCTGTTTGCAATTACAACATCACACATCACTTATGCTCACGCCTGTATTCCCTGAAGGAGTAGGAGGTCATGCAATAACAACATCCACTTTACACCGAATGTGATTAAGTGCCAACGTGGCAAATTGTGAGTCTATCGCCGTCTCAGGTATTTAACAAACATCTTTGAATTACTTCTCAGACATATGCAGGTTTCCTCAGGATGTTTTTCCGTCACCGTAGAGCACGTAGTGTGAAAAACTTGCTAGATGCTTTTCACTAAATGCATATAAAAGTAGGTATAAGGTGCTTATAGAGCTTACTTTGTTTGTTCCAGCTAATCTCTGTAACGGCTTTTTTTATATGGACAATTTTGGTTTGATCTAATCTTCGCTTAAACCATGTTTTATAATAAAGGGATAGTAAGTAAATGGTTGCATTAACGAAAAAAAACAGACTGCGAGGTTCAATGAGTTGTCGCTTGGGATACCAACAACAATATAAAAGTCTTCCAAAACTTAGATCTTTACATACTTAAATGTTTGCGAAGCATTTTTGAAACCTATTACTTAGTTGCAGATTATTTCGACGACTAGACAATTTAAGTCCAACCAAGTCCTATTTATGCTGTCCCTACTACTTTGGTTCTTGCCTTATAAGAATACTACGCATTTACTATTATAACACGCAAGCGTAAGTACCTAACTATAACCATAGTATAATGTTTATAATCAACTTAAGTTACCGTCCCAAGAATCTTCAAAGACTTTTCAGTTCTAAAGATAAAATAATATAATATGTGCATTAACATCGATAGTAACTGATTAAAAACATAGATTGTTGTCATAATAAAAGTTAAACCGAGTGATAACTAATCGATCAATCGTTTACCAGCCTATCGATTCGATACGGTCCGATGACGGTGAGTGTTTTGTTTAAAATTCGAACATCGAAGCCTCCTAGTAAGGCGCACAAGGGGTCATAAAATATTATGGCTCTATTCTATTCGATACGTGTTAACTCCTGGATCAAGTGCTTCGTGAATGTTAATACAGGGCTGGCTCGATGGAGCTAATGTGACACCGATTTGCTTCCGGGAAGTATCAAAATGGCGATTCTAAGATTCGACCTTCCGACTGTTCGAGTTCGAAACGCGTGACTTCCTATCGGGGAAGTCCTGGGATAGGTTTCGTGAAGCTTTCCTTATTATCTCCATAAGGCTAAAATTCACTCATAGTTGAAGGAAGTGAGTCTAAAGATGCATGAATAGATAGGTAAAGACGACGCGATAGAAGTATGCGAGGATTGTCCTAGGTGGCGAACAGTCTACCCTCATGAGATACAGGTGTGAGCATATGTTTATATGTATGTACAAAACTATTAATATTGAGCTTGATTGCTTTAAAATATCTTGGTCCAGCGAAACAGATTTCGTTTCAGTGTTAAATACTTTTCATTTTTGTAAACGTAAGTTTTCTTAAAAAAAATGATGTATGCTTACATTCAAAATTTTCCATCCTTTTGATTTGCCACTATTGATATTGATTCTAATGAAATTTTGGCTAGGTCCAAACAAGAGCATAGGTCAAAAATGTGAGTAAAATATGGCGCAGAGTTGTACTAGAATAATAATTATCTAATTAATGGTATAGATATAGGTATCATCGGCTAGCTGTAAAGGATAAAATTGGCGCCAACCTTTGCTCGTGCCCAAAATATGTGAACTAAGCACGTATTCGTCATAAATAAAACTACGAACTTCATATTTAACATTCAATATGCAGGACAATAATAGTACTCGCCGGTATTTACGACCAGCGAAAATTATTTTGTTATCGTTTGAAAAATGTTGGTATTTATGGTCTTTATATACGTTAATAGTCACGTGAATGATCTTCTAACGAGATCTTGAACGCACAATAAATGTAATATCTCGCAGGTCTGATTTCTGAAGTGATTTGTCGCACTACGAGATTAAGCTTCATGAGTATAAAGAAAAATCAGGCTTATGTAATGCGTGAAAGAGGGGACAGATACCGTCTGTCACATAAAAAATGATTGGGTTACTCTTCTAGAAAGTTCGTGAACAGATACTTGTATTAATCCTGTAAACATCTGAAGCAATGTGTATGGTGAACATGTAATGTGAACGATGTGAAATACAGACGAGATAAATCTTCATGATCGATAGGCATCGATAGACCAGATTGTAAATTTCCGTTGACATATTGCTGTTAGGAGGATAAGGCTTTTAGGAGAGATAAATTAAAATGGAGCAATTTGGAAGTTTTTTTTAATGTAGAGTTTAATTAATATAATGTGAAGTCGAATTTCCCGACTGAATTGACTACCTTGATTATCAGCTTACTTGAAAAACCAAACGAGATAGTTGAAGTTTGACTTGAATTTAGGATCAGATTTTTTATCACCTGTATCGTTGATATAATCTAATTTAAAATTTAACCCAATGTATTTTTTTCTTAATTGTTAAAAATCGAGACGTTGGCGAGGGGGCCCGTAGGGGAAGGCCACAGGACGTGACAGATGGTAAGTCCATCGCCGCATCCAAACACCCCACACACCTTTAAATTTGTCCTTTGACTATGACTTACTTCATACTGATGATCGTGGTATGTTTATATTTTAGTTCTAAGGTATATTGTATTCACAAATGCAAACCAAATCTAAATCTTCACTCTCCCGCATGCATAGTTAATCATTCGTTTGCATTGCAATCTGCAATCTGCGCAGCGCGCCGCATTGATGTCCGAATGTAATTAATAATTTCGACACTCGGTAATTAACATTTAAACCGTTTGTATCACCGGGTTTGAATTATGTACTAGGTTTGTTAACATAGATGATGGAAATACGCATTTATATGATTGGATTTACATATTATTCTATGAAGAACAGTATTTTATTTTGCCGAATTCATATAAGTATATCTATTCAGATAAATACAATTGAAGTGTCTGACTGCAATTCAAAATTAACAGCTTTCCACTAAATGTACATGAAAGTGTTTTGTTTGACGGTTGGTCTGTCTATATTCATATTGAATTGATGACTTGAAGAAGATGATAGAGTCCCGGTGTTAGTCAGTAGACTCTGATTTAGGCTTTCAATACCTAATTTTATTAGTAATATCTGTTTGGTTTCTTCTTCACACAATAAAAAGGAAAAAAAAGAAAAAAAATCAGTCATTCAGTCAGTCTTGAACCGGGCTACCCTACCCTTTGAGCTACCATAACTTGACAAATGCCGGCGACATTTGCTCTCGTATTGTAACGATATTTTATGAGTTTTTCAGTGCCTGAAAACATGGTCAAAAGGATTTTTCCAAAAATGAAACCAATAATATTTTTTTTTCCCCTGAAACCCCCTATTTGCAAAATTTAATGAAACTCGTTGAGGCCGTTTCCGAGATTCTGATTCTAGAGATATATCTAGAATTGCTCGTTTAAAGATATAACATTTATAACGGCGAGAAGTGGATAAGCCAAAATAACAAGTACTTACTTATGCATAATTACATAATTTTTGCTCACCAAAGTGACGCATTACGTATGTTCTTGAGGTAAGCGACCTCAAGAATTCTTTAACGTGGATAGGGTATGCTCATTAGGAATAGCTATGCAAATACAGCGCCGACCACCTCTTTAAATAGTGTGCCGACCAATCCATCAATATACAATTAGCCTGCGTCGAGACTAGACGCACTTGTAAGATAAATAGCAATTGCCTGACTACTCCTGATAACGATATCTCGTTTATCCGTGTGGACAGATTGCAATCTAGAAGAGATTTAGGATTTCGAGGCTTTTAATCAAGGACTACCTGAGATATATTGTGGACTAGGCTTAAACCGTGACATGATAAAAAAAATCATTTGTTTCTAAGCTAGTAGAGGCTCGTGACATAAGTTTCGTATAACATTCGACCCCAACGCAACCCCAACCCATGTTGGATGGGTGACCATCCGAGCTCCCTCCGTGCCTTCGTGCTGTTGGTCTTAGTTAGCATGTAATATATTTGGCATTGGCAATGTCTCCGTTCAGTCGCAAACTTAGGGCACAGCAGGGCCTCAGAGTTGCAACCACAACTGCAGATATATATCATTGATCAATCCAGTATTTTTCCAGCACTTGTGGCACTACTTCTGCGTAGCAAAGGCATCGTTCGCTACTGAGTTACAATAAATATAATATATTATATTACATCGCATTACCTACATACTTTTGTTCTGCTGACGTTTATTTTGTTATAATTTTATAAATAAATTAAAGTGTCACCAAATGCTTTAATGAGATTATAACGAACACTAATGATTGTGAAACAGTAATTAAGAACTTTTATGGACTCCACATATAATATTATTAAATGTGGAGTCCATAAAACTTACCCATTGCCCAGTGGAACGTAAAAGGTGAAAGTAATAAAATAAAATAAAAAAAACTGTTGATTACTTATTTATGCACTCTTGAAATTCAAAATACGCCGGACTGAAAAATTGTAGAGGCGATGGCATTTGGATTAAAAATAATTATAGCTATACAGATAAATAAAATTTTAAATAAATAAGATTCATAAACGCTATTACTAACATAAAAAAATATCTATAATAAAGTAAAGTCTACGTGGGTGAAACCGCGGGCCACAGCTAGTTGAAACGTATAAATTGACCTAATTTATATATGTCACGGTGAAAGTTGAAGCTTGTACACATCCCGGGTGAGTACACGAGGTGCCTAAGGGCAGGCCAGTAAGGGCGGGCTGACATGCGCGCTAACGTTTCATCAATCTGTCCTGCCAATTGATATGCGAAATGTGCTTGGTATTCGCACGATGCATACATACGATTAAAAAATCGCCGCGGTAGGTGACCGCTGTGTAGCCAGCTTTAATTTAATAGATTTAGCGCCACACCAAGACTCCTAATTGTCTAATTTGTAGCGAAAACAAGGTATCATTTGACGGACGAATATATTACTATGGTATGCAGAAGGACTTTCTTTTAGGAGCGTTTATAAACAATGAGTGGTTGAGAATAGTAAACAGGACTGCTTTTGAGGTCTTGAAGTGGCAGCTGAATGCGTAAGGAAATATTTAACACCTAATGGATCGGATATACGACAACCTATATTACTTTATAAAGTATTTTGAATAATTCCACCATTAGAAGATACATTATTAGCTATGGAGTTTCAGCGACGCTAGCTGATAGTGAGTTCAAAAACCATTTCACTTCAAATTCTACTAAAAATCTTAACTTCCTTAAGGATACAAGTTTTATTTGTTTAGCCATGACGAATTTCACTTAATTTTTTACATATACATTCGATTCATTTCGATTCGATTTCGATTCATTTAATCGTCGTAACGAAGGGAAATCTACCAGATGTCCATCCTGTCAGAACATTATCCAACCGGCTTATAATAAGGGCAAAAAGCAATCAAGCGCGCTATTGTCTGCATAACCTCGTGTTATATATGCAACATTATGTTTCTTAAATAGGCTGTCGATAAGCCTGAGGTATGTAGGCTTGTCTGTGGGTGGCCTAGCCTGGCTTACCAAATGGAACGAACATGGAATACTTAGTGGAGAGTTCAGTTACCATCTAGGAGGCCTCTTTTTACGACCCAGCACGGAAAAATGCAAGGAATTACACGTGATTATATTTACTAAGTTTGTGCCGTGGTATGATACATGAGTTTGCAATAGTTCTCTCAAACTTATGTCTTAATCTATACTATAATATTATAAAGTGGAAAGATTTGTATATGAGTATGTTTGTAACGAATTCGCTCAAAAAGTCCTGGACCGATTTGAAAAATTCTTTCATCAATATATAGCTACATTATCAGTAAAAAATATAGGCTATATATTATTCCCGTACTCCCACGGGAACGTGAACTACGCGGTTGAAATCGCGTGACGTGTCTTTCCATTATATAATATAAGTATAGAAAGATTTCTGACATGACATAATTATGCAAAAATCCTTAGCAAATTTGCAGTAACTACACGGCCTTTAATGTCACGAGTTACGTAACAAATAGGAGTGTGTCCACCTAATTAGTGTTATGGCCGCTGTTAACATAATCAAGATATGCCTACGACCGCGACGTCAACTGTTTAATATGTAGACATCGTGCCACTTGTATGAAACACTACGATCCTTTAGCGGTTACTTATCAACCCTACTTTACTAAGTCCTGTCATGACTGACTGACTGATTCATGTAAGTAGAGCCTAAACCGCTGATCGAAGCCACTTTTGAACATCATGACACTAACATAAGGGTTGAACATACGGGTTGAAAATAACATTGAAAAACATTTATTGATTAAGCAATCTTCATTAGATTTAATAAATACGCAGGTGGAAACGCAAAACGAAGCTAGTACGATAATAAATATATTGCATATCACCTTGAATACGTTATAAGAACTATACGTCATGTCGAGCAATTCAAATATAACGCGACAAACAAACTAAAACAAAACCATGTTCTCGCAACAGTAAAATAAAGACAAAAGACGACACCAATAAATTGTCGCTGAAAAGTAACCAAAGCATTATACAGTTGCATAACACTACAGTAACAGTAAATAAAAACAAGCAAAAGGAGCAAAACTGTGCACGAAACTGTGCGCTTTTAAATACGGACGACGTTGAGCGCGGGTAAGGCAAAGACATTTATGTTCACTAAACAAGTAGTAAAAGTCACTACTTGAGCGTTTTTATGGCACTCATAAATGTCAGATTGTGCGCCCGGGGTTTAACAGGCCGCCCCGGCCCGCCGCGCGGCGAGCGAACCGTCCAACTTCACTAACTCCACTGCCCTCTACCGATCCTTAATTGATTCCGTTCATTTCTCAATTTGTATGTTTTAAACTGACGTTTACGACTGTCATTTGTTGTATAATAAAGCGATTTTATTCCATTTTCAGGTAACCATTTCTGATGCTCAACAGCCCATAAACAATAAGGCGTCGTTAAATGGTGAGTTGACAGAGGATCGTTTAGCTGTGAGAATGTTTAGCCGTGAGTAATGGCTGAAAAAAGGCGAGATACCCGCAATATTTGCAAAAGTTCACATAACAAGAATCGCAGCTGTAAATGGAAATCTTATCGACGGGTGCGACGGACGTGAGAATAAGTGGAGTTCCGATACAACGGGTCCGCATGCAAATGATTGCATCATTAAACACCTCGTTGCTGGCTTTCGTGTTAGATTGACATTTGCAACACTCTCGGTTCAGTAGCTGGCTGTGGACACGTTTCGCAAGGCCGGATGCGTTTGATTGGCGTTAGTTTGTTCAATTATAGCACAGAATGGGTTTTGTCTTCCTATACCTTATACGAACGCCTGAGAAAATCTACCCGTACTTCACTAACAGAATTTTGCATCAGATACCTTAAAATTACTTTGAACTCGTCTCAAAATTTTGAGAAATAAATGCAGTAACTGAGGTTTACTTTAAGATTAATCGATAATATTATAAACAAACAGGATTTATACACTAGAGTTCACTCAATAGGCATGCATTTCAATACCCGTATGAAAACTTTGACGGCATCTGTAAGGCCAAATGAATTTGCATCGTGTTTGCATTCGTTAGGGTTGTCACATCTCAATTTTGTTACCGTGGTATTAACGCGCTTATTAAAATATGCTAAACACTTGGATGTCAAGTTCCGAAATTGCTTAACCGACTAAACTTTGGAGTTGACATTGTTTCATTGACTTTCAATGTACCATAAAATAATATTGCGTTTGTTGAATATAAACTGAATCCTTGAAAAAAAATCACTCAGTTGCCCTCAATTTAATGTTACCTATTAAAATATTTTTACCATGGTATTATAGGTATAGGTTAAACGTTAAAGCTAATGGAATATTTAAAAGTTTATAATGTGAAAATCTTTTATAAAAATTTGTATTATTGTTTATCATAGAAAATCTTTATATTGGAATCCCGTCATCAACCTAAAAAGTTTGATACATCATACAAGGCATACAAAATAGGCAACCCTAATACTATCCATTTCACATGGTGAAGAGTAGACATGTGTATAGAGAAACAGCGACTTTCATTGACAGAGCCGTGTTTATTACTAAGTCTTACCGTCTTAAGGTCTAGATTTGAGTGGGCTGCACAGAGGATCAGATGGGTTAGACACGACAGAAATTATAATGATATAGAAAATTTAATTATAGGAGACATTTACTTTAGAATTGTCAGTATTTTTTCCGTTTTGATCAACGCTTTAAATTAACTGGGACATATATCTAATCTTATGATATATTAATCTTCTGAATAGCTTATATTCTTCCAGTGATTTTTATTTGTGAGTTCAATTATCGAAACCATTACAAACTAGGCTAATTAGAATTCTCAATTCCATAATTGGTGTCTGACTGAAAAACAATCGTCGCTTCCGTCTACTATTTACGTCAAAGCTCAGGTTAATAATAGCTTTAGGATTACCGATGTTAAATTTTATATGAAGCGTGGGAATAAAACTACTTGTCGTGGAATATAGATATTCTGGTCACCAAAGATATTTGATTGCAGTTCCATTGAACATTGGAACTATTCAATTACGTTTACATAGAGTAGAAGCTATATCAATAACTGTTTTTGGAATATAACTTTTGCACAATTTTATGGCACAATACAGCTATTATGTTACCTTTAAACGGATGTTTTTTTGAAGGCATACCTTTCGTAATGAAGTAGTGTTGTGTGTTCTTCAATATAATCCCGTTTAAGTAATACATTACAAACGCAAACGTAAATTGCATGTTATCTCTGATTTCCAAACTGTATTTGGTGTGACTTTAATGTGTAGATCCATAGATAGTTTTTTAAAGAATGTTTAAACTAGCTAATCGCCATCAATAGGTGCGTATACGTCGACAGCACCAATCGTAATGGCGCGAGAGGGCATGTCCGCGATCGCGGCGCCACGATAGCATTGTGCGGTGCGGTGCGCAAGAGTCGATCGCAACGCCGATTGTGAACGCCTGTCGCTTACGTGTCGCCTCTCGCCCCTATCTCGCACCGCATCGCACGCAAATTATAATCGATACCATTATTGTAATATCCAAGTGTAACACTCGCACCACTATTGTTCGTTTTCTTCAGCCTCTTTGTTCGTTGTAGTTGATTCTGTATAGATCTTCTTTAAAAACTCCTCTATCGTAGCAACAATAGATGGTTCACAGATAAAATGGTTCGTACACAGTAATTGTTGTTTCAGCACTTCGTAATTAATAATTACGATCTTATTTTTCTGTTCCATTCAGAGCAAGTTCAGATGTAATTGATTTCGTGTGATCGTTAACAAGAAGTTCTGACAAACCGCGTTCGTGTCGAATGTCCAATTTAAGTTCTTTTCAATTCGACACGTATCGAGCAGGTGACTTGCCGACAAAAAGTTTGTCGCTTTGTTTATATCGATTGAATCCAACCATTATGGCAAGTGAACAGTCCGTTAGTGCACCAGATCCCGTCAATCGATACCTTATTCTCGTCCGAGTTATGACATACGAAATTAATGACGTAAAATAATGAGCCGTCAACTCTTGTAGTCATTACGGCTTTGTGATATCGTAATTGGATAATTTATCCGATTTTTATCTTTTAAATTACACTGCGAGACAATGATATTCGATTTTGTATACGATTGACAAATTGGGGACTTTAATTTGTGTTTAAACTTTAAAGTAGATTTTGAATTTGATTTTGTACTTTTGTTACTCGAATACGGACTTGGGGCGTTGTTGTGGTGTCTTCATAAATCTTTGTGCTTGTAAATAATATTGTTTCGAGTCATAAGGCGTTCGCATCTTCATCCGAGACTGGCTGATAAGGCAAGGGTCTCAATCAGAGCCTTGTTCGCTTGGGAATGCAAGTTGATTTATGCTGGAGGCGAATTGTGTTGTTGACTGTATGGGAGATAATGTAAATGTTGTTTCATGTTCCATGTATTTAAATGAAAAAGATATTAAGAGTGCTGGATCTTAACAGCCAATTAAATAGTGTTTTGTTGTTTAGTTTGACAATACTTACATTTTGTTCTGTACATTTTTTGATGGCTGTATGGACTAATCGTAATAATTTCTTCAATGAATTAACCTTTTTTAATATTCATATTTATTTATTGTAAGTTAGTTTCATATAACACACAATATAAACTTTATAACGTAGTCAAACCGATGACTATACTATATTTCACAGTTAAGTGACTAAACATTATCAAAGTAGTTAAAGTAACATAGTTACGATAGATACTTGCATATACTTAAATATGATATAATAAGCCATAAAACACACACTTGTGACTCGTATCGCACGAGACGGTAGAATGTTACGTCAATGATTATAACGGGTCTATAGGTTGGTATAATCTTGACTTAATTTAAGGTCATGGTCCCCATGTAAACGGTCAGTCCGATGTGGATGCACTACACCGCAAATGGTCATTCGTTTCAAATAAATTACCATGTAATAGCACGTAATTTGCATACTCTACTCGAGATCAACTTTCTGTTGCCCGAGAAAACACCTTATTTTTATGCACACAAAGCTGATATTGGATACATTGCGATATTTCATTCAAAAGCTCTGGCGACGGTGCTGCCGCGACGGCAAAAGTCGGAACTTTTCTTTTTCATGAAAGCTTCTGCGCCATCCCAGAGATGGCGTTATGAGCGTGACGTAAAGTGGTTCGAATAGGGGTAGGATACAAGGGTCGTTTGGGGTTGAAAAGTTTCGTGTTTCGGCCGTAACTGTCGAGGATGGAGCTTGGCATAAGGGTTGGCGTTTTAAAGGTGATAGTATAGATGGCGCTACTGAATTTAATTTCTTCGTTTTATGTTGATTATCATTTTTTTTGAGCAAGGGAGTGAAGCATGGGTTCACATCATACAATATGTTGTAGCTCTAAATCTAAGTTGAAATGGCATTTATTCATCTTCATTCTATATGTTTGAACAAATCGTTCTTCAAAACTACAAAACGGATCTTGATACGGTTATTATTGATTGTGTAGGAGTGGAACTCCAATGGGTTTATAGCTTAAATAATTCAGTATTATATTCATTGAAAGTAAGTTCCTCTTCGATTCCCACGAATTACAACTCAGATCCACTGATTCACATCTTCTTCGCACTCCTGCACACCCTACCTCTCGCGAGCATCGAGCGAGTGCCTCTATGGAATCAGCTTCCATCAAAAATAAGAAAAAGACCTTCCAAGTCTATTTTTAAGAGAAGAATTTCCTACTACATTTTGATCTTTATCTATATATTTATTTATATCAGTTTTTAATTTTATTTTTCCTAATTATATAGCATACCCGCTTCTATGTTTGTCCTTTATATTAAGGTTGACTCGCAGAAAATGCTTTAGCATTAAGTCCACCTGCGTACTTTGTGCATAAAGTTTTTAAAGAAATAAAAAACTAGTGGAAAGTCAACGTATTGTAAGGATTAAAGAATTGAGGGCGAGTTTAGTATGATGTTGATGAGTAGGAACTGGGAAATGAACCTACTACCTAGCACCATTGGATACAAGCGTGAGCATATACATGTGTATAAGTGTATCTCAACTGAACCTATTTAAATTATACATACATATGCTCACGCCTGTATTACCCGAAGGGATAGGCAGAGGTGTTGTAATCACAACACCCACTTTTCACCTACGATGATAACGTGCCAACGTGACAGATGGTGAGTCCATCGCCGTCTCAGACACTATGCATACGTCATTGAATGACTTCTCAGACATATGCAGGTTTCCTCACGACGCAGGTTTCATCACAAAGCACGTGGTGTGAAATCACTGTACATAAGTTTTTTTGAAAAACTCATTGTTACAGACCCCGCTGGGATTCGAACTTGCGTCGCTTGCGTAGCAGGCGATAGGAATAGAACATCAAAATCACAACGTCAAAGTCCTTTACAGTTAATATAGAGTTTCTAAACAACATTGTGGTACACAATGAAAGTGAAATCGAAGCGTCATGCAAATTTACACCCTCACAAACATACCTGTGTATTGAAACCTTGCACAAGACAAGCATTGATACGAGCCATAAATTATCTTATTATCCCCAGGGTGTTGACCCAATTTGCGCTTTCTTTTGTAAAGCAATTGTTTTTGACTTACCTGTAAGGTGTTTTGTTTAGACTGAATAGTTGAAAGGATTCTTTGTTTGCTTTGTTAAGCTTTTGATCTGTTTATGCAGAGTCGCTACCGGTTTTATTCATTGCTTTGTTGCGAAATTTGCTCAATTTTTAGTTTGTGCCTTACTTACCATTTTTCTATCTAAATCTCAATACTATAACGTATTTACTAGCTTATATATTTAACTTGTAAATCGAATTATATTCATGACAGAAGTTTTAAAATCGGTAAGTATTTTTATTTTGTGTGTGAACTTACGATCTCCAAATAATATAAGTATTGGAAAAAGTAACGTGTAAATAAGAAAGGGGCGAAGATTTTTTTTTTATAATAATCTGTATAGCCTTTATTGCAATAACATGACCGTTTGAATTTAGAACACTTCATTTTTGTTTTACAATTTGCAATACTTGCCTTTACACGACTGTTTGAATTTAGAACTTTTCATTTTAGTTTTATAATTTGCAATACTTATCGAGGAGCTCGTGGCACAGTTGCTATTGCGCATATCATTCGATCAGCGAAGTTAAGCAACCCTACCCCTAGCCAGTAATTGGATGGGTGACCGTCCGAGGTCCCTTCGTGGCTCGGAGAGCACGTTAAGCCGTCGGTACCGGTTGCAAATTTATCATCTTTGGCAATCGCTACAGGTCAGTCGGAGGCCTAAAATAGTCTGACAACTGGTTTAATCCAGGTCACAGATTTTCCTCGTTAAATTGGTTGCGAAGGTCAGATGGAAGTCGCTTCGTGTAAAAATCAGGTGAACGAACTCTTAAGTTTTGTATTACAATTTCTTAAAATTAGCAATACTTGCCATTACACGACTGGTAGATATAGCTAAATATAAACGTCAGTGCTTAAAGTGTTGTTAACACTAGTTGCGTGCAGGTTTGGCGTGTGCATCCCTGTGTAAAAGATAGGAGAATGCTCGCATGACCGCTTATCTGAGCCCAGGAGACGGCAGCTGGGGCTTACAGTGTTTATTTTAGTTTACACTGCTTTTAGTATTGTAGAATAGAATATCTAACTAAGCACTCCTACAGAATTATAATACTTTGGAACTTACAAATGTTGAGACATTGAAAGAGAAAATAATAGAATTTCCAAGAAGTCATTATTATTGCATTGAATGTTATGATTATTTATTTCAGCCTCTAGAACAAGTTGGGTATTTTTTCTTAAATGGTAAGATTACATTTGAAAAGAATTAGTAACAGTTTCTTTTAGATGTAGTTATATTTTAGTTCTAGGTCATCATCTCCCTGGCCTTATCCCATACACTGTTGGGGTCGGCACTTGATTCAACCCGATGTGGCTGATCACCTGATTTTTATACGAAGCGAGTGCCATCTGACCTTCTCAACCCCTTTGACGAGGAAAATCTGTGACCTGGGTTAAACCAGTTGTCAGACTATTTTTGGCTTCCGACTGACCTGTAACGAATGCCAAAGATGATAAATTGGCAACCGGGACCGACGGCTTAAAGTGCTCTCCGAGGCACGGAGGGGACTCGGGCGGTCACCCATCCAATTACTGGCTAGGGTTGCTTAACTTCGCTGATCAAATGATATGCGCAATAGCAACTGTGCCACGAGCTCCTCGTGGTACTGTGTAATATTTTAGTTCTAGGTACTTACACTAAATTAATATGAGATGAAGCAAGTAATTGTAGTAACAAAATTATTTATTATGCTAAACTTTACTCAATTAGAAGGAAACCATTTAGTTCAAAACTTGTTTATATGAGTAGCTAGTAGGTAGTCCAAATATATCCATCAGCCATGTTGTCCTGCCTATATTTACTTCCCATACACTTATTTGCACTTCGACCCACCCCCTGCCGCTCACACACCCTCTATGCAAAAACTAACCCTCAAAGAGCATGCATCCGAGAATTTAGACGTCCCGTGCACTAAACAAACACGTATGATATATTCTCGAATAGGTCCGATGACGTTTCCACGCCATAAATTCCAGCCCTCAAGGCGACATATCGGGTGCTTTATGAAGAGCGCAGACTCGACGACAGTACGGATACGACGTAACCGTATAAATGCCGGGCATACACGGGCTTACGACGGTCACAGCCGGCTACACCCAGCCAGGGTATAAATCTGGCACATCCGGCCGGTTACCGCGCCGGTAGTGGCGACGATTATTCACCCAATATCGAGTTTTGGCTTCACTAGCTACCTTCTAATCTTCGCTTTCGTCGAACTGGATTTATGTTCATAACGTAATATTCATTTTGACCGATTTTTTCGGTCATAATATTTTGAACGAATGCGATTGTATAGTTAAGTTTCTCGCTTGCTACAATCACACAGGTAACATAATTTATGGAACCAAATGTCTATTTGAACCACATAACCACATGTGTATTATAGTGTGATGTTCAATTGTTCCCATTGGTAGAGGCTTACAACACTAACTACACTGAAGATTCCATGTGTTAGGTAGTGCTTTTTGGCGACGCTCTAGAAACTACTCACTTTGTACCCCTATCAATTTTTTTTTAAATTACCTACAAACATTTTAACTGTCTTTATATGTATAGATTTGAAGAGGTTCCGTTGAGCCTTAACGTAATAAAGTTCGTCATCTAAAACTGGTTCGACTATCACATAATTTGCATCTCGTTGGCGTCTAATTCATCTATGATGTAAACTGGGTGTTGTTACACCCTTTCCCGAAGTCGTGTGGCGTGAAATAAATAACCTAATACACATAAAATAATAAGGACAGGTGTCTGCTTCCTGCTAAATAAACAAAAACGATGTTGCATGATCGACACGTCCATAGTTATACGAAAGGGTTGTTATACCAACACAGTAAAAAACCTAATATATAATTAATTGGAATTCAATTTGTCAGACTATAAACGTGTCAGTTTAATAAGACCTTTATTAAATATGACAGGGAACTTCAAGAAGAAGTGAGTATTTAATACTAGTAATGCATCACTATAGCAATAGGTTGAACTGACAAATTACACTGCATTAATTTCAAACTAAAGTTTTTTTGTAATTTTGAATGGTTAGCTCAAAAAGGTATAAGCTAACTTTGCTATATATTTTGATTTATGATAAGGTCACGCGCGATTCGAAAAATATTTTGAATTTTGAATACTAGACCTTGCCTTTCTCTTAATGAATGACCCATAAAGTCATATATACGCTCACGCCTGCTTTCCTCGAAGGAGTAGGCAGAGGTGTTGTATGTATAACACCCACTTTTCAAACGTGACACATGGTGAGTCTATCTCCGTCTCAGGCACACACGTTTTGGAATTAGTTCTCAGATATATGCAGCTTTCTTAACGACGTTTTCCTCGACGTGAAATCACTGCACATCCGTTTTTTTAGAAAACTCATTGGTACAGGCCCCGCTGGGATTCGAGCGTCGCTTGCGTAGCAGGCGACTGCTGAAACCCCACGGCCACCATGCTCCATGAAGTCAGTCTTAGTATCTTTATTAATGTAATATAAATCTGAAAAATGTGTTTGCTTGAACGCGCTTATCTCAGGAACTACTCGTACGATTTGAAAAAAAATTTCATTATTAGATAGTCCATTTATTAAGGAAGGCTATATATGCTAAGATCAATTGGGTAAATGAGTGTTAGCGTTAGCCCAAGGTAATTCCACCAACGCAGAAGATAGTGTAATATAAAAGGAGAATCATTCCTATGATTTACAATATTCAAGGAGCTACTGTAATATTATTTGCATGAATAAAATAGATCCTACAATATATTCTAGACTCTATATACCCAACCAAATCAGCAAGTTGTCACATCCTTTCACGAAACCCTTTATCAATGTCGCTAATCATTAGGATGCGTACTCACTGTATGCGTACTGATTATATGCTTTATTTTCGTGTCTTATGGCTCCTTGTTTAGTATTTTTGACATAGTACTCTGGAAAAAGAAATCTAGGTTTTAAGGTAATATTTCGCTCACTTTTTCTACCGGCTAATACGGCCTTTGGTTATAAATCACGTTGCCATTTTTGTTTTCAACGCACCGATAACTCTTTTGTCATAGGGTGATGTAGTATAGGGGCCGATGGAGTTATTTATATTGTCGTATTTTCCTTGGTGGAAGAAAATTTCCTTTCTGTTTGCTTCATGGGTCAGCGATCAGATTCGCGGCCTGCTGTTGGCACGCGCGATGAGGATATCGTCGTATATGGGTTACTGGATATTTTAAGCAAATCATTCCAAATATTTATTAATATACTAACCGCGCCCCTCGATTTCAACCGACTCCTAATGTTTTTTTAATAATAGTAGCCTTAGTTACTGCTTGTAATATAAGCTATCTGTCTATGACAGTCCCGTTAAAATCGGTACAGTCGTTTCTGTGATTTGCTGGAATAAACAGACAAACAGAATATTTTTTCAATTATTTTATATTTAGTGAAAAGTTGTTAATTTGGAATTACAAACAGACACTTCAGTCTTATTTATCTGTATATTTTTCAAGTGTGATTCAGGCGTGGTATTCATTTAATTTTCCTTCGTATTTGACTAATGTCTGAAATTCATGTAACTCTAGCGGAGTAATTTGCGCGGTGCTTGATCTAAAGATATAATTTTCAAGATTTAGGCTTAATCTTTAACGAAATTACTCTCTATTACGGTTCTACTAATTACAGCGTCTGGGATTTAAATGAAGAAATAAATGAAAACAGCTACTGAAGGTTATAATTTGGTGAGAGCACAAATTACAAGTTGTGATGAATTTACAAGCTTTCTATAACTTTATGCAATTTTCGGTTTTAATTTCCAGCTATTTTACAGACCCAGCATTTAACTTGTTCACTGATCTAGCTGGTACAGCTTTCCCTAATCTCTTGAATAGGTTTCTTTTTTGGTCAGAATTCCAATTCAGATAACTTCATAACCATATAACTTTCTTCTCGTTCATTAAGCTCTTGACAGCAGACGTGGTCATCAAGTGGTAATTCGACGCAGATGTCACTATCCTGACGATGTGCCATCGATCTCTGTTGAATATCATTCTGGTTCACTCGTGTATTTCACCAAAGAATAATATCTTATTAGGTAGAAATAATAGATCACCATTGCTCCACTTAATGCAAATGATCCAAAAGGTGTATATATTTATTAATAATATATTTAATACTACGTTCGGTAGAACCCAAAAGGGTTTATGCAACGTAATGTATCATTTATTTGCTCTGTTTGTATATATAATGTAAATATATTGAAGTAATAAAAAAAACTTTCGTCTTCCTATTTTCTTAATTTGAATTGGGTATCTTCAAAATACTCCTAAGCATCCCTTTGCTTCAAAGCCGTGGTCTCCCCAGGCTCCAGTCGAGCCCGTGGCTGGCTCCCGCTCGGAAATAATTGTTTATTTTCGACAGCCACACACTTAGGTTCTTTGTGCTCTAACGATCATGTACGGTCACCCTCCAAGCGGTCAATTCTATTATTTAGATTCATTGCTTCTGCTGTGGAAGTGCTGAAACAATATATTTGCCAGTTTAATTCAGGTTAGTATACGTATACATTATAGAGGTAGTTTGTTATTTATGGTATTCGTAATTTAGTTATTGGATTTCCGGAGGGATCGTGTGTAGCTTTTCTTTATATTTATGCTATCTAATCAATCAATATATGATTGATTAAATTAATAAAATGCACATTCACACACAATATCACAATAAAATAAAAATGTCGCTAGATTTTTAAAAGTTGTGAATAATCTCCTAATTTTTCACAGTGTTATACATTTATCTATGTATTGTGATATGTCGTCAGAGCCACATACATGCCCTGTGACATAAATAACAGCACATAGCGGGAACGGTAGCATAGACAACATCACAATGCCAAATGTCGGGGCTCAGTCGCGACCATTGTAGCGTGCGCGGGAGGCGTTACGAATCAATGGAGGGAATTATCGGCACTGGGAACTCCGTAGAGATGACCCGAAAGAAGATCAGTAAGCATTGAGTTTCACGTGAAATTTTACCAGTGTCGATGATACCAATTCTTGATGATGCAAGATTTCCGGCTATGTGTTGTTTAGCGTTGACGCTTTTGTTTAGAATAGAGTAGAATAGAATAATTTATTTACATGATATATGGTTACAAAAGATGTTGTTTAAATAAAAGGTACATAGCATATTTCACCCATTTTGGGTATGTAAATATAAATAAAATGTTAAACATTTTGTCTGCAAACAACATGGCAACCAAGCATATTATTATTTATTATATTAATAATAAATAGGTAACTAAAAACTAATTACAAGTAGAAAACTTGGCCCAAACCGGTGTCTCTCGGGATATTATTTATATATATAATACTATATTTTATGAATTTGTAGGTACTTTAGTAGATATTTTTTGCTTATAGGTTTAGCTGGAAATGTGTAGATACGTTTCGTGACGCGTGTGGTTGAATCTGATGATGGCAGATCGACACATTTTTTGTGTCACCAATAATATTACCGCAATATACTTAGGGTAGAGAATGCTTGTTTGCCAACTTGCTCAATGTTCTTTTCTGCAGAACTGACGTATTCAGGTCCATCACGAGTTAAGAACGAATACCTTAGAATGCGCAGTGATCATTATTATGAATCTGTCTTTGTCTACATGTATGGCGGGAGGCGATTAAAAAGCTCCAGTATGTTTCAAAGCGAGTTCTACATCGTGAGGGGAGTTGCACTCAGTCATCGATTTGATACATTTGTCAATATATTTGCCACAACAATTAGGCCAATGGGAGATTTTCTAACACTTCCATTTTTTTTCCACTTCTCATATTACACGTGGGTGTATTTTTACCTAGTAAATAACATCTCCACAGCATGCGTTGTCCCAGATTAGTTCGTCCCACGCAGCGTATCGGTTGAAGAGGTAAATGAAATGCTATCCGGAGGGGAAAAGTTAAATTACAGAATTTGAGGGTCAAAGAAATAAGTCTTTCGTAGACATTCGCGACACGCCTATACAAAAAGCTATTGATTTAAAATTCATGCTATTGTTCACATGGGTCAATTTGGCGGCGCGTAAGGGGTGGTGCACGGTGCATTTATATATCTATTTAACTATTTATTTATTCCCTAATAACTTCATATCAAATTTAGTATTTATCTGATGATAACCTTGGTTTAGTGGTTAGTTTATGACAATCATGTGCGGGCTTATTTTTTTTGTAATGAGCATATAGGCTGGCCTTGTTGGGTGGTTAGTTCCTATGTATTTAAAAAAAAAGGATGTTAGTAAAAAGTAATATATCCGTTGTCTTAGTAAGTACCCATAATACAAGCTTTGTTTAGTTTGAGACTAGATGGCGCTGTGTGATAATATCCGAACATTAAATTAAATATTTTGATCTGAATTTACGCTAGACCAATGTTTATTTTTTTACTAGCTATGCCCTGCGGTTTCATCCGCGTTTAATTTAATTTCCGTGGATCCCTAAATGTTTCTTACTAAGTTACTCCTTGTAACATTAGCTATCTGCCACTGAAAGTCCCGCTACAATCGGTCGAGCAGTTTCAGCGATTACCCGGAACAAAAAGACAGAGAACATTTATTTTTTATTTTTTCCTTGTCACTTACATTCCTTATATACATTACCTTGTATACTTTCATATACATTTAGTGGAAAGCTGTTATTTTGGAATTACAAACAGACACTTAAATTTTCTTTATCTGTATAGATTTCAGGCATTCGAATACTGTTTTCAAAATACGATGTGATTTAGTTCCTATCCATTTTGTTAATTCCCCTCACTTCAACATGACTCCATTTTGAAATATACCATCAAAACGTCCCTGCAAGCGAAAATTAACCTTCGCCCGGTTAAACAAAGACCAGTTCAACAATGCACGGATTTTTTTATTTTCCGTGCCTACATAAGTGGTCGATTCTCAATTTATGGGAAAAGAGCTTAGTGCAAACCCTTGGGGGTTCCCTAGCCCTATTTCTAAATTGTTCTATATTGTGAAGGGCGGAGTAGAAATATTTCTTCTCCTGTCTAATTATACAAAGTAGTTTATATTAGATTTAAAAATAAAGTTATTACGTAATTGGAAACAATAATATTCATGATATAAATAAAAAACTAGTCCCCGTTTTATTTGACAAATGCGTGTCATTACTTCAAAACAAGAAATTAGGGTAGGGTCGGCCGTAATGACCCCGTTTACCGTTATCTAACTTGATCGCCACAAACCCTATACTACCGCTGGGAATTTAAAATTGGAACATCATAATCCAACTTCTTGAGGACGAATTAAAAAAGTAAAAACTTCGTAAAGTTTTTTTTATCAATATACTGTCACGGAAAAAGAACTGTGTTTACTTTACTTCAGAGTTGAAAATAGCTTGTATTAATTTGCTGGGAAATGGAACATCTGCCGTTTGTACGCTGGAAGCGGCTCGCGCGCATTTCGAATTTCGAAAAGAACCGACGACGACGCCGCAACAGATGCGACATGTCGGATTCCCAAAAGCAGATGTTTATTAAATACCCTCATAGATTAGCTGTAGAATGTTTTTGTTCTTCACTTGGACAATACTGCGTTAAATGATTTGACCCCTTACGATATGCGGGTGAGATAACCTTGATAATTGATTCCGTCGCTTCACTCTATTAAGTACAATTATAAGAAATGTTGCTAAAATTACATTACTTGTAAACGTGAAGGCGCTTACTTTACTTTCCTAATAACAAAATATGTCTCAATATAAATTAATCTCTGTAGATTGTTCTATTCCTGACAATAGTTTTAATCAAAATACGTACGTATTTAATACTTAGTAAAGTCGTAAAAAAATATATATATTTTACTCGTAGTAACAACCGCTTAGTATTCGTTAATTTTACGTAGTTTTGTGAAGAGTTGATAAAAGTATGTACACATATAAGTACCACCTACAAATCACAATTACACAGATTGATTGCACTACCAATTTGCTCTAGATTTTGTAACGTACAAAAGTGTTCGTTAAACCGTAATAAATATATAACTAACGAACTATTTGTAACGACCACAATATTTCCGTAGCGAAGGCGAAATTTCACGGTCAATTTTTATATAATTCGTGGAAGTTGGCACTGGTTTAATCTAAACTGTTGTTTAACTGCCGATTAACATGCGATCTTCGCGTGGGCTCGAATTAGATAAAAGTTTCCAAATATTTTTGTCGAAATATTTATGGTATTAGGAAGCTTTTAAAGAAACTCCAGTGAAATATGGAGATTGCGATCTCAAGTAGATCGTGAATGATGTACTATATTCTAGAAATATTAGTAAATAATTTAAAAAGTAGCATTATTAGTAATGTCACAATTTAAAAATTATGTAACCCTACATAACGTTTCCTCATTCCAAAATACCAACGAAAAACCTACCTACTCGTGCTTATTCGAAATTCAAAACAGCCTCATTCAAAAATAGTGACGATAAAATCTACTTATTCGAAATTCAAAACACTTTCTAATTACGCTGAAGTAGATACTGTGTGAGTTGTGTGTTGCTCTAAGCATGTTCGCTTGATATAGATAAACGATAAAAATTACTTATTCGAAATTCAAAATGAGACAGCAATCAAAAATAGCTATGACAAAGCTACACATTCGAAATTCAAAACACTTTCTAATTACGTAGATACTGTGTCTGTATGAGTATGGTGTTCTACGCATGATTCCTTGCTATAAATGATAAAAGCATATTCGAAATTCAAAACACTTTCCAATTACGTAGATACTGTGTCTGTATGAGTATGGTGTTCTACGCATGATCGCTTGGCATAAAGGGCACCCAAACTACGCGGTAGTCCGTAGTCCCTGCTTGCGTCACCTAACACTAAACCGGCGCACACAATAGCGGCCGCGAGCGATTCCGGCCGCGCCCCACTACCACGGATGTAATATTTATGAGGGTTACATTTTCACTCTATAATTACGTATCGATTCAACGACGACGCCCAAATATTATTCATACATGTCCGACCTCTTCAATTAAAGTTATATAGGTAGGTACTACGTATATTATGTAGATATCTATACACAGTCAGGGAATTGGGGGTGTTCGGGCGAATACAAAAATTACATGAGTACGTGGTAGAAAATATGTTTTAGTAAAAACCATTAACAATATAGATGTAATCATACGAACTTACGTGTATTTTGTTTTATTTTTTAATCGTGCATAATATACCAAGAGTATGTTCATTTTTAATAAAAGGTTAAAAAAAATTGTTTAAAGATATATGCAAAGATAATGAAAAGTGAAAGTGTACACGTGATTGTGGAGTCCCGTTGGCACCGTACCTGTTGCAGTCTTATTTACGACCCAAAACAAACGCTCTATCTCGCCTCGTCCATATAATGCGACCATAAAACGCGACTCTGCAACCATTCAACATTTACGACTTCTTGCATAACACCCTTTGTGTTTATAAACAAAACAATTCAAGGTCTTTTTCTACCTACACGGAATTCTGGAATTCCATTTTTGAATTCGGAATTTAGTAAACATTTAACTACCGTCGGGTAAACTTGTCCTAAGTAGTCCGATTAATTATTTAAGTCGTGTTTTTTAAACAAATAATAAATGCTCGATTATTAAAATGAGCAGTGACTTCAATATGATTTAGTATCGATCGACCGTTAGGCGTATTGAGGTCTTCGAACAAAATGACGTGGTCGTAAATGGTTTACAAAATATGTGACGATACGGGCCAGCACCTACTTATCTATTTAAATAAAATAATACGTGTTAATGAATAAAAAAATTATCGGTTCAGCGTGCAGCAATAATTTTTTTTTTATTATTCCAGTTACATATTATGTGCGATCTTTGATATGCGTGTGTTACCTAAAGTGTTTACTATGTGATTAGATCTTGAAAAGATTGTATTTTTAATGAAAAAGGTAGGTACCTACAGTTCTCCCTCACTGACTTGACAATTGTAGATTCGACTCTATCATGTCATGAACTGAATTTGGTAGTAAATAATAATTATTTAAAATTATCCGACTGTAAACAAAATTCGGCAATATGCAACTTGCAGCTGCTTTTGAAATTATATTAATTTCATAAGTCTATAATTTAAGAAGGTCAGCGAGATAATCTTCGAAACGGAAATCGAATATTCACAACATCGAAACCGATCACCGACAAAAAAGCTTACGTATCTTCAAACAAAAAATATACAAAAAGTTTCTAGCGCGAGGAATGGCCGCCGAGACGGGGAGGGGTCGGCGGGAGGGGACAAAAAACTAATAATAACAGCACATAGTGTGTCACCCACCCCATCACGCATCCATTCCGGCCGCGTCTACCCGACACTCTGAACTTTGGTGCCATTTTGAAATTGGAACGCATCGGTTTAATTGGAAATATTTCACTTCCATTCTATTTGAGATTTTATATCTGCGTTTTGAAATGTTTTTAATTGAATCTATACTCTATACAGATAAATAAAATTTAAGTGTTTTTTTGTAATTCCAAATTTAGACCTTTTGACTAAATGTATATGAAAGTATACACGGTACTGACATAGAAAAACTTTTCCAGTCTGTCTGTCTGTTTGTTTGTCCCATCTAATCTCCGAAACGGCTGGACCAATTTTAACGGGAATGTTACAAGCAGTAATTTAGGCTAAATTTAATTAAAAAACAAATTAGGGATCCGCGGATTAAAGCATGAAACTAAGTCTACGCGGGTGAAACCGCGGTGCATATCTTGTTTTAAATAAACATGCATAATTCGTTATCGTGTATCGAAATCTATATGCATGCTGAAAAGCGTATAACATAGATAATATTTTATTTAGGAATGTTCCATTAGCATCTATCTAGATTCTCAGCGATAAGTAAAAGAAACCTTAATAATTCAATGCGCTCTGTGTGGTTGGTTTTTATAAAGCAAATATTTTTAGCAAAAAAGCTGGTATTTTGGAACTAAATAGACTCAAATGTAGATAAAATTCGTGGGTAGTCGAGCGTGTTTGGAACATAAATGTATTGTTTAAAAATGTATAAGAATTATTCACAAAAAAATATACTATATTTTTTTTAAATTCAGCTTCTAGAATTTAATTCTCAAACCAAAAACATATCATTACCGAAAGAATATCCAATCTTGCATCTCGTGTAATTATAACATAGTCGGGTTGGTCACGATTCGGTCTATCTAGGCAGAGAGCGAGTTAAAAACTTTAGCATGGCTGATACAAAGTATACACAATTTGTATACACATAGTTACATTTACCTATAGATACTGACGTTGGAATCTGATTATCATCGTGGACTGTTTAAGGCTGAGAGCACAACGGAACATCCTTAACTTAATTACGTAATTTCGTATCTGCTTATATTTTATAATGCAAATAAACATGATACATCATTATCATCATCATGCACTTGCCCTTATCCCGTATTATTTGTGGTCAGCGCTGTATCTTCTCTTCTATTTCTCTCTATCATCTATCATGGCTAGGGGGTGAATACAGAGGCTTCTGTATTCACCCCCGTCCTAGCCATGTCATCTTTCACACTATCCATCCATCGAATAAACATACTAAGTAAACTAATTTATCAAATAATGTTCTATTTTACGCCAATGACACAATAGACACATATTAGAATCCCAGAAGTCTGTACCGATAAAATTTCCTAAAAAAATTACTGGAGTGAAGTCCGACCACGAATTTCACACTTCTATTTCGTATTATCATTATTTTAATGAATAATATGGAGGATGTCTTAAACCTTCGGATCCGTTGTGGCCTTGGGGTTCGTAGTCGCCTGCTACGCAAGTGACGCAAGCTCGAATCCCAGCGGGGCCTGTACCAATGAGTTTTCTAAAAACTTACGTACAGTGATTTTCACACCATGAGCTTTACGGTGAAGGAAAGCATCTTGAGGAAAAACCTACATATGTCTGAGAAGTAATTCAAAGACGCGTGTATAGTGCCAGAGACGGCGATAGAGTCACCATCTGTCACGTTGGTAACAATCGTCTTCGGTTAAAAGTGGGTGTTGTGATTACAACACTTCTGCCTACCCCTTCGGGGATTACAGGCGTGAGTATATGTATGTCTTAAACAGCATATTCCTAGGCTTAATTTTCTATGATGATTACTATAGGAAATTAAATCTAGGAATACACCGGAGTGTATTAGCAACCTTATATTTAGACCGTGAGTTAAGCCCGCTGATAATCCTGGATGTAAACACGCGAAACACGATCGCCTCCTCGACTCGGCTCCACTGGGCCACTGTATTTACAATAAATAAAAAATATTTCACCGAAATATTCATGTTATATTGTTATTTATGTAAATGTTATTTTTTAAACAACATCAATAATAAAACGCACAATAAGTCAGCGTTCATACTACTAGTTGGTGTTTCTAATTATTTATTTTTTATCGCAGAAATATAGACTTAATGCATGAAGAAATGTAGAAGAGTCGAAGAAAAATATAAAATTAAGAATAAGATTATAAATTTATATTATAACCGAGATGGACGTCCTAGATACATTTTTTAATTTGTTAAGAACAGGATTAATCACTCAAAAAATACATGTTCTCTTATAGTTCTGCCCTCGCCATTAAAGTCTACATGTACTGAATATTTAAATACTTTTCTAAGAAGTATTTGATTAAGAAAGTGAAACAAGGAAAACAACTATGATTGTTTAAGCAGCGCGTATTAAGAGCTCCTTAGCTTTGACGTTTAATTTATGGTGTCAAAATGAAACGTCAAAGCTCTGTAGGTCTAAAAAGGCCACTTTACGAGAATCTTGATGTGGTCCGAATATGATTCATCATCGAAATGACAAAATTGTCACTTAGGTGCAATTCATATTATGATTCGCGAATGATTACAATAATTGTAGATGTTCCTAACTAACTTTTTATGATGCTATTTGTCACAAAAGCAATTCATATTTTGTGAACCATTTTAGGAATCTTCATAGTGTGAAACAGGTGAATTGCTTTCGTGAATCATAATATTAATTGCACTAAGTAACTATTTTGTCATTTCGATGATGAATCATATTTTGATCACATTATGATTCTCCCAAAGTGGCCTTTATACAGGTCTTAACGCTCTATCTAAACCGCTGGTGGTAAGAGCCGTCATACAAAGCTTTAAGGCGGTCATGAAAATTGTAGTACAATTTATAATACTATATTATTTACCAATATAAACTGTTCTGAGTATATGAAAACGTCTCAGCGTTTCATCAATGTCATACGTAAATTACCGAGAAAATAATAGCCCTTTACAAAGTTTATGGTCAATTTGAGCTTGAAGCCTTTATCGTGAGGGAACTTTGAAAGGCATTTATCACAATGGAGTCAATTACACGCGAATTTTATAAAGTAGTTACAATTAAAAAATCAATTAATTTGTATACTAACCGCTGCCCGTGACTTTGCCTGTGGCGGCGAAATTTCATGATAATCGTTTGATAACAAGCAAACAGACTCATATATTTACTAGCTGTGCCCTGCGATTTCACCCGCGAGATTTAATTTCCCAGAACCTTAAATGTTTTTTTTAATAAATTTACTCCTTGTAACTTTATTTAATTTGTAAAAAACGGTATCTGCCAGTGAAAGTCCCGTTGAAATCCCAGCCGTTTCAGAGATTACCCGGAACAAAGAGACAGACAGACTATTGAAAATTTGCTTTTTTTTTAAGTCAGTACCGTATATACTTTCATATGCATTTAGTGAACAGCTGTTATTTTGGAATTACAAACAGACACTTAAATTGTATTTATCTGTATAGATTAGGATTAGGATATATGCGACGCGGCTTACTTTTAAATAAAAGCCGTATTTTTTATAAATATTTGAATTGACAAAATGAACAATGCAAACGCTAAATTAAATTCAAATATCGAAAGAGGAAGTTGCCGAGCCGCCCTCGCGTCTCGCGGTGAGATTTATTATATTTGTCCTGCGCTTATTTCATTATTGCCTGTCGCTGGATTCGGAACGCGCCCATTAAAATTTTGAATACGGAATACACTTGCAGAAAATGGTATAATCTCGATTCATAGGAAATTGGACTCCACACATACCCTCACGCCTGTATCCCATGGGGGTAGGCAGAGACCGCCGTTTGCCACATGCTATGATCATCACATACTTGTTTCGCTTCATCCACATTCATACATCTCTTCATACACTTTCTTCGGTTACGAGTGCTCCGAATGTGACCTTTTGGGAAAAATACTATTAATTTGTTAATAGTAGTTCTTCCTTAGGTTTTAAATTTAGTTTTATGTATTTTATGAATTTCACAACACGGTAAAGATATCTCAAGTTGTATTGTTGCCAAGTCAATAAACGTTTAGCTACAAAATCAAGATAGCCTTATGGGTTTTGTCTATTTGTATGAAACGAAACGCAACGATACAATCAGCAAATTAATGATAGGCTAAGTAAATCCAGATTTAGATATCTACTAGCTGTGCACAGCGGTTTCATTTCACGCAGAACTCTAATATTTTTTATAAATAAAAGTAGCCTGAGTTACTCCTTGAAACATCAGCTACCTGCCAGTGAAAGCCCTGTTGAAATCGGCCCGGCCGTTTCAGAGATGGAACAAGCAGAAAGACAGAATTAAAAAAAAATGTTTTTTATACCGTATATACTATCATATGCATTAAGTGAAAAGCTGTTATTTTGGACTTACAAACAGACGCTTTAATTTTATTTATCTGTATAATATATGTATATGCTCTGGTTAATTAATTTCGTTTTATTTTCAGGTAATCCAACACTTTATCTGCTACCCAACAATACTGAGGAAGGTATTTATTTTTAATTTCATGTAAGATATAAATCACTCAAGTTGTAATCTTCGGATTAATTATGACACCAAATAGGCGTAGAGCGGGGAGTTAATGGATTGAATGTTTCAAAACAAGTATAAGAGAGGGTTAAACGCTATGTAAATAGAATGAAAATCGTTTTCTAACTTCACTGTAAAAGCGCGCAAAAACTTTTTGATGGGCTTCCAGTGAACTTATAGTAAACTCAAAGCTTTCAGACGAAAAAATAATCAAAAATATTACTTGCTAGATAAAAAATATCTACTCGTGGAACATACTGAACGAAACAGGCTATTTTTATTTACAGTGTTGGAAATTGATCTTTTCGTTCAGTACTAGGAGACGAGCATCGTAAAATTTTGCATATACAATCACTTATGAATAGAAAGCATTGAATGGATATCTGTCTCGTTCACACTTGGGAATAACCTTATCAATCTAACACGAATCGAACAATAGCGTCGCATGTTTGATTTATACAGTCGCTTAGTAGAAACATTACGGGTAATTATAGCGCGACTGACCTGTGTTTATGCTTTTGCATAATAATAGTTCCAAAATTTTAAGTTAGCATAGTTTTTTTATAAATTCAAAATTTTAAAAATATATTTTGACACCCTATAAATTATTATGCACTTAATTTGTGATCTGTAAACAAATTTTGTGAAATTCATGAAACAAAATCTAACACTAAAATAAAAAAATATTAATTGACAGCTGGTGAATAGATCCTCAATGAAATAGATACTACAAACTGTGTTTCATGATAATTTATTGATCAGAAGAAAACTTGCCTCAAAGAAAAGAAAACTGCAAGAACTGAAACTGTCATTATATTACAAGGATGAATAGTTTTTCATACGTTATCGTATGGCCAGGTGTTTCATTTCGTCTACAAAACCATAATATCAAATTGCGAACTGTCAATTGGAGCATTCAGCGGCAAATCCCAAGTGGTGTCGTTCGAGCTACACCTCCACAAAGCCGAACAGAAGTAGGAGCTCAGTTCACGAGCTTTTCAAGGGTGGTGGCTGCTTTCGGCGAAAGCAACGGCTTGAGGGGTGGGGGAGGGGGCGTGATGGCTCGTATTGATTTAGTGCCGTCGTCGGCGAAGCTATGTACTGTGGGTAGGTGAGCCGCTCGATGTCGCTTGATGCGCTTTCTTGCTGCGTGACTGATTGCTTTCATACTAATTATTGATTCAAACGCATATATTGATGCATACGAAGCAACTGTTTTTGTGATACCAAAATATATTCTCTTATTATTTCGCTAACATACATTTTAACTCAGGCTATGTAAGAAGAATACAAAATACAAGTCTGATGTTGTTAACTAATAATATTATATTTTGAAAATCTTTACTTCTATATCTAGATTCTTCTGTAATAGCTACATCTACTAAGCTAACAGCTAAATGTGTAGCTATAATAAAAAGTACAAGTAGAATTTTCCACAGTGCAAATAAAGCGCTTTTCAATGCTGCAGCGCGTTCCCCCGGGAGATCCCACAGCGTCGAAGATTTAAATGGATATTTAACTTTAGTCTCAAGACTCAAGGAACCCGAGTCTATATTGCCTTCGTCGTCCTGAAGGTTTTTTCTTCAAAGCAAAACTTGCGAAGCTCTTAGCAACGATTTAAAATGGCCAGGATTAAAGTTGTTCAAGTTGTCTTCTTTTTATTACTTTTTATTGGAGCTTTTTGTCTTTGTTCTATTTATGAAAACCATTTTCAAATGTGGAACTTCTCGACTTAAACATAATAATGATTTTGACCGATAAAATATATTACTTGCTTATTAACTTTTTGTATAGAGATTATCTTTCCTAAAGTCGACTACCTTCATCACCGATCTCGTTTATTGTTACATAGGGCTGACTGGTGAATTATAATCATTTTCTACTAAACACATGTTATTTTTTAAAGCCAAATTTTTATTAGTCGGTATATACATTTGTCTAAAAATATACTATAGTCAAATTATTAATTAATTTTATTATTAATACATTCATAAAAATCTGAAGATAATATAGAGTTTACTTCTCATAATATAGAATATAGAAATGTTTGTTTAAAAGTGGATCATTATCACATGCATAATTGCATTATCTCTGGATAAGAGAACTCAATGAATATTTCGATCTCAATCAAATACATAATATATCGCGTAAGATCAATCTGTTGTTGCCTTACTCTATGCCACCGTAAATATTTTTATGGTTGTTGTAGCGATAAACGCACCTGCGTTATACACTCAGATATCAATAACTGTTAAAAAAACGTATTAAACAGTAAAGTATCACAAGCATTTTGTTCAAAAATCATATTTAATGTATTCAATAAAGTTTTGACGTATAAACTATACTCAGAATCTAGTTTATACACCCTGTTCAGACTTTATTTGCAATTCACAGGCAGAAGTCGCTCGGCAGGTAGGACTTTAGAGATATCTTTTATTTATAACTACGCAAAGAATAAAGAATCCCTATTTAATCTCCTACCATGATTTTGATAAATAAAATAAAAACAAAAATTACAATTAAATTTAAGTGTACGAATAATATCTTTTTTCCAGAACAAAAAACAAATATCAAACTCTATTTTTTGCATTAGATACAGGGTGACCAATTGTAGTGGCTGCTAGTTGCTTTCAGTGACCCAAGTACCTGCGTTTTGCGCTTTTTTATAGACCTAACTTTCTACCCTCGCCGCTTGATACGCTTTTTATTGTTTCCATATAAAATTAGAAAATACACAGGCGATTTCATCAACATTGAAACATGTTTACTTGGCGCACTGTTAGACATAGAGGGGTTTGAAACAGGAGTGATTCAATAAGCAATTATGGTATGATGTATTATGGTATGATGTATATATATCCACTGTTTTCCAGAATTGAAATCGACAGTAAGACAATTTACAAAGTGTGCGAAAGACGAACGGGCGTGAATATAAAAATCGAATATGTTGATTAAATATTCAATAATACGAACGAGTTAATTGAGCCAGCGTTCGAGTAACGTTTTATATTTAATTGATTTTAGAATAGCTCGAGTAATCGATCGAATGGAATGTCTTCGAGTTGAGAAACAGTAGTAGGTGCTTAGTCCGGAAACCAGCGGGTGTTCGCTCTCATAATTATATTCACGGCCGATATTTTTGAACTTTCACGTGAGCTCTTTATTTCGGCGTTTTTTTTCTAAACTCTGTGATTTACGTCAGTTGAGTTGGATTCTGTGAATGTCGGGGAGTGTCGAAAGCTTTATGCGTAGACTAAAATTTATTTTGTTTTAAACGATCCCTAACCATTGTCAGCGATATTTTTTAAAATGTCATTCTTTTTATTTTAATTGTCACAAATAAAATAAAATAATATTCGTTTCATTTATTTTTAAAATAGTTTTGTTTTTCGAACACGAAGTGTTGCAACGGGCTAAGCTGAATCAAACAATTTACGTTCGTTTTTTCAATAATTAATTGCATACCTATTTCAAACATACATACATATGCTCACGCCTGTATTCCCCGAAGGGGTAGGCAGAGGTGTCGTTATCACAACACCCACTTTTCACCGAATTTGATTAAATGCCAACGTGACAGATGGTGAGTCTATCGCCGTCTCAGGCACTATACATACGTCTTTGAATTACTTCTCAGAAATATGCAGGTTTCCTCACGATGTTTTCCTTCACCGTAAAGCACGTGGTGTGAAATCACTGTACATAAGTTTTTTAGAAAAACTCATTGGCGTCGCTTGCGTAGCAGGCGACTGCTCAAACCCCGAGGCCACCACGGCTTTATATTTATTTGAAATATAAAACCGTTAGCTGAAATAAGTATCGTAATGAGCCAAAATAAAATATAGTTATTTTTGCTGTCGCAGAATTAATTATGATAAATATATTTAAAGCATTATTATATGATGTGATATACGTAATAAATTACGTTTTACTATTCGTGTGTATCCATTAACTGCAGATGTACTGGTAAAGTGTTTTCATATGTTAGTAACTAACTCAAACAATTAGTTCCCCCCAGTTTGGTATAAAAGCGTGTCCACTCCTTTTCCCTGTTAGTTTTCGCTTCCTTGCACTTTCCGGAGCAAAAGAAGAAAAAGATTTACGTCGACCACGTCTGGGCCTTTACTTAGAACTTTACTGTTAAACATTAAAATAGCTTAGATTTTACTTATGGCATTTTTTTCATCAATTAATAAATGATTATGAGCTTAAACCTAACTGCGCCCTGCGGTTTTACCTGCGTGGACATAAATCTATTATGTTTTTAAATACATAGTACTCCCCCAAGTTACTCCTTGTAACGTTAGCTATCCGCCAGTGAAAGTCCCGGTAAAATCGGTCGAGCCGTTTCGGAATTTGCCGGAACATACAGACAGACAGAAAGAGAAAAAAAATTACAATTGATTTTTGCTATGTATATGTATCGTGTATATTTTTATATGCATTTAGTCAAAAGGTGTAATTTAGGAATTACAAACAGACACTTCAATTTTATTTATCTGTATGTAAGTATGTATACATAATGAAAACACACGTAGCAGATCATGGGTTCATTAACCATTGATGATTAAACAATGGTGTAAATGTGCACTTGTAAGTTAAACCTTTATAATAACTGGGAGAACAATCGAATTTCCACAGCAACGCAAATTTCATTTAGAATTTTCCAATTTTCGCAACTCAATGTGACTTAATCATGATTTATGAAATCTATTTCAATTTCTACGTAGCTGAGTCATACTCAACAATGAGTTAATAATCCAATTAAATTCTCTTCGACTTTTGTCCTGGGCCATGTTTCAAATTCAAATAAATCTCTGCCTCGTACTCTCCGACGGAAATAGCACTCCGTCCGCTCATAAATCCCAGTCTATTTAAGCAATCTCAAACGAAAAATCTGAAATAAGCCGCATAACATGTCGTCTTGCACATAACTTTCACTATTCTTAAAAAAAAAATAACCAAGAAGTTTTTCTTTGCCACTGTTTTCTATTTGAATATGGAATCACGGTTCATTAATGCGCCAGCCCAACATTGGTTCCATTATTCAAATATGGAACGTGTTTTTTTTATAAATCTGTATGCCTAATTTTTGTTAGATGTTTACTGATAGAGTTAAGATTAATTTGATTTAATTATCTTATGTCGCAATCGTTGCCAATATTAGCACGTGATTAGCATCTGGTTAAAATAATTAATCTATATCTATACAGATAAACAAAATTGAAGTGTCTATTTGTAATTACAAAATAACAACTTTCCACTAAATGCATACGGTACAGACATAAAAATACAATTTAAAAAACTGTTTGTTCCGGGTAATCTCTGAAACGGCTGAACCGATTTTAACGGGACTTTCACTTGCAGAAAACTTATGTTATAAGGAGTAACTTAGGCAACTTTAATTAAAAAAAAAAGATTTAGGGTTCCGCGGGAATCAATTAAATCTACGCGGGTGAAATCGCAGGGAAATAATACACCTTTGCGTTTGGAGTACTGATATTCCAACGGCGTAGCTTTGTAGCAACCAACTTGGTAAATTCCTCGACATTCATAAGTGCCCTACCAGGACCTTAACTGAATAAATCATTTTCACTTTCAAACTTTTTAAAACACAGTTTAAAAATGTGTTCTAGAAATGTTTGAAAGTAAATTCTAATTTCGAAATAGTATGAGAAAATATTACCAACCGTCACCAGCCGTTTAGGGTAAATGCAAATGAATTGGAACAGGTTCACAATCTGCTCACGATCTTGGCACCATATGAACTTGCACTATAGTTATTTTTGTTCAAATTACGCAATGTAACTCCGAGTTTCACTTACCAAGGCAAGCAAGACTATCAAATAAATTTTAGTTAGTTTCGTTGCTTTTGAGAGTGCCTGAAGCTAAAATTACGTAAATTAATTGACATTATTTATTAAATTCAACTAATAAGGCAATTAAATACAAGATAAAGTTATTGTAAGTGAAGCATATATTAGCATTTAGTAACCAGCCGCAATTCGTCTCCTTATCTCAACATTAGGCGTTGCTGGACCGATGTAATTGCCTGCAATAAAGCGTTTGATACATATTAATTAAATACGTGTCACAGTTTACCTACAGCCGTCGTTATTTTTTTATGTACTGGAATACTTGTGAAGGTTTCTGAGGGATATTTTTATACTGTAGCAGCGTCACTTAAGCGGTGTTCACAGTTTTAACACACGATCGGTAGGTGCAGATAATGTGTGAGAAACGTTCATAGTTAAAATAGTATTTCATGAAGAATGGAGTTCTTTATATGACAAAAAAAGTCTAGTGAAATTATAGCCTTTTTTGGTAAATTGTGCAGAAGACCAAGAAAAGAGAAATATTCTAAATGAAGCAATATTTGGAAACATTGTTCCAAATATTTGGCAACAATAGTAAGTTAACCCAAGTTAGCTGAGAAAAATGACGTTCAATGAGCGTTCCAAATGTCCCTACTACAATTTTTTATTTTATTTGAAAATGAATGGAATATTAAATAAAGCCATCAGAGATAGCCAGGGATAAAATTAAATACATTAAACTTTCTTTACTCTACAATCATCAGACTAAGAAGGAGTTTGAGAAGAGCACTTGTTAGTGGCAATTATGAATCGATGGAATATATAACAGATCAAAACACGTGTACGGGGCTTTATAAGATCTCCCACATATAAATATAATCCGCTGTTCAGCACTTATGTAATGCGAGTATTAACGAAAACGCTCGAAAGGTATTATCGACGCCTCGTATATCATTGGACGGTTTATTAAATGCTGGTATTATTGCTAAGATTTTATACTATTACCTGATTTTGCTGCATTACAACGATTCCTTAGAAAACTGTTTCGTTTTTTAAATTGAGAACATCTATTAAAGATATATTATTTAATCATTAATCCCATTCGATGTTAAAATTTAAAAATGTGCGTTCTGATGAGCACCCTTATTATGTATTCTTTAATCTAATTATAAAATACCCGCATATATACAATGTAACTACAGGTTACTGTACCCGGCGTAAATGTGGGTAGTAGGTAATTTGTGTGAACTTAGAAATTATCTCGGGAATTAATTACTATTTACATTTTAACATTTCACAGACGACTTAATTACGAATAGCACAACAATTTACTAGAAGTAACTTCATCTAGTTACCGAAATAAAGCGTTTTTCATTATAATTATAGAAGGTGAAAAATATTCAGTTCATACTTACCTATATTAAATTAATGTGCATGTCATGTACCCACTAATCGCATTTATAACTAAAATTACTAATAACCGACGTTTATCGAGAGAAATAATCGAACACGTACATCGACTCGAATCGATGCATCGACACAAAAATCGTTGGCGGCACCTATTTAATCATGTCTGCCCGTGGCCCGGCGCACCTGCTCGCATACATATTCATTAGCCCACTATCGGCCTGCAGTCACTATCAATGACCATTCGATGTATTGCAATCGATATAGGACGATAACAATTAGCGATTTGAAAATCGAACCCTTTAATTTTTTTTTTGATGTAAGTTTATTTCATCTCGACGGCCATAAATAAGATTAATATTGTATTTATTTAAATTATATTTTTTTAATCCAGTTACTCCAGAACTTTACTTCATGTATTTAAATTCTATATCAATTTTCTGTTGTCAATCAAAGATAATTCTTTAACAATTGCAGAATGTATTTCTTCATTACGAAAGCTTTCATTATTTATACTATACGTTCGTGTAAACAGTCCATATTGACGAGTAATAAGTTATTACACTTAACCTACTTATTTTTCGATAAACAAAAATAATATCTAGCTATATGCGCGTACACTTCCCTAAATAAGTCACTTTATGGAATGAAAAAATCTAATTTGCAAAAAAGCTTTTTAGCTACTTAAAGACGTTGGTATCACGCAACGCTATCGATCTGCTCGTATTTTTCCTTGACGTAACGAGCGTTTCTAATCAAAATGAACAATGGTGCCTATCATGCAGACATCGCCAATTAGAATTGTTACACAGGCACTAAAGAAAAAAATGCAAAGAAGACGAATACAATTTAAAATGAGATCCGTCTACGTTCAGGCTCGCGTCGATCGAAGCGAAATTGATAAAGAGAAAAAAAGGAATAAACAAAAATAGAGATGCCGCTACAGCGCAAGTCTCCGTTGAAATGAAAATAAAACAGCAGAAAGCTTTTTGTGGACGAAATAAATTAAAAAGTGTGTCGCGATTTTGCGAGCGAACCGGTGACGGTTGCTGCATTCGCTCGACTAGATATCTATTGCTATGATAATACATGCCCGCTCGCTTTGCTACTCTGCTCCGGTACAGTCGCATTCATCAATATTTATACACACTACGTTCGTTAACACCGGTTGTACCAAGTTGCTTCAAGTTTAAATAAATACTGCAATTACTTATTGGTAAAATTAAATAAGTTTTTAAATAAAATATTTATAAAAAAAAATTAAGTGCAGTAAGGAATAAATTAAGTGCAATGCTTATTTATAAGCTATTAATCAATTTAACTACAAAAAATTACTTCTAGTGGGTAGTATAAAAGTATAAATATTGCAATAGTGGTAAATTCGGTTGGAGGCCCTTTGGTCTTCCTTTAAATGTGCGTTTTTAAGGTGGGAATGTGGAAAATGCGTGTAGGTTCTATAAGCATCATTGTAAACGGCTACAGCAGATTATAACTGATGTGCATAAATAATGAAATCACTTCATAAACCAAAAAAGAGTGCCAGTATAGCTACCTCGTCATCTTATCTCCATTCCTATCCTCCACGTACAAACTACTGTTAATTTTGCACGATTTTACACTGCTCTAAGGTTGCATTATTTGTTTGAGTTCTTAGTCAGCTATGAATTTCCAAATTGGAATTTATCACTTATTGTATTTATTACATAAAAGTTTATTAATTATTTTTGTAACTGGCAGTCCAAGAACTCCTTTATTGGACTAGGCTGTCAGCACTTGTCAATAGAGATGAATAAAATTGAAGTGTATATTTACAATTCCAAATTAACAGCTATTGACTAAATGCATGTGAAAGAACATACATAAAAAAAAAACAATTTTAAAAATTGTTCTCTATCTGTATAAAATAAAGCTGATCTCCAAGCGGACCACATATGGGGAATTGGGGATTCGAACGGAATAATTCTATTAAATGGATCAATATAATGGATCAATCAAGCATAATAAACTTATGCCATGTCTGTACATACGTAGTTATATTTAATTAATCGACCTCAATAATTCATTGAAGTTAATTAAACAAGGACATTAATCACTTTCCATCACACATTGATACATGCATACTAATCGAAACTAATACATATAAAATAATGTATCCGTCTGTAGCTTTTAATGGTAAATGCTTTGTATTTGGCTACTCGTTGAGATAATAATTATAATCATGGGTGCTGAATATTCTTTACCAATCACACAGAAAGGGCCGAAAAACCACTTTAGTTGTAATTTGGTGTGGTATATACTATATGAATAGCCTATGAACCCAGAAAGTTTAAGCACGGAGTAGCATTTTTATCAGGCATTATTGGTTATTTTGTAAGGATCCCTTATTATTTTACTTGTTCAACAATAAAGTAGATTTTAAATCCAAATTTACGCTTTTCTCTAAATGCATTAGAAAGTTTTTACGGTTCTAACTTAATAAATACCTATTATCGAAAATAGTTATGAATAGAATAATATGCTATATATAATGGTATATTAAACTAGAAATGTTCCGTAAAGATACATTTATATAGAAAGGACATCTTGTCAATAGCATAAAATTGTTCAGCATAATCAGCCATATGTTTATTGAATGCACCAAAATTCAGCGGTGATCCATACCAGGGGAAAGTTTTACCTAAAATTATTTGTGGGTCGTCACGCTTTTCCGGGGAGTGTGGGTGAGCCGATTAGAGGGGGCCTTTGTACTGGAGCTACGGTGTCCTATTCATAGTCGATACCGCGACATTTTACTCAAAGGTAGCTTGGCTATATTTCTTACCGCAAAATAAAAATCGATTTCGTAATATTTCATGTGTATCTTCTTATTTCAATCTTTCTGTGACTTAACATAAATAAATGAAATTACCCTCCCCTTCAAGCTTTACTATATCGTTTGCACTTTCTAAAGAAGTTTAGCACTGAAAATGGTTAAATACAGTCATAATATAATCGACTGAAGGAAAAATAATACACGTTACTCTTGGTAATTTGTGTTTCAATCGAATGATCGCCCTATCTTATTGAAGTATATGAAAAGAAATGCAATGTTCAAAAGTCAGCACTATAAATACCGACAATTTCTAATCCAACCGGCACTTAAGTTGTGGGGGCAATCGGGTGTTATACACATTTCTAGCGATCGTGTAGTTTTCTGTTCTAGAACCAAAGCTACTTTCAAACGAGACCCCATAATTCATGTTTCTTGTTATATTTATAAATATTTTACAAAAGGAAGCGTACCTTCTAGGACTACCACATACAAAAGACTACAATTTGTTCTGAATTTTCCTACTACGTGTGTAGTACAAAGTATATAAGTACACAATACAAAAATCATTACAGGCTTACAGTAACAATATAATGACATTTCTTGCTAATACCTACTTGTTAACTACATATTTTTTTTTATTTTGAATAATTACATAATTATATACACAAGGAGTATTTAAAACGAATATGCTTGCATTGGTCAAGGATACATATTCTCTGCGTTTGCGGTTGAAACTCTGAGCCTTCGGGTCTGGATGGTCATCAACTTTTCAAAGAGCTTGCACGTCGTCTGGTAGAAGCCTCTCGTGACAAGTGTGCTGGGGCTTATCTCGCTCAGAGAGTCAGTATTGGTATTCAACGTGGCAATGCTGCCAGCCATCCCGAGAGACACCGATTTGGGCTAAGTTTTCTACTTGTAATTAGGTACAATTATGTCAATTATACATTTTACGGTAAGTAAAAACACTTAAAATAGTAGCTTCCATTTAAAGAAAATAATAGTGAGACATAAGTTGTGATGTGAGTGCAAAAGTTTGGTACATAGTGTTAGCGGGGCGCCGGGGGCGGGCGTCGGGCCGGCGCGCGGCAGTGCGTCGCGGCCGGCCGACGCGCCGCCCGCCCAGCCCGCAGTCGCTGCGATGCCGCCCCGCGATCCACGCGACACACGCGACCCCCACGCGACACCCACTGACGCGACCTGAACTCGCGCGCGACCAAACTGAATAAGTTCGACAAATCCTCCTCTTACCTGGACCACTACATAGACAGTGACAGTGAATAACATTTTTCTTTTATTAGTACAAAATTGTATATCTTCTCTAGTAAAATTATAAGTAGTATTTTTTATTATTAAAGTACAAAATAATGTAACATACGTAGTGGCACAGTAGCATCTATAGTTAACATACGAGATACAGGGTCAGTTTTGTATGAATTCAATGTGATTGTAGGATTAAGTCGCTGAGACAACGCTGCTGTTCATACCGCTTATAGAATACCAACCGTGAGTAATAGGTAAGTTTTTCACTGATGATTTTTAATCAATCACATTCCAACTGACAATTTGATCGGAGATACTTAATCAAGCGGTAGACATATCAATCCAAATAATATGGATTATTATGGCATAATGAACAAATTATTCACTGACCAGTATAAACACACGTACATGAATTACTCGAGTGAATATCTTTGGATACTGGACGTCAAAACAAAACCAAAACAAACCGTATATCATTGGGCGCGCGCTAAGTGATGGTAGGGCAACGGTGGTTACATTCAAGCTTTGTTAATGCAAAAAGCATACGTACTCCGGCGTGGAAGACGACACTACTATGATTTAAGCGTGCGAGCAAACTCCTAAATCACGCTAGGTGGCAGGGGCGAGTGGTGCCCGACAGCACTCCGTTGCTCGCAATCCGCAAATTGTTTGTCTCGAGCCTAACAATTTAAATTTAGAGCGAACAAATGCCGATCGTAAATCGAACGCTCCACAAATTGTTTTGGATATAGCAACGAAACAGCGCATGCCAAATACAGTGCGGAAGCTCATTAATCGACTCGCTTTTGTTTCACCGGCTATAACGATGTTGTTTTGTTTACTATCGAATAATCATACATGTGTTTTGTTTATATTTTTTGTTATGCAAAATGCCCTTAATGAAATTGATAACTATCAACATCTGTATTTTGCATACCTTCTTATACGCGACCTTAATATATTATTATTATCCTGGAGGGTACCGCGCCTTGACCATGGTAACATACTAAATTATTCACTTAAGAATCTACACGTCCATACCATGTCTTCAAAGTGAAATACGCAAACTAATAAGTTTTGCCAACAATTTCCAATTTATAATACATACATATTTCTGTTTAGCGACGGACAATTTGTACCGCACAATATAGCTGCAGAAGCTTAATTTCTATACATACATTAACGTAGTAAGGTAGTAATTAATCAGAATTACAGTTAGTATAATAAAAACATCACATCTCACGTCATGGTGATACGAAACTAGGAAAATGTATACAATTTTAAATTCCCACATATACATCACCTTATTTGCAACTTAATGGTTTATTAGTGTTATTTAAACTCATGGGAATGAAACATGAATGAATAATATTTATTGAACTCCATATTTATATAAAACAAACGAAAAATCCAGTTCACAAACACATGTGTGACAAACTGCTCATTGTTTTTACGACTGCGAATATTTTGTTCTAACATCTTGTGGTCTCAAAAAACTGCTCATAGATCGCATTGACCTTTTTACAAATGACATTTATCTTCAAGTCATAAAGTCTAACAAGGTTTAAGACAAGCTTTTATGCGAACTAAAGAATAGAAAACCACTAAATCATATTCGATACATTGTGAGAAAGAAACTAGAATTTTTTTTATCATATTCCACGCGTGGGTCTAACGGCACAAGGCATTATTACGAAAGGTTTCAAATATGTTAACAATGTCGGGTCCAAGAATGGTCTTGCGCAAGAGACCTTATTTTGTTTTTGTTCACGATTTTTCGTGAATAACGCAAATTGTATGGTGTGTTGGCATTTAGATACATTGTTGCGGGGTGGTCGGTGAAAGCGAGCATTATTCCATTATTGTTATCGACTTGACCGTTCAAAATTGGTTCGGCATTTATGAAGTTACTACGAATTTGAATAAATCTAAATGTAGTAATTACTTTTGATTGGGTTACTTTATTTCGCGGATCCCTAATTTAAAAATCAAAGTAGACTATGTTACTCCTTGTATCATCAGCCATCTGCCAGTGAAAGTAACGTTATAATTTGTTTAGCCGTTTCAGAGATCAGAATGAAAAATAGACAAAAAGAGAGACCGAGATTTTGTTTTAATTTTTTTTTATTTAATTAATTTTTATACTATCATAGGTTTTTCTTTAATTTAATTTATTGTATGTTATATAGATATATATTTTATTAATCGGTTAGTATTTTATATGCAAAGCTAATAGTGTAGTTAAAATGCGTCAATAAACTAATGATCCTAATTTGTCTATTCATTTAATTGCTGGAGAACTGGTAGCTATTTGTATTAGTAGACTGCGCAATGTTTACAAGTGGAATAACTCTCACCAATCTAGAACAAGTCTATCTGTCTATTTCCGAAGCAAAACAGAGTCGCATGCAAATCACGCTTCGGTTCTCACAGTGCCACAAACATATGTATTTAGGCACGTATAAAGCTTATCAAAAACAACATGTTAAGCAACGCACCGGTCTCTTGGCCTGAGAACGTCCGAGCCGTGACCTCGTTCTAAACGTTTCATTTTTATTTTCTACTCCAATTTCCTTTCCGACCGTGTCTAAACTTTATAAATATCTTAACAACTTCCATATTTCGAAACACTTTCGAAATGGTCGCGTTATTCGCACGCTTTTACGAAATCCATCAGAATACAGCGTTATACTAAATTGAAGTACGCTTAAAGTTGCGTTTGTGGTTGCGTCATTGCCAATAATGTTACATACGAAATCATGTAAAGCGTTTTAGGAAAATATGAGGTAATTCAAATGAGTTTTTCAACATGAGCGAACATAATCATAACCGCTATACAGATTCTAGTGGCGTTTCTGTCTCGATGGTGACATAAATCATTCTCGAAACGAGTAATTAAAATACTGGTGCGGAATACGCCACAATCAGGCATTTTCGAATTTACGCGCTTGCCTCTGAACGGTGTTAAAACATGAAAGTGATATTATACGTTCAACTCCAGCAGAATAATTTGGAAATGGCGCTTGGAAAATTGTTAATGATAAAATATAAATATGCTCACGCCATCCCAGAAGGGTCTCCGAAGTAATAACAACACTCACCTTTCACTGGGGACTATAAGTACTAACGTGACAGATGGTGAGTCCACCGCCATCTTAGGTCTTTGAATTACTTTTATATATAACTAGCTGTGCCCGGCAAACGTAGTATTGCCATTTTTTTTTGGGGTGTACTACCCCTAACATTTAAGGGGATGAAAAATAGATGTTGGCCGATTTTTCAGACCTACCCGATCTGCACACAAAATTTCATACAAATCGGTCCAGCCGTTTCGGAGGAGTATGGCAACGAAAACAGTGACACGAGAATTTTATATATTAGACTAGCTGTGCCCGGCATACGTTGTATTGTAATTTTTTTTGGGGTGGACTACCCCTAACATTTAGGGGGATGAAAAATAGATGTTGGCCGATTCTCAGACTTACCCGATCTGCACACAAAATTTCATAAAAATCGGTCCAGCCGTTTCGGAGGAGTATGGCAACGAAAACTGTGACACGAGAATTTTATATATTAGATATGTCTTTGAATTGTTAACGATACACTGAAAATTATAGTATTCAGCTTATCTCCCGATAAGACGCTTATGAGCGACGTGAATACCAGTGGTTTAACTGGCCTTCTGAAAAGAACTGGGAAGAAACTGACCCAGGCATCTAATAGGAAAATGTTAATATTAATGTCAGGCTGTCCGTTAAGGACTCTCCCATAATGTAAAAGCGGGGTTCAGCCTGGTATCGTCAGGCACCTGACAGGCCAGTCACTGGTGCGTCACGGTGAAGCATGTGAAGACATAATACGTGCATCTCCCCTCTTGGCGACCAGGAGGAACACTGTGGAATTGAGTCGGTGCGAGTCCGACATAACCCTTCAGCTGCCCCCGCGGCGGTTGGTGTATACATAACGGATTCTCAACGTAAAAAAAAGCAGAGGACATGTATCAAAAACAAACACGCATGAATTATTGAATAAGATGAAATAATTATTAACATTGACCATAAAAACTCCCGGTATCCAATTACTCACCGTAACGTGTCCCGTGAATCAATAAACAACATTAAACAACAGTTATCTTCAAATGTGGCCATAAAACGAGTGATTACACGACGATAATCTCAATATGCCAATTAAGGTTAGTGTTACGAGTGCATAAACGGTTGTCGGTCGGAGCGAGTCGTAAAGTAGGATTTAATGGCCCAGCTGACTGCCGAGGGAATCCCTGAGACTGTATGGAACTTTGTCCTGCGTACACCAAGTGCTTGTGATTAAATGATAATATATTTATGAATTGTTGTAAATATAATTTTATTACGTACTCATAATATTGATTAAATGAGCAAGATTTTTCTTTTTTATTGATAATTATTGTAGTCCTTATCTGTGTGAAAAACGAAAATAGCAATCGTTTTGTTTTGTGTATTTTAGACATCAACGCGCATAATTTTTATGAGATAATTTTAATGCGACCTGTGTTTTGTAAAAAACTAATTAATATTTTATCTAAAACATGTTTTTATCTATCAGTGTTATGAAGTTATTTTTAATGTGAACGATTGTGTAGGTTGAGGGATGAGGGGAAAAATCTGTAATGAGAAAATATTATTTAAACATAATACACTTTTATATGAACAAAACGTTTCTTTTGCAAATTGACACCTTAGACATTACGGTTCACAGTTATAAAGTCATAAACTATAGGTACATACATACAGAATAGTAATAATGTAATTTGTATGTAGACAACTTGGTGTTCCATCGCGTGACTGAAGACAGAAATTCTTATTATGCCACGCCAACTATGCTGCGTATGTTTGGATTATAATATATCAACATATTGTACCTTTACTAACTGCATTATATTTATAAGGCATTTTAAAGAGATATGATTAAGTAATTAACATTTTGAATTTGTCAGTTGTAGGCAATTCATTTGTAAATAACGACTTTTATGGAGATATTTGTATCAGGCTATTGAAACAATTGCGGTTGTTATATGAAAGCGCATTCTTTCAGCCATCCCTTAAGGGTCACTGCTCAATGTATGTTGATGAAACTTTACAAAAATATAGCTTACACATCAGAATAACATATAGGTTATAATTTATAAAAATATTGTGTGAATTTTCCAAAATATGAAGATAAGTTAAATCCTGCGCAGACGGAGTCGTGGCACTAGGGGCCCGACCGTGACCTCTTATTGCAATGATAGTTCAGCTGTGACAGTGTGACAGTGACAGATGTATACACGTCAAATACCTCTGTCTCATAATAAGAGTAAAACTATCATGGCAATAAGAGGCCATGGTAAGGCCCCAGGACATGTTATGCAAAGGGATAAGGATAATGTTGCCAGAAAAGATTTGCTTATGAATGTGGATGGTTACAAGGGGGAAGGAAGACCTAAGAAACGATGGACGGATTGTGTGAAAGAGGCTAATAGAGAGAAATGGAAGAGAAGAACACATTGCGCCGACCACAAATAACATGGGATAAGGGCAGGAGGATGATGATGGTAAGGCCCCAGCTAGTAATCCAATAATAGTGTTTTTATATATACTTTATTAAAAGTATAAATGCGAAATTAAATTCGAATTGCCTTAATTCAGGAACTCGATATCGACTACATCCGCACCAATACTGTTTGCTATGCAGGGCGCCGCCACAGCCCTGATTTTTGCCCGATGTCGACACACCCGAAATGTATTAGTGGATTTAACGCCTACGAAATCCCCTTGAAAGGTATGTGACGGGAATTCACTATTTGCGCCGTGACGGGGATAACCGATCGATAGAATTTGGTCCAAAAATTGTAAGTGAAAGCCAGGCTTATAATTACTATAGTCTACAACCTTATACATTTATTTAACGCTTGTTTTATTCAATATGTTATATATCTATATTCTATGATATAATATGGATTAATTTTCTATTATACAATTCTATCCTATCAGTATTTCTTTCTCAATTTTCTCATTATTTATTCTACAATTGACTTCGCATCTCCGATGGTTAGTTATTTTTCTCATTGTTCATCAATATATAATGCAATTTGTTTGTCCACTTGTGTCCTTATTCCTTGGGGTGGTATAAAATAAAATTTTCTTTATTATTCTTGTGTCCAAGCTCAGGTGGGGAGAGTATGCACGCACATACAATATAATCTATTACACTGATTTGAATCTATAAATTGGCCAGTGCGTGACAGATGAGCATTACTGTTTAATGTAGAGGAATATTTATTAGGTCAATCAAAACTTTCCTTCACTCTGACACTACCTCAACACTATGGGTATCGGGTGCTTTAAGTATGCAAAACAGGGAACAACAAAACCTCAGAATTTGGGTTCCGTACCCAAAGGGTAAAACAGGACCCTATTACTAAGACTCCGCTATCCTTCTGTGTGTCTCATGTCTCATGAACCTTGGTAGCTACACAGTTGAAATGTTCATAGATGGTGTATTTATATTGCCACAAAAATTTAATATTTTAGGGAGACACAAAAAACGTGATTTTTCACCCGCGTAAGCATACCCTAAGTTTTTTTAATTAAAAGTAGCCTAAGCCATCATCCCCTATTTTATCCCCTTGGGGGTAGAATTAATCAAAATCTTTTCTTAGCGGATAACGTTATAAAATCTACTTGAATGCCAAATTTCAGGCCGATCCGTCCAGTGGTTTGAGCAGTGCGTGGATAGGTCAGTCAGTCAGTCAGTCAATCACCTTTGAGTTATATATATTTAGATGTACCTAATCTTGCACTTGGCTCGTTTTTAATTATCTAATTGGTACCATAAAGCTGGCACATGTTCGAATACGTTCGTACGTTTCATCGTTCGGTCGCATCTCATTTCCCGAGCGCGCCACTTGCGATGGAGTCATCCGATAGGCACTGGGGGTTAACTCGATATCATATGAAGTACACTTGGCTTACAGCTTTCATTATATCCTTCATTAAAAGAACGTTAGTGTAACTCATACTCAATATATAGGTATCATCATCTCCCGGGCCTTATCCCATACACTTTTGGGGTCGGCACTTGATTTTTATGCGAAGCGACTGCCATCTGACCTTCGCAACCCCTAAGACAGATTTTCCTCGTAAAAAAGGAAAATCTGTGATCTTTGTTAAACCAGTTATAGCCTCCTCCTATTAACCTCCGACTGACCTGTAACGATTGCCAAAGATGATAAAATGGCAACCGGGACCGACGGCTTAACGTGCTCTCCAAAATGGCTTAACGTGCTCTGAGGCACGCAGGGAACTCGGGCGGTCACCCATCCAATTACTGGCTAAGGGTAGCGCTGCTTAACTTCGCTGATTAAATGATATGTGGAATAGCAACTGTGCCACGAGCTCTTGAATATATAGGTATACTGTCTGAAAATATATCTAGCTTATATGTTAAGCGAAAAGATTATCTAATTTTGGAGATGTTTTTTAATTTTTTTGTCATTTTCATTTTGCCATAGATTTGAGCTGGATCTACCTTATGGGATATGAAAAATGGATGTTTTCCCATTCACAAACCTACCCGATATGCGCATCAAATTTCACACAAATCGCTCCAAACACCGCGACACGAGTTCGCGATTCGATATATTAAGTTTGCTACAAAGGACTTCAATTAAATAAGACTATTAACATTTGAAACCGTTCTTTAAATTGCGTACATAAATTAGATCGATGTGTTTATGGCAACGATGCGATGAGGTATTTAAGTTTGTAATAAACTATAGCATTCGCCGTTAATTATCTTCTACAGCCTGCAAATAACCCCACTTACACACACGTTAGTACTGCAGTATAAAGTACTAAAGAGTGGTAGTTCCATTACTAATGTCAAATTCAATGCTAATAGACATTTAAAAATTGCGTTTTTAAATAAAAAAATAGCTTGTTTAAATTGTTGCGAACATCCGTGTTCGAATTACAAAGCTTGTTCGATCCCACGGTGCGATAGTGCACTTATCGCCCTACCCGCTACTTCTTTACGTTCAACTTTACTGTAGGTTGCTTGGTACGAAGGTAAGCTGCAGTTTTAAAAGTATAATTATTCGACCCAATTTTTTTTTTAATTTATAATTATAATTTTTTAATCAAAAATCTTTCGAGTTTAAGGAACAATATCTACAAAGTCAAAATCTGGTTGCAGTAACAGGTCGAAGTTATCAATTCATTTTCATTTAACGATTATACTGGCACGCGTCGTCATACACCAAATATGCCTTACAAAATTTGGAAAAGAGCTGGTACTCTTACACTGCTGAATATTAACCAAACATAACTAAGGAAACTGGCTTTCAAATGAAAAACCGTATTGAAATTGGTCTATCCGTTTCAGAGTTACGATGCCATGCCACGGACAGACACACAGACGATGGCGTAAAACTTATAAAACCCCTCTTTTTGTCAGCCTGGTGCAGTTATAGACCACAAATTAATGACTGAATTCTGGTATTACGACGTTCTTCGCATTAACGTCTCTGAACAAAAACCATCGTTAAGTAAATATTTTCTCTTCAAAATAATGAGATAATAAAGTGTACTACATCGCTATAAATGAGCGTATTTACTCACATTGAATTACACAACACACCATTCCATAAACCTTTAAAGCAAGAACAAACGACTCTATTAATAATTTGTAGAAGCCACCGTGTTCCAACGTCAGTATGTAGTTTATTCTGCCATTACATTAGTCACTGCTCACTGCGTCTCCGACCTAACCGTCCAATTTGAAAATACCATCAAACCAAATTGTATTCTATCTCGCTGCATATGTTAAATCTGGTGACATTAACTGAAGTATCGCGTTGAAACAACCTTTTCTGCCGTTGATATTGACGAAAGTATGAAGACGAATGACCAAATATGGTTTCATTTTGCATCAGATCCAAATTTGTGATCCAATTTCACCAAATAGGAGATAGAGGAGAGGAGCTTGTAGCATAGTTGCTATTTCGCATATCATTCGATCAGCGAAGTTAAGCAACCCTTTTTTTTTTGTTCACGAGCGGGAAACCTTCAAAAGGTCCCCGACCGTCCTGGGAGAGGCAGGTCGGGGTATGTGGGATTCTTACCGCACTAAAACCCCCCCGGTGGCCATCCTCAGTGCTCAGGGGGGACTCCGGGTACTCTGATGGAACGCACCGGTGTCCCCCCACACTTTGCCGGGGTACATCCCCGGGGCAGCTCTAAGGCCGCCCCTGAAGACCTCGCTGTGCAAGGCAGCGCGAGCCACGTAGCGCTGCCACCTTCCCGGGCCCGCTGCTCGGTGGTCAAAGCTTCCACCCCGACCACCGCCAGCAGGCCCCCCGGCCCCCTTTTAGTCGCCTCTTAAGACAGGCAGGGGATACCATAGCCATATTCTTAGATAGATAGAACCCTAACGGAGAGCACGTTAAGCCTTCGGTCCCGGTTGCCAATTTACCATCTTTGGCAATCGTTACAGGTCAGTCGAAGGCCTAAAATAGTCTGACAACTGGCATAAACCAGATCACAGATTTTCCTCGTAAAAGGGGTTGTGAAGGTCAGATGGCATCGCTTCGTATAAAAATCAGGTGACCAACAATGCACGGGATAAGGCCAGGGAATAAACTTCACTAAATAAAAAAGACCTAGTAAATACCTATAGTATTCACACATGTCTAATTACTTAACCTAATTACAGTTTACGTGTTTGATACTGAATTGTAATTATTAAATCCTACAAAAGGAGGTAGGTAAGTTTGATGAAGGTACATTTTGTTACCTGGGCATTGTCCTTTGCGTGTGTTGCCTTAAGTATTAGCTCCAGTTAAAAGCACTCTATATATTTGTCTATCTCCTTAGATCTATCTAATAACTATATTAATTTGACAGAAGCCAGTAGCGGGCGGTTATTTTCTTAGTTCCCTAATGCGATGTTATCGCAGGAACGGAAGAAGGGTCCGAATGTCGGCGCGCTTTGCCACTTAAAGTGCTACTATTTATATCTTTCAGTGGAGGTACCCCTTAAAATGACAGATTGGATGGACAGAGTCGAGCATCTGTCTGCGTGAGACTTTGAAACTTTACAAATTCCCTTTCTGTTATCATATCTCTTATACTTTCGAACCGAAAATCATTGGCAGGTTAAATTAGACATTAACATGATTTCTTAATTATATGGCCGTCTAACCTTTTATGTATTTACTAGCTACTGCCCGCAACTTTGCCCGTGGTTGGTCATAGCGTGATAATATATAGTCGTCCTCGATAAATCGGTTTAAATATTTTTTCAAATCGCACCAGTATTTCTTGAGATTAGCGCGTTCAATCAAACACATAGACAAACTCTTCAAATTTATATATAAATGTAAAAAAGTTTTATGCTTAATTTTAAGTAATTTCGAATTCCGAATAACGATGCCATGCTTGAGTGGCACCTAATTTAACTTTTTTTAAATAGCTCATTTTAAAATGACGCTTAAGCCCTTTTTATCTCATGTTCTGAGAATGAGAATGCCTCTTAGAAAATATGAGTATGAGAACATCTTAGACTAAGATCAATGACATATTGTGATAGTTGAACCCAAAAGTGCATGAGACAGAAGACCCTTTCATTAAAACCAGATGGCTTTATAAGTATTTACTATTCGGTACTAATATAAAATGAATTCATTTTGACATATTCGATAGCTTATCACTCGCATTAGTTAATTTAAACATTTAGAGGCGCACATGCTTAAAACGTTTAATGAAATTAAAATTAAATATATATATTCTTTTAATTCAGAATATACTTTTTCTTACTGAACTTCGTTTTTTTTTGTTACAGGTACGTCTAAGCTTATGAATCAAATTACTGTCAATAGCAAGATTGGAAAAATAATAATCTGTGTTAAGGTCAGTCATAAGGCTTCTGTATATTATTCACAAAAAGGACAGGAAATCGTAAAATTACTCAATAATGAAAACTCACCGTGAGATATTCTCTTTAAACGCCAAGGCTGCTTAGTCCTTTGCGCAATAATGCTCTTCACACAAAATCTTTTTATATACAAGCTGCAACGAGAAAAAGCGTTGAACTTTTACACAAAAGCTCTCAGGTAAGTATAACGATAGGTAGCGCCGTTTATAGAATAGGATAGTCTTATCCGGCGCGTGAAATAGACATACGGTGTTCAATGGGGGCGACAGAGACGTGTGTATGCAAGTCTGTTGCGCCCCTGCAAGCTTAGAGTTCAGCTGTCTGCCTTACCCGAGAGCGGTGATGTTTGAAACACGGGACAGGCGGAGCTTGCCTACAAATCACTCAATGTCACATTTTGACATTTGAGATATTAGGTCTTTTTTCTATAACGCCGCAACCTCTTATTTTCTGCGCAGCTTTAGGTATAACTAACTCTATGGCAGTATAGTCGTGAAATAAAATCGAATATAGAAACTCGATAAAAAACATGTTCCAAATTTAAAATAAAGAATTCGTCGTAAAAATACAGGAAACATGATGAAACATTATAACGGGCCATTAACAATTCACACGCCTCGTCACAACAATAATAAAGTTTACGATGTCGTTGTCGCTCCTAATTTTTAAATTTCGAATAAGTACGACAAAGAAGGTTCGGCCTCTAATGGAATTACAATCTATTTCCATTAAAAGCGGACCTTCCGATTTCAAAATGACGTATGATGTCCACTCAGTTTAATGGATTGTTAGAGGTCTTTGTTAAATGGGTGGTCATGGTTCAAGGAAGCGCCCTCAAATTGTCCAAATGAGCTCATAAAAGAGTGACGTCTCAGTAAGGGCCGATGCACTAACCATATTTTACAGCCTTCATAAATTTTGAAGAACAATTACGCAATAGTTAACGTCTGTAAGTATACGTACAATATTTATTTACTCTACGATTAATTAGAATTGTTAAACGAGGATATCGCACAAGAACAGAAAATATACTTAATTAAGACATAAACTACATCGGATTCATAACTAGGAAATAGGTTTCATTAAGCACAAGTGCTTTTGATCTGAATCTTCCGGCACTTAAAATCTTCATAGTGTAAAGTTTTGCACAAATTCAGACAATGGGAGCATATGACGTGTATTATTTTGTTCAGAAATTACGCAAAATGTCCAAACAGGGCGCTGCATTGTTAGAAGAAACAATAACCCTCGGCTTTGTTTGCATAATTAATTTCCTCGGCCAAAACTCGGAATGTTCGGTCGCATCGCATCATCCCGCACTTACCGTTACACTCGTAAACGCAGCGGGCTCCAGGCCAACCACATAAGCATTCACACACTCTTATTTCCAAGGCCTTAAAACCCATTTTAGAACGCCCCGAAAGCAGCAAAAAGTTTTATGAATTCTTTGTTCACGAACTTCCAAATTCAAAAAACGCTTTTTTGCCTCAGAGACAAAACAATGCTCTTGTAATGAATAACATTAGAAGTAATTATGAGTCCGCTTTTATGTGGCTCGTGTTTTGTTAGAAAATAATTAATTCATTATTTTGATGTATTTACGATGGAGCTCAAACTTTATTGCTGTGAGAACTGCCAAAAAATTTAAGTTTAGAAAAAAAATATTTTGTATATTTTATGATAAATTTTAACTCAACTTATAAATAATCAAACATTGTATTAACAATTTAAATTTAAGATCAGAACACCAATTAATTAAATAAACAACAATATAAATCCCATAATTTGAATGTTAAAGAATCACATAAATCTACCACCGTCTTATAAATAGTAGCTACTTAATGTAACATAGTACCAGCTTTATTACCGATATAACCGGATTGTTGTAACTTTACAACCGGTCGTAAAACCTTAACTAGCCCACCGATTTTATTTAATTATTATGTTTTATTGAGATTCACCATTCCCTCTAAGCTCTAATGAGACAGTTTCCATTATAAATAACCGTAACTCTTTCATAATTGATAGCAATCAAATTCGAAATAACTTCATTCATAAGCGTTTATGAATCAGGTGACAAAATAAATCGGTTAACAAGTAAAATGCACTTCAGCAATTTATTGAAAAATCAGATTTTCCAATTTATTTGCGTAAATACCGAAATGTAGGTAATTGTAATTTACAAGCCTGAGAATAATAATAACCTTATCATTCGATACATCATCATTTATTTAAGAATAATTACTTAAATATGAAAACATGACTCCTCTTCCCCAAACAGGTCAAATTCGGAACACTCGTACCACAAGGAAGTGTATGAAAAATGTATGAAAGTTGACGAAGCGAAAGAAATATGCATGATCGTAGTACATGGCACACTAGTCTCTGCCTACCTCGAGTTCATCACAAATCAGAATGAGAACATATTATTTTGAATGCATAAAATTAGTTCAATGACATCTTAAATAGTTTAGAAGGCCTGCAGTCTGATTCAAGTAATGAAAACTGTAACTATAACGTAGCGATTTAGTCGTTAAAAGTGTTAAGTTGAAAGTTCGGTTCACGTGAATATCACATAGGGAGAGGATTTCAACCTAATTAATATAATCGTTCAACGATATTTCGATCGGACACCAATTGAGTATTAGGCCATTACAGAAATATATTATACTTTTCCCAGCAATTTAATCGTAAAGAGACCTTGATTAATTAAAGCATAATTTCCCCACCTACTTAATAATATTCATGTCTCGTCAAAAGGACGAGGAGCTCGTGGCACCGTTGCTATTGCGCATATCATTCGATCAGCGAAGATAAACAACCCTAAGCCTAGCTAGTAATTGGATGAGTGACCGCCCGAGTTCCCTCCGTGCCTCGGAGAGCACGTTAAGCCGTCGGTCCCGGTTGCCAATTTATCATCTTTGGCAATCGTTACAGGTCGGTCCGAGGCCTAAAATAATCTGACAACTGGTTTAACCCAGATCACAGATTTTCCTCGTTAAAGGGGTTGCGAAGGTCAGATGGCAGTCGCTTCGTATAAAAATCAGGTGATCAGCCACATCGGGTTGAATCAAGTGCCGACCCCAACAATGTGTGGGATAAGGCCAGGGCAATGATGATTCATGTCTCATCAAAATTCTTCGAGTGATGAAACCATGTAATTGAAAAATAATCGATCAATTTTATTCCAAAGACAGTTAAGTAAAACTTAACACCATCCCATCGTATAAAGTAAGGTGTGAACACCTCACAAGGGTATCTAATATAGTCGCCCCCCGGTGAGCTGAGACTGTGATGGATAGCTAGTATATTGCCAATGGCTAGATGGATTACACATAGGTGCTGGTCACGCGAGTATTATCTGGATTACCACGTACAGGGATACTATTTGATTACGTTTGGAAGTCAACATTGGAACTACCCTCAGATTGTAATTCTTTGTAGCGAGACGTGATAGGACTAGTTTTATATATGGATTCTAAAGCCTCGTTTTGTTTCTAGTTTCGTATCGTGTTTACTCTCATTTTAATATTTACACTCTCAATCTCTTTTTCAAAGATGTACCTACAATTTTTTTTAGATTAATTATTGACCTCCATGCGCGGTTCTTCTCAGTAAAAGCAACCTTCCGAATCCTGTGTGATCGTGACGTTCTCACAATTTGAAAGTAATTTGTTAAAAGTCGAATCAAACGAAGATATTTTTAGGTTTGGGTTTTATGAAATACAAATCAGAAAACCAATGGACTTTGACATTAGTCTCAACAATCATTATACCTCAATTAATTTTAGTGTAATGGCTATAATTGGTATGTGTTTACAATATCAAGTCACTACTGGTGTGTTTTCAGTATAGGAAAGTCTTGATTGCTTGCTTGATCGTTGATGTAACCTTACTGCTATGTGAATAGTCTTCTTATCTTCGACCAGTTTGCGTTATAGAACAGGGATTTGAGAATTTATAAAAAAATAAGAAATATTTTCTTGTTAGAACTCCGAATTTCGAATTTGGCAAAAGCCAACGCCGTCGTTGAACAAGTGTCAGAAAGCTTTTAGAAAGGTTTTCGATGAAGTAGTGCCAACTAACTGATTGCTCAAGCGTTGCTCAAGTAATATATTAATTGGTTTAACAGCTGAAGTGGTTATCTGCTTTGTTATAATTGTTTATATTAATAGCATTATATATCTGTTGAATAAAATTTAACGATCGCTAAATAAGTAACATAATAAAGATTTTGCACCTATCCGTTTATTCCCTTACGACTAAGAATTATGTTAGAAGTATGGGAAATTATGTACATATAATCCGTGTTTTGAACTAAAGCTAAAATGAACTTACGTAGAAATTATCAGGAACAGGATGTTCTCGAGAGTTTAATTTAAATGGTAACGCCTAGTAAACGAGTCGATAGTCTGACAGCGCCGGGTGGCGGCGACTGTACCATTTTAAGAAAACAAAAGAGATTACTCATCCCGATGCTCGAACTCTATCTGAGAATTCCTTGAAGCGTACAACGCGCCCTGGGATTGGTATCGTCAGCAACAAAGTCCTAAATATACAGTCGCAGATTATCTATTTAATAAATAAATTAAATATTAAAAAAATATGTGAGTGTTTTTTAATCGAAATAATTTATTGCTTAAATTTTAGGCACATTAAATAAACGTATTTAAAAATGAAAGTAAAGAAATGTTGTGACTCAAAAGAAATGAATAAATACGGTACGATTAACGACTAAAATGTAACCCGTCAACGAACAACCGCGTAAAATAAAAGATGTACACATAAAGGTCTGTCCGTACCCACCCCTAGAACGAGACGAGAGAGTGTAAGACGGAGTACAGAGAAAGTTTGAGTGACGTACCCCCTCTACCGACCCCCTCTCCCAGCGAGGATTTATGGCGCCATATTGGATTGGGACAAGATGACACGAGGCCCGGATAATTTGGGGAACGGTATCACGTGACGGGACCCGAACTGTGAAACGGCACTTTAATTATGATATTCGGGAGTTTATTCATCTTAAGTTCGCATTCAAGGATCGTAGTATTGTTTTGTATTATGTCAGCGAGTGTTGATTGTACTTGTTAGTTGGTTATGTACCCCACTTACTCAGTTATTGAACTATAAAAGGGCCTGTAATTTGTTAGTAATTTATTACAAATACCAAGGGCCACGTATAGTGACGAGTGCAGAGTGATGTTCGTCACCAATTAGAATAATCATGAAAGTCTAATTTGCTTTTTTTTATTAAAGACTTCCGTCGATTAATGCAGAATAAATACTTTAAAATGTCAATAAAATGCCATATAAAACCATATTCATAAAGTTTTTCCTAGTAAGCCCATGAGGGAAAGGTGCGACATAAACAAAGCTAATTCATCGGTGTGGCAATAAATAACTGATGCGGTTGCACGCACTCGCGCGCAGCGTCTGATGTCTTGACACGCATGCGCCGTTTGGCGTGCCAAACCACATGCATCTACGTAACACAGGAACATACAAATAGGACGAATAGAATGAGAAAATAATTAATATTATATTCATTATACACGCTTTCATTTACAGCACGCATTAACTAACCGAAAAGTGAAAAACGTAACATTGATTTGTTATATTGCATATGGAAGATCCCGATATCAGTCAGAGCTGTTCAACTGGGGATTTCCATTTTGTGGATCATAACCAAATTTTGCCTTAGATTTACTTGTGTTCTGTGGTGAGTATGGGCATTGGCGACCTTGCGAATGTCCCATTTAGGGGAGGAGTAGGAATGGAGTCGCTATACTAACAATTTCTTTCATTATGGTGACACTGATATCATCTATATATAAGAATCTTAATCTCGGAAAGGGCTCCAACGAATTTCATTTCACAGTAAAAAATTGATCCAGCTAGGTTTCATCTTCAGAAAACATTGTTTTAACCATGTTTTTTTACAACCAATTAAATTTGCTTACCTATATAAATTGCTACAATATCATTACAATATGAAGGTCAATTTCCCCGACATCTGTCAAAGTATGATAGCTCCGACGAGAGGCTACCAGCTTATCGAGTGATAACGAAATTTAACTATGGTCCGTCCGGCTTTCATTTTTTTATGAGAAAACGTCAAGTTTTTTCTTCTGTGGGAAATATCTTAGTTTTTTGTGATGAAATGAAATCGAGCACAGCTACTATAAGTAATACTTGATGTTGCCAGCTTTCGTAAGCCGCACATCTACTCACCATCAGGCGATCTGAACGCTTGTTTGTCAGATTTGTATTGTAAAAACATTATAATGATGCTTGTCTCGTGTTTATAGTGACTTGGTAAGCAGTGCTGACGTGACAATCCTTACGTAGCGAAACAAGGGCCTCACAGTGCTAGTTACTAAACGACTCGAGGGTGCGAATACTGCAAAAACAGAAATCTCGTTAAGATGACAATTTATGGGTTGTTTTTGCTAAATGAGAATAGTCGCGGGCCCTGAACTGAGCAGACCTTTTTTGATTTTCTTAATGGAATCTCTCCGCTTGGGATTTATGTCGAGCAATGCGCTAAGCTCTTCCGTTCATACAATAACCACATTGTAGTTCTATCTACGTATTTAATATTTATCGTCCTTTAGTTGACACTTGGCACATAAAGGAATTCATCATTGGACAACACAATATAGACTGTACCAGATTTTACCCACCACATTGGTCGCTATGTAATTGTTTTCTGTCTTTATATCTTCATACGATTCAAAGTTATCCAAATCAAACGATTTAGTCGTGAAAAGGTTACAGACAGACAGAGACTTTCTCTTTTATAATATTTATATGGAATACTAGCTGGTGGCCGCCACTCCGTCTGCGCAGGATTTGACTCATCTTTATATTTTGGACACTATACACAATATCGTTATAAATTATATAGCATACCTATAACTCAGAAGGTTTTGCGCGAAACAGCAACAAACATACATCTATACATGCATTATTAATATTGATATTAGAAGGAAGAAGGATGGATGAAAATATGTTGCATCACCATAACGACCATGTGATAGCCACAGATAACGAAATGTTCTAACACGTATAAATATAATTAACAATGTTTCTCGTTTCTTTGTGGACAATAAAAGCGGTACAACATTGATATAAACTTTCTTTGTAATAAAGCAACCAACCGGAAGCATTTCATGATTTATGACAAAGCAAATTTTTATTTCCATTTCTCTTCGCTCATTGTTTTTTATTGTTATTTTGCCACAGTTCCTCGCAGCTTTCCAAATGAAAAAAGTCACCGCGGAAAGTCGCTTTCGCTTTAGAGGAAATGGAAAATGGAGGATAAATAAAAGAATACAACGGTCGCATATGTGCTGGGAAGAACTTAAGGGGTGAGATCGCTGGCCGGTCCGACCCCGCTGCGTGTAGAGGATTCATCTTCGCTGTGTTCCTGCTATCTTTACATTTAATGCATTACAAGGATAAGATACAAGTGTTTTTAATCTAAACGATAGTGCACTGATATTTTTAAATGTCTCAATATGCAGTTGTGATTTTATTAAACACTCACCTTATATGGAATATTAGGCACTCAAATCGAAACAAATATTTTTATTCTATACTAGCTGTGCTTCGCAGTTTTACCCGCGTAGAGTATTAATTTCTTGGGGGGCTTTTTTTGAAAGCCTAAATTACTCCTTGTAATATTAGCTATCTGACGATGAAAGTCTCCCTAAAATCGGCCCAGCCGTCATTGATGAGCCGGAACAAACAGACAGACATAGATTTTTTTTTAAATATTGTTCTAGTATGTCAGTACCGTTCATACTACTTTATTACTTACTATTATTTACTATCTTTTGCATTTAATGAAAATCTGTTAATTTGGAATTACAAATAGACTAATTTTATTTATCAGTATAGATGTATAAATAAGTGACATTTGAAATACTCATTGAACGTCATATGTAAGACTAACTCTAGTTAGCTATGCTGCGCTTTTACCCTGGTAAGTTCAGATTAATGGATCTAAAAAATATGCTTTTGTAATTCTATAAGTAGGTACCGTATTGACTTTCATATGCTTCGGTAAAAAAAATATACAGACACTACTAACAGATGAATTGAATTTATTATTTGTATAGAGTATGGATTTATAAATGTAAGTAAATGTTACGATATTGGTACTGATGTTTCGTTGTTTCTACGTAATAACTCCGACCCCGAGGGAGTTAGAGTGACGTCTCTGGGAACATTTTCTCGTTTTTATCACACCTTTTCAGATATTTGCCTTTTATCATTCCTACGTTTAGACAAATACTAAAATGCTTACAAAATAAATTAAAATGTGAAGGAAAACATAGTGAATAAACCTGCATATGTCTGAGAAGAAATTCAAAGAAGGTATAGTGCCTGAGGCGATGGACTCACCCTCTGTTACCTTGGCTCTTAAATACATTCGGTGAAATGTGGGTGTTGTTCTTACATCACCTCAGCTTATCCCTTCGCGGACCTTTGTGGGATGGCGTGAGCATGTATAGTTTGCACATTGCCAAATTTTTTTTTGTATGATTTCAGCATCTCTACATCGACTCCATAGTTGTATTGTTCCAACACACGTCATTCTATTTTCTTTATTCTGTTGTTTTGGTGCGCCCTGCTGCTTCCGTACCGCGGACACTTTTGGTTAGTTTGCTCTGTTTTCCGTATAATAAATAATAAAAGCCGTTCCTCCACTGTACCTACTTCGTATGTACTGAACTATTAAAGAATTAGTACCAGTGTAAGTGCCAACATACTTAACCAAACATATATTCAAAATTCAAAATATCTTTATTTGATTTTAGACTTCTTACAAAGTACTTTCAAATCGTCAGAAGGACACAAACTACATTATACATGATTATAAATGTTACCACCGGGTCCGGAAGGTAGCTTTTGCTGAGAAGAACCCGGCAAGAAACTCAACAATTACTCTTTTAAAAAATATATATTATACAATGTTTTTGGTTACAGTATTTATATCTCATGAATATAAGCCCATGGACACAGTTCAAATGCTCAATTGTCAAATATAATAACTAAAATATTACAAATATTTGTGAGCATGGCAAATTCCAGGCAAATATATATTTATCTATGTTCGATCTTTTCGCCATGAATGACCAAAATGCGTCTGACTATTGAAATTTTCATTATATTTTTTTAGATACATACTTAAACAAGTATCTTATAAACTTACTAGTCCAGAAAAATATAGGTTATTTTTCAATCCAAGAATATCTTTATTCGATTAAACTTTCAACAAAGTACTTTCAAATCGTCAGAATGATTATGATTATACATGCTACCGCCAGGTTAGGTTAACTAGGTGTTAATTTTGGAGTGATGTTTGAATATAAAAAAATATTCGAATATTTTTTTTTTCTGTTAACCTTGTAAGTCAGTTTATTATTAATCTTACAACCCAGTGTTTATGACAATATGTCCAACTAATAATCATTTAATAATTGAACTTTTCTCACGACAGAGTTACAAAGCAATAAATTACGAGAAGGTCGAAACAACAAGCCCGTAAAACCGATAACCACACAATAACATTATGGTATATTATGCATATTTATAATATGGTGGTTTGATGAATAGCATTTTAATATTCTACTAAATGACATTATGTGAGATATCAACGCATATTTTATACGCATGTGCCTTATTTATACCGTTATCTGGCGTCCATATATCATTATTGGAAATAAGGGTGATGTTGTCAATGAATGATACGATTTTTCACTGATCTGCGTTTGGCACGCGTGTAGTTTTATGTGTTTCTGATAAATAGGCTCCATTTAACAGGACGAGACCATTGTCAATGCCATGATTTATAACGCAGCCGTGTAATTCATATTCGTTTTTTAAGCTTTGTTCCATATATATCTGTTTTCATGATTTGACAATAATACATGGGCTAATAATTTATTGTTATTTTTTTATAATTTTTTAATGATATCAAAAATATCATTAATACAAAAATACATTATTGAAAAAAACGTGTTGAAAATTGTTTGATATTAATACTGGCAATGAAGATAATGCTGCCATTAAAAATAGTGTTTGCAATTTCCGTTTTCAAAATATAGAACGTTCACATGATATCAAATTCGCTAAGTTTACATTCGCCGGGCGCGATTTAGCGAAAGAATCAATTTTATTGGTAAAACAAGCGGCGTCGGTGATTTATGTCCTACGAACGTGGCCCCACGATAGCGTGTCACCGGCCCGGCGTGTTCGCGCCTCGCTCTAGAATTTGCTAGAATATTCTTTTGTGTTTACAAGTACAATGACTTTTCACCGAACCAAATTTATAAAATACCTTTTGATAGCGCTCGTAAAATAGCAGGCTTAAAAGTCGATACGTATTCTATTTCTACATACATACATATGCTCACGCCTGTATTCCCCGAAGGGGTAGGCAGAGGTGTTGTTATCACAACACCCACTTTTCACCGAATTTGATTAAGTGCCAACGTGGCAGATGGTGAGTCTATCGCCGTCTCAGGCACTATACATACCTCTTTGAATTACTTCTCAGAAATATGCAGGTTTCCTCACGATGTTTTCCTTCACCGTAAAGCACGTGGTGTGAAATCACTGTACATAAGATTTTTAGAAAATCTCATTGGTACAGGCCCCGCTGGGATTCGAACTTGCGTTGCTTGCGTAGCAGGCGACTGCTCTAACCCCGAGGCCACCACGGCTCTCTCACGGCGCTCTGTACTTACAATTTCAGTTTTTTATGTATCTGAAAGTACATACTCTATTAACATAAAAAAAAAACAAAATAAAATATTTCTGTTTCCAATTTTAACGGTTTTTTCGTTGACAAATGCCTGATGTTACTTTTAACTAAATATTTAAAAAAAATCTTACCGTAATGCAAAATATATTAAAAAAAAATGAAATACAATACACCATCTAACCTACACCGTCTCCTCGACATTTGAAAAGTTGAAGGCTTAGATAATACAACGTTAGCTGCGCTTAGAACAAAGAACAACACTTGACCTTTCCTTATACAGGTGTTGCGATTACTATCTAAACAAATACGATGGCCTGACGACGATATTTTGCATTAATAAAAAATACTTAGCGTAATTTTCGCAGTTTCAAATGCGTTTCATTATTCTACGTCACAAAAAAGAATTTAATCTATTGTAAAATAATTGGTGTAAGTTATTATTGGTACTTACGTGATAAAATATGACTGCATAACTTAAAATTTTATAAACATATTAATTTTGATATTGAATAATATTGATTACATTTTTTACACATATGCTCACGCCTGTATTCCCCGAAGGGGTAGGCAGAGGTGTTGTAATCACAACACCCACTTTTCACCGAAGATGATTAAGTGCCAACGTGACAGATGGTGAGTCCATCGCCGTCTCAGAAACTTTACATACGTCATTGAATTACTTCTCAAAAATGTGCAGGTTTCCTCACGATGTTTTCCTTCACCGTAAAGCACGTGGTGTGAAATCACTGTACATAAGTTTTTTTTTTAAATTCATTGGTACAGCTGGCCCCGCTGGAATTCGAACTTGCCTCGCTTGCGTAGCAGGCGACTGCTCTAACCCCAAGGCCACCACGGCTCATTCTGATAATTTAAAAAAAAAATTACATTTTTTGACTCTTGAATAACGACCTTTTCGCAAATCTGTACATTAAACGCAATTTTCGAATAATGTTGCCATTGGCCGAGATATATTGTGTTGATGTTATTATGTATGTTTATTTGTTTGGAACTCTCATGTAAGGACTTCACATTATAATACTAACGTTATAGAAAAAATGTAGCAAACAATTTGACCTACTTGGGGATCGAATACAATTCCTAGGTAACTTAATTCATGCGCATAACTTACGTTAACATTCATTTAGAGAGGCGTATAATATCTAGGAGACCGTGACAGAGTTACCATTAAAATTTCCTCGGTTAAATGTAAGCTACAACACTTCTGCCTACCCTTTCGGGGATATATTTTTATACTACTAAGGCGACATACATGCGTAAGGTCGATAAATATCGAACGGGAGATACCATATATTTATTTTTAAGAAGTTAATTATAACGAACAAATCAATAAAACTGAAATCTGATATATTTACAAATTACAATTACATATTATTATACTAATTATAATGTAATTGTGAACACTCTCGCATATTTAACCTCACAGAGTCTCTAACATCCGACAAAATATAGTTCTATCTATCCAAAAACAGACCTCATTAATGTATGGTATGCCCTATCCATCTATAACCTCTTAAAAACTTACCGATTGCATCCAGCACCTTCTCAATACAATAGGAAATGGGTGTTCTCGCATTCCCTTATGCAATTCCTCATAACTATGCACATACAAAGCAAAGCAGGTGGAATATTTACATAAGATTACAATCAACTGATCCGGCCACAAAACAATCCATCATTATCCGTACCTTAAACTATATTTATTCTCACTTCAACTAATTTGTTGAATTTCTTAACCATTTGTCAACGTAAGACGAAGTCATTGCCACCCTTACAAATTATCATGAACGCACCCGTTCGTCTTTATCGCTTTATTACGCATACATTGACTATTTATCGACTGAACTATTTTATAACAGCAATGCGAAGACGCATGCTACACATAAATCGATACCGTTTATTCCAGTGGCAATTGAATGTAAAGGTTAAGCGACAATAACTCAGCGTAGTTGGAAATCTATATTCCAAATTGGAATGTATGTTTTTTTTAATAATGACACCAGTTTATGGTCATCATTGTAAATTATAGTGGTATAGTGTAATTTAACTTTTTTTAAACTATTAACACTGGCCGTTTTTGTGTTAAGTAGGTACCTACTTAGTACTTGTTTATGAGGTATGTTAGAATGAAGAGCAGTTTATAAGTAATATTACAAGTTAACAATGTACCTTAGGTACACAAACCATTCATTAGCGTTTCTGTTCAGCCATAAAGTATTTTTGTTGGTTAATGAAGACATAATATCATTGTTCATTAATCACCTGTTGAAATAAATGATATCAATAATTATAATTATGAAATATCAGAATAATAGGTAGGTACTGTTTATGGTTACTTGGTTTAATTTTCAAACGTAATCTTTATCAACTAAAAATATTCAACAAAATCTGAAAACTTAAAAATGGTGAAGTAAAATACGAACACGAGGCGGGACTCGAACCCACGACCCCTGCAAACCGTGCAGGTGCTCTGCCAACTGAGCTACAATCTGAATATCTGATTAAACAGGATTTACGTACATATGCGTATACACTTTATAGACGTATATTTATATAAGTATCTATACCATAGATTGAAAACATCAATACTCTCTTAAACGAACATATTTCTCTTCCAAAATACTTAATTCTTAGCGGATTTCTATGCGGTTTAAACCATTAGATAGATTGATTCACGGGGAAGATTTTCATATATAATGAATAGTTGTATCTGGCAAATTAGCAGAGCAATCATGGTGTTTGTGGATGTAACTTACCCACGATTAGGTGGGCAGGTCGACTGGTACGAAATAAATATAAGCACCGAACACGATAACGTACAAATGGGTAGTATAGCTAACGTTCACGTCTCTTCGATATTAATAATACTCTCTGTTCATAGATATTACTTTCTTGATACGTGATACTTATACGTGATAATCTAAACATTATATACTCTGTCTATACATATAAATAAAATTGAAGTGTCTGTTTGTAATTCCAAAATAACAGCTTTTCACTAAATGCATGTGAAAATGGGTACCTATATACGGTACATACATAAAAAAAAACAATATAATTAATAATATTTTCTCCGTCTATCTGTCCGTCTGCATGTCTGCCTGTTTGTTCCTGGTCATCTCTGAAACGGCTGGACAGATTTTAACGCAACTTTCACTGGCAGATAGCTAATGTAACAAGGAGTAACTTAGGCTACATTTATTAAAAAAAACATTTACAGTTCCATGGGAATGTAATCTACGCGGGTGAAACCGCAGGCCTTAGCTATAACTAGCTATTGTAATTTTTTTTATCACTCGTAAAAATCCTTTTAGATTCTTAAAGAGAATTGTGAAGCTATATAAGTTGTTGTATGATTTATCTATGTAATAATACATTCAAATGTGCTACATATTTTTAAATGCGGATGATTGCAGTCAACAACTCTAGGAAATTCTAAATTTTGGGAATTCCGTGAGCTAAGGTGAACAGGTATACAGCTTATAGCTTGACAAGGTTAGTGAGTAACAACGCTTTGGGTATTCAATTTGAGGATATGATTCTACCTACAAAACTTATGACATCACCAGAATGAAACATAACTAAACAACGACAAGTGGTTGAAAGCCTTGGGGATATAAATTATATTAGAAGGCCGCTAAACAGAGATACAATATATTATATACATATGGTTCAATCAATAATACCTATAGTAAATTGATTTAATCTTAAAACGTTAATTTTGAATTTAACTATCTTTAAAATTGTATTTTGGTTACTTATTAAATTTGAATTCCTTGTTTTATTTACATCGGTTATAGATATTGTTGCAGTTTTTCCCATCATTTTTTCTAGGAAGCTTTAAAAAATTCGATCCCGTTACGTTAGGAACTCAACGCGAAGATAATAAGTAAGTACATACAGCGGGTGCAATCAGAATGTTATCACAATAATTAGATTAAATACATGGCTCTGTGACCGCATTCGCGGTAGGTACGGCAGATAAGATATACCACGCTGTTCATATGACGCCACTTCAAAGACCACCTATGAAGATGAAGTTATAAATCATTGGCTTTAAGCATACTAACGTTTTAATTGGCTCTTTTACGACATCAGGGCATAGTGTTACATTTCCTCGTCCATATCCCTGTTCGGATTCAGTTTCTCGGTGGGGAAGTGTGTAAATCACGCGCATGCCCAAAATAAACTGCGCGAGACCACTCCTCCGAGCCGTAAATTCACTGCTAATTTACAGCCCCTCAATGTTATAAATAAATAAATATTCGTCGCCGCACACTACATCTACTCTTGACACATTGTGCCACCGCTTGTATGGTGCTGTCATAACAGATCCTTCGTTCTGGGTTTAATGGATGGCGCGAGCTATTGGAGCATCTTCGATGCACTGCGCTCCTGGTACATGGAAGTAACTGGGCTATCATCACACTAGATTCTAAATGATGATTTACATACCTTCATTACCTACCCATGACTGCTCCCTTATAATACTAGTATTAGTTATTATAATTTGTAAGTATTTTTGAAAAAACATGAAGTAATCAGAGCTCAGCCCGTATAAACAAAACCAGACGCGGCTGGCGGTGTCAATTAGTTATTCAATACTTTCAAATATTGGCCGGTTATTTCAGGAATACTAATAGATTTTTACTAAGCATTTTATGGGCTATTAAATAGAATTTGAATCTAAAGTGTTGTCCAACATTGCTTTAACGAATCGAATAAATTTACCAACATTGTAAAAATCACAAATTATTCTGACATTTGTTAGGGCGGCATGAAAGTAACTGGGTGCCAAGTGGAGTGAAGCTACGGAACAGCCGCTGTGACGCATCCCGCGCCGTGCCAGGGATCTTCGGTAGGCATTGTGTCACAAATTCTCAGCCGCTGTTACCATCTGTCTTGGCGTTATTCGACAAATAATGATATACGAACAATGTTTTAAGAATCTCTTTAGCAGTTTAGTACACGTATGCATAGTGCCTGAAACGGTGTTAGACTCAACATCTATCACATTCGCTCTTAATCATCTTTGGTGAAAAGTGATCTGCCGACACCTTCGGGGAATACAGGTGTGAGCATATGTATCTATATAGTTTGGTAGACAAATCTAATGGGACTTTTATGTATCGCTGGGAAACCTTACTTCTGGGAAGGAACTCAAAGTTCACAAGACAAATTGGCAAAGAAGTGATGTATGCAACATGTCTCACTTTATTTTCCTTCACTGCAATGGTAGACGACCACCACACACTTAATTTTGAGATTCTGATACTGGTAAATCAAGCGTCGAATAGCACTTCCAAACATTACAAGTGGCAGCCCAGACTCGCAGTCAATAAGCTTTATTCTTCATATAAAAACTCAATGATTATATTATAAATCTATTCGAACCCTTGTAGAATTTCAAGTGGATACTTTAATGACTAAATTTTTACATAAATGTAAGAAGAAACTATAAGTTAGGTCTTCCAAACATAATAAAGGAGTTATTCGTGACTTTGATTGATTAATTCCTCATTAATTATTCTGCGTTAATGTAGTTATTCATTATTGATTGTTTCAACCAATTTGCTAGAAATTAGCAATTGATAATCGTAAATTGATGTTGAAGAGATAGTTGCGATTTGCAAGCTATTATCGCTGAATTATTCAAATACAATGGCTTTGAGTATAAGTACGTACGAAATATTCTTTCTAATAAAATAACATTTCTACTTACTTACAATTGCATAGTGGGAACGGGAAATATTTATCAGATAATACAGAAGTCAGTATCTATCTATTCAAAACTAGTTTATAAATTACAAATTGATGAAAGTAGAGCTGTACTCTATGTTAGAAACTGAAAATCTCTAGATCGCTTAACGAAAGGAGTACCTAGGTGCTCGTACCTATGTTGATAGGGAACTTGTCTCGATGATTTTATAGACAAATGTCGCAGTCAATCTATCACTATTGATATTTTGTGATGTGGTGCCAGCAGGCGGGGCGCGCGAGGTGCCAAGTATGGCGAGCGCGTTAATGCATCGGCGCACACGCGTTTTTATTGTTGTCCGCGAGCCTGGCTATTAGTTCATCTAATGCCACACACGGTGCCAGGAAGAGCTAAAAGGGCATCAGGAGCACCTTTTTATACTACTAAGCGTATAAGCACGATAGTAAGCGGTCTAACCACGAGCTCTTTTCCCCGTGATTGCGTGATACCCTTTACGTGGATAAATCTGTCATTACCAGACCTCATGGTAAAGCTCTGTAGTCTCTGAAAATTTACAAACCAAGGCGGTCAGTATTCCTGATTGTGTGGACCCAGTATTGAGTAATAACTCTATCTCACCTAAATAAGACGGATTTTTAAATTTTTCTAATAAAGGTATTCGATGCTATCTTACAAAAAAATATTTATGAATGAATCTTTAGAAATGTTTCATATTCCTTCACGTCATTAAATGTTTACTGTATTTGCGATAAGTTTCATATGTTGACATTGATCCCAAGATCGTTACATCTGAATCAAAGGAAACCGCTGTCTGTCTGTCAATCTAAACAGCTGTCAATGAAGCATTTACTCCCCTCCTTTTGCATCAGAGCATGTCTGTGCGGTTGGTTTTTATTTTTGCCTGACAATCACATACGATTCAATAACGTTCGTAATCAGTATCTAGACAATAGGAAGTCTTGATATAAATTTAAAAAAATGAACTGTCCAATTCGTGCGTCCGTTCACTAGAGCAGTTATTTGAACGGTTTTCAAATGGCGCGGTGAAAGCTGCTCAAATCAGATACACAGAATCGAGCTCTTTTAACATGTTACACACATACACGATGTACATATGTGTAGTACGTGAGAAGGGCCCGTCATGTTTTATTTATTCGCGGCGGACTCGTAATAGAGTCGTGAGAGCGGCCGCCACGTTTTTTGCCGGTCTTAAACCCCGTCGAGTATTGAGACGTCTCTGGATGCTGATGTCTTGTTGCCTGTCCATGCTATACTTTCGACATGACGCCGACAGTTACTTATACACTATTTTTTACTAAAACAATGATAAATATACGCTGGTGCGAACATGTAATGCAACATCTCGTGGCGCCGCCGATACCGATACATTCCAGCAAAAACAATCTAAATGCAGTTTTCATCATTTTATACAGTGAAACTCAGACAGCTGCAAGTGGATATTAAAAATCCATTCATCACAGAGCCAACAAAAAATTCAGATTCACACTCGAACACGGTGACTGCGAAATCTGGAGAGACGAGGTGGTATTTTCCATTCAACTCCCCCCTTTCTCCCGGCTCGGATCTTGCAGGGTGGCTGCCCCCGCCTCCCTTTTGACAGGAAATGATTGTCTAATATTAGCTTTGTTATAAGGTCCCTCTTCTGGGATTCGGAGGAACGTTTTTAGAGAAAATGTTTTGACGCATATCTACTTGTTATCGATTCGACGCAATACTAGCTTTGGAGACATTTTATGAGTTATAATGATCTGCTTACTTTATTATTAACACAATCAGTTCAATACTGATATATTTATATTTTTCTGAGAACGTAATATTGTTATTGCTACCAAGAAGACCATTATAATTAATTATGTTAGTTTAAATAAACACAAGGAATAAAAATGTTGATAGGAAAATTATATGGTCGAACAAAAAACAAACAGCGCTGGCTCCGAAGACCGAACATTGACTCACTAGTTCAATAGTTTAAATTAGCGACTACTAAATTATAAGAGGAATTCGGGTCGTCGACCCGCGTCCATGGAACTTGGACACCCCCTGATAATTTTCAATAAAAACTCTACACTCAAAAATACACGATAAAACCGCTGAGCTTTATTTATTGGCGCGACATCTATTTCAGTTCGGTTTTCGTCAACGCCGACTACACAACCGCTGGGAAATGAACCGACTATGAATAGTTGCGTCTACGAAATACCACCAACTGAATTTTATACTGACAGATTTGTGTTTTACAAATGAAACCTACGTGCCTCCGGAAGAGTATTTTTTGTTCTAATGATAGATTTAGTTTGTTTTTTCCGTGAAATCCATTCACTTTAGTATTATCATGTAATTTACAGTGTCACAGAAAGATATACCGATGAGACTTGTGTTTTGAATGGAACTGTAAAACGTGTAGTTTTATGACACAAATTTGTTTACACGTCGCATTTGCGGTTTTATAATGCACGGTAGTCACCAATAATCCGCACGCATTAAATACAGTGAAAATACAAAATTAAATTACCAATATCCGTGGAGCGCGCGCCACAAAATATTTTTGTTTAAATGACAATAATTCGAATCTCGCATATTGTGCGATTTCACGTGTAGATAACAGAAATAATGGGGTTCAAAAATGAAATTAATTCCAGGTTGATGATTTCAAATTGAAAAGTCACATCGGCTCGCGCCATAATTCATGATCCTGAAACGTGTCCGGGCGGCTGTGTCGGACGCGGCCGTAGGGCTGCCAACGCGCTTTATTCTATTTACTCACCGACCTCACCGTTGAACGCCAAAACTCTTTCATCTCCGTGCATTAATTACGCTTTCTGCCGTAAATAATTGTAAGGCACTGTACGTTGTTAAGATTTTCAATTTACCATGTGTATAAAATTATGTAGAATTGAAAACTACTAGCTTACACGGGTTTAATTAATTTTATTAACATATTTTTTCTATTATCTACTTTCTAGGAAATAATTGTTTCAGTACGTATATAAGCACCTATAATTATAATATGAAGTTGTTTTAATTACACAATTATTTGAAAAACATTATAATGAATACACAATAGGTACATAAATTTAACTGTCGTATCACATACCCACCTACTGTTATATTAGTTAGCATTAGCATAGAATAAAACTAGTTTATTTCATTTGAATATCACCCTACATACGAATAGTTAAATAGACGAAACATGTTTAAGCCCCATTGTATTACAAGAGATTAAAGTTCTTCTGGATGGCAAATATTTACATTATTATTGTTATGGTAACCCTAAGGTGGTCCTTTGTCGGGGTTCTCTTCCGCTCTACCAGAGACGAAATCTGCAGAGGTGGTGCCCTTTCTGTGACTAAACTTTTACTCACATACACTATAAAGAAAATCCTTTTTAACCAATGGCATTATACACAATTCTGCCAACATATAAAGTGTATTTAAAAAACGATTTTCAACTAGTTAATAAAAATCGAAATGTTTTTTATTTGAGAAAAATTATTGTTTTACAACCCATTCGATAATTTTGAACATTAAAAAATATTGTAAAATTACAGCCCTAAGTGAATTTCATTTATTTGTAGGTTCGCAGCTAAAAACATTTTCAACGTAATAAGTGCATTTTATTAAAACCGACAATGCCCAAGGCTAGGTGGACCGTTTCTTTGGATCTTCAAATCCAATAATTTACCAAGTTACTGTCTCAAAAATAATGACACTTTTGCCTCAACGAATTGGATATCCATGAGTTTTTCTATAAATGTAAGAGCTTTATGGTAAATGATAACATCGTGAGGACATATTATTTCTGAGAAGAAAGGCAGTCGTATCGATATTGGTTGTAAGCCGGCGATGAACTCACCGTAAGTCACGCTGGAGACTTATCACCTTCAGTGAAAAGTGGTTTTTGTGACTGCCTACCTCTTCAACGTGGAATATTTTACAATGGCAAGAACATTATTACACGCTTTAGAATGTTTAGATACTTAGAAAACTTATTTCTTGAAAATGATGGAACTATTTGTAATTTAATCGATTTAAATTAGCTAACGGTTACACAGCTGACTGTATCGAACTTTTTATGTTTATATTATTCGCCATAGAATTGTGGAAAGTAAAGTTTTTTATATGTAAATAGAGCGCGGTGGCAGGTCTCATGTTTAATGCAGCCGCCTGTCAAGAACATTTGTCGGTTGCACTATTTCAGACGGCCGTACTTTTGTACCTTAGCAAGAGCTATATTCCTCGTGAACTGGTTTACTTAGGAATGGAAACGCTTATGTATCCAACGAGTTCTGTACCAACTCAATTATCCTTCGAGGTTTTCATTATTACATTATTATTTTGTTACCCAATTTTGGAAGTTTTAATAAAGAGTGTGACGTTGAAAAATACGTATCCGCGCTAAACATGTTAATCCAACTAATTACTGAAGATACGAGTTAATTAGAAAAAACCTCGTAAATCATTCCATCCGCAGGACTTAGCCTGTAACGCCGCGAGGCTTCCAAGGAAACACAATAGCTATACCCCTCCTTGTCACGCGCCGTATTCTTATGGTATTAGAAAGAGAAACACTGATTCACGAAAAACGAGACCGTAATTTGCTTGCACGAAAATTTGATAATAAATCATAATAGTTCTAGACAGAGCAAAGTAAAAAAATATACCAATTTGGAAAGTGAATTGTAAGGCACAGCGAGCACCGCTGGCTCTGTTATTAGAGCAATTATGTTATTATGTTCGCCGTATCTAATCCGAAAAACTAAATTGGAGTCGGCCGCTGCCGGCGAATGCCCGATAGGTTCAATCATTTCGACTTTTGGGTCGCACGAAATTCGTTGCGGAAGCAATAAGAAACACGAAAATTTCAAACGAAATAGTTCCAAATTATCCAATAAATACATACATGAACAGAATGGCGTACCCAAAAAAATATGCCGCACTCTCAAATTGAACGACCCCGGTCGCTACTCGCTACGGTCCATAGTTTAGCGTACAAATTAAAAAGGGTGCAACTATTGCAGTACATATTTTAAAGTTCACATTTCATAAACAACCCTGGGTCGCCCTTTGGTATCCCTCACTTAACTCATATTTCATTCAATATGACCGTAATTGAAGTGATGGGTTGACCTTCATTAGAATAAAACGCTTATGTCCATCAAGTAAGAGTCCAGAATAGAGCACAGGGGCATCTGACAAGCAGTTCGTATGAACGATTGCCTCTCTCACAATTTGTATCTTTAGCATACTTTGTTGCTAAAACAGGTTTTCCTTGGATAAGTTACGACCATTTTGTGTTTTTCGTTTCAAAACGCGTCATCCCTTTGTATTATCAAATATGAATACCAAATAAGGGTTGGGACAAAAGAAAAACTGACAACTTTTTTAATTTATGCGTAAACGAGTACATGAAAAGGTAATAATAGGAGTGTGTTGGTCTTGGTACATAATATATTAATGTAATAATTCTGTAAGGGTGCTCCGAAAGTGGACGGGTGTTATTTTTGTAAAATTTCACGGTGCGTACTTATATCATTGTAGAGCTCGTGGAAAATTGTTAACATCTTCATTACTGCGGTTGAGGGTACAGGTTTTGAAGTGAGTTAATTATTGTGGTCTTCTGTGTAATGAATGAGCTTTGCTTTGTAACATATTTATACATGCATACATATACCATATAAATATAAATAACATTCAAGTGTCTGTTTTTAATTCCAAATAAACAGTTTTTCTTTAAATGTATGTATAAATATATGCAGTTGGACCGCTTTTAAGGTCTTTATGTCGTAAATAGCTGATGTTAAAAGGAGCTACATTAATTTTAGTAAAAAGCCTAACTAACATATTTTCTGTACGGAAAAAGAAAATTATAATTTCATCCAAGGTGTAATTATCATATTGGGAATTGAACTATTCGATACATAAAAATACTACAACTACATTTATTGTATTCATTCTTTAAGGGATTCAAACTTTTAACCCTGCCATGGCAGGCAAATGACTCAACCATCGAAGCAACGGAGTTGTCATACTATTTCTTAAATTGAATCGAATGCGGCTCCTGGCACAGCTCGATACCATTTCCGGGTTGTTGATGAAAAAACTAGACGATTTTCGCTTCCATTAAATTGAAATTGGATGTTAGATTGGTTGTTACTTTCACATGCATCCCACAAATTATGACTTAATGAAATAAAAAAATATGCCATCTTTTTTATTATAATAAAAAAATAAAAATATTCTCATACCATCCCAGAATGGTCCCCGAAGGGGTAAGCAGAGGTGTTGTAACTACACCCATATTTCACCGAATATGATCAAGTGCCAACGTGACAGAGGGTGAGTCCAATGCCGTCTCAGGCACTATACATACGTCTTTGAAATACTTCTCAGACATATGCAGGTTTCTTCACGATGTTTTCCTTTACCGTAAAGCACGTGGTGTGAAATCACTGTACATAAGTTTTTTAGAAAAACTCATTGGGCCCGCTGAGATTCGAACTTGCGTCGCTCAAACCAAGCCAAGCGACTGCTCAAACCTCAAGGCCACCACGGCCTTTTTTATACTATTTATTATAACTATGTTATATGCCATATTATTAAACAAACACAAAAAATAGAATGAAAATAATTCAAAAAAGGAAGAAGAACGTTCCATTTCGTTTTTTTGCCGCATGCTATTTTGTCTATATATATTTAAATGCGTTAAAATTATTATTCTGCGAAGATGCAGATTAAAAGTAAACACAAATGTTTATGTTTTCGAATACGTTATCGGTCGTTATGTTTCCGTTTCTGCTAAAATCATTCACCCTTTTTATATCAGCAACTTGCTTTTTTCTCGTCTACGTCAGAAATATATTTAATAAATATTTTTTTTAATTAATTAATTATTTTATTCAACTTTTGTTTACTTTAATTGCTATTCTACAATATTATCGTTTAATTAATGCTAGTTGCTGATTATTCGTACAGATGTTTGTTTTTCTATAATTTATTGCTGGCAATATCTATAAGTACAGGTTATTAAGATTGTGTGTGTATATTAATGTGGTAGTAATTGATAAATACTTTTTATTGAGTGAAAAAAACCATAAATACATCTTGGTTTCAAAGTGTAAAAACAACTTTTTTTTTTAATGACATTGTTAAATATTATGAAAACTTTACCAATGTGCATTATAACCCAGTTCATCAACCAGTGATATTCCTGACCCTGTCCTTAATGTCATTGGAAGATACTGAGACCCCGAGGTCAAAGATAGGAGCCAACAACTTAAAGAAAATATTTTTCCCTGATTCACGATAAGAATGCATAATGAATGGCGCACTTGTCTCGGCCAGACATGTTTACTATTTGGACAGATTACGCATTTATATGTCAATCACTCTTTATTATTAAGTCAATGCAATAAAAAAATCGGGTTTACCTCGATTTTTTTTACTCTTCTCACTAATAAAATAAGTTGTAGTGGAATAAATATTTATAATGATACCAGCAAGTTTAATTGTTCTAAAAAGTTCTTGATTTGAAAAATCATAAAGTTTTACATAAGAATTTTTATTTTTTATTCGTAATTTAAAAACTGACCGATAATTTCCTTTGTTCCAGGTAAGATATCCGGTCATCGCTATCGAAAGTTTGATTTTGGAATGGCGAATCTCCGGGTTCCTGTGTTTGTGAGAGTGAAGTGATCGTTTGTTTTGTCACGTGCTCGCCATTCAGTTAACAGTTCAATTGTGATTTACATAAAGTCGTATTTCAATTTCCCGCGGGCCTAACAACGTCGGCGAATACTAAGATATAAACAGTACGGAATCTAGGAACAAATCTTCCGATATGTCACACTCACGCAAACGCGCGTATAATATAAGAGACTTCGGCGTGCTAAGAGTAAGGGGTGTCACGTCGTGACCGCCACGTACAGACGATTTTCAAAACTTTAAATATATACATACTGTACTTTCGAGCTCGCTAGTCGTGTATATTTTTGTAATGGCATTTTACTTCAGGAACTATATACTTCATTAAAGATTTTTTTGTTAACTATTTTAATATGAGATAAATGTTTCTAAAATATATAAAAATATTTTCTTGATAGATGATATGGAACTTGGCATGTTGCTAAATTTATTAAAAAAATAGCTCTACAGAGATTTGAAATAGATATAGAGCTGTAGGTTCCCCTTAAGATTAAATAAAATCTTAACTCTCTTTTCACTGAACAAACCATTTAGACTCTCGTAAGTACCGTACTTAAAACATTTAAATATCTAAAATAATCCATCCGTAAGTATTATTCCCTTCGTGGGAATAAAATCCTAGGCCCCAAACATAGCATTTCAACTTGTTTGACCATTGGACTTATTTCTTTATCTGTTTAGCACCTAAGCAGTAAAAATAGACATATTTTCTCTAATATTATTTTTATAAATAATAATAAGGAATTAAGTATTAAATCGCAAAGACAGTGGTCAATCGGCCGATCATCCGCGAGCCGGCTCCGCTACGAGCAGCTACATGCATTCGCACGCATTCAGCTAATCTCTCCGTTGCGATCATACAGGCGCGTGTACACTCGCGCACAACCGGCCATTTTATAAAACTGATACACTCCTAACTACGGTTTGCATTTAGGCATCATTTCGTCTGGCCGTGTTAAAAGCACGCTGCATGTTCGCACTCCCACCCGCGAACACACAGACGCAACTCGTGTATGAATCACTAAATGCCAATGTGCGAGTGCCCGTACGTTCGCGCTCCAACGAACTTTGTCAGTGTGTTTGTGTCCATGGGTGCACGTGCACGCACGTATGTGTGCGAGCCACTCATGGCAGCCGACTATGACGGCTCGTAGATTTGACAGCTAGCTCAATGCGGGTTCAGACGTTCATTAAACGCCGACCGATGTAATTTTGTGAAATACATGACAGTTTTATTTACGTGTGATAGAGACATTAGTGCTGTGACGAACGCGACGCGCTACTCGATGAACTTAATTTTCGCGCGAACTTGAACTTGAGTGAAACTATTGGATCCTGCCCAATTTGCAGATTGATTTGTGACATGCCTTCTCGCGAGGATCGTTTATGATGTTGGCAATTAGGTCCGCTCCGTTGGAAATCAGTTCGAGGGGCAAGGGAATAAATAAAAAATCTCTCGCGGTTTTGCGGTGCCAATTAGACGTAACGAACACATCGACCGCAACTAGGAAATATAAATAAATACTTTTAAACTCTCATAAATATGCTAAAAAGGAGGTGATATTACAAATTTATTATTTTTATTTATTTTTTGTATCAGTGTATTTATGTATATTTGGACAAAAGTGATGACAGTGCTTATAAATGGTAACAACATTGAGTGATTAGTTTGTATTTCGTTTCAAATTTGGAAATTCTGTGGAATCATTTACCTTGGAATAATTAATTGGTAAGTATGGATGGAGATACAATAAATTAAATTGTTTATTATTGGGTGTACTCGTTAATTATAAATTTAAACTAACGGTTATAATTTTAATATTTAATGCTACTTTTAATTAAATTCAATTAAAATATCGAGGTTGCTAACATTTAGATAACCTGGTCTGAATAATAATAGCTTTAGAATTTTAAACAATGGCTTAGTTTATGTTATGAGATCTATACAACGGAGCTCTATTTTTCCTAATTTAAATATTCAAATGTATGTTTATCTAAGATCATTGTCTCTAATATTTATAAGGCAATAAAATTTAAACATATTCAATTATATTCAAATGAATGTACTGTACTTAATAGGTATATTCAAATCTAAACCTACAAAGCAGTTTTGGTAATTAATTATGACTATAAAACTCATTACTTATTACAATTAGTAGGCATAAAAATATAAGTAGGAAAATTAAAAAAATAAATAGTGACTTAATTTTGAATACAAGCAACTAAACACACTTAAAAATGATCGCATTCGGCAAACGGGTTAGAAAAGTAATACCCAAAAAGTAAAACGGAAATATAAAAATGCAAATGAAACAAAACATGTGTGTCGGCACATTTCGAGAATAAATTTCATAAAATATAATATAACAAATGAGGTGCACATGTCGTTAAGATTAATTGAGACATTATCTCAAATAATCATAATCGTATCTTTATGTAGCGACCTTTTTGTGGGTGTCGGCAGGTACCGATGGGCCTCGGTGGTGATTTATCAACGACGTTATCCTTTTTAATGTGACGATGAGAAGGCGAAATAGAGACGTAGCTACCGGGGTAGTGCGGACTACCCACCCATTAATCAAAAATACATATTTTTTTATATGTAACTTGACTTGTATAGACCTTGCTTAAATCCTATTAATCGTATGGTCTTTGTTTCTATTTAACATAATAGCAACGAATATTAATCATCATATATTTTATTGCTAGTTGTAACTTATTAGCTACCTCTAAAACTAGAAATTTGATAGTTGGTTTGAAGTGTCCGTCTATATTTTATTATGTAGATATTGGTCGTAAATTATCTTATGACATATCTTCTTTAGTTCGGTGTAACTGATAGCTAATAAATATGCAAAAAAGTATAGATTTCTAACAGTAGTTCCAGCAGTCTTTGAAATAAACAGCTGCAGTGTTAGGTTTTACAACTCTTAATGCATTATGCATTTAAATATCTGTTTATTATAATATTTAATATCCCATCGTGCCTTACCAAGGAATGCGTTGGCAGAAATGATATCCACTTTTCATGAAAGAAGACAAATTTCATGAAAGAGCACGGCTTTTTCATGAAATTTGTGGCCTTGGGGTTTGAGCAGTCGCCTGCTAAGCGACGCAAGTTTGAATCCCAGCGGGGTCTGTACCAATGAGTTTTACTAAAAACTTATGTACAGTGATTTCACACCACGTGCTTTACGGTGAAGGCAAACATCGTGAGGAAACCTGCATAAGTCTGAGAAGTAATTTAAAGACGTATGTGTAGTGCCTGAGACGGTGATGGACTCACCCTCTGTCTTTTTAATTTTATGAACGAAGACACCAATATGAATGATGCTCATTTTAACGACCATAGACAATCTCAGGATACACGTAAGTGCGTCGCCGAATTTCTTCCCTGACGTCTTCACAATGTTTTCCTCCATTTTTTTATGTTTGTAACTATTCTGTTATATTCTAATTAGACTATTTTTTAGACCCGCCACTATTTGATCTCACATTAACTAAAAGGCTTCCTTAAAATTATCTTTCTACATGAACAGTAAGCACAATTGTTTTTGAATTTACGTTTCATGACTTCAATCCTCTTTGAGAAGATGGTTATCACTGCTTCTAATCGGCAACACATAAATTATAAGATGTAAGAAGACTGCCACGTAGGTCGCAAACGCTACTATGGAGAACGAGGTTCTGGTTCGATCCACGGTCCGGGTAAAGTGTTATTGGATTATCCGATCTGTGATTTCCCAATAGCAGCCCCGAGTCTAGATCAATGCCCGTTTAGTGGCAAGAGTATTACATGAGACTGAAACATCACCTGTTCAGGGAATACAGCCGTGAGTACATGAACGCATGTATCCTAAGCATCCAGCAACTCTAGGTTGAGACGCGAGTAGATCTGGTCCAAGATTTCTACTTGTAATTAATTAGTTTGAAGGACAATGAGCCTACCATTATTGGTTTTAGCAGAGCTAATTATGAACTTCTGAGCTTTGACTTAATTTTGTTGTCAAAAATAATAAGTTCTTAAAACACCTTGCTTTAACTGATGATGGTAGGTCCCTTGTTCCTTGAGTATCTAACTAAGTTTTTACTCAGCAATTTGCAGAGGCTGGTATTTTCAAACATTTCCATTCCATTACCAGAGGGGAAAAACACTAACACATACTTATACAACAAAAAAATCATCATACACAATCATCCAAAATGCTGTCATGACACTCATGATGATCCCATATTTCAAAATATGAAAAAAGCATGTGTGTTTCATGTATAAAAAAATTGTTCAATAAATACATTTAAGGAGATAATTAAAACTTGTCTGTTTAACATACACGCTGGGTTCGAGCATGGCGTGATGTCATTAAATTAATGTGTTGATTAGAATTTCCTTCCTCATTGCTAAAAAATACTGTTCTTACTATCTCTTCTTAACTAAATATTACCCATAATTAACCTTGTAGCAAACATTATCGCAAGTACCTAAAAGCAAAAGAACATTTATCTATGTTTTAATTCTTCGGATTAACTCCTTGAGAGTTAGAACACTAAACCTAAGTCTGGAATTATTACTTTACTGACATCTTGTAACGTCCACCATGAAATTCCATCTTAAGGTCGAATATCAATTGCAATTCAAGAGATAAAAGGTCTATTTTCGTTTACCAAAATATACGGTTTCAGTTCTGAGTGGTCCCAGTCGCCTGTATCCTCATGATTTTGTATATACTAGCTGCTGAGTATTTTTGCATTATGCTTTATTGTGCGTAGGTATACGCTTATGGTAGTGTTAACTAACAAACACTTTAAAAACTCGTTTAAAATTAAAAGCTACGCATACCAATCTAATATACAAAATGTAATCTAACAGTATAGGGGCTAATTACTCAAGGCAATGCATAGACACGATATATGTAACAATAAAATAAATCAACCGAAAGGTCAATGACAAAGTATTGAGGTGGCCGAAAAACTCGTTCCATAAATTGATCCAGATTTGTGGTCACCTCGCATTTAAAACTAGGCGGAGGTTTTTAAAGCTATTATTCTAACGGTCCCTTTCACCACTATCTGGCGATCTGATGGACTGCTTTTTTAAAAACTACCTTAATAAAACGAACAGCATGTAAGATTTTAATGTGCAGTAGATTTGAGATTTGGTTGATGCGATAATTCAGCGTGACTGAGCGCACGACTTTCTATGAGCTGAGTGCGGATAGACATTCACGGCGGGTTATCTTGAAATAACGATTTGGTACGGCCCTTTTATTTTAAAAAGTTTGAACTAAACTCGCTTGTACCCTTCTGCGCTGTTTTGTTCATAAATATTACATTTAATTTAAAAGTGACTGCCTCGATGGTTTAATGGACACAAGCTACAGAACACAAGGTCCTCAATTCGATCCTCGGGTCGGGCAAAGGCAAGGCTCATCCCATATTAAATGGGTGGGAGTGTAAGTTCATTGCTGCCTATCCTCTCGGGAAATACTAGCGTGAGCATATATTGGTATATATGTTCAAAAGATTAGGTTTACAAATGAAGAGACGATTGGACTAAGAAGTTAAAACAAAACAGGTGGAATGCAGAAAATGGGTCCAATGTAGAATAGTTACACAATTAAAAACAATAGTCAAATCGATAAAATACTCGGCCTACATACACGGGAAAGAAAAATAAAACAAAACAAAATTTCTAAGCCCAACACTATTTCATTAAAGGAATGTCAGATATTTTAAAAAGTTTTAATAGATACAAAACATTTTGCGAAAATATTCGTTAAAAATGTCGACGGGAATGATTACGCCCACCGCAACGGAGCGTTAATATAATAACATTTGTAGTTGTCATCAGCTCCCACAGACAAAACTGGCATCTCATTAAATATTTTAATTAACTTTCGACGCTCGTGTATACGTCAAAATTAGATAAATGCGATAAATGCTTACGCCCTGTGGTCAACATGACAAATATTTTGACATAAGCCTTTTCGTTTCGAATGTACCTTACATTAGACTAAGCTGTAACCAGTTACATGAAATTAACAGGAAATCATAACTCTTTCGATTTCTCAGCCGACTTTTAGTTTGAGGATATACATATATACATATTATTTTTATAATTTAGGTAACAAAGCTCAAATTTAATTAATTGTTCAGTAGCGAGAATTTTAGCTCTTAGTGTTATGTTATTGTGAAATTATAATGAGCAGAAATGTCTGTGATCTATATATCTTATAATAAATGATATCTGTTTGTCATTCCAAATTAACAACTTCTCACTAAATGCTAATGAATGTGTAGACAGTTATTACATAAGAAAACAATTATTATTTTTCTCTCAATCTTATCTCTGAAATGTCTGGACCGATTTGAACGAAGCTGGGTTGATAACTACTGACGTTACAAGGAGTAAGTTTGGCTTTTTTTAAGAAAAAGTATATCACATAATATAATTTTTATTATTAATCCCACGCAGGTAAAAACGCGGCATACACCAGGTTAAAATAATTTCGCAACTGCCATTTTAAGCACGTCGTAAATGGCTATTTTTATGTTATATTTCCGTTGATGACAACATATTTACTTAATCAGAAGTATAATTTCTATTCAAATGACATTGCTAATGAGGCGAGTAGTATTGATGGCCATAAATCGAAACTAACCTTCCTTAACATCGTATTGGTTTTAAAATTGACATGATTCACATATTATTTGAATTTTAAACATATTACCTTCATTCGTTGGGAAATAATCGATAGCTGTTAAAATGGAAGCATTTAAATTCCTCACAAATTATGTGGACCAAATCTTTTGATGCTTCCTTATGCCTGGGTTATGATTATTGCTCATTTGTGTGAATGGCAAATATTTTGTCAGATCAATCTATAACTAAACAGATAAATAAAATTGAGTGTCTGTTTGTAATTCCAAAATAACAGCTTTTCACTACATGCATAAGTATGAAAGCATATTCGGTACTGACAAGCTTACAATTTTTTTATCTGTCCGTGTGTCTGTTTGTTCCGGGTATCTCTGAAACGGCTGGACCGATTTTAACGGGACTTTCAGTGGCGGATAGTTTATGTTGCGAGGAGTAACATAGACTTAAAAATAAACATTTAGGTTTCCGCGGGTATTGAATTAAATCTACGCAGGTGAAACGGCAGGGCACAGCTAGTATCTATATAAACATCATATCATATATTGCAGAACACACAGAATGAATAGTCACGTTACGTCATGTTCCCTCAGTGGAATTAATCTGGTTCGTACCTCCCCAAGGCAGGTGAAAAAGTTCCCAGCGAAAACACAACATTAAGTTTTCCAGTAACGTTGATAAATTAGTGCTAAATAAAGCTAATCACGGGAGAATTGCCGGTTTGACATGCGAAGCGGTTAAATTAATGTATATTATAGGCTGCGATACACCCGCTCGTTTGTAAGGGAATTTGTAAATTATCGGTCGGACGATTTAAATATTAATCTCGTCTTGCGCTGGAGTTGATCGCTGTCATTAGATTTCTTAAAAAAAAAAACACAAAACTGTACCTTCAAATTATTATAAAGTCGAGTATTTATTTAAATAGCGTTCCAAATTCGAAATTCAAATTTGAATGTTAAGTTAATTTTTGCGGGTACATGTTTCAGCCGACGCCGTATCGTGAACGTAATTGAATTAATGTTATACCAATTCAAATGTAATCCAGCCAAATGTACTAGCTCTATGTGATATCATCGTTGCTATAAATAGCATTATTCCTATGTGTATAACGACCTCTAGTGGATGTAGCAGTGGCTAATTAGATACAGTACCTAAAATGTCTCGCGAGCACTTTGAGACGGGTAAGACAAGGCCGTTTTAAGGGTGACTTAACATTGCTGCTCTATCCTATCGCATTAGTAAATATAGATCTTTTGTAGTGTTGAGTTTCGTTGGTATAAACTAAGTATTATGCATGCCTTCACCATGTGAATAAATGTCTTCCTTTAATGTCTTGTGAATGTGATAACTTATGCCTTAATTCAGCATAGTCAGCACCTATTTGAAACTAAGGGAAGGAGGGATTATTATATTAAGTGGTGTTTTGAATTACTGAAAACGATTTTTTTATTTATTTTAAAGAAGGCCGTCTCGTGGCAATTACTGTTAAACTGTGAATGCTCAACAACCAAGTGATTCAAGAATTTTTCATTCAAAACTTATCTGTATGTACTAAGTCAATGGCCTATATCCACTCTAAATAATATTGATATACCTAATGTATTTTTTTTATTGAATGATATTTTAATATAACACTGTCCTACATACAAATTTACGAAGCATAGATGAAAGATTGAAAAAGACGCAATGCGAATATATCCGAATGAAGCCGAGGAGAACCTCGATACAATTACCTACATCAAATTATGCGATCGATCAAGGACAGTCGAAACCGGCGCGCGTGTATGGGAAGATTGATGAATGCGAATGATGCGAAACAGGGGGGCAATTAGATCGTTTTAAGGAGCGCGTATTACCATGTAGGTACCATCTCATCATCCTAGCCTTATCCCATACATTGTTGGTGTCGGCACTTAATTCAACCCGATGTGGCTGATCACCAGATTTTTATGCGAAGCGTCTGCCATCTGACCTTCGCAACCCCTTTTACGAGCATAATCTGTGATCTGGGTTAAACCAGTAGTCAGACTATTTTAGGCCTCCGAATGACCTGTAACGATTGAAGAAATGAAACGTCAAAAGTGATGTCTAAAGCGATCTCGTTGGCCTCCAGTAGGCCTAGACGAAGTACTTAACATAATTTTTTTACGGATCTCTGTCTCCATGACGTTAACGGTCACAGTAATTGATAGACAATGGAACCCAATGGCAACGATAATTCGTTCAGTAAAAAAATAAAAACATAAGTATACCTAGTTTTCGTATTTTCACACACAAAATAAGAAATCAAAGACTTACATTGCTCTAAGTCTTTGATTTCTTTCATCTTCTTCTTATAGTTATTATACAATCATTGAAGGTTGGCAATCAGCCCCGAACTCTCTATCCTTAAAAAGGTCGGCGGCACTCGCAATAGCGGTCCACTCTCTGATGTTTCATAGCATGTTTCCCATCAGTATAAGTTGTAGCAAATTATATCAATCATGTCGTAACACATGACCTAAATACGCCATCACCAGAGAAGTCCAGGGCAAATAAGAGGCAGAATGAAACCCTATGCGCTTGTCAGAACGAAACCGTCTTAAGCTCAAGATCGCAGACGTTGTGAGGCAAAGCTGATAGTATAGAATTACATTAAAATGATAGAGGCAAGGTGGAAGACCTAGAGTTCTGATAAACGAATACAAAAAATGAAAAAATATGCTCACGCCATCCCAGAGTCCTCGAATGGGTAAACAGAGGTGTTGTAACAACTACACCCACATTTCACCGAAAATTAAGTGCTAACGTGGCAGAGGGTGAGTCCATCGCAGTCTCAGGCACTATACATACGTCTTTGAGTTACTTCTCAGACATATGCAGGTTTCCTCACGATGGTTTCCTATTGGTACAGGCCCGCTGGGATTCGAATATGCGTCGCTTGCTTAAACCCCGAGGCCACAGAGAATACAAAAGTTAACATATACTTAGAATACAAATCTTTATAGAGATACCTACATATTATGTAGTAACGTACATACAATGTAGCTATGTACTAGCCCACACAGCCGGCGGCTATGACCGTACTCGTCTCGTCTATAATTTCGTCATTTCTTTTTTTATAGACGATCTGATTGCGGCCTTCGGTATTTCGGCCAGTGATGTGATGATTTACTATCACACGTCGCAATTAAATAGCTATCACTATCAGGTTTCCATTTGCGACATTCAATTTAGTTGCGTTCTTTTTTTTATTTATGGGTTCTTAATTTAAAATTTTAATTATGTTTGTGGTTTAAATATCTTGAAGTTTTCAATTTAAAATTGGTACTTAACTACTGTTTCATGGTAATCTGGTGGCAAACTATTTAGTAGGTAGGTACATAGTACAAAAAGTACCCCTATCACGGGTTTGCCACCGTTCTCGTAATCTATACTCGCTAGCGTCACTCTCAATATTTGTATGAGATATTTTAGTTCTTCACGTCACCGCTGGGAGTCGCAATATTCGGCGGAGACGCTAGCGAGTATAGATTACAAAACGTTTGCAAACCCGTGGTAGGGGTACAGGTGTTATTATTGACGTGATAAGGGCTACTGCTAATATGTAACACGTACTTATTTATTGATGATGATGTGCATTAGTGACCCGCGGAACACTAATGGTTTTTTTAAAATAAAAAAATATTTAATTCGGCCCAGCCGTTTCGGATATTAGCCGGAACAAACAGACAGAGTTTTTTAATTGGGTTTGCAATTTCTGTTGCGTGTATACTTTCATAATATGCATTTAGTGAAAAACTGTCACTTATTTTGGAATTACAAAGAGACGCTTCAATTTTATTTATCTGTATCTGTATAGATAGAAATCGAACAGTCCAGATCTTCGCATATATTAATAACATAAGTATATAACGATTTACCCACGAGTATATTTAAGAAATTACAAGCGAGTCAATTCAAAATCGAGTTGTTGCACTTGTCCAAACATGCCACATAATAAAGTCTCCCTGTACCATAATGTTTGTACAATTTACCTCTGTTTCTAATCGATTGGACAATTCGGTAAATATTTACTCGAGTAATATTAGTATCGAACCGCTAGCTGAGTGTAGACGCTGGATTCAGAATCGAATATCGATGCATGCATGCGTTTTCGTTTAAATTAAGAACGATAATGGCGGCTAGAGAAACGTATTTTAAATTGGAACGTTCGAATATTTGTCACTTAAGTAGATGTTACATACATCATCTAACAATTGGTGTTCTGTTGCCATTTTTGAATTGATTTTAATGAGCTTTAAATAAGTATGAAGATTTTACTTATTTGTTATGTACAAATTCCTTATAGCTTTATTAATTAGGTTATTTATTAAGAATACTTAATAAATAATAAACATATCATAGGTATTATTATCTCTCTACCCCACCTCCTCAAGCTGCCAGTACAAATTATTGTAAAAAAAAAGAACGTTAAATTCAAATCGGATCACAACAACAGCCAACTGCGAGCAATAGGCGTTGCTAGTGATGTGCCACGCTAGGTGTTCCCGTGCTAACTGCGCCGCGTCACGCGAACACTGCTCCGCCCATCATCACGCACGCTAATGTCTGATTTTCGTAACGTCAACACAACATTTTAATATACTTATTCGATATTTTGGTGTACACCCTAGTACATCTACTTGTATGTGGAATACTTATTGGTTGATGCCGAAATGTTATCATACCTACGTATTATATATAATATTATTCAACTACCCAACTACTAGGCGATATTTATCATTAATGACTTTTTAATGTTACGTATTTTATTAAGGTTGGTATTCTTTTCCTCTGACAAATAAAACATTCTAGATTATATATTTACGTATTTAATATTCTATTTTGTCGTAGAATTAAGTATTCCTTCAACATTTAATAGGATTTTCATTAAGTTTCATACAATTAATATTTTATAATGTTTGCAAACACATCACACATTGACAGACATTAGATAGACACACTTTTAATGCTTATCGTTTATTTCACGGTATCTTTTCTTACGCACTTTACAAATTTTTCTTTCTGAGTAAAGTACAAATCGACTAATAAAAACAAATTCTTATACAACGTAATGAAAGTAACATCGCATTAAAATACAGACAACAATCTAACAGAATTAACAACAGTATCCATTAATAATTCAAACGTCCTATTCAACACGAGGATCAGTAGTCACAAATTTAGTCCAAGTGCAGGGAACTAACACTCGTTCTTGATAAACGGCGGCCATCACTGCACGCCACGGCCTATTATGAGAGCGTGACGTCACCGCCCCGCCCCCCTCCTCCTCGCTTCAATCAAACCGGGGAACCCTCGTCATGCCCCCACCCTACGTTCCGCTTTACTGACTCCGCATTTTTTCTCATAATAATAACGTCGAAAAAATCGCACAAAAAATCTCGACAGACGCGCCGTTGCTCGTCCCATCCCTATCGGCGTTCTTCTTTCAAACTGAGACTTTACAATGGAATTTCAAAGCTGAATTTGGAACGTTTCTTTTACTGAGAATTAATTAGGAATAGTTAACTTTCGTACTGTTAGGAAGGTGTTCTATAAAATTTACGAAATATTAATACCTACCTAATTTGAATTAAACAGATTTTTACTAGTAGCTTAAGTAAGGTACCTGATTAAGTAATATTCACATACTTAAATAGTAACGTACCTTCCAATAACATAACTCTGTATGCCTTTTTTTATTTTTGTTCAATTTAAGAAAAAAAATAAGAATCTTCAATACAAAGAGAAAGACAATACATAACTTACGTACATACTTAATATAACTTGCGTTTTTGTAGAAAATAACTTACCCGTATTTAGTTACCAGATCGCTAAGTTGTGTGGATAGTATGACATTGTGAAGAATGCTTAAACAGCTCACACAAATTAACAAAGAGAAGGTCACGACAGTGGTCACAGGTGTTTGGCACAAAAGAGGAGCAAACACTCTTATTGGATTATATTATTATCTACTTACACAATTGTTATTCACTAGTAAAAAATTCTTAACAATTTGTATACTTACCCACATTACTAATAAGAGTGACGCCAATAAGAAATTCGAACAGAATATAATTATTTTGAAATATAAGTTTTATTTAACGATGATATTTAATTTTTATTTTTACTTCACATGAATGATTTATTAACTAGAAAATATTTTTAATTTAAATATTGAATGCCATCTGTCACCGAGTAGCCTCATACGTCAAACTAAGGGACGAACTAATTCGGCTACTCCCAGACAGAGGTCACTAGTGTTCAAGTTTTTATAACTTTGTTGAAGACTCGCTTGTAAAGTTCGAGTAGTTTTTAACAGATGGTGCTGATTTAAATTTGAAAATTAACTTGAAACATTCTTTTGTAATAGATAAAATATTTAACGAAAAATTTTCTAGAAAACGGTTAAATGTGTTCTGACCAATATATAATATTTTGAATAGTTGTGTGAAAATTCAAATTCCATAATCGCATAGCTTAACCCTTGTCAGCTATGACAGCATCTAAATTAATAGTGCGTGAAGGTATTTTGCAAAGTATGGAATTAGATTTATGGCTATTAGTTGCCTTATAGTTTAAACCTATTTGTAAGCAAATTATTTTATTTCTCTGGTTGGGAATTCGGCCGGTAGTTCCATCGCGTTCAGGGTTCATATGCAAAAATAATAATGAATATTATGGATGAGAACTCAGCTATTCTGAAAAATATCTACGTTGATATATCGAGTCAACTGAGGCTTTTAAACAGATTATGTACGTATTAAATTTGTATGACCGATTCTGTCTCGGCATTGATTCAATATAAGTAATAAATATCGTTTAGAGTAGTGCTGCAGATGGATCCGAATAACGCGCTACATAGACATTTTTTCATCAACTGTCATAAACATCATATCATTGACAATATTGACATTAATTTGTCCGTTCACGTAACCCCCTACTTCTCCTCCGCTTCCACACATGGTTACATAGTGCTAACAGCACTTTTCATTCCATTTTTTTATATATAAATAAAACACGCAGACATATTACGTACTTACTTATAAGAAATAGATATATACGTGCTTAACAAACATCTGCTTCTAGTAGAAATACATGGTAATGCCCTAAATACTTACCTTACCATAATAGTCCAACACAAAGAGAATTATTAATGTAAGTCATGTCGAAGAATTGACCACATTGATAACCATCAAAGACTTATGTATATGACGTATATGCCTTCACTGTCACACAGCCAAACTATCATGGCAATAAGCGGTCATGGTAAGGCTCCAGTTGAGTAGGTACTGTCAATCGGTAACAAACGTAAACGCAAGGTAAGTACGATTATTGGAGGCAGCGTGTGCTGACCGAAGTGTGATGAATGACTTTCATCGCTGCCGGTTTGGGCGGAAGCGCCGAGATACCGCCCGCCCAGCGCGTAAATTAACTCGCCCGCCATGTCGCCCTTCCGTTAACATTCCCGTTACAATTTCTATAAGTCACGGATTCGAATTTACAATTCCAATACGAAATTTGAATTTTAACAATGTTCCAAACATTTGTGCGAATACCAACTCTTGTATAATTTGGTTGAGGGTTTAGTTTATACAATAAAAGGAATAATAATAAATTACTAGCTATAATTCCTAGAACGTAAAATACTAACTATTGAAGGTAAATTAAGAGAACGGTCTTATTGGGATTTTGTCTTATTAGATACTGAAAAAGTGAGCCGGTTGTCGATTTCATTAATTTACAAAAGATTTGGATTTGTATGTATGATAAGACATTCTAACCCCATGGGGTTACTCCCCAGCAAGGTCTTCTGTCAGTCGCAATTATAATGATAAGATATAATATTAAAAATGCATATAGTTGTTCAAATATGTTGTGGATAATAATCATAAGCATATTATTACATTTCATGGGGTTACTTAAGTCAAAACCAATAATTATTCTATAAGTATAGTTACAAAAAATCATAATTAAATAATAAAATATTGTGAAAACATACATACATATGCTCACGCCTGTATTCCCCGAAGGGGTAGGCAGAGGTGCTGCAATCACAACACCCACTTTTCACCAAAGATGATTAAGTGCCAACGTGACAGATGGTGAGTGCATCGCCGTCTCAGACACTTTACATACGTCATTGAATTACTTCTCAGAAATATGCAGGTTTCCTCACGATGTTTTCCTTCACCGTAAAGCACGTGGTGTGAAATCACTGTACATAAGTTTTTTAGAAAAACTCATTGGTACAGCCCCGCTGGGATTCAAACTTGCGTCGCTTGCGTGGCAGGCGACTGCTCTAACCCCAAGGCCACCACAGCTTCTTTTTCTATGTATAACAAAAGTACATTGACTTATGCAAAAACTGACCAATTTATTCATACCTATTTCTTTCTTATAAAATGTATCAATACACATCCCTTTTTAGTTTCAGTGTGTAAATAGATTATTCGAATAGTGAGGGAAAGGGAAATCACACTGTTCAGTGTTTATTCACAACGCGTTTCGAATTATTCAATGTAGCGAGGAAATGGCTGCGTTAGGAATTTTAATCGAGTTTATAGACGCTTCGCTTTCCTATTTCAACCTCCATTGTTTACCCTTTTCATATTTACATTCAAATGAAAACATTTAAAATTCCGCAGAAAATTATTTACTATTCCCGCCCTTTGTAGGTTGAATCGTTTGTCGCTCAACGAAGAAAGCTTCCTTCTTGACTTATTAGTTCCATAAAGTATGTATAGATGTCGTTGATCTGAGAGTTGACTTTTCACTCATAGATGGCGTTCTAAAATTTAATATTTCTTATTTTTTTACGTAGATACAGGATTAATGAATGTTTGTTTTGAATACAGAATAATTCTAAGTGCCTAATGAAATACGACGCCTACATCCGTGTCATATCTCACCCCGCTCCCATTGTTCGAATGTGACACGTGATTCAAACATTGCACGCATAGTGCAATGTTTGAATCACGTGTGGCAATTACAAAGGTGTCGGCGTTTGTATCTCGCTATAAATCAGCTGTGCGCGATATAACAATTAGCCGGTATGATAGCAATGTTAATTAAATGCCTATAACTCTGCGACCGTGGCGCCGTTGCGGCAGAAATCGGTACTACCGCTCAAACAAATTGATTAGCAGGCGCTTGTATTTTTTCTTGAATACTTTATTAACCTTTGGTATTTCAGTTATTGTTACTAATAATAGTTTTATTGAATATCTTTCGTTAGTTACTCTTCGCTCTAGCTATTTGTGTTATAAGATAATTTACTAATTTAGGTATCTTTTGATAGAGTCGTTTTAAATAGTCGTGCTAATAGGTAGTTACGTAATTGCAAACTATTTACGATATTTTTGTGATTTTGTAACAAAATGTCATATATCGAGATGTGAAAATACAGTAAACTAAATAACATCAATAAAGAATATAATAATGAGAGTCGTGGTGGCCTTGAGGTTTGAGCAGTCACCTGCTACGCAAGCGACGCAAGTTCGAATCCCAGCGGGGTCTGTACCAATGAGTTTTTCTAAAAACCTATGTGCAGTGATTTCACACCACGTGCTTTAGGGTAAAGGAAAACATCGTGAGGAAACCTGCATATTTCTGCGAAGTAATTCAATGACGTATGTAAGTTGTCTGAGACGGCGATGGAATCACCATCTGTCACGTTGGCACTTAATCAAATTCGGTGAAAAGTGGGTGTTGTGATTACAACACCTCTGCCTACCCCTTCGGGGAATACAGGCGTGAGCATATGTATGTATGTAAAGAATATAAACAATCCACAAACTGACCCCTCTTTCAGGCTCACTCGATCCGCGAGAGGCAAACAAAGTCAACACTGAAGCGACTATACCTGACAAGCCTCATGAAAAATGATGGTCCCTCGTTGAAAATTACAGAAGTTGACTGATTAAATTTAGAAGTTGCCTCCGTAATTAGGGGTAACATAACATTTCACTCAGTACCGGGATTTACACTGGGACGTTTATGACGAAAAAAATATATGTCTTTTTCAATACCGACACGTTTTACAAACATAATAATATAATGCTACCCTAGGGTGCAATTATTACGTGTTTTCGTTGAGTAGTATCATGTTTAGGAATGATAATGTGTAATTATTATTATGGTTAATAAACTTTGACACGCGAGTATGCATGCAAGGAAAATCAATATATAGATTACTATCGTATCATTACATAGGTATGTTTAATTTAATTATATAAACATTAATAAATCTGCTCACGTAATCCCACAAGGGTTCCCGAATGGGTTATTTATTTATATATATTTAACGTGTTTTTTTTATATTCAATATTATCATTAATGCGTAAGTGCCTCTATTTGTACACCTTTAGTGATTAAAGATTTAAAACAATATCTCTGATGATGAGAATACGACAACGCTGTCAACGATTAAGTCGCTACGATATCGTTACGGTTTTCATGACGACAATTAGCCTACTCACCTTATAGCCTGTACTTAAAATAAAATAATTATTAGATTTTTTTTTTTTAATTTATCCATGGAAAAGTACCTATCAATCGACTTGCAATGCCCTATTCGTATAAATAAATAATACAAGTTAATAACATCGGTTTTGTTTAAAAATATCCAGAAAACAGAGCAACGCAATCGGCGCGTTCAAAGGATTAATTTAACTTGAAATAATCCGGAAAGATCAGAAGCGGCTGAGTGTAGATTAATGGGTCGGTGCATCTTAATGGATGCCCCCATCACGTCATATCTGGACACCGCGCCGGCTCATAACTTACACATATTTAATGGCCCTATTTAATTACATTCCTAATATCATATCACTAAAACATGGATGTTCGGACGCCAAGACGTTTGATCACGCCAAAACTGCTGGAAACCTATTCAAAATGTCTGATTAGACTTATTACAAAGTACTTTCAAATTTTCAGAAGGACGCATAAAAAATTCTTTATATCATCACCGGATTCGGAAAGTTGCTTTTGATACACCCGGCAAGAAACTGAGCAATTAAATACTCTTCAATAATTTCTGTCTGTCGGAAAATTAGTATGAAAGCAAACTTTTTTTACTATGTAGCAATATTGATATAATAATACTTATTGAGCCTCTTGCGCATATCCTAACCTAACCCTAGCCAGTAATTGGATGGGTGACCGCCCGAGTTCCCTCCGTGCCTCGGAGAGCACGTTAAGCCGTCGGTACCGGCTGCCTATTTATCATCTTTGGTAATCGTTACAGGTCTTTCGGAGGCCTAATATCTTCTGACAACTGGTTTAACCCAGATCACAGATTTTCCTCGTCAAAGGGGTTGCAAAGGTCAGATGGCAGTCGTTTTGTATAAAAATCAGGTGGTCAGCCACATCATCACAGGTCAGGGAGATGATGAATACTTATTGAGCCTCGCAACGTGACTGAAGTAATTAGTTAGTAATAATAATCCCTATAGAAGAGTCACTAAAATATATTCAAATCAGTGCAGCCGTGCTAATAGCATGCAAGACTGATAAATAAGTAGCATTGTTTGGTTTATTGAATTAAGAAATGAACATTTAATTGTATAGTATATTATTATTAGATTAGATATAAGGTTAGGCAAAAGTATTATAACCCCCATTATTCACGGAAGATACATTAAATATGTCAATGTGGTGGTGTGATTGTCGCCATCTCTAGGGCATTACATACTTCAAATTCTTCGTACGAAAATCTTGACTATTTGTATACTAATGTCTACTTCAGAATAGAGAAAAATAATGTTCACAGATTTTCAAAGAATCCATTCCTTTTATTTTATTTCCCAAAGGTATTCGTAAGTGTTATATTTTGTCTGGATTCTAAGTTTTCGAACGAATTCGAGATAATATTTTCTTGCTTTCTGAAATGGTGAAAAGATTTTAGAAGTATATTTTTCATGTTCTTTTCTATCATGATTACTTCACGAGGCAGTGAGAAATTTTCTATGGTAATGATATTTATATGATTTTCGCTTTTTATTCTAAAATTTGGTCTATTTAACGTTAGTTCCTGGGATGGCCACATAATATTTAAAAAAAATCTAAATCAAATTCTAAATCAAAGTGATTTGGATGTAAATGTTTATGTAGCGAAAGTCAGGAACAAATCATAACAATTAAAATATCTGAAGACTTCAAAAGCGCGGTGTATCCAAACAGAGCAAAAGGCAAGGAGCTCAAAGCGAAAATTTTACAACCGTAACACCAAAAGAACTGGTTATGAAAAAAGTCTTCGACGGCGGGCCTTTTCTTATTTCAAAAGATGGAAATGCATAGAAGTGTGCTCTACTTTCTTTTTGAAACTTTTACCGTGTTTTTTTTTTAGAAATGTAACTACAATTTAATGATGGTTCAGTAAAAGTGATGCAGTGATGTAGACGATTTTACTGCGAGTGTCGTATGGAACAATTTTACTGTTGCACTAGCGGACGTCACGCGGTTTCACCCGCGTAATGGGTATTAAATAAAGCCAATAGTGAAATAATTTTTGAAATCGCTACAGTAGTTTTTGAGTTTATTCATTACAAACATACACACAAAAATACAAATCTTTCCTCTTTATAATAGTAGTATAGTAGTAGTGTGGATTGGCACAACATCCCATACATTTTTGTATGACGTTCACTTTTCCTTGTATGAAAATTCTGCTTCAGTTTGATCCTGATTAGCTTAACATGATAGCAGTCGACTTCTAGATGATAAGATTGTTTCATTTACCAAGAGTTAAAATAACAAAAATACTATTTTAAAATAACAAATGTAGACTATGTAAAATGTCATCACTGTCTCAGGGTCTTAAAGCGATATGAAAAATGAGCCACAAATGTCATAAAGAGACATAGTTAGCATACTTACGACATCATTGAATTTTTATTGAGATAAGTGACAATATTTCTTTCGGACGAATAAAATTATATTTTCAGATAGAGCATCGTTCCCTGCGTTAACTGTGGAACTGGCCGATACTGTGTGAATTAATCAAACCACTTTGTGTTCCCACAATAGCCCTCTAATTGACAAATAGTGGAAATGATGAATACATGAGTTGGGAATTTTCCAAAAATAAATCCTTTGATCGTCACTTGATTAACAGCTACCGACTCTGGTACGAGAAATGATATTAATTTTCTTTTTAATTTGGTCTTCTAGGATATTAGATTGTATATTTTGGCATGATTTATAACGTTATGTGTCTTAAAACACGATGTATCTCAACTCATCGAGAGATTTCTAGCAATTTTTGTAACTATAAATATTTATTACAAACAAACTTGCCGGGTTTATTGAGAATTGTGTTTGAAAGTATAATGTTAGTATTCGGTATAGTATTTTAGTATTCTATGTTGTTAATATTCTGTTGTATGCTAGAAAATACCCAAACACCATGTGTAGAGAGATGACTCGTAATAGAGCGAACAAGGTTTAAGGTAAGATTCTAGGAAATAAAAGATATACTATCGTGCATGAAAGAAAAAAAGGTGTTTGTTTTCACAAACTATTGTATTTGAAGTAGTGTCCGTAGACATACAATAAGGCTTCTAAATTCTCGGGACATAATCAGTAATATTTAATTTATACTTTGCTACCTGGCTCTTTTCTCGGTCAGAGTAACAGGATAGCGATCCAGTGAGGTAACGCAGTCAGCTTAAGGAGCACCATTTTCATCTGCTTATAATTTCTTGCTTATTTAAGTAGAATTAAAATTAAGTTAAATACATGAATACCATCGCTTTCCCTTAAATGGGAATCAAACCCGTCAAACCTAGTATTCAAGCTACTGACCACTTGATAACAACTTGATTACTCCGCAATGAATACGTCATAAAATATACACCAAGTTCACGTTTTCCTTCAATAGACAAACCGCTTTACTAAGAATCAGTGGCAGAGGTTAGAACAATTTTGAGTGGCGGTTAATTGTCCAAACCTTACTCAGAAGTGAGGACAAAGGGCATGTGAAACCACTAGCGACCAGCGAGCTCAGTGACTCACAAAACCGGTTATTTACGAAATAAATCAAAGCCACGGCTCCGTTATCAAATTATCAAAAGCACACGAGACTGTTAATTTTCACGTCGGTCAGTTTAAAGACATGTTTCCTTGAACCGCCATCAACTACAGATGCTTATCTTAACCTGGTAATTGCCAGCTAGACCTCTTGATACGTGCCTGCTGATTAAAACTCCAAAGCCAAGATAGTGATACAATTATTATATTTAGACCGACCGTTCTAAAAAGTGTGCATAACTCCGTGTTTTCGTAATTAATATTCTCATTACATCGTGTAGATTTCATCTTTACGGAATGTTTTTTCTTTGGTTTAATTTAATTAAAATGAAGCGAGCTTTAAGTATAACTAGTTACTTTGAATTTGTTATTTAGTGATTTCGGTAAAAATCGGTACCAAAGACTGTTGCTTTATTTAATAAAGAATTAAATTTTCTTTGTTGAGATCCTTAGGGCATGTTAATATAAGAACTAGGAAAACTGCAGTATCGATAGCTTATAGATATATAAAAAAACTTTATCATTGTGTGTTCTAAAAGACGTATGGCGCCCTCTCTCACTACTAACTACTTTATCACGGCTGAACTGATTTTGTAAAGAATTTTAATGAAGATTGTCTTAGGGTAATCAAAATATCACGTGAAGTCGCGAGTAAACCTAGTCGAATTTAACCAGTGGATTTTCCAACATGGAAGAGGCTCATGAACGAAAAGCGATTTCTTCAACTATGTACCAATTAGGATTCTATGGAGTGATTACGCTAATTAATTAATTAAATCAAGCGTATATCTTGTAACATTGGCACCGACAGACCGAATGGAAACCACATAAATCACCTTGTGTACAAAAGCTCGGATTAGATTGGACGCGAGCTAGTTGCCGGAATGCAAATGGAAATTGAAAATTAAAAAAAATGCGAGTGTCTCCCCTCCGCGGGGTGGCGAAATCGTAAATTTAAATTGTCCATCCCCTACATGCAAATTTTTCGAGACCATGCCTTACAAACCGACAGAAATGAGGTTTGAGAATTAATTACAATACAATAAATTCATGTGGTTCGAAATGTTTTTATTTCTTAGTAAAAATTGCTATTATTATAGACTAGCTATTACCCTCCACTTTGTCCGCATAATGGGAGTCAATGTTGTCAATCGATTCAGTCACTTAGTAGGAAAAAGGTAATACACATACACTTTTAATTTTTCAGTTATAACATAAAAGTAATTTGACGGTATGTTACCTATAAATGCTGAATAGATAACACGAACTATTAGATGTCACAGAGAAAATCCAAAATAGTAGCAATCATGACGTTGCATGTGATTATTACTGGAAATGTAAGTACTGTTTAAAATCCAACTCTTATAGATTCATATGCTAGCAGCTATAGATTCATATACATCACCAGAGGCGATGTGGATACCAAAAGCATATTTCCACAAGTAATTAGGCCAAAGGTAGGTGAACTTTTGGCGACTGGTATTAGAGTTTAATATTCCTAAGCCAATGTTATGTAACAAACAGTAGTGTGCAAAGAGCACATTGTCTGGAGTCGCCGCCATCATTAACTGTTGCTAATGAAGCTTAGCTTTAGGGTTTTAAATAACTTGCGACAGCCCACAGGGCGGCGTCTCTCAGTACTTCTTCGTACAGATTTTTTACTTTGCATATGACTTAAGCAGAGCATGACGATAATTATCTGACGTGACTTTGTAAAAGCGTACAATAATTCTATTTCACTCGCGAGCTGAATAATGTGCCACAATAAATTCAAAAAAATTACGTACGAAATACTTATGACGCAAACCGCGCCGTTTGATGTTGTCTACACGTGAAGTTCGCATTTTTACTCTGTTAATTTTATTTTTTTTCGCTACTTGGTTAATTCTAGTAGCTGTCGTATTAAGTAAGCAATAAATTGCCTACTTGAGTCGAGTAGAGCGAGATGTTGCGATAACGTCCAGGTTTCAGTGACACTTATCCCTCGGTCCACAAATTAACGTCGGTGTAAAGTTATATCGGCGGGCGTCCGCGCCGTTGTCACTCATGCTCCATCAACTGCTGGGAAATGTCGAGGGTATGACGGCGGGTCAGCCACATGTCGATGTCAAGACGTGACACAATTTCATCTCCCGTCTCACTTCTGAGGATCTGCTTCCCCCAGCCAGACAAAGACGGATTCCAAACATGAATCGCGTTTAAGAATGCAACGCTTAGTTATCTGCGTGGAACGGGGGCTCGTATGGCAGACAGGTTGTCGCTAATAGGCGTTTAACTTAGAACATGAGGTTTTATGTCTTCGTGTGTGTTCCAACCTTAGGACACGTGTCAGTCTGTGTTGGCCGTCAGACTGGCGATGCGCGATGCCTCCGCGCAACTCGGAGTGCACGCCAACACAAACATTAATTAGTTCGATCAATGATGTACATTATACATCGTCTAGGTATAGGAAAAACTTAATAATAGATAAACTAATTGCATCATTCCTCCTTTGCAGATACGCCGAGGATCAGATGAGGAGACACCGTCCGTTGGCACCGCGTAACCCGCCAGTGAAATCGATTTCCTTCAAATAGTGAATGGAATCCGAAGTGTTTGTGTAGTGACTGAACTGTGTGAAGTAGTGTCGGCCCCTGGGGCCGAGAATCTGCGACGGAAGATACGGACGCGAGCCGCGCGGGCTGTGGGCCCGCGATGAGCGCCAACAATTGCGACAGCATGACATACTTCTCTAACGCATACATGCCAGACATGCGCAACGGAGGACATGAACACCAACAAGCGCACGCGCACTACGGCGCCGTGCCGCAACAAGGGCACGAAATGGAAGGCTGCGACCAGCAACTAAGGCCGGCGCAGCACCACTATCCCGCGCAACCAGCGCCGGGTATGCCCTACCCTAGGTTCCCGCCTTACGACCGGTTGGGATATTATCAGCAAATGGAGCAGAATGGGTACCGGCCCGACAGTCCCTCACAGATGGGACACATGGGTCCCAAGACAGACGGGTACGGGCCAAATGGGCACCAGCCTCCAGCGCCGGCGGTGTACACGTCTTGCAAGCTGCAGGCGGCGGCGGCGACGGCGGGTGGGGTGCCGGGCAGCCCGCCGCTGGAGCAGGCGCAGCAAATGCCTCACCACATGCACCCCCAGCAGCACATGGTGCAGCACGGCGTGCCCCACCAGCAGCACCTCATGTACCCAGTGGATGACATGCAGCATCAGACGCAGATGCCGCCGATGCACCAGCAGACGATGCATCCCCAACAACCGCCCCCACAGCAACCTCCACCTAACACGAATGCGTCGCTGCCCAGTCCACTATATCCCTGGATGCGAAGTCAATTTGGTAAGTGTAACATTTGTCTATATATTAATTAAATCATAAATTAAAATCGGGTCGGGTCACATCCATTTGAGTGCTACGATGCCACAGACAGACTCATCCATTTGAAGACCCCTCGCTTTAATTTCTAATTAAAACTTTTGAAATTGGCCTAATACTCTTACCTTTATTGCATCTGGTGTTAAAATTTCCTTTTTACACCTGTTTAAGGAGCTCTCTGTCCTTGTAATTGTAAGTGTAAATTATAAATAGGTTCAGGTACAAAAAACAATTCGCAATTTGGCAAGAACACTCTCACTCCTCGTATGCATTGATGAGAAACAATAAGTGCCGTAGACAATACCCTTCCTACTGTTCCGAGATTATTTATGGGCCGAAGAGGCATTCAAAAGGAATTTCACTTTTCATAAAATTTACAAGTTCCGACACAAAGGCTCACCTTCTGTTTAGCCCGCCGATGGCGAACAAAGCGCCCTCAACTTGCGCTACCGTCTCCTACTGTTTTTGAATTTGTCTGTGCTAATTTATGACCGAGCTGCATGATTTAGGGTTTCTATTGTAATTGGCGATATCATTCAGGTCCTCTCGAGGAATTCTACGTTGAAACTTTAGTTTTGAATATACGCTCGCGCGAGAAAGTTTAGTTGGTGATATTACTTAGCATCATCAAGTGAAAGTTTGGACTTCCGTGTTATGTGTGACTATTAACACATCCTGAGACCAATTCGAGATTTATTTCAAACTAGTTTTGCTTGGAATTAACAATAAAAACTATGTCATTACACCAAGTGACTTAGACATTTTGTCCCAAAATTCCTTTGATTATCCGTTCCTATTGGACGCAGCGTGATGTTATAAAGCCGAATGCCTTCCTAGATTAATTAATTATCGATAACAAATACATATTGCTTTTTCAATTCAAATCAGCAATTCCTGAAACAAGCGCGTTGAACCAAACAAACTCTTCAGCTTTAGGATTCAAATAGATTCAAATTCAAACTACCTTGGTTTCTTCTGGACCTTCGTAAAGGGATTGGAAATGGTCACCATATCTTGAAACATATCTAGGGATAGAAAAGGTATCATCTGTGTTTCTAATGTGGTAAGCAGAGAAGAATTGTGAATTCAAATTTGAACACATGTAGGTGATGGCATATTAGCATATTCAGTATAACCTACATTAGCAATTTTTTTTCAGTATATATGTGACTTTACGACATAAAAATATTCTTGTCAATACAAAATCAAAGCCGAAATGACAGTTTATCTGAGTGACAGTGACAGATATACATGTCATATACATCTGTCTCATAATAAGAGTTAAACTATTGTGGCATTAAGACGTCCTGGTAGCGCACCTTTTCTCGTTGTAAAATTTAGAAGGAAAATAAAGAATTCATCACAAATTATGCTGAATCACCAACATAATATCAGAGAGCAAAGCACTATGAATCAAAATTGAATACACGCAGTTGGAATGGAGCCTTTATTCATTAAATGATATTACAGATAACGGAAGCTCTGTTGACAAGTCGATCGGTTCGGTAGCGACAGCAAAACATTCGATGATACTAAAATATTAAAATGTATACCCACCAAATCTTCCTGTGGTTATTTGTAAACGTTTTTCACTATATTTTAATTCTTGACATTTAAATGTGACCTTGATATCAGTACAGCCAGGATGAAATAGCTTTCCTTGAATTGTGCCTTCATTTTTTTAGTTATGAATGTAATCTAGTACCATTCCAAACAATAGTTACATTTCAATGGTGTCGTGCTTTTAAATGTTGATTAATCCAACACGTTTTTAATGAAAGTAGATTTTATTGCTGACCCTCCAAGCAACGCGTAGGAGCAAACAATTTACGTGTAAGTACGTAAAGACGATGAACCCATGTCATAACCCTTATCCGGCAGCTCGGTGCCAGATAAGATGCCAATTTTGCCTTACTGGCACACTGTTTCCTGCCAGACTGGCCACAGTTGGCAGACAGTTAATTTGAAACTTCGATACGCTTCGTATAAGATACGGATAATTGTTATTCACATTAATCAGTGTTTTGATTAAATGAATGTCATTAATTTCAGCATTGTTAATCGTTCTGATAAACCAGATTGTTTTTGGTTATACATATCTAAATTATAATAATCCAATAGAATACCTAGTCTGAGACAAAAAACTTAGGGCACTTGATCAATTTCTGTAATGAAATAGTTTATTAACCCTTCTATCTATCCCTTCCTTTTATGAAGATTTGGAGATATAAAGTAATAATTACTTCTGTAAGCAACCTGCAAAGGAAATTTCGTTGTAACACCCTGTACACAAATCTCTATTGAATTTAAAAAACCATTCGTCTGACAATATGTAGTAGGCTCACCGAAAGCTCGCTTAAGAAAACACTTATGCGTCTTTGAGCACCACATGTATTTAACGTATGATATATTCAGTCCACTTAAACCAAAACGGTAGCAAATAGTCACACTTAAAGCGAACTATCTATAAGGTTCTCATGTTATCTACTTCAAACTCTGCCTTCATTAATTTTCTTCAAATATCGGCTGCCATCTTGAAAAAATAGTAACCAATGAGAGCCGAGCTCATGTTGTTTGAAAATAGAACTGCTTGCGATCGGAACGAAGGAATCATTAATCTTGTACGAACTAAGCCATGGGTATCTAACGATTATGTTGTTATTATGTATTCATTTGTATAGATAATATCCCTTAAATAGCTAACAAAGAAATCCAGTTTTGCTTGCCTAGATTTAATTACCTTATTTACAAAAGGATGTATTCCATTATTCTTGTAGGCAAGCTTTGATATTGCTTATTCAGCTGCCCTGCGACACATCCAAACGAAATGTGTTAAAACAGACCGCATGTTTTGATTACCAAGTCATGTGTGTCATTCGCTCCAAAATAATTAATGTTTCAACAAATACATCTATATCGAGAATAGCTTTGAAAGCGCTTCCTTCTTTGTTCTTTATACTTACTTATATTTGTATTTTAATAATCTCACGGAGTATTGGCTAATGTATCACCCAAATCAACTAGGTAGCTCCTCCCATAAATTGCGCCTTATATCTCAACGGAGTGACGTATAGGGGCTCTGACTAACCGTATAGAAAGATAGACTCACCTAGTCCAAGAGGCAGGCCGCGATAAGTCGGCAATCGAGGTGGAAATGGAAATATAATGGAAACCCCACTCCCCCTCACAGTCCTCGCACACAATGCCGGATAGACGACTTGTTACATTTCATTGTTCAGTTATCAGGCCCGAGGCCTTTGTGAAACCCTGATGATTGAATACAAGTATTTGTTCTCGTGCCTGCTTCTGATTTTCTACGTTTGCCGCTGAAAGCTCCAATCGCTTCGTATTAAACGTAGAGGGATGTATAATACAATTACAAATGAGTTTCGGCCCAGTTGTTGTTTGTGTGTCAGCGAATTGCGAAAGTCTATTACGTCTTGGGTCGCTGCTCGTATAAGCTGAATAAATTACGTTCTCAAAGTTTTCTTCTCTATGTCATCAATCAATAAGATTGGTAGGGATTTAACCCTTTCTATATCTACGCAATATTATTAGTGTTTTATAAAGCCTAAAAATAATATTAGGGAAACGTACGAGTATTCACAATTCGATCAACCTCACACAAATATTTTGAACTAGCGGACCTCACGCGGTTTCACCCGCGTAGTTCCCATTCCCGTGGGAGTGCGGGAATAAAATAAAGCCTATGTTACTCGCTGATGATGTAGCTATCCAATGGTGAAATATTTTTTGAAATCGGTCCAGTAGTTTTTGAGCCTATTCATTACAACCAAACAAACAAAGTTTTCCTCTTTATAATATTAGGGTAGATATTTTACTTTACACAAATTATAATTAGTATAGATAGGTGGTATATGCATTTTCAGAATAATATACTTAGACAGACACATAACCCAGATATCTATTTCAATTTCAAAGCCAGTTTTTGTTCACCTATTCATTTTCTTACAGACGTTGTCGTCGCATAGAAATTCATTTACAATTTGATCGATCGTCGATTGTCAGTTGTAACAATGACATTTTATATTGTAATACAAGAATATGGTCTTATCATGTGATCTTACGATATTAAGCACCAGTTGTTCATACTTTAAACTCTAATTTGTAGAAACATATTTTTTTTATATATAATAACTGGCTTTGCAAATATCAGTTAAGTTTAAAAAAATACTTAGAAAATACATCATCTCCCTGGACTTATCCCATACATTGTTGGGGTCGACACTTGATTCAACCCGATGTGGCTGATCACCTGATTTTTATACGAAGCGACTGCCATCTGACCTTCACAACCCCTTTTACATCTGGGTTAAACCAGTTGTCAGACTATTTTTTAGGCCTTCGACTGACCTGTAACGACTGCAAAAGATGATAAATTGGCAACCAGGACCGACGTCTTAACGTGCTCCCCGAGGCACGGAGGGAACTCGGGCAGTCATCCATCCAATTACTGGCTAGGGCTAGGGTTGCTTAACTTCGCTGATCGAATGATATGCGCAATAGCAACTGTGCCACGAGCTCCTCTTAGAAACTTAGAAATACTTAGAAAATACATTTGTAAGTATTTCATTAAATTTAAATAACTTTGTCTTCTTACTATTTAATCCCATTTAGAGTATTAATGAAAAACATAATTTAATTTTATTGCAAAACATAAAAGTAACACCGTTTTAATGTGTGTTTTAATGGGTGGCCGTGGGGTTTGAGCAGTCGCCTACTACGCAAGCGACGCAAGTTCGAATCCCAGCGGGGCCTGTACCAATGAGTTTTTCTAAAAAACTTATGTACAGTGATTACACACCACGTGCTTTACGGTGAAGGAAAACATCGTGAGTCAACCTGCATATTTCTGAGAAGTAATTCAAAGACGTATGTATAGTGCCTGAGACGGCGATAGACTCACCATCTGTCACGTTGACACTTAATCAAATTCGGTGAAAAGTGGGTGTTGTGATTACAACACCTCTGCCTATCCCTTCGGGGAATACAGGCGTGAGCATATGTATGTACCATTATTTGCATAGTGTTTTGTTAGGAGGGTGGGATGTCGGGTAAAAATATATTTCTAATTCTGTTCAGTTCCGGTGGCTGAGACGTTGACTGATGGAGACTTTATTTTGTGATATTCTTTTATAGCTAGCTACGCCTCGCGGTTTTGCCCATGTAGGTAACCATAAAAATTATATTATTTATATAATATTTTTTTTCTTTAATAAAAGTATTATATGTTACTTATAACATCAAATATCTGAAAGTGAACGTCGAAACCGAAAGCTTGAACAAACAGACAGACAAATGGAGAGAAGAGAAAAATAAATAGTTTTTTATGGTTACATAATACGGTAAGTAGGTATATATGCAATTAGAGAAAAGCTGTTAATTTGGATTCAGAAACAGTTCAATGATTAATCGTTATAAGCTGTTGTATATTATGCTCGAACGGTAATTTTTGCTCATCGATTTGCAGTTATAAAAATGTAAATATATCTAGTTCAAATGAATACACCGGAAGCAGACCTGATTGAGTAAAGGCTAGACGTAGATCGCAGACATCACAATACTATAATTACTTTAATTCGTTCTTAAAAAACTGGTTTCCAAAAACATTCTGAACTCATAGCTGTATATTTCGCGCGTAATATAAATTATAGCCCATTAATACTATTTCCTATGACCGACTATTCTACAAACAAAAAATTATACTGTTATTTAATTATTTTAGGAAGTTATATTACATATTACACGTCATAAAAAAAAGAAATGGATCGCCCCGAGAAAAAAGTTGGGATCTTATTAAAAAACCATTACGGTTCTATAATTACATACACCCACATACAAAACACACCAATCCCATTAATATGTGTCCGAAGTATCACGCACACATGGAAACGACCCACGAATACTGAGCGATTACCTTTCATGTACAGGGGCAACGCACACACCGCTTCATCGACGAGTAGTTTTGAATGTGCTTATTTTGATGTTGCCAGCTGTCACGGATTTACCTTTGATTGAGGTAAAATTTCTTATATAAAAAAAAAATTTAATCATAAAATTAAAATGATTTTTTTTTTATTATGAAAAATACTGTGTCTATTTAACCGAAATTTTATTTTAAAACTGTAATATGATTATAACATTTAAATTTTAGTAATTGAAACAATATGTTTTATCTACCTGTCCCTATTTTATTATGTAATGAGTCACAAACCTGAAAACAAATTACTAGATTATATGAATGAAAATTGCTGAAAATTATTAATGATCTGTAATTTGGATACAGGAAGAGAAACTGGCTTAGAAAGTACAGTGAATGGAATAGAGCATATCTAAAAAACGGTATTTAACATGTTAACTGAAGTCTGAAATGAAACCGTTGTTTTGAACATGAAAACTTCACAAAACATATGTTTCTGAGTGAATTTGTATATAATCATACCTGCTTGGAGAGTACATGTGTGAATAATAGCAATTTTGGACTATTAACCGACTTTGTTGCATTCAATTTAGATGGAAATTTTAACAATTAGCTACGGTTATTAGCAGCTTGATTATTAGGTGATCTTACTTTTACCATTCTGCATATAATTTTGTATATAAGCGGATGAAAGTACATAATCATTCATAGTTTTCGACTTATGAATGTAATTATATACAGCTTGAAATACATTATCCTTAAACTTAGATACTTAAGAAAGGTCTTTGTTCACTTAAGTTGGCTCCAAGTTACTATTGAGTTCAAACCAATAATTTTCCCCTACTATGTCATATTACTTTAAAAGTAACTTTGTTCTGTAAACTGGCAACACTCTCAGAAATAACCTGTTTCTCTCTAACGGTCAAGTGCCTTCTCTTTCTCACTCGGGCTGGGTTAGCTTGTTCCACATTAATTAAACGTTGGGATAGAACGCCAATCAAACTTTGACCGCCGCTAAGCCGATGAAGCCGAACTTATTATGTGGTATTAAAATTCCATTTTCAAACACTAACCGTTCAAAATTGAAATAGATACACGTATAATTGTCGAGGAATGATAACAGCTAATTAGACAAATGGATTTCAATTACCTACAACTCGCGTGTACCGGTTACTGTTTTCACACGAGTAATTAGTAATAATTGAAACTGAATGGAATCAGCGGCGGTACCTACTCATTATGTGATATCAGCTGGCTCGAATCATTAGCCGCGCACAAAAAGCGCCGCATCACACGATGCGTGCACATGTGCGGCCTCGGTGCCACATAAATCATAAACGGTATCTTTATACGCGTACTTGTAGGTAGAGAGTGGCCACGTCGATGGTAGAGCGGAAAAAAGCCCCCCCGTTTCCTGGCGGGATCACACATGACCGGCCTGTCTATCTGCCAGACCCGTGTCAAATATTCTCTGGAGCGGAGACCGCCCCATCCCTGCTGTAGGGGCAGGGGCAGCCCCCTGGGGTTTGCTGTCCCGCGGTGAAGCTCATCTTGGCGCTCTAATGCGTTCCGCGCTGCGCATTATGTTCAGATGAATTTTTGGGCGCCCGTGGATCGCTACTTGTTTTGTTAACAAACTTTTAATCAAACCTCCTCACATGCTTTTCCTTCACAGATATCGATTTGGATTTATTATTTTCTGTTTCATTAAGATCCTCGCGTTCGCAGGAGGGTGTTGAAAAATCACCTCACCCCGGCCACCTTTCATAACTTTTCACTTCGTGATCCGGCGCAATTACTCACTTTCTATCGCCTTCTCAAATATTCATTCCCGCTTTTCCTGCTTCAAATTATAGTAATGGCTCGAACAAAACTGGTAATTAACCCCCACGTGTATTATGATTTTCATAGAAAGAAACACTAACTGATTGCATTTCCCTTATCGCGTCTTGGGAAAAATTATACGTTTTCTGTCGCTTCGGTAAAATTAGGGTGCATTGACGTTCATAAAGGAATGTATTATAAACAATGTAGTGGTTGCGTGTGGGTAGGTGTGTAGATCGGCGCGGAGGTCGGGGTAGGATGTCGGCAGGCGGAGCCGCGCGGCTAACAAAGCTCGCAGCTAACAAAGACGTCACCGGCCGTGCCAGCGACGCGGAGTTATGGCACCCATTGTGAGCAACAATACCCAACAAACGAGTTTGTATAAGCTATTAGGTACGCGCATTAATATATATTTTTTGTTCGCCCGAAAATTTTGCATTCCATTACGAGGGAGAGAAATGAAACGCCCGCCGCATGAATTATATTAAAATATATTTGAATATTTCATTTGACACCTTTTTTGCGGGCGGAATTTCGTTCAATCCGGTCTCGCGTAATTTTTAGCGTACACCAAAGCGAAATTTTGTGTGAATAACATTCCATTTGGAATGCGAAACACGACAGAATCAGCGTCACTGGGCGCTGAGCGATGGCGTATGCTCATGTTATACATTCTTCTCGAGCTTTCCCCGGGACTTTCATTCACACCTTTTGTATTTGAAATCTTTTGATTGCTTTAGATTTTAATGGGTGGTATTAATATTTTAATCATACTCTAAATTTATTCATGTTCAATTGAGTTTCGATAATTTCAGCGGCTGTGTATAAACTTTATTTAAACGAAATCGTTCTTACAGTTAGTTAACTGTGCCTATTTGAAAATAGTGCCTTTATCAAAAACGCAAATAAATTGCTTCAGATTTATAAGCTTACCTTTTCATTTATCAGGGTCAAAGTAAATGTAGTCTAGATACAAATATTTCTAAATTCGACCTCCAAACTTACTTTGCTAATACCTACTATCCGACAGTTATACATAAACCATTTTAAATTATATGTGTACATGTTCACGTAAATATATAGCGTGAGCCCGCCCAAGCGTCGACAATGATTAATGAATATCAGAGCTTGAAAGACCTCCATCTTTTTGTTTCTTTAACTCCACAACTTTTATTTCCACATTCGTGACGTTCTCTAATTACACGTGCGATTATCATCTTTACATGGTAGACTTACGTAAAATTAATACTTCAATGTTCATTTACTTAGTAATTACTAATTAGTTAGCGTTAAATTAATGTGCTTGTTATTAATATGACATTAACTAACATTGACATATTGAAGTAATTATTGTAAGGCAAGTAAGGAGTATCGGGAAATTTAAACGGACATTAATTCTTATGAGCATTTACGAAATTGTCTAATCGTTAGGTGAAAATTCAATTTAAGAAGATATTTTTTAGATAGAGAATTAATTTATTTTTTGCATTTGTTCTGATTAAAAAAGCAGAATATGCTTTCTAATAATTATTTTCGTTACGTCAATGCCCTTAAAGCTCATTACTTAAACTATAATCCAACAACGATAACGAATAAAAACCATAGGTATAATTTACGGGCGTATTAGAATAGTAGTTACCTATATAAACTTTTTGTGTATAGTTAAAAATGATTCCAACCTACGCAGTCACATTTATCATGTATGAGGTAGGTAGCCGTAATTATTGTGTTGCGTGTTTTGTCATCCATCGTTTTGGCCATGGATGTTATCAATGCTCTACCTACAAATTGTACTTTGTATCATTAGCTCAAAGAATAATACAAATTCGCTTCCTGGTGCCTCATAAATGTGGGTAGACATATATTAAATATTGTTTGTGTGGACTATTCGGGGCGTTGAACCTCTGTAAGTATCTGAACTATCGCATTTTCATCTTGATCCCTAGGCATAGTAGCTTTTTTAGTCTTGACCCCATATTACAGAATGCAATTCTATTTTCTTTAAACTAAATTGTGTGATAGGGATGAATTACGTGCACGTTTGAGACAGGTGTCTCTATCAACTCCTGGATCGCAACGATAGTTGACGGCATTCAGCCTTCGATGTCGAGACTTCATCGGGAACCAGTAATTTTATTTATGACGTGTAAGCGTTAAAGAAATTGCATTAATATGAATACCCGTTTGATATCATGTACGATGTTGCAATACACCCGATGATATTATCGATAAAAAAAGATCAGAAACCCAGAACAAAGTAGCATAAATTTCAACTCAACCAACTCGAAATATGGTTGTATTTCCTTTGGACAAACGTGATCGAATGTGACGATTGCATTAATCTCGTATGTATGAAATTGTAGGACATGAATTATGGATTGTCGATATCGCTTCAAGCTGTTGCTATATTTTTTTCGTGTTCCTGTGGCGCGATACCACAACGAATTAAATTAAAAGCTCTTTTCTCTTGTCACCCCGTGATGAATTTGGTATTTAGGCTTGTGTACGGAATATCTGTTATTATTTTTAATTTAAGCTTTCTTTTTTCATGAGCTTTTGATACTCAAGAGAAAATAAGTTGGTCTCATTTCTACCGTAGACTCTCCATCTTTAAGTAAATTGCCGATATACGTACCTAAGTCCCGTTTAGAAGGTGATAACATTGATGCTGTTCTAAAATTCCATTCTAAATTCAGTTAATACAGTAAATGTAAATCGGAGCTGGTCTTTATAATAGAACTTGAGAGATTTATGCCATTCTTAATCTTTTGACCTCCGGCTATGTAACTGTATTTTTTCAACCTTTCACGATCCATCCGAGGGCAAGCGTGGTAATCAGTACAAATGCGATCTACGCTAGCAGCACCAACGTCGGTCAATATTTTAGCACGCACTTTATCCAGATTAATGTTCCTTGACCTTAGGTCTTAGGCGGACTTCTCCGGAACAAGTCGCAAATACTTAATTTAACCTCAGGGTATCTGAGTAACCTATATACAATTCATGCCATACCGTATTTGGAAGTTAATGCGGTGCATTTTAACAGATATAAATTGTATTGCGTTGTCCAACTGTGTAGATAAAGTTTAGTGTAACAATTTGTATTCCGCAGGTAGATAAGTATTATGCATAAAAGTTCCACTATACTAAGTAATATTATTTACTTCAATATCGTGACATAGCATGGAAGTTTTCCTCAAATACTTTCACACGATGCAAACTAAGCCCTTGATATATTTTGGAGCAATAATCTTAATACACAAACTCCTTCCCCTCGGTAAGATCGCCACAATCAAGTATCCCCAATAATTCGACGCGTGTTGGGCACTATCGTGAAAGCAAGGGGCCATGCCAATGATTTATGGGCCACCGAGACGACACATGCAGCGCTGCGTCCAAAACTGCGATTTTGTCGAGAATAGTCTGGCGAACAAAACGCTGCTGTGAAACGCTCGTCTGTTGACCCACAGTTCAACTTTGGTGTTTTCAAAATACCATGATACATTTCACCTTTTACAATTGAATGTCGTTTCAGAAAAAGGTTATGACAATTTTTACAAAAAAACTATTTTTTTGTAAGAATTGTCATGACGATTTGATGCAAAATAACATTGTAATATTATTTCAAGCGAGATACCAAAAGCATGCCAATCAACAACCATTCAACAATTCGCTTACAAATAAGCAATTAGCCTACAACAATTCCATACCAGAGATGCCAATGCGACTAAACTAAGAAGTGTCAGTCACCAGTGGACATGCAACGCCTAACCCAACTCCTAGACTTGCCCTCTATAATGCTCTTATTACGTACGGTTTAAATCTGACATCAGGATCATGTTTTATGCATCCGAGTGTGCGATGAAACCGCTAGTGTAATATATAAAGCCCGCTCAGAAGGGGATTTCATGAGCTATATTGCAAGCTACATGTGACTTTGTTTTGGAATTTTCGTCAGAATTAATGATGAGGGAGAGTGTCGCGATGATATTCAATTAAGTTTCAAACCCTACATTGTGTTATGTTTTGGGATAACTCTAAGTGAAGGCGTAATTTTAGATACTTTATCAATCCAAAAATTATCTGCCGAATGGACGGACTAAAGTTAATGATAATTATGATTCTCGGAAGATTCTTATAATTTTATTGAGACCTGAATTTCATAGTAAATATGCCTCTGTGAAGAAAATAAAATCTTTTGTTATTGTAACGACGTCCTGTAATCTAGATAACAAGCGAAAGCCCGACAATGAAGCTGTTGTCAATTTCCTGTGCAACAAGTGGCCAATAATTCTGAACCCGTTACAACCCAGCGTCGCATATTACTAAGCACATTAACCGTTTCCCATTTCTTTACTTCTATGCAAAAGTCCTGAGATTTATGTCTGACGGTCAGAGGTTATCTATATTGATGATGTTGTGTTCTGCAGCAGTTTGTCAAGTCACAAACGCCACTTACACAAGCGTTTCGTTTGTCATCGGGCACTGCGCATAATCTTTTTTGTGTTATGAATATTGTGTTTCTAAGAACTGGCACAGTGTAATTCGCAATGTAATCCAGCGTCTTTCGTGTCGGGGTTTCTTCGAACTTTGCGTGTTTATCTTGCATGGCAAAGTCGTTTCATTACAGTTGAACCGAATGTAATCAACTAACTTTTCCATTGTTTGAACTTGACTAACTTCATTCTACTGCTTCAATTTCGATGTCTAATGTATTTGCTTTTTGCTAATGCCAGTTTCTATTTCGAGTAATTTTGCGACTAGAAATTAAGGTTGCTCAGGTCGAACAACATTCAGTCATTGCTATAACATTTGTCTTATAACAATGACTAAGTAGTAGTTCTCAGGGGCGTACACTGGATTTTCAGAGGGTAGGCAGCTTACGTACATACCAATATGGCGCGTCGTAGGTACATACTTTTTGGTATAGACACACAAACACGACACGAGTGTATGCAGTGACAGTCATCAGAAATGGTAAGCACTGCTACTGATTACGTGGAATGCCTTTGGTAGTTCTATATCACGCATATTCACACGCCTGTATTCTACAAATGGGTACGCAGAGGTTTACTTAAGTCGATTACGTCCACATTCCACCTTTATCCATTAACCGGGCTCTAATTCAGACACCGAGCTACTACTGGGAAAAACCAAGATACACTTTGCGCTTCCCGGGGATCAAACCAAGGACCTCTCGTTCCGCAGTAGCACTTGTAACCACTGCGCCAATGGGGCAGTTGTTAGTAGTTCTTAGCGGCTTCAGTTATGTATATACTTGAATAGTTGAAGTAAAATATAAAATGTTTTTATTGAACAGTTTATCATAAAGGTGATTTTAATCGTATCTAGAATGTTTGAAGATGACTGTGTTTTTAATGTGCCGTTCAAAGCAATCATTGAATTAATCCATAATTGCTTTTAACACGCACTGGAAATTTCCATAAATATAATAAAGCATTATACTTTAAATGAACAATTTACGTTATATTAATTCACTTTACGTGATGCAATTTCGTGATGAAATTTGTCTTTTTTCAATTCAAATAAATTACAGTCGAAAGCGTATTCTAAACCGTGTATAATAGGCTTCGCATCTTCCAAGAAGAATAATGGTTACAAAATGAAAAAGGCCCGCGGCGTCTTAAATTATTTTAATTGGCTTCGGTAGCGCTTCGGATCGTACTCACGAGCAAACACACGCACCCTTTATGACATATTCTCTTAATATCGCACGCACACTAGCAAATACGAGGGTCATACATCAGCATTAATGAATATCTGTAAATTTATTGTACATGTCCACTTATGTCTTTCTATTAGCTAACTTTAATTATTGAGTCCTGGTTAATTCAGCCCTATTTATTATACTGTTTACTTTTGATGTTTTTGCTAGCTGTTTTGATATTTGCAGCTTATTTAACGAACAGTATTTATGGCAACCCCTGCGATTAATAAATCGCAATTATTGTTCCTTAATTCGATAGCTGTCTGCAATCACTACGTTTTCCATAAAACTTTTCAACTCTCGACAGCCAAGAGAAATGCCCGACAAGCAAAAACAATTAACAAATTGATAAGCTCAAAACAATTTTCAATTAACTCCGCCGGGAGTGTTCGCCGTTTACAAATAACCACCATTTATCAGAAATGCCTATGCAGTTTTAACTTCTCGTGTTGTCCAGGGCTGCCTGCAGATATGCGAGTAATTATTTAGATTTTAATTAACGTTATGTTATTTTGTAATTCCAGAGAGGAAACGAGGACGGCAAACGTACACCCGATACCAGACACTGGAGTTAGAGAAGGAGTTCCACTTCAACCGGTACCTGACGCGGAGGAGACGGATCGAGATTGCGCACGCGCTGTGCCTCACTGAGCGCCAGATCAAGATCTGGTTCCAGAACCGCCGCATGAAGTGGAAGAAGGAGAACAAAACCAAAGGCGAGCCGGGCTCAGGCGACGAGCCGGACACCATGAGTCCGCCAACCTCGCCACAATAAGCCTCCAGCTTACACCCCTGGTCCGGACCTGTTGTTCCAGATTTGACCAAATGGTTCCACATTTTTTGCAACGTCGAATTTTACGTTCGAATGCTTCGAAATCTGCAACAACTCCGCGACCGAGTTACTAGAAACAGTTTAATTTGTATAAATTGTATGTTGGACTTTTCATGATAATATTACATTATAAACTAATACGTAACCTAGTGATTTCGAATAAAGAATAATGATAGTGTGATGAAGAGATTTTTACAGTTGTTAAGTATAAATTAATTTATAGAACAATCTCAATACCAATAATTACCAAAAACGCAGTATGTAATGGTTAGTAAACTGCATTGACTTATGTGATTATTATAGTTGAATAATTTGTACTTTGTTTGGTATTCATTACTCATTTGCAATTTGATTGGTCACTTATTTTCATTCAATTCTTTGCAATGTGCTTGATATTTACGTCATCCTCTCATATCTATGTCCCTAATATTCCATTCATTTCTTAACAATATTTCAGCTTTCTTTAAAGAAAAACTCTTCTGGAAAACATTTACGTTTGACGTTTTATATTTCTATTCATACGTTCCTATATCAAGCACAATGTAAAAGATTCATAGTAAAAAAGCTAAAATTTCTCCGATGATCATTTTGAATCACAAAACCATAAGGACCTCTTATAATTAACCATTGATAAGAAGGGAATTAGTATCCATATTGTTATTATTTAATATATTTGATGTTTTATTTCTAATTAAGTTATCACTGTATTTCTGTACATACATTACATGATAATTTTTAGAATTTATAATGTACAATTGTTTTAGTGTGAATAATTAACTATTGAGATTAATTTTGTGGAACATCTTCCTGTCCTTATTAATTTAATTGTATCGATCCTTCCCCGATTCTTACTATGCGATGCCTACGAATAATTTGTAGTATGAAGGCCAGTTATATAAGTGCAATGTATACGATTTTTGATGACACATATACGTAATTTAAATACTGATATTAAACGTCATAGGAAATCTATTATAATTGTAAAATGTTACGAGAATGAAGCTTATAATTTAGATGATGAAAATAAATTTAACGAGATCGTAAATATTCTTTGACGAATTTCTATAGATGGGCGTAACGTAGTGCCATTCGATGGTCGACCTAAAAGACATCGTGGACATTCTTCAATTGAACACTAATGTAATATAAGTAAACGGAACAAAAGTTACCTTCACGTAGGTGCATACAGAATTTAATTTTCCTTAATTTCAATCTTACGGAATGAACGTACGAGTTTAAATGGAAACAGTATACCAAAGTTAGGAAATAAACTGCTGTTTGTTCAATGATATAATACGTAAATGACGACTACGACATCGGTAGGCCGCTTTACGTATGAAAAGACAACGTTCTTAAATAGTATTTTTATAAAATCATTGCATAAGGAAACCGATATACGTAAACAAAAATATCGAACGTTTGATATATTTACTCGTAACACATTAGTTGTACGTGACTTTATAATATAAAAGAGAACTATTGGGCAATTGGAATGATTGACATTATCAGGATTCGCGATATACGTTTTTCTTAATAATGTATAAAATGAACTATTTGTAAATTATTTCTACTCGACCCTAGCGAATGTTTTTCTATGAACTCAGTGAGCAGGTTTAATTTTTTTATTATTATTAATTGTGCTGTGTTCGTTAAGTGAAAATGTAAATTGTAATAATTGTATATTATCGATATAATTATCCCGTATTTATTTATTGAGTTGCTTATTTAAGTTCGCTTTACTTAACTCTGCAATGGGGTAGTTGTACCTGTCTGGCTGGGATTATATTAATATTATGTTGATATTACTTTGATGTTTGCTCAATACCACATATTTGTGTTTGTAAATTTATTTCTAGCAGTAAGACTTATTTTATCTGTTGTAACACTTGTAATTTATATGAAATCGACTTCGTGTTTCTCAACTGACCGCAATTAATATCGACACGTTTATAGAAATGTAGTGTAATTTGAACAAATTTTATGTCCCTTGCCAGATAGTAACCACAGATAATTGAGTTCGCCTTGTAAAAAATACATTTGATTAAATTAGGTTTATGAGAGATAAAATTAAGTTTTGATCGTTAGGTAATACTGAACTGTCCTGGAATATCTGAAAATACTAGGTCCTTAGAGAGAATTATGAGAGCCTAATATGAATGATTTTATTTACCATTATTGTCCTGTCGATTCAAAATTTATGGAATATAACTATAATTAGTAACTTGTAAGGTTAGGCGAGACGATATTGTCATATATAAATACATCAAATTAATAAAGCATAATGATTGTATTCGGATATTTTTATTGTCAACCTTTGTAGAACAAACATACTAAATGTGAAAATGTAACATATAAGCTAAGTTTAATGATATTAATGATCAATCAATGGGGCTTATATATGACCCTACTTGAATATCTATACATCTATGACCCCAGTCATTGTTAGAAACTATTCAAAAACTTTATTTTATAGATTATAAGATTAATATTAATAACTTGAAGTAATTTACGAGTGCCCAGCAGTGGGACACATTGGGCCCATAATAATAATTTACGAGTACAAATATTAACTGTAGTTCAAAATAATCACGCGTATACAATATTGTAAAGTATAATATTACGTAAGTACAAAATTACAAATAATGTAGGATGTTATATTGAAACGCGGATCGCGGTTCAAGATACCGACGTAATAATACGCGCCCCTAACGACAAAATAATGATTTAGCGTGATAGCCTGCGTACCTTCCGTGTCTACCGGCTGATTGGTACCTAGTCCGCACAAATCCCCAAATTACCTTTTTTCTGTTTCAACCAATGTTATTTATATGACTAGGTGTGGCACCGCACTAACGCGTTTTTAATAATCCTTCTCATCCAATGAGCGCTGAAGGCGAACCATTACTCTTCTACGCAACCCAACTAATGTGATTTTGACAAGTTTGAAATTGAGGCAATTATGGTTTTGCTGTGTTTTAAATGGCCGTGTATATGTCTGTTGGGTATTTTAGTTATTATCCCCGCGGAAGTTATTTGGCGAATTATTTTTTACTGTTAACCGTAGACGGATAGCGTGAGGCTGAATAATATTTATTATTTGCTACAAATATTATTGATAGAGGTCGTTCACTATTTGTATCGCTCCAACGGATGTAAGCAGTTCAATTCCTCTCAATTCATTGTCCATTATAAATTGAGACTGAAGCACACTACATTCAAGCTTAGTTACTAAGCAGTATGGAATTTAGAAAAAAAATTTGATATAAAAACGTTTGCTCAATCAACTGTGAGGTATGTCACTCATAACGATTTCAATATTTAATCAGAGTAATTGCGATTTGTCAATTTGTAGTATAGAAAAATGTCTGTAACATACGCAAATGACGTACCTATTCGTATATACTTCGATCGTTCACCCCTTGATATTACGATTCGTTCCTAGATTCCATACTGCTGTAGTAAGCTTATATTCATTCTGTGTCTGAAGTCTAACATCGCTGAGTGGTATCGTGTCAGATTGAGTGTCACAGTAGGTTGGTTGGTCATTCCTCTCAACCTACAATGATAAGTGTTATTTATTAGGTCCCTCAATGTGCCATTGCACTTGGTACAGATTGGGTTCACGGTCAAAAGGAGATAACGTCACGTGTATCAATTGTTACAATAATATTTGCATCTTTATCTGCATTTATTTACCAGTTGTCACTATTGTTCGAATTTGTTTCTTATTCATTCAATTATAAAGTTTCAATTACTACAACAGTACGTTTTAGTTTCGTTGAACTTTTTGTGTTTTGTCTTTCCAGTCGTGGTATTCTCTTGTACTTTGGAATCAATACTTATATCTTATTGTTTTTGAAAATTATTTAAATACTTAGTTAGATTTAATTTATATTATGTCTTTCTAAATTATATGTTCGATTTATTGGATCATCTGAGGGCATGTCAGTACTTGTGAAGCTCCACTCATCATTTAATATCAACAACTTCTCAGAAAAGAACTTTTATTGGTAGTTAGAGCTACTGATAGAGATATCCAAAAATAACTAGATTTCAGTAGTGTTACTTAGCATATCTATATCATCATCAGTGAGCTGAAGGTCCCCTTTTGGAATGTTGTTTCTATCGGTTTCCTCTGGCATATGTTTCCTGCTTCCAAAACCTATTTACCAGGGGACCAACTATGCTCGTTTTGAGAACGTAATTTCTAAGCATTGTTAAGTTTTGGTACCCTAAATTACACCGTCATATCGAAGAAGTTCTTGCTTAAAATGATGATTGACCCCTAGGATGTAAGCTGTTCATCTATCCGATTACCACGCTGTCTCATGGGTCATAGTAATTTCTTTAGAATTCTTCTTGTCTTTAGAATTCGGTAGTCTATTTCCTCCTCAACGGTTTTCATTCTTGTATGTCGGCAGATAGTAATTCTTCTGAGATGAAGTATCATATCAAAGCATTGTTTCTTTGTAGTTTTTAGTAGTAGAGTGTTGATCTTTACATTTCCATGTCCTGGGTGGATCCACAAGTAGAGTATATTGTTCATCCTCCTATCAATATTTAATATTAATTTCAACGATAGCCTTAATTTCTAACGATTCAAATGATACCTAAGACACAGCACCAGATAATCTGGCGCAATTGTTATTGATGTAGATGCTGTTTCACGTAATTCTTACCCTGGAGACACATTTGTAGAAAGTCAGGAATATGAGAATGTATGAGATGGAGTTTTTCTTTCTTGTCCTTTCACATTTTTGTAGATTTCCGATACAATTACTTAGCTTCTTAGATTTTTCCTATTGTCTCAAGCTGTAATGGCATTGAACACTTTATATTTTTTACAAATTGCGAATAAAAAATATTCATTCTCACAGTGATTCTCACGCGGTCATATTAAAATTTGAATAAATTATAATGGCAACATTCTCATAGAGCTTGAATTAAGAACAACAAAGCAACCGGTCCCAAACACCGTCTCCCAACTCTCGAGATAAAGTCATAAATTACCAACAATTTTTCAATCGCGACCTTGGTTCATAACGTTCAATTTTATTGACTGCAATAAACCAAAGCAATGGTTAAATCAACACTGCTGTATCGATATAAACACCTCGTAAATATCTCCCCTCCTTTTCTTACAACCTAAACCGGCGTGTGTTAGAAAAGGACAAAAGCGTCGACTCTTGATTTAGCTGTTACTGAAAATAGTTTATGAGAGCTAAGGTGGCATAACGACGTAATTGATCATGAACTCTGTTATGTAGGTGATTAGGTCGGTTTTGGTATGTGCGAGGAAATTTATAGCTTTTAAATGGGTCCTTAAATTGCAATAACGATTTGTTTATAGACTCATGTGGTCGGCAAGTCTGTGAAATACGTAATTTATGAGTTCGGATATCGAACCATAATTGATTTTTATTACTTGTTATTATTTGATTCAATTTAAAACCTATAATTCAATTCATTATCACAGATTAATGGGCTATTTACACGATACATTCGATTAATCATGAAAAACTTTTTTTTTTAAATAATTGATTATTTGGGTTGTCATAATTACTTGGATTCAGTACATTTTATTTATTTCTACTTTATTGTCGCAAATTTTCACTCAAGTAGGAATTTCGTAATGGTGGCTACAGGATTATTTTTATTATTTTAAATGATGATGTTTAAAATCTGTTAATAAAATGGAAATAATCATATAAAATACAGACAAACAGCAAGGAAACATTTAATGAATTTCGAATAATTGGAGAAAATACTTTCAAAAAAGTTTGAGAATCAGTTTGATTTTCCATTGACCATTTGATTGGTTTGTATTAAATATGTTATATTAAAAAAAATTACTAACCTCTACATCATCATAACCTAAAAAAGTTAATTCAAAAATTGGCGCGCTACCTCCGCCATTTTGTTTAGGGCGGTACCAGGGTCGACTCGCCCAGCCACGCCCCCGCGCGGACGCAACCCAACGCATTTGTTATATTGTACAGCACGCCGCACAAGTTTTGAACTGACGGTACCATTATTTTAAATAATATATTCTTAAAATAATATGAGTAGGTACGTGAAAGCTGAATGAAAAAATATTTTATAGGAATTTTATTGAATTAAAATATTTATATAATTACTAACCTAAAATAAACTAGCTATTGTTAAAGTAGTAGTATGAGGAAATACCTCATCGTAATAACAATGATACTAAAAATACTTGAGATAATTCTAAATGTCAAGGAACAAATCAGCTTCAGCCCAATTATAATACACTTACGGGTTAGCCGCCATTAAGTTATTTTATTTAATATGAAATGAGTAACGTTATAGTAAGTAGATCTACATCTATCAGATTTTTTGCAAGATGCAATTTTAGGCAATCATGAAAGAATAAAATTCATTACAATTAAATGTATTTCTCGTTGATTATTAAAACTATAACCTTTAATAATACAACATCCATTGAGGAGAAACTTCACACCACTTGGATACACGTCGGCCGTTGGTTTTGAAGATGACATCGATTTGAATATAACCGTCTCTCTTTCATATATGGTAAGTTATATAGGTCTGTCCTTGTTAAATGGTCATTTTGTCATTGCTGCTTCAAGTTGGAAGGTCCTAGAGGGAGTCGTTACGTCATATGGAGGCACGATGGTACTTGTAAGTATAGGTATGAGTAGGTAGGTATGGTACGTATAGAATAGAAATGTATAGATTGGCTGTTGAATTTTTTAAGTAAAAACGTATAAATATAAATGTAACACCTGGTCCAAACGTTAATAGGAGACAATAATGTAAGTGTGTGGAAAGTAATATTTTTTCAAAAGTATGTGAGAACACTAATTGAATTTTTATATTTATACTTGATGAATTTATGTTAAAATAAAAACAAACTTTTCTAGTAACTAAATATTTTATGAATGTAAATAAGTGTAATTATTGAATATTTGGATACTTAAGTATTGATGAAGGATTTTAATTGGATACCCTAAAAACCGCGTAATTTTCAAGAAGAAATTAACTCCTCACGCGATAATATCCATATCCTGCACTTTCAAAAAAGATAATTATCAGATTGTATCTTTATACTCGAGATTATTTTTTGCAAAAAAATAATGTTGTGTCATAAAAAAGTAACTATTATATGTCGATTTGTTTCAAACTAAGTACGGTTGGAAAAAATACTAAGTGGTGATATACACGAAGATAGTCCAATTATTTAGTCATCATGGAGGATAACGTGTTGGTACTCATCACTGATTATGATACGATAACATCACTCAATTGCAATGGACGCATTATCTAGATTTAAGACCTAGATAATACAGGTATTAAGAAATCTTGACGAATTTTTAACGTACACCATAATGTGCTAACGGTACTTTATTTTTTATACGGTGAAAGTATGATAATGGGTATTTATGTCAAAATATATGCGTACAATAAAGGTGAAAATATTTTGCGTTAACTGACGATAGTCCATAAATTGCATCTACAGTATCTACAGTACTTGCATCTATATAAGTATTTTTACTGAAGTGTAGGTTTGTAAGTGTTCAAACAAGGACCCACTGGTACCCTGCTAATCATCCCCTGGAATAAAAGTAGATTCGGGCCTTACATAGGTGCCCATCAGGTGCGTGCATTGGATTTTCAGGTAGGTACATACTTTCATTTCAGTCATCATAAATGGTAAGCACTGCTTGTCTGATTATATGGGATGCACAATACTGGTGCACATTGGTCCTGCGGTAGGAGAACTGTCGATTATAAATATATTTCATGGTACCCACTCGTCACCTGGTATAAATCCTTCGTTATGGATATATAGTCGATAAACATTGAAAAATACCTCTTTAAACTTCAGACGCCCTAGTGCTTTAGATAGATCAGGGGACGAAAGGGGACGAGTGGGCACTAGGTGCAAATTTCAGGGGACGAGTGGGTCCTGACCCATTCAAACATCGTCACTTGACCTTGTGTTTTAACGTGGCTCAAAATGTGTTCATCCACCATCCTCCGAAAAAGTATCAACACATTTTAAGCCTCGTGGCTTAAAACGCAAGGTCAGACGACGACGTTGTAACGTATCAAAAGCGATACTTGGGGCACAGATATAAAAACTTCGAATACATAATCGCTTTGTAAACAGCTTGAGCTCAATACACTTCAGGTAAGTTCAATCAATCGTCTACGACTATCTGCTCCAATCTCATACACAAATTAAGAGCCAGACCATACAAACAGACTAGTGCAAAGAAAAATAAATGTGTAACCAACACTAAAATAGCCGGGCAGGAATAAACGGCCGCCGGGACGGAAATAGACCGACCGACGGCTACATAAGGGTTACTATCTCGGACGGTATGCAGGTAGACATGCATGCTTAAGAATACAGTATCATTTAAAGGTGTGTGTAACTTACCTATTAAATGATCGAAAGGGTAATTGAACTGGGAACCAATTATGAACGTTTAAGCAGCGTATTAAGAACCGCTTAACATTGACTTTTAGGTAATATTACGGTACCAAAATTGAACTTCAAAGCTCAAAAATTCTTAATACGCTCTGCTTAAACAGATGATGGTTGGCCTCCCATATAAGTAACTATAAATTCCCATTATTTCTTTTGGAATAGATTTTAATTCGTCCAAAATTACTTCAATAGATCTACTTATCGACTAAAACCTAGAGATGTATATAAAAGATAAATAACTTAAAAAAAATATTCAAGTAACATTTAGTGTGCGCTCTGAGAAAATGTATATAGTGTTGTTTTAGTGAAATTATCAAATGCATGCCTAATTCTTACAAATCAGTTACACATGTCACACGTCAATCTGGGAAGATTTTAATGTAACGGCGGAGAAACAATTTGCCTTTAATAATCCATACATACTTACCAAACTGTTACCTTTAGATAACGATAAACTGTAGTTTTATATCACACGAGCGGACGTCACGCGGCTTCACCCGCATAGTTCCCGTTCCCGTAGGAGCACGCGGGTAGTATAGAGCCTTTGTTAAGGGGGAATAATGTAGCAATCTAGTACTGAAATAATTTTTAAGATCGGTTCAGTAGTTTAGGATTTAATGCAAAAAATAAACAAATAGTCAAATGGTTCCTCTTTATAATATTAGTATAGAGAAGACTATAATTTTGTAGACTTTATCAAAGTTTTTCAGCCTCGGTCTAGTCATACTCACCTACTGACATCTACAAATTGGCAAATGCATTTTTGTAGGTGATACAACTCATTCCCGCAAGAAAATCTTCGAAAAAAAACTGCATAATCACACAATATCTCATTCTGCGCCGGCGCCGTATTACAAATACAAATTATCTTTAAATGTAATGTGATTATTTAACGGTACACAGTCAATGATTGATGATCGTTCTCGAATCAAGACACTGTGTTTCTCTGTGCCAGATGTACTTACGTATCGAATCAAAGTTTTGGCACCGTGTCGAAATTTGGCGGCAGCTGGAAAGACTCTCTGTTTGCTGTGCTGTTTGGTGTACTGCGTCCTTTGTCGGTCGAAGGTCGGTTCACATCATTTGCATAGGTATTTCGTGATGTTAAAGTGTGTTGTCACGATTTTGAATGCCATTTTAAATGTTCTGCTTTCTAATTTCGATTGTTGTTTTTGTTCTGTGACAGTGTGATGTGATAAATTGAGGTACCCAATACTTGTTATAAATGCTTCGCTTTTACTATCGAAAGCTCTGAACTAAGAAACTATTGGAAAGAGCATAGCGTATTCCATCAGTTTCATAATCGGAGCTTTCCACCTCATAGAAGAATACAGTAACATTTTGGTACTGATGTGTTCCAACAATAATGACATTGCTTACAATTGCATGGCCCCATCTCATCACCATCATCTTGTGATGCAGTGATAAATTAGAAACTACTGAATGAAACAAGGAGATATTTATTGTATAATCAGGGCTGTCTCATCACGTTACAGAAGAATACAGTCAAATTATGCATTTTTCGTACTGAGTTCCTGCAATGAACGAGCTTACAGAGCTCCTTATAAATATCTGAGGCTCAAGCCTTCAATAGTAAACTATCAACTAGTATGGCGGTTTTTATTTGATTGAGTGACAGAGGTACACCCTTCCTATGCATCTGTCTCTTACAGTGAGTCGAAGGAAACATTGATACGAGCTATTTTTTATAAGTTTAGGTAAGTATAGCAGCCGTCACAAGTTATGTGCGTTGACCTTGAATGCACAGTATTCATTTTATGAGTTTTTCTGTATGGAGGATCGCGAATAAGATACATCCCACGTTGCCACCTCTAATTTCATTGAGCGCTCATATGTCGTGACGGCACCTGTACATATCTATAAATATTGTTTTTCCCAAATACAATGACAACCTTGCAGGAAGATAATCTTCTGAGGATTACACTTACAATTCTTGTATATATAGAATCTGAATCTCGGAAACGGCTCCAACGATTTTCATGAAATTTTGTGCGGAATTTTGAGGGAGTTTCAGGGGCAAAAAATGATCTAGATAGGTATTATTTTTGGAAAACATCGTTTAGACTATGTTTTCAGGCACTGAAAAACTAATAAGTTACTCCTTGTATCATGAGCTCCAGCATCAGATCCATTCAATTCAGAGATCCGTATAGACCGGCAGATAAAGAAAAATTATGTGAGTTCTGAATATAATTTCACATACATTGAAAAGCTGTTATTTTCGAATAACAAACAAACAGTTCCATTTTATTTATTTGTGTTTGTGAGATTGTGCCTTTACGTATTAAGTCAAAAAATATTATAATACTATGTAAATAATAGATATCATATAAGGAAAAAGTTCCTAGAAGCCTTACTTGCAAGTACCTACTAGAGAGTTCCAGCTTCCAACCTTGTTAATATCCGGTCCGGATATTCACGTTGCGAAGCTACTGTCCCAACTCTAGCGGTTGTCTATATTTAACTTGGGTATTAAAGCACCCGTTTATGTACTTATAGAGTCACACATATATACGTAGGTATATTACTCTGAAGGTATATAGGAGTCATGTTTGAAAATATTGAAATAGAATATAGACAAGATACCTATTTGTTTGCGGAGAACTTTATTGCCAAACATTCTTAGGTACACTTTCATTATAAGTACCAATCGCCGTAATTCTTACGTACCTCAAAGATTTTTTAATAAATTAAAAATAAACTCAGTCGAAGGTCAGTCTTCAAAAATTTTTCTAATACTCATTAACTTTTTATTTACATTCCATATAAATAAATAATGTTAGGATGTTATCACCCAGCTTATACTATGGGTACCAGAAAGTGGACATAATGCTTATACACTTCTATTAGTAAATATATACCAGATACCCAGACACAAGAGAAATACAAATACTCTTGTCATAAATGTGGAAATTGGATCTGCGACACCTAGTGTTAGCAATCAGGTATACTAACAACTAGACCAACGGTGCCGTCATACACATATACTATTGTAAATAGTCGGAGCTTGCAGGATGAGGAGAGCTGGAAGACCGGGTTGAGTAACACAACCTTGACGTAACCGTCCAGGAGTGGAATCACTTTGATAGGTTGACGATGACTAGAAAGAGAAATTTTTTTTTTGAAAAAACTCACTCGTTCCGCTTCAGCTGCCGCTGCAGAGGTGTTGTAATAACACTCGCATTTCACCGTATATGATTTCCAACGTGACTGTGGGTGAGTTCATCACCGTCAACATCTTTGAATTACTACGAAACATAATACAGGCTTCGTATTCCTGCACCTTAAAGCATGTAGGGGGCAGTAACTGCAGTTAAGATTTTTCAGAGAAATTCATCGACGCAGGCTGCTGGGACTCAAACCCCACGGCCACAATTTTCTCCTACGGCACGGTGCGTTCATAAGAAGTCTCGTGTCGAATAACAACGTTGCAAAGGCAAGTATTTCCCAAATAACGCTTTGTCTGGCTCTCGCTGCGACCAGCGTGTGGTAATTCAATAAAGATAATCCGGCAGATAGTACAGATGTATGATACATTTATTGCAACCTGACTTGCTTGGTATGTGTTGATTTTCTAGTAAATTTACACATACCTATTTCTACTGACTACCTTAATATGAGAGATGGAACTACATAACTACAATATTCAGAAAGTAAAATCATTTAAATGTCCAATCAAATAAAAATGTTTAGTTGAAACGAGTAACTTCATTCATATATTACTATTTTCAATTAATATACATGTATTTTTATGATTATTTGGAATAAAGCGTAATAAAACAGATCGCAGTGTATCTAACTTTATTAGTAAATAAAAACCAATTGAGTCGATTTTTTTATTGAAAATTTGGAAACCTTAAGATATAAATAAATAAAACATTAATTGTAACGACGTATGTTTCGCATTAGAGCCCCACACACGTAATGGAAAATCTCCTTGCTTCCTTTTATCTAAAAAGCCCTTTATCAGAGTGCCACGGGAACCAATCTTGTGAGAGCTGCCACAATGGGAGGTAAGTTTTTCGTCTGTCACGTGTTTCCTGGCTTTCACTCCGAGGGGGCGATGAGGTCGCACTGTGCTTTCTGATGAGAGTTACTATTGGTTCGAGAAAGGTAATCACTTTATAAATGGATGCTGAAATTGAATAGGTATTGTAAGAACTAAGAGTTTTTTTTACCATGCAAATGTGACAATGATAAGATAGGACATGTTAATTATTTAAATTGAAGTCGCCTTTACCATACAAATTTTATTTTGTCAGTTTGAACGTAACCTTCTTCTCCACAACATTACGGGTCTTATTACTGTTTTTATTACTATATAGGAGAAATATATTGAACTCGGGTTGATAGCTAAGAAATCTCCTATTAGATAGTAGATAAAAATCAACAAAAATTCATTTTTCGTGAAATCTTACAAATTTTTTACCCTAAGTGAAGCAACGCCGGGCCGCTAGTTTACTAATAAAAGGCCTTAACAAATATCAAAATTCACTTCAATAATAATATAAATAGGAGCTATACGTTTGAAAGTGAAATCCTGAGTGAAAGAGAATCAATCAATTAGAAAAATCTACGTAACAAATATTTATTTATAAGTTCTGTATCTAAATAATATAAATAATGAAACTATTTCGAGATGAGAATGAGATCCAGTCCATTCGAGAGCCCATCGTAGCGACGTGGCATCGCGTGTGGAAACTAGTGACATGTCGCCAGACAAAGGGGCCTGATGTATGATTAATGTTAACTTTCCGTTGATCCTGTCTTTGCCCAGATACAGCCTTACTTAATGAAATTATTTGCTTCTGTCATGCAGGGGGTGATTAACGTCGTCAAAACACGGGGATTTAATCTTTCGGGATTCGACTTTGCATAACATTGCAAATTAATTAAAGTGGAGTGAGATATTCATGAGTACTAATTGATTCGAGTGTTTCATATTGTCATGGTGTCGAGTAAAGGCACTTCGGTCAGTTCAACAACAGTAAATAATTTGATGGTGATTTTTCTATTCTTGTAACTAAAAATGTATAGTTTAGAGCAATTTTTTTATTTACTGATTGCTTTGAGTGTACAATTTGTTTAACATAAAAGCCTTTTTCTTTTGATTGTACTAACTTGCAAGTGGGTTCTTAAGTACGATTTTTTCTCAGTTATTATAGACCTGAATAATTGATATTATTTTCCTCAGGTTCCTGAAAAAAAGGTTCTTGACAAATAGATAATGAAGTGTTCCTATGAGGGTTCCTTGTTTTTTTTTCAGGCACGGAACCATCAAAATTGAGAGCTGTTGTGTAAGTGAATTCAAAATAAAAAAAGTTTTTTATTTGCATAAAAATAAACAAATTAGCAATATCACTTCATTCGTATAATAAAAGAGCCGTGGTGGCCTCAGGGTTTGAGCAGTTGCCTGCTACGCAAGCGACGCAAGTTCGAAACCCAGCGGGGCCTGTACCAATAAGTTTTTCTAAAAAAAACTTATGTACAGTGATTTCACACCACGTGCTTTACGGTGAAGGAAAACATCGTGAGGAATCCTGCATATTTCTGAGAAGTAATTCAAAGACGTATGTATAGTGTCTGAGACGGCGATGGACTCACCATCTGTCACGTTGGCACTTAATCAAAAATTCGGTGAAAAGTGGGTGTTGTTGTGATTACAACACCTCTGCCTACCCCTTCGGGGAATACAGGCGTGAGCATATGTATGTATGTATGTCGTAAAATAAATCCGTGGATGCACTGACAGCTTTTTTTAATTTGAATTTCGTATCCATGCATGTGTATTGGCTTTGTTCTATTTTATGACTGTACTGTCATAAACAAAAGTGTTGACAATTTTAATTACGTTTATTACGTCTCTCACAATGAGTTAATCACAAGGTGATGTTTATCTCTTTAAATATAAGTCAAATATTTATTACCGTTGGAATTTGAGTTTACGAAGCAAATTACTATTTGCATATAAACACTTTCCCAATAACCGCGTGGGTAGAATCGAATTCTCGTCACAATAACCGTTATCTCTCATTGTGGAGTGTTAGACGCGTTATGTAAACGCAGTCACTGTGCTTAAATAACCACATACCTTGAGCTCCCCTTCCCTTCTCGTTTATTAAGCATAAAGGTCTCAAAGTATGGCTACAAAGACGTACAAGGGTCAGGATAAATTGGTACTTGGGTAGAAGGTGAGCGGTTCCATTGTAACTCCATTGATTAATTCCATAGTTTATCTACCGATACGACAACAATAGAGCCTTGCTCGAATACCCTAATGCGCTCCTCTGTAGGTTGTATTTACCAAACCTCCTGTAGACACACATGGTGTGTTTTCTTTAATATGCTTTGAATAATCATGAATATTTATTTTTGCAGATGCGGCCTTTTCGGGTGGAGTACCTGTTGAGAATTTGAATAACAATGTAATGAATCAATACCATTTTATATCTGAAATATTTATCACGCGATTCCATTTACATATTCAATACTTCATCAATTTAATTATGACAAGATATGTTCAAGATGCAAAGCACCAAGACTTCTTAACGTAACAACTGATGAAAGTGAATATGGTGGTTATTTCATAGCGAAATATAAACTATTTACATATTTATCCTGAAGTCTTGCCGTGTACGTTACGGTGTAGGTAGGGGTAAGGCTGAGTGAATAAAGGCACCAGCTCTAAACATATATACTAAATAGCTTTGCTCCGCGTAGAGTCACTAGCGGAATCCCAATGCTTTTTTTTTAAATAATTATAGCCCAATTTACTTCTTGTAACATAAGCTTTTTGCCAGTGAAAGTTCCGTTAAAATTGGTCCAGTTGTCTTGGAGATTAGCCGGAACAAACTGACAGCCAGACAGACACAGAAAAATATTTTTTTTTTTTATGTCGATACCGTATATATTTTCATACTATGCAATTTGGGAATGACAAACAGACACTTAAATTTTATTTATCTGTATAGATGTATATATATCAACCACTCAAATGATCTCAAACATCATCAGCATGTATAGTGTCAATCATGTACATATATATGTCACTTGCAATGACAGATGACGCTCGCACCTTCCATTCTATGCAAATGTTCGCTCTTCTGTTCAAGATGTTTCGATAAAGCATCGATTGATCTAAATTGTCACTCATTTCTTGTATGATGTATGGATGATGTTTGTGTGATGGGGTTATGTCTCATCTGGTGTGTTTGACCTTTCAGATTTCAATCTAGTGTTTTTAAGGATCTTATGAAAAAGTGTCACTGTGTTTTTCTACTTATGACTTAGTTTTTATCTTTCATTTTTGGTTAAGATTTATGATTGAAATTCAATAAAATTACTATTATCAAATGATATAAAGACCTATATTTATAGATATTGCTGGATATGTTTTGATTTCAATGCGGTAAAAAAATAACAAGGCCACTTGCAATAATGCTATTTATTTATTAACATGACATACATTAACAAAAACAAATATTTTTTGGATTAAATCAAAATAATGAGTAATCTGTATTTATAATTGACTATAATAGGCTTCGACAAATGCAGTAAAATTACTTAGCAATGATATATTTGGTCATATATTTAATTCACAGTCAGTAGCTGTTATATTGCGTACAGTACAGAAGGTCTAAAAAGGCCACTTTGGGATGTATGACATCTACAAGTATTGTAATCATAATATGAATTGCACCTAAGTGACCATTTTGTCACTTCGATGATGAGTCATATTCGGATCACATTATGATTCTCCCAAAGTGGCCTTTTTAGACTTTCAGGTGTGTACATAATAACACTTGGCCCCAAAAATACTTACTCATATACTTTCTTATAGTAAACAGGGGAGCATTTGACAACACACACGTTGCGGGCGTGTTTCGTATCAACGGTGACTCTGCAACACAAACACAGGATATATTAGAGATACATTTGTTTACTCATATTTATAAGGTAAGGTGTGATGATAAATGATAAATCTATACAGATAAATAAAATTGAAGTGTCTGTTTGTAAATTCAAAATTACACTTCTTGACTAAATACATATGAAAGTATACACGGTACAGACATAGATATTTTTCTGTCTGTGTGTCAGTCTGTCCAGCTGGACCGACTTTCACTGACGTGCAGCTAATGTTAAGGAGTAATCTAGGCTACTATTTATTAAAATAAATATTTAGCGTTCCGTGGGAAAAATAAATCTACGCTGGTGAAACCGCAGAACACAGCTAGACTAAAATTCAATATCTTATAGTAAAGAGAAGAATAGTGGGAGCTTACATGTCATGTCGATGAACACCCTTAGAAAGCAGCTAAGAGATGACTCTTATCGCGAGTTGAGAGCAGGTAACAACAGACACATTTTTCAGACTCCATTTTGCTGCATGCTAGTTTTACCTTGCAAATTCTGTTAGAATTTTAAAAAACAACGTCTTATTTTCTCAACGTTTCAGAAATAAGAATTCACGTGTGTGGTTAAATAAAAAGTTAATTTTTAGGTAGTGATAATGCTATAACTCTGCTTATGTCTGGAGCTACATACAAATACAAATAGGATCTTTCCTAACGAATTCAACGAAAATAACTCCTTTAACAAAAATGTTTAGTCATATTTGCCTTCCAATATTAATACGCTTGTTTTCATTACGAACGCCGAGTGGCGATTCCATTAAGAGATTAGCAACAAAAACAATGTTAATTTTAAGGCGTAAAGCAATTTATAAAATTAATTGAGTAAAAACCTTTTACTCTATCAAGGAAATGGCGAAACTAATGATTACGAGATAATGCGTAAGAAATGGACGAGGGAAACGTCTTTCCTACGTCTATTCTGAAAAAGCGAAAAAAGGTTTCGTGATGGAGAGACGAGAAAAAATAGACCGAATTTCGTCTCAGGAGAGCAAGACTGCAGAACCTGGACCAGACCTCTATTGAAAAACGGCGTAAGTACAAATTTTGTTTACTCAACACTCGATCAAAAGATTAGGTCGAACATAGCATATTTTGACTTAACATCTTTGATTAGATACGAATTCTGGGCTACGACTTGAAAAACGAGATATCCGTGACTAGTGCGAACGGGATAGGGCGACAGACAGAGCGGGATGTGTATATGTCATTTTGATTAATATGGAGCCATTGCTCACAGCGAGCTGTGTACCATTGCTAAGTAATGACCACTCCATAAAGACATGGTTAAGGTTAAAAGAAAATTACTTTATCAACGCCTTGTTTTAAATAAATATCCTGTTTCAGGAAATATTATTGTTGTTTTCAATACGAGAAATTGAGATGTTAAGTAAGATGTTAAGATTCCACCGCCTTATTGATAGGTACACAAATGATGTAGTATTATACTCATTTGTTTTGTTTGGAACTTTGGTCTCTATATTTTATTTTGTCGAGCCTTTCAATGTTAATTTTATCGTTGCAATTAATTTAATGATTTAGAATAGATATGGCTCAATTAAAACGTTGTTTATTTATATTAATAAACGCTTAGGTTAATATTCAAGATAAGGTAATAATATTCGAGTCATTATTCATACGTGTGGATTGGATTATTTTAATCTATACATATATATCTATACAGATAAATAAAATTGAAGTGTCTGTTTGTAATTCCAAAATAATAGCTTTTCACTAAATGCAAATGAAAGTATATACGGCACTGAAATACAAAACATATTTAAAAAAAAATCTCTGTCTGTCTGTTTGTTCCGGGTAATCTCTAAAACTGTTAGACCGATTTTAAAAGGATTTTAACTTAGAGTAACTTAAATCTACGCAGGTGAAATCGCAGGGCATAGCTAGTTTGTTATAAATGAATGACGTATTTTCTTTTTAAGTCTTTATATATCTTGTGTGGCCATCTATGTAGATACAGTGTATTCGGTACAGGAGCTACAAAATGATGCTAAAGGAGGTAAATAACTTCATAAATGGTTGATGACGTTACGGATGGTTAATAGATAATAATAGATACAATATATAACACCGTGGTGGCCTCGGGGTTTCAGCATTCGCCTACGCAAGCGACGCAAGTTCGAATCCTAGCGGGGTCTGTACCAATGGGTTTTTCTAAAAAAACTTATGTACAGTGATTTCACACCACGTGCTTTACGGTGAAGGAAAACATCGTGAGGAAACCTGCATATTTTTGAGAAGTAATTCAAAGACGTATGTATAGTGCCTGAGACGGCGATAGACTCACCATCTGTCACGTTGGCACTAAATCAAATTCGGTGAAAAGTGGGTGTTGTGATAACAACACCTCTGCCTACCCCTTCGGGGAATACAGGTGTGAGCATATGTATGTATGTAAAATATATAACAAATACTTCTAGATAGAATAGAAAAATATTGTTTACTAAAGAAGGTAAAACTAACACACGCAATTACATAAAATCAAAGTTTGTGTCCAAAGGATTTCTTGTTGTGTTTTTCAGCACACACCTTGTGTTATGTGTAAAACGCAACCTTCCTTTGACGCTCCTATTGAATAACCAAAAACCTCATAACTATCCTCTGGAAAAACCAGGTTGGAAGATATAATCGATTCTCAAAAAACAATGGTATGTATGTTAATATTAATGTCATTCAAGCGGATATAAAAATGCAGTAAAAAACCGCTTAAATACTATTGTGGGACAAAAAATCTATGCTCAATGTAAATCGTGTGCCTATGACAATCTCATTGGTTAAAAAGGGTTAAGACAGCTGTCAGATTGGGCCGCAACCAAAGGAGTGAGTTATGACCAGAGATAATCTGTGACAGATTCGTCTTACTAAAAAAGCCGACGGTTGACGTGGATAAATAAGATTATACAAGCATTTCTCAACCTTGAAGTTTTGGTTCCTTAATTACTTGGTTTCTCACAATCTATGTCATTTTCGGGGCTGTCTTTGTTTTATTTTTTTAGTGCATACTTCATTTAGATATTTTAGTAATTAAACTTTCATTAACATACATACATATCACGCCTATATTTCCCGAAGGAGCAGGCAGAGGTGTTGTCATTACAAGATTCACTTTTCACCGAATATGATTAAGTGCCAACGTGACAGATGGTGAGTCTGTCGCCGTCTCAGGCACTATAAATACGTCTTGAATTAAATCTCAGACATACTATGCAGGTTTCCTCACGATGTTTTCCTTCACCGTAAAGCACGTAGTGTGAAATCACTGGCCATAAGTTTTTAGAAAAATTCATTGGTACAGGCCCCGCTGGGATTCCAACTTGCGTAGCAGGCGAATGCTCAAACCCCAAGGCCACCACGGCTCATTAACAGTAGTATACATTAAATTAGCTTGCATCAATATTTTTAGCTTACTAATATTTATAAGAAGTAAACGCTGATGCTTAATTAAGCTTTTGAATAATAAATACTATGTAAATGATAACAACAATGCAATTTAAGAACAAACATAATTCCAGTACAGCAAGGGTTCAGTAGTACAATCAATTATGTATGGCGAGGTGAGGCCACCGAAGCAGTTAGGCGGAATGGTCTCACCATTACCCACTAATTCCTTGTCATTTGCCTGCGGCCGCCTCCAGCGGACACCGATTGTGTTACTTACTACATTATGTACTGTGATTTCATTATATGTAATACTGTGGTGTTTGTTTGAAGTGCAGTCTGGTCAATAATAATTTAAAAAATGATAAATTTTAAAGTTCTGAATATTACAAGATTCTTTTTGGAAGATTTTCGTCAGTAGCATGGAAAAAGAGTTCTATACTCAAATTTTCGTGTTTGGCGGACAAAACACTCGCAATATAATTTCCTTCATAAATTTTCTTTACCAAAATGCGTGCAAAGTGAAATAGCAGGGTTATAATTAATTTACTTGTATTTTATTATTCAAAAAAAAACTTACGCACCAAGATTTATTTTCACTAAAAATATTCACATTTCATTTTAAAATTCAATTCAACTTGAACTGTGTAAATATAGACTCAAATCTTTGGCCACGAAGGCGGAGATCACTGCTCGCTGGGCAGCAATATTTATGCTGAACTCTGAGGTGGCTGGAGATCGCTCACGAGCGCGAGTTGCTAAAATCGTTAATATACCTAACAGAAAACGTCGTGTTCGCACCAACAGTTCTTTATGTTAGGAACACGTACGTAGTTGTCTCGTAGTTACGTGAAATGGGCTCGCCATTACTGCATAATCCGGCCCATTTGCCTGCGGGCCCGCCAGTGGCGTGGAGACGGCGTGATTGGATTCCAAGGGTCAAGGTTTATTATCGTGTGGGCTATTTGTTACTTAATATAACTTAAGACTAACGTTGCTTGGAATTCAAGTTGAAAAGTTAAAGCAAGTAAAATCGATAGGAATACTCTATACTATGGGTATAGAGTATTCCTATACATACTCGATACTATGGGTGTGCGGCATAATGAAATTGCACTATTTAAAAATTATGGTAATTATCATTAAAAAAAAATCTTTTAGTGATATTTTTGTGTAAGTTAACTTTATTGAAAAATACCTACTTAAGCCACTTATTCATCTACACCTTTGAATTCCTCTGATTTCCAACAAGTTATACAAGTATGCCCCAATGGTAAATATGGTAATAAAGGTCAAATACTTCGTAAAGGTTAAAATAATTCTTAAGTACTCCTACCATTTTTCATGAATTTGTTTACGAACAGAATCAATCAGAATAACAAATAAAACCCATTCATCCCATAACTTTGAATTTGCGTACATCTCACAGAAAAACAAAGGCGTCAGTTGCAAAGGAATGACACATTCGGTGGAGCGTCTCCGTCCCATCAATCACGGCCAATATTTGCTATTGCCCATAATCTGTGTACCCAAACTCACTCTAGAGGGACACGCACACTATGGGACAAAAATCTACTCTCACGGAAATTATATTGATATTCAATACACAATAAATGGGCCCTGTCAAAAACTTGCTGTTCGCTCCTACGGTCATCCCTAAGCTATCTGTGTCATTTGCTATTGGAAACGCACCAGCTATGTATCTCACTCTATCGTGTTTTAGATGGTATGCCAGAAAGGGATAATCGTACATAGTGGGTTTAGCTCGCCTTTGTCACGAGGACTGAACTAATTTTTCATCATAGGGCCCGCGACAGTTACAAATGCGGTCGAACTGTCTCCTTCTTTAATAATACTTTTTATATCTTTTCAAGGGTAGTTCGCCCTCCGATGAAGATTTACATCAGAATCACCGGGCCTCTTCAAAATTTGAAAAAGCTTAAAATGCAATTTGTTTTACTAAACTCTTTAATGCTTACACAAATTTTAAAATAGAGACGCAAATTACTTAAGCATTTGAACGTAAAATGTCTAGTTACACGGTGATCATGAAATACTACTAATAATATAATTTGCCTATAACTGATCACTGTAGATTATTTATATATAAAATATTTTTAAGAAATTACCACAATAGTCTTAAATTTGTGAATATTCGACTGCGACAGAAAATATACGCAGAGTTACGATCCAAACAACCTTAAAAAGGCTTCGAGCCTTATATTCGGTCCCAATACTCAACGAAAGACATACAAAAGTTTATTTGAATACTTAGTATTATAACAGCATCTTGGTATACACGTTTCCTGCATCACAAACACCCTTGGAATAATTCGGCACCCCATCAGATCGGCTCGGCTCGCTCGATCAATCACTGTACGGATCTGTCATGTTCGGTTTATGAGAAAAATTGTTAGGATGCGCCCAAGGACGCCTCCCCTCGATGCTAAACACTCGCGTTAGCTTATATAGAAAGGGTAGCCTAAATAAATAATATGAATTCATATTCAATCACTTCGATTTGAATCGTAAAAGAAGAGCATATTTTTTTTAATCAAGCCAAGTCGTACTAAAGCCGTGGTTTGAGCAGTCGCCTGCTAAGCAAGCGACGCAAGTTCGAATCCCAGCGGGACCTGTACCAATGAGTTTTTCTAAAAAAACTTATGTGCATATCACACCACGTGCTTTACGGTGAAGGAAAACATCGTGAGGAAACCTTCATATGTCTGAGAAGAAATTCAAAGACGTACGGCGATAGACTCACCATCTGTCACGTTAGCACTTAATCATAATAATTTAAAAGTGGGTGTTGTTATTATAACACCTCTGCCTACCCCTTCGGGGAATACAGGCGTGAGCATAATATGTATGTATGTCAAGCTAAGTGAAAATAAAAATGTCATCATAAGTAATGTATAAATACTACCTGCCAGATACTATCTACTCGGCAAGATTGCTGTATATACATTGTACATAGATAACATGACCTAGAACATAACGAAAATACTGAAATGGAGCAGAGAAAATACAAAAACATTTTGCAAAAAATACCAGTGGTGGAAATCATTTGTCTAAGCATTGGAGGGTCAATGCGACGCGCAGGTTCCCACGCCGAACTTACTAAAACAACCAATTTATCACAATACCTCTTCAAACAGAACGCAAATTAATGTAAACCTTCTCCCGATACACCTAAGCGCTATTAACGCTAAGGTAAAACCCAGCAGCCGCAAACATCTTTGCAAAGCTGTAGGTATTTGGAGAGAGTTTCCGCTAATCGTCTAGAAAAAATATTTGCCGAATCAACGGCAGTTCTTTTTTCCACTGATAAATGTGCTCGGAATATGTATCTGGCAATCCGGGAATAGTTTGAATCCTTTTGTTTCATTAAGTGCTCGGTCGGTAGGTTTTTGTTCGTTCTTGGGAAAATTCGCACGTGGTTGAAAGGGAAAAGTAAAACTGAGTGATTTTGGTTCCGTTCAACAAATCCATCCTTGCATCACACGGGAACGTAGAGTTACCTAAAGTGAATTCTTAGATTTACAAGTTGCTTTTACTTTTAAATTAAATATAAGTAAATATTGATTAAGTCCAAACATTTTCCTATTTCCGATAAGAAATAATCGGACGCATTAATGCCAATGGCGATACAAAAAAAAACGACTTTTTCAAACCTATCTTCAGCTTCTACTATTAAGGTTCAAATTAAATGGGTTTATATATAAACTGCATAATCTATATTGTCTTTAAAAAAATTAAATTTGGAAAGAGAGGCATTAGGCTGCGGGCGCACAGTGGCGAATAGATATTGAAATTCAAATGGTTGCCCGTGATTTAGTATTCATTTGACGTGATGGAGGCTTTACTCCGGTTTAGGTTTCGCCAGGCGTCGTCTTCTCGTACATCATAGTGGCCACGCTTGAGATGATTAAGATGGTGGCACACACAGCTAAGCACAATATTTTTATTGGGATTTTGACCAAGTCGATACAATTTTCACTAAGTATAAGTAATTAGTAGTAATCCTAATTCGACCCAAAAATTGTATGACTTTATACAGAAGTTGTTCGAAGAATGTTCCTCCGTATTATCGCTAATTGCTTTTCTTTATCAATATTATACTGATATTATATTTGTAGTATCACTGGAAAGTACAAATTTTGATATTATTCATAATAGTTCTTTTTAAAAAGAGTTGTTGATACATCAAAAACGGTAAGTTTCATAACTTTTGTAAACCTTATAAAAAATAAGTACTATAATGAAAACCTAAATTACATTATAATAGCGGAATTAAATAAGAATATAATTGAACACGATAGTCAGTTGTATCCCCATCTCAAATAGGTTGACGGCAGCGTAATCCCAAAAGATTTCCACTTGGAGCGCGCATCAACTCGCGTCGCTTGGCCCCACCGCTACACATTCTAAATAATAAACAGAGGCTCTATACCTACTCCCGACCACTTGCCTATCTACTTCCATAGCTATATTTTATTTTTTATGTGCTAAACGTCAATCCTTCCCTATATGACTTCAAATAAAGTCGGTTTTGGCGTCTCTGTGAGTTGCTTATTTCTTGTACACGCTCGTGTGTTGAATTATTTCCATATTTACATGATTTCTTCGTAATTTTCTTAGTAAGAACGAAACGTAGCAAATAAGCTAAATATAAGTTATTTTGAATCAAGTAATTACATCAAGCTTGTTGGTGACTGGTGAACATGAGAGTAGTTATATCTTATCGTAATAAGGATTAAGATAATGTTTTTATGGAATTCCGTTACAAGTATGAATTACTCAAACTTTAGGTATGTTGAGGTAAGTTCAAAACTGATATAAGATGACATGATTGAAATTTCGGGCGCAATTAGCCATATTTTAGATACACACATCATTGTATATTAGAGCTTAGTTAAATGGGTCTGCGGAAAATGTTGCCCGCTTCACAAATTATGGCCTATTTCGATGGCACTGTCTACCATACACAAACGATCCCTAATTAATTATCTAAAATATAATAAAACATAAGCAATTTTTAATAACGACAGAAAAAATCTTGTAAAATCGGATCCGTCTATCTGGAAATTTGAGATATTTCATAAAATAATACTTGCTTCGTTTCTTGCAAGGAATCCTTTGCAACAAAAGCAATATTATAAATTAAATTTACAAAAATTAAGGAAAATCGACTCATACTTTCAAATGTTCGTGCATTAAAATGGAAATTTATTAAATATAGAAACACAGACGGCAAGTGTTTTTTCTTGAGTAGCTGCCAAAGACTAATTAAAAAGAGAGGTGAATGCATACAGTTCAGGTGGGAAGCCTCCACCTTAAATAGAGTGCATTGAAGTAGCAGGTAGCTTTGATACATTCGCCCAGGGACACTGGGCTTTCGATTGATGCTCCTGCGACGGTGGACGTATTGCAATCGTTATGTACCTAATGCCACTGCGATCTGGTGGACATCCTGTTCATCTATGTCCTTCTTTTCGTGGAATTTTATTTTGTCCCCATATATATGTATAGATTGCTCTGTATGGTATCAATGTAAATATCGAAATAACTATTAGTTGTGGAATATGTATGGCTTTCTGACGATTATGATCAGCATAGCATAGCACAAAATTTCCTGTCACTTTTACACAATTATATTCTTCACGAGAGAGGAGAGGCGAGAAAAAAAAGAGAATAGAGAAAGGAGAATCAGTATGAGATCTGATCTGACACCGAAATTTTTAAGTAAGAACGCTTCGGTTCTTTTTATTGACATTATTTATAAACGAGCTTTTTAAAAATTCTCGTAGCTTTGTACTTATACTACTACTGAACGGGAATTAAATATATCAATAAGAATCTAAATATAAATACACGAAAGAGAGATAACTCTTTTGTGGGACAAAGTATACGTTTTAGTATCTTTAAGAATGTGTGAACTACCATTTTTAAGTTTTAAGGCAATCAACAAACAGAAACTTTGTGAAAAAGCATATTATAGTGTAACAGAATATATTGATGATACCCAAGCATGGCAACTCTATTTATATTAAAATAAGTAATTTAGCCTAACTTAGCGTTAAAAAAATTACGTTCCAAGTATTCCAAGTGTCCCTTTGAAATTTTTATTTGAATTTGAAAATATTATAAGGGAAAGACTTCAACGAGTTGAAAAATTTAAATGTTTAGTCAGCACTTCAAATGGAGGTGAATTCAGCTTGTTGGTATAAGTTGATATTATCACTAGCTAAACGTTTTGAAGCCAGAGGTAGGAAGCTGAAGACTGGTGGAAACATAAATCTGGCTGGCGGGTCGGTCGCGCGGAAACTTTTTGAATTATTAGTTTTAATTTCCGCCTAAGATCCGCCGCGCGTCGTATCTGTCAGCGGACATATATATCCGCGGATGTAGGTAGGTACACTATATACATGTTATATAGGTTCTATTATTGACTTTGTCAGTTTCGAGATGTTTCGGTTCTTATTATTATATGATATTTGACATACATCTGTGGTGTGTGCCTATGCCTACATAAAAAATAATTTTGTAATTGTGTCTATAAATCAGATTTTACAGTATTATGCATATAAACGAAAGTTAATTCCTTAAAATATGTGAATTAAAAGAAAAAATATTTAATTTTAGTGTGCTAGGATCACAGCATCAACTCAGGTACTGACAAATCTATACATTATAATTGAAGCTTGTAATTAATAACTTTTCTGCTGTATGCATATGAGAATATATACGGTACTGACAAGAAAACATCAATTTTTCTCTTTCTTTCTGTCCGTTTGTTTGTCTGTCTGTTTGTTCTGGGTAATCATTGAAGCGACTGGACCGATTTTAACGGGACATTCACTTACAGATAGCGGATGATACAAGGAGAGACTTAGTCTACAATTATTAAAAAAAATACTCATCAAATAAAGTCTACGTGGGTGAAACCGCGGGGCAAAGCTAGTTATCAAATAATTCATTGTTTTCGCATTTAATGACTACCAACCAAAATTCAATTCAGTCTTTTTATCGAAAAGCGACAATAATCCAAATGTTATTGCCCTTAACACTTCTAATACGCAAATGAAACAAAACACCTCTCTGTATCAGAGATCAGAGACCTTAGCACTCTATTAAGACAGCAGCTTATTATTGTGTGGTAGCGTAATTGCATACTACGCTGTATCGCCACCGGCTGGCGTGTTGATTTTGCAGATCGAACCTCTAGATACACGCGAATACGTATGTGTTAAAATGCAACCGCTTCAGGATACTTGTACCAAGTAATTACAGTGAGGTGAAAATGTGGGCAATTTTCGGTATAAATCAAATATATTCTTACTCAATAAGTGGCTTGAAATTGAGCTGAGGACTAATGAACTATTATACAAAAAATGTATCCATTGTATTTATTCTGATATTTTGATTTTGATATTTTACATCTATAAATACTTTTTTGTTTGGTCTTTATAAGTAAATGTTTAGATGATAATAAATCTCCCAGAAGGGGCCAAGGAGGGGCAGGTCTTGTAACACTCACTTTTCATTGAAGATAATACGGTGCCATCGAGGAGTATTATCCATCGTTGACTCAGACACATCGTTGATTCAAACACTCAGGCATTATTCATACATCCTTGGATTAAATGGATAGTTAAATTAATTAAATATATTAATACTTATTTCGTATAACTGAGTGTAAATCCGTATATGATATCAATTGTGAAGTGGTAAATATATTTGATATCAAATTGAATAAACGTTGTAAATAGAAAACTCCCATGTTTAGAGATCTAAAAGAGCGAAATGAAAAAGTCGATACAACGTACGAATAAAAGCAACCAGCCGATAGGATTAATAAATTTGTCTAGTGGAAACGCCACGCTTTCACCGTTCTCCCTTTTTGCGTGTGTTTCCACATTTTTCACGCTATAAATCATATTTTTTCACCGGTAGCGCTTTTTGCGCCAGCGTCCTTTTGGTTTGCCCGAGCGTACTGTCATTTTTTTCACTCGGACATGGGAGTTTGCACTTGGACTGTTCGCTTTTGTTTTGTACAGGAATTTATGATAAATATTTATTAGGTACTACGTTAAAGTTTATTGAACTCTATCCGAGATCAAATCGTAATCGACACGAGAAAATGCATACCTAAATGATACTTGAGATTCCTAAGTTATGACAAAATTAAAGGCTATATAGTATGTAAGACAAATGCACGGCGCCCAGCGAGGACGCCGCACCGACACTGCTCAAATCTTTCATCGCTGTAAATATTCATTTAGCTACCACAACGAGAACAATTTAATTTAATTGCCAAATCATTAAGTTAAGCACGTAAATATTAGCCGGCAATAGTGTGACTGAATTAATTTTAAATTAAGTAACTCCACAAATAAAGAAATCAATGATGTGTCTATCTTATGGAAAAAATGGCGGGACTACACATTAATACGTGGCCATAAATTAAAGCGTGGCTTAAAATTAAGACAACAAGCCTGTTTAATCTACAATAAATGGTGGTCGTCGCCCCGAGACCGGTTCAAGAGGTGGAGGCGCAAAAGAAAAAAAGAATTATCCGGTCCTGAGCGGGTCCAAAATATGATAGGCATCCATAATACAACATGGCCGCTAAGCTCCTATATCTATCCCTGTCGCGCTCACCCGCTCTACCTAAAGCCATCGCACTTTATTAAGGTTGACCACATGTGGAGTGTTCCGCTAAGCCTAACCTTGATATCATACTCTCGGTTCTACAGTGTGTCCGGAATTAGTCACGCAACTCTAAAAATACAATACTTATAATTTTTTTAAGAGAGTCACGTAATTTTCTTTTTCATACAAATATATAGAGAAAGTTAAAATTAATTAGGTTTTATTAGATTAGCATATAAATAGTTATTTCTAAGAGCCTAGCTTAGACTGGTATATTTACCAAATCGATAATGAAACATTTACTTTACATAGGCACATGAGAGCTAGGATTTGAAAAACGTATTTGTTGGTAAATATACTAACCCCCTGTGAATTAGTCGACCAGCCTTTCCCCGTATGCGGCACAACCGCAGCATTCCACGTTATTACGAGCACCACCTTATAAATAAACCGCTTATGTGAACCTACCTGTCGATGCCACAAATCTTATTAAAAAAACACATGTTGACATCTCTCTTGGTTTATTACGCGTACGATTGGAATCTATGTAAGAACTCTATGTGCTATCGAAACACGCTTTCTATGTACACGTGATTTATACTATAGTGCCGTTTGATTTATCTATGGTTGATAATTAATTTTATATTCAGCTAATTTAAATGTAGAGGATGTAGGGACAAGTTTATCTTTGATTTATATCATTGATTGATCATATAATAATTAATGTTTTATTACGGATTCTCATTTAACGTCACTAACGTACAGATAGATTTTTCATATTCTATTTTTTTAGAACTAATGCAAATTAATTCTTCGATACTTTTTACAAATATCAAACGGAATTTTAAATGTATACTCACATGTTCAAAGTCGGTAAAACGCAAATAATAATTAAAATCTAGGCTTAGCGGATGACAGCGTATCTTTTCTATGTGAACTTAACACACTTTGATAAGGATGTTTTTGTCAGAATATTTTCTAGACTTAGAAAAAACACAGATATTCACTTGTCAAAGCACAACTTGATACTGACCATCAAGGTGAAAACGAAACTGAATACGGTCTTGTATGCGAATAATATGCAAAATGCTCAATCGACGGGCGGTCGATTTTGTCAACCTATTGTTTCAAACCATTGTTAGTGTTCAATAGGCACAAAAATCGCACTTTCGCTAACATTCTTGCAAACACCTTTAATTTTTTTGAAAGTTGTTTTATATTTGCGGCATTTTATTGCCCGTAACTGCGGTGGTGAGATCGTAAATACTTTCTTTCAAATAACGTGAAAGCAAAGAGTACCTGTTACCATTTTGCACAGTACTAAAGCAATAAATAACGTGACAGGTTGTATTGAAAGGATTGTCCATCAAAGTGTTCAAGGATCTAAAAGCAACACGTAGCCGCAACTAATTTAAGTTATTTTGCTTTCAATAACACGTATCTTTGGCCTACGTTTTATTGGAAATTAGCTGTTACCACCTTGCCTTGTAAGACCCCTGTGGACTTAACAAAATAACTAGAGCATTTATTTGATCAGTAAGACTTAGTTTGTAAGTGATTTCTTCTCTAAGAGTACTGCAAATATCTCTGTGCTCTCTCTACCACATAGGATTCAGGTGAGAGTATATTATGCACAAAAATATTTTCAAATCACAGTATTTTTTTATTGATAACAATGATTAATTTAATTTTCTCTTCCGTTTCACAACAATACCTCTAATGGCATCTGTGGATTAGGTCGCGATTACACAACACGATACGATGCGGTAATTATTACGTAGCGTTGAAAGTGTCAAAAGTTATGTACATTTTTATGTGCTGTTATATGACGGTCTAATATTCTGCCTGAATTGTTGGACGCCGTTGAGTATCTAACAATAAGGAAGTGTTGGATAGGTGTTGAGTCGTACATTCTAAAGGTATATAAATGAACAGTATGCCTTAAATGAAAGCCAGAGCTTTGATACATAAATTAGAAAAACTTATTTAAATATCTACTAAGTTCAATAGAAAAATTGCATTAAATTCTTTCTGTAAATATAAGGCTTAAATTTTATATTGTTGAAGCAAAAGTAATTACTATCTTATCTACTCGTTCGTAGCTAAGGCATATTTTTAATAGGTACTTATCTGAAAAGTTTACCGAAAGCGAAACAATTTTTATCGCTTCAGCTAACACAATGGACGCAGAGCTTAATTCAACTAATTATCACTCCATGGTCGCAATAACAGATGTTCCCGCTGTTATTAATACGATATGAATTGCCTATTTATAGTAACGCATGTTTCGAATAGTTTTTTCCATCCATTTTTCAGGGCTGCCAATTTTTCTTTGTAGAAATTAAATTCATTTATTTTTTTAAGGCCTTAGTGAATCACTTATGAACGTCGAAAAGTTAGACCACAAATTTTGGTTACTAATTGATACAATTCATACCTAATCTACACCTTTACAGTTATAAGGCCAGTTTGACTGACTGACGATTTCAACGTACAGCCTAAAGCGCTGGTCCTTGAGACATCATTTGGAGGGTGTGTTCTTGATGAGGTCTAAGAAATGGTTTTCCAGAATTATCTCTGAGTTCAAAGTTCATATGTGAAATCTTACTACAACGTAATTTGAGTTTTGAAAAAAAATATTGAATATTTATAATATGAATTGAATCTTTACTAATACCTAATATATAATGGTGAAGTTTATTTGGTTGCTTGGACGCGTTAATTTAAGGAACTACTGGCACAATTTGATGTTATTTCAGTGTTAGATAGCCTATTTATTGAGGAAGACCATAAGGCTTCATTACGCTAAGTAAGCGAACGCGCAGGTTAAAGTGAGCGTTAGCCTAAAGTTACTATTCCACGCGTGTATATTATGATTATTCCTTTACACGTAGTAAACCTGGGTAATGAAATATAAACGAAGAATTGCCTGCCTTAGAAATTGCTTGTACAAAACGCTTGGTTTGGCCTTTAGTTAAGTTTAATAAGCTTAGCAATTATAACGGTCTAATAATTTAGTAGTTCCAGTCGCAGGTTTAGCTGGAGGCACAATAGAGTCGTTATAGGTGTCCGGGGTCAAAGAACTTCGTAATTAATGTCCGACAATCCGTCTAGCGGACGACATCATCCCACTTGCCTTGAGTGTTATGTGTCAATTAAACTTGGCTGTATGTACTGTTTGTTTGCTGTTCAAATGAATATGAACTCGAAGTCTGTTGCAATTCAGTTGGATTTCGAACTGACTAAATGCTAAAATAAAAAATGAATGTTAAGTTATCATAGAAGACGGCATTTTACCAGCAGTGATGGAAGAAGCAAGATGGTTTAAAAATCTACTTCTGGTCGATTGGTCATTAATATAATCTTCTTCAATCATAGCTGACTGCTAAGTCTTCTCACAAAGATAAATAAAGCAACATCCTCTTTTTAACTCAGATTGTTTTCCATGCCAACATGACGGTGACAGATAGTGATTTTGTGTTAGTATTCAAAGATATTTCGAATGCCTTGTACTGTGTTTGGACGCAGTACTTAAAAAACCAATGATCATTTCGAAATTATATGATTTGTAATATTATGCACCTATTTGTTTGTTGCAAAAGTAGCATTTATTAAAATAGATAGGAGAATTTGGAATACAAAAATATACACAAGCGCAGTTGCTATGTAGTGCACATTCACGTTCATGCCAGGCCCACTATCTTACTCGAGTTAAATCCGACAATATTTTTCAATAATTTCACACTGCAACAATATTATTTAAACTTTACATACAAAACAGTGATTTCAAACCACGTGCTATACGGTGAAGGAAAACATCGTGAGGAAACCTGCATATGTCTGAGAAGTAATTCAATGACGTATTTATAGAGCCTGAGACGGCGATAGACTCACCATCTGTCACGTTGGCACTTAATTAAATTCGGTGAAAAGTGGGTGTTGTGATTACAACACCTCTGCCTACCAGATCGGGGAATAAAGGTGTGAGCATTTATATGTACTAGAAAATAATTTTAGTTTTACATACAAATTTCGATGTAGTATATTTAATCCACTTTTAATTATAGATGTAACCTACCAGTAACATACAATATAATAGCAACCATTACTATACGACCAATATAAACCGTTAACGTAAACTTGAGCTCATGACCCGTACCAAGAACAAAGCTCCTAATTCTATTGAAACACCATTATCTAATAACTAGATAGACCATCCATCACACGGGACCCCTCCACTGCCACGTCATTAATCAGAATCTATAAATATTGAGCCGATACTTGTGTATCGAATTTTAAAGTTTTTTAAACTAGGATCCTCGATTTTGATACTCGATATATTCTTCGTTGAGTTGTATTTGGATGTGGTTTTTCGTATGACGAAATACTTAGAAAAAATCAATTTTATACTAGTAAATGTACTAGCTATGCCCGACAAAAGTTGTATTGCCATGTATTTTTTGGGGTAGATCATTTAGAGGTATGAAAAATAGATTTTGACCGATTCTCAAACCTACGATAGTCCGATATGCACTCAAAATTTCATACAAATCCAGCGATTTCGGATGAGTTTGATTAAACACCGCGATACGATAATTTTATACACCTGCAGTAAGATATCACATTCAAAATGTCAACTCAAGGGACAATTTCTGAATACCTTTTTTATCACTAAGAACACGCATCTCAAATTAAATGTCGCTAGAACTAGCCGTTTAGAATGTGCGTTGATATACAGAGTAGCTAGATATTTTACGACTTCAACATATTGATATATTCACAAAACCCTACAACTTCTAGAAGACAACTGTTCCTTTTTCTTCGACACCCTGTATAACTCAGTCAGTCCGAACTTTGAATTTAATAACTATACGTATTTTAAAATAACGTCATTTTATCCTTTTTTGAAAATTCGCAAAACGTAAATCCCACAACATTGATTAATTTAATAACACACCTAGAACTAATCATGAAAGCGATTAAAGAAATAATTCGAATGATTGTTTAAGTGTCTAATCGAAAATCGATTTGTTCATCAGTCGTTTGGCAAGCGCTAAATCGACTCGCCAACTAATAATGTGCATTTCAGCGAACATTCGCTTCAAGTGCCTGAACATAAAACTGATAGGTATGCGATATATCCGATGCGATCATCAATCTCATTCGAATAACATACCTATTTGGATGAATCGATAAAACGAACAAGTCGTACCTTTGTCGTAAACAGTTAAACGCCTTTCATGTTCATCGATTTGTTGTCGATTAAATTGTTTGTTTCAGCGACAAAGGATTACTGAATTTTCTTTAATTTGTTTTACCTATTTTTGACGTCGAATATATTTAAATTAACAGAATTTTCTTCTTCTGATGTCTAAACTCTGATAAAGCTAACACGTTGAATTTCGAAACAAAAACGAAACGTCCAAATCACTCGCAGGATGTGAGATTAGGATCGGGCGTCACTTCTACGTCACGCCATGAATAATTCCAGTCAATAATAAGGGACCCCACCCTTCAAGCATGCGGGCATTCGAGCCATGTACTACGGCATGCAATCGGATCGCGTTCTACTATTGCATGCCGCATACCGAAGCCGTGTAGCGAACCAGCCAACTAGTGGAACTAGGCTTGGTACACGCATGCGACTGCGAAACTTGTTTGGAGTAAAAATAAACTTATAACATTTTTTTACACTTTGTTAGGGCAGGACTCTGGAAGATGGTGCTACGAGATTCCTTCACGACTAGATTAATGAAGGTGGTTCATTTAGATCGTAGATGCGTTTAGCTGGAAGTTGGGACTTGTAGACGTATAAATTCCAAGCCCAAATGTGCAAAAAATTATGTTTTTGCCGAGTATACATACTCGGCAAAAACATAGACATACTATGATACAATATAAATACTAGAGGAGCTCGTGGCACAGTTATTATTGCGCATATCATTTGATCAGCGAAGTTAAGCAACCCTAGCCCTAGCCAGTAATTGGATAGGTGACCGCCCGAGTTTCCTCCTTGCCTCGGAGAGCACGTTAAGCCGTCGGTCCCGGTTGCCAATTTATCATCTTTGGCAATCGTTACAGGTCAGTCGAGACGTAAAATAGACAACTGGTTTAACCCAGATCACAGATTATCCTTGTAAAAGGGGTTGCGAAGGTCAGATAAAAATCAGGTGATCAGCCGCATCGGGTTGAATCCAATGCCGACCCCAACAATGTATGGGATAAGGCCAGGCAGACTATGAGTCTTAAATACAAGAACCATTTAAGTATTCATAATAACCGAATATTTAATTTTATCAATACTTCTGTAGAGTACTTATTTATAAATACCTAGATCATCGATGAACTACATTGCACTAATTAAATGTCACAGTATAACTTATTTGATGTATTTTTAGCATCAAACGCTGTAGCGTGTCAATCGGTAGCGTGTTACATGCTGAATACGTGTGTCGACACCCATTTGTCACCATCGATCGCATTCGCCATCACTCTGCGCTGTCCAGACGTAGCGCCCGTGCTATGCAATAGCTAATTGTTTTATTTGCCACACGAAAGTATGATGAATCGCTGATATTGTCTAGACAAAAGACAAGCCGACTTTGTGAACGACTATCCTTAAATTATAAGTATTACTTTTGTGTAATAATATGAGGATTTAGTAGGTATGTTTGTTAAGGTATTTGGATTTGATACCTTTCTTTTGTAGCCATTTTGAAGAACGATATCAATTATTTTTGTATACTGTTTAAAGAAATGTTATGGTAGATCGCCCAATAAAATCCTACCTACATATCTCTACATATGATTACCAAAAGAAATCTAGACCCTAGCTTAATGAAAATATGGATGTTGTATAAGACTCGGGACTCAATCCCGTGACTAGGTTATTGTGTACCAGATTAAGTATTTATATTCAAATAAACGGATGTATATTTTGTTTTGGCTTTGTCTTTTTGATGCATTCATTACTACTAACTAATTTAATAATTAAATATTTAGATAGTTAATGAGTTGATAAAATATGTCTTCAACACCTTATATTTTTCTTCTTCCTTCCATGCTGTTTCGAATGAAATTGGAATATTAACTAATTGATAATTGTAATGTTAACGAACATGGCTACGTAAATGAGGAGAGTGGGTATACCCGGTACACATTTGTATGAAAATTGCAGATTAATTACATCAATCATTTACAACGCTATTGCTCTGTCCTGTTGGTAGCTGATGGATATAAATTGATCATAATCAATTTTAGCAATTTCCGCAGACGAAAGTATTTATTACTTCCTTGAAGTCGTGTGCTTATGAACAAAATTAAAATATAATAATGTAACTTGCAATCAGCAATTTTATTTAGTTTACATAGAAAATTAAAATAATTGCTAAATATGCATACTGTATGTATCTGGCTAAGCGTTTTCTGAATATTTTTTGACTTGTATGAAGCCGAAATATAAATTAAAACAGTATTAGGACGCAATAAGTCCTTCAAAAACACGCGTAGGCGGAAAAAACTCCCTTTTGTTGCCGCTCGAGCGAGCTGATTTCTTAAATAATGTCGGTTTGTGTAGGTAGGAGGGCGAACCACATAGCAGCGCGGCATAGGCGAGCTCAGCTGCAATCAGTCTTATTCCGCGCGGACGCGCCTCGATTAGTCAACGCCTGGTGCAGAGACAACCATTCCCTTCCCCCCTACCTCCTCTCGGGAGTGGGTATCGATTGTTCCTAATCGATTTTGAGGAGTCCGGAGAATTGTATCGATCTTATTGCAATTATTTTGCTACTCAGTGATATTAAAAAAGTAGTAGTTTTTATTTCAGTTTAGGTAGCGTTACTATTATGAAAATATTTTGATATGAATGTTTTTTATGTTGTAAAATTGCTTTTACCATGAAGTCGTTTCCTCTATAATGAGAGTATACTCAAACATAAAACTTATAACTTTGTATTCCAGGTAAATAGCTATTTGCCGTATAAAGTTTTGACCCTACAAAATCGAATACTTACCTACGTAGGATAAGTAAGTTATTACGATCTCCGACCACCGCAGAGAGTCAAGTCACGCCAACTTTAAGACATGTACTTACGCGAACTCAAACGGGGTAAACAGCATTATCGGCATAGCCCTAATCATGGTCATGTGCCCTGTAAATTGCTATCAGCAAATTGTTGTTCCTTAGAAAATGAACGATAATATGTAATGAGGGATTTTGCATGGTTTTATCTTCCCGGCCATAAAGCCTAACACTCTTAAATACGTTTCTTTCTTATTTATCTATCTATATCTACCTACTGATAAATAAATTGGAAGTGTTTGTTTGTAATTCCACATTAGCAGTTTTTCACTAAATGCGTATGAAAGTATATACGGTACTTACATAAAAAAAACATCTCTCTGTCTGTCTGTCCGTCTGTAGGGTTGTTGCGGCTAATCACTGAATCCGTTGGACTAACTTAGACTACTTTTATTTAAAAATATTGGATTCAGTTGAAGTCACGAGGCATAACACTAGTAATTCATATTTATACCACATTAAAGTAAAGCTTCAGTGTTAACAGCACGTATGGACATCTTAAATCAAATTCTGATAGAAATCTCAACTATATATCAAATAAATAAAAACGTAAATTATGTTTTATTATCATTAGCATCATCAAATATATCAGCGTCAACACGTTATTTTATATTTACCTTCCTATGAAAACAAGTTTCTGTATAATACGTTTAATTTATCTATCCACGTCACTTGTCTCACCTTTATTAAAATTCATTACCTATATTTTATTCACGTGCTTGTCTTTTATCGCGGGTTTTCTCACTGCGGCATCATAATGAAGAGTTTAAATTTAGGAGTAATGGTTGACCAATAAGATAAAAGCGAGAGGGCTGCGCTTGCAATACTAAATGTGCTTTTAACGTGGACCTTATTGGACAGATAATAAAGCTGAGAATTGAAATGTTAGAATGGAAGGTAATGTTGGTAAGACGGTAATGACGGACGCATGGACCGGCGCATACAAAGCAGCCGGCTACCAGAATAAAGTTATCTCGCGATACATCCCCGTATTAATGGGCAACTCGTTACTTGGGTATTGAGACGTTTGGGTTCACTTAAATGACGATTTTAAGCTATCGAACCGTTAAAACAAGTTTAATGTCATGTTCCATTCTACTGCTTATCGCATCGAATCGTGCGCCTTACATATGCGAATAACTTTATGGACATAAGTTTATGTTCATGAAGTTATTAAAAAACATCTGTACCCCGCGGTTTTACCCGCGTATTACATCGATAAAGGTATACGGCCGAGTATCTGCCTGTGAAATTACCGTTAAAAACGGTCCAGCCGTTTCAGAGATTACAGAGAACAAACAGACAGACTGACAAAAAGAGATTATTTTACGTATTTACCGTATATACGAACGAAATGCATTTCGTGACAAGCAGTTAATTTAGAGTTACAAACAGACACCTCAATATTATTTATCTGTATATATGTATAGGTAGATATACATCTTAAAACTAGACGTTTACAGACAAAGTGTTATTAAAGTTGTTTTATTTTGAATAATAACAAAGTACATTGGAATTAGTTATTTTTTTGGCCAAGCACGTCTCTGCTTTACACGATTTGTGGTCTATACCAGGGCCGAGGTAAAATGAAATTATCGGGGACATGATTGGCCCAGGCAAGATGATAGGGTTTAGCATTCGCTCTAAGTAAAACGTTTACGTGTAAAAACAACGTTGATACAGCGTGTGTTTTTTAAAAACATCCGAACAAATAATCAACATTGCAGTAATCACCCAACATGCAATATTGATTATTTTAATGGTTGTTATGTTAGAATAATACACACGTCGTTGTCCTAATTGAGTGGTTTTTTTTTATGAATTAGTTAAGTTAAAAAAGATTTTAATTTACCACGTAATGCCATGGTGTCGGATCTTTGGCGCAAGGTGTGGTAACAACATAGGATTAATGACGAAAGCAAAACAACGTGCGTCTGAGAAGAAATTAATAAAAAGGCATGATTATGATCGACTGTCATATTGGCATATTTGCCTTACGTACGATATTCGCAAAAAATCCCAGAGTTCATAATTTTATTTATTTTATTTAGCATTGGCTGTATAACAAGTATCAATGTACCTAGTAAGAGTATTTTGTAATAGCAACAAAAGGCTTAGTTTATTCAGTAATTGTAATGGGTCCTCGACAATAGAGGAGAGCAATCTCGGTGATCCTATCGCTGGCCGAGGCAACCGCGGCCAATGTCTGCGGTCGCACACTATAATTTGCCAGTTTTCGCCGCCTAGCTAGCTGCCTGTAATTTTATAACAACATCGACCCGGCTTGAAGACTTCATTTTATATACGTTTTATTTCGCCTTTTTGGCCGCAGCGTGAACGTAATCGCCTTACGTAACTCTACCTTTAAAAAGTTTATTGGTATGTTAAAAGCGCATTGTATTGTATCAGTATCACATTAGGAATATGAGTAAATGTAGCTCATGTTTACACACGTATTGTCTCAGTGCATAGAAACCTAATCTGGTAAGCAAATGTTCATTCAAATGCTAAGGACTTGCGTTGTGTTGAAAAAATACTATGGGCAAGTTAAATGTGCAAAGCACAAGTTGAAATATTCAAATGAGGCGTGCGTCATAAAACGTCAAGGAAATGTGACATAAATCATAATGGCCGATGAGACAAAGGACTCCTGGCGTCGCGGTAGTCCGAGCCTCTTTTGACAGGTTTCTTGAAATCAGGTCAGAATCACATGTGGAGGAGCCTTAAGGGAGTACGCCATTGTGCAATCATCCGGGTTCTATGGCGCCATTGTATGCCATGCAAATTTTTTGTGCATCATATTTCTGAAAGTGCTTCTGGTGTCCCATTTTTTTCGCTCTATTATTTCATATTCATAGTCGGCGTTCGCTTTCAATGTTTGTATTCTCTGACGTCAGTTTGTTCATTCGGTAGCTCGAGTTCTAGATCAAATAAAGTGTTAAAATTGTGCGTGAGCATCAAAGTTTAGTGAGTCCCACAGAACCCAAATTACCATTCCTACAAGGCATGTGACGCGAATTGAATTCTTGGGAAGTCGTACGCGTCTAACGAAACAAATCACCGTGTCACTTCATCCATTTACTTGCAAATTTCGTGCACAACTCGTGAAAAAAATCCAAGATAAAGGTACAAAAGTGTTCTATTCTAGTCGCCAAATGAATAATTACCTTTCACGTTTCTCCTTTCAATCTGCGCTCGGCGATCGATCAGCGTCCGGGAACTCTTTCAGTCGCGTCACCCTTGCCGCCACCTCAGGTAACACGCAATTAATCTGAAACATCCCGAATCAGTATTGCATTAAAAACGAAATAAATACCCCACAGTCTGCCGTTTTTTCGCCGCCGCGTTTTCTTTTCCATTCAGATTTTTTTGACAGCACGAAAAATGAGCCTCATTTATTTGACTCGTACACAATGTAGGACTGTTTGAGTACGAGTATTTGCTATAAATACGCATTTTTCTCTACATCTCCTTCCTCTATGTGGGGTGAGTATTAGCCTCGGATGCGAAGGGAGCATCACGTGTTCCCTATTGTTCGATTTGGAGATTTTAGGGGAGGTCTGATGCTTATGTTCTCAGGGTTCTGGAATTCATCAAAATAATCGGATTCTCATGTATAATGGATTGCGGTGTCAACAATCTCACGTGTGATTAACTATTGTCATACCTAAATAACACCCAACATTCCGTCTTGATATTTATAGACGAAACAAAATATAAATATTTATTCGCTTTGTAAAGACACGATCAATAAAGCATTAATCACGAGGTAGTTGGAACAATTTAAAAACAACTTTCCAGAATTTACATTAGTGCATTTGAAAGCCAAACATTTCGAGTATCAAATTCGTTATGAATATTAATGCGTGGCCGTTAAAATGCTCTCATTAGCAAACACATAAAAGGCAATTGTTTCTTTATGCTTTTTAAGCGTACCTCTTTTGTTTCAAGCAGCGCGCGCGAGGCTACGCCGTGCTTGTGTCGTGTGTCATTTGTCAAATCATGCTAATAGTATTTCTAAGCACAAATTTGAAGTTCTTGGTCTCATTGTGAGGCCAGTGTTCGTTGGCTGCCCGAAACATCGTGTCTTTGTGTGATAAATAGTAGAACATAAATACGTTATTGTCTTTGCCCATTCACTTGTAATTAGGTAGCACAATTCGCTCTCCTGAATCGTTAATGAGACGCTATGCACCGATGCTCGAACAATAAGCGGTAAATCAATTATACAATGCGTTCACTGTCATTTTTGTGCTTTTGACATCTGTAATGATGGAGTACGTTGCTTCTTGAGCAAGCACAAGATTATTTGGTTATATTACGTAATGAGGAATGACGATATATAAATTGTGAGCGTAAATCCGAATATATTCTACATAGACAGATATATACACCACTGCATTGTTCCCGTGACTCCGTCAGCGCAGGATTTGACTTATCTTTATATTTTGGACAATTCACGCAATATCATTATATATTATAGTCTATGTGTGATTCTGATATGAGCGGAAGTGTTGGTAGAGGGCGTCCAAAGAACAACTACTATGAACAAATTAATAATATTTCCAGAAATGTCAAATTAGGAGAACTCGTAACCGAAGGAAGTATACATGCATAAATGAGGATGAAGCGAAAGAAGTATGTATGTACAGACGTAAGCATATGTATGTACGTATGTATGTAAGATATATTATTGTAGTTTCATTACAATCTATTCAGTAGTTTTCTCACAATGCTCACAATTATATTATTAGTAAGATAATAATGAATATTGGCTAGGAAAATGCATCAAAAATAATAAATTCTAGCTTCCCAGTGTCCTAAAGATACATAATATTGATTAGGAAATTATTCACAATTGATTAATGGATGTATAGAAACAGTCCGTATTAGTGTAGCAATTCTTCAAGTAATATGAACAAATGTTTCAAAGACCTACAACCCTAAATCTTTACGTAAACGAAACCAGATGTTAATCCCAGTGCGTCGAGGAAATTCTTATCCCAAGAACAAGTTATCAATCAAGGCCCAAATACATTTGTAGTAACCTCTCGGCGATTTGTCCAAATGAAAAATTAATTTCGCCGATGATTAATATAATGGTGAACAATAAACGTAATTGCTGTTTGGAACTTTTTACATCTTCCTCTTGTCTAAATTAATTTGTTTTAGTTACGACCGGTGGCAGATTGTATACTGTCGTAATGATTGCGGTCATGTTCAACAAAATGTCTACATAATTAGTGTTTTAATGGGCTCCGAATTGACGTATCCGTTCCGTGTTGACATTGGAAATTAATATACTTAAGTACGTTATATTTGAACAATCATCGTTACTGTAAATTTTTCATTCTGAGAAGGATTTGTTTGAAACCTTTTGTTGACCTTGAATGCCCAATAGTAATTTTATGAGTCTGTCCCCGTCTAAATGTACGGCGCGACGCGAATAAAATACATGCGCATTTACCTCACATTTTCACTTAGCGCTCATAAACATCTATGCATCATGAACATCTATACTTATGCTATTTTTTAGGTTGAGGTGTTACAACACCCGTTTTTCACCGAAGATGATCAAGTGCCAACGTGACAGACGGTGAATCTATCACCGTCCCAGACACTATACACATTTGAATTACTTCTCAGACGTAACGTACGTGGTAACAGGTAAAGCACGTGGCGTGAAATCACTGTACTACAAGTTTTAAGAAAAACTTTTTGGAACAGGCCCCGCTGGGATTCGAACTTGCGTAGCAGACGACTGCTCAAACCTCAAGCCCCCATGGTCTCTCAAATTTTATTAAGAATGAAAATCTACAGCTTAACCTACAGACTAAGTTCTGACAGCATCAGGCACACGAACAGCTCATAAATATCGTTCCGGAGCAGAATTCATTCAATTCAGAGCATAAACTGTAAGACACCTACCATTGTAACCTGTTCCCGAAACAATCAGGTGACAGGATGAGATATGACATTTCGTAAAACAATGAGCGGGATCTCGCCATAATAATAGGATGAAATATCTGTGGTAACAATTTATATTCTAGCGCTGGATTCAACTTGACAATTTATTAATCAAACCGATTACCTCCCTTGCAAACCCGGGGGCCTATTGTGAAAATATTGTCGGGCAAAACAATCCTATGAATAATTAAGGATTTAAATTTCCACACAACAATGGCATAAAACAATAAACGCCCTTCAAACTGGACAAAGACATTGCTGTCGGTGGCATTTTAGGGCCCTCGTAAAAAATGTTACGCGGGTCGCATGCTCACACTTGATTGCTAGGGTTCAACTACATATTAGTACCTATTTACGTACATCGTTATATGCTTTACGAGTTAGGTTTCCTTCAATTGTACTGATTTGTAAGGAGAATATCAGATGATTTATTTAAAAGCAGAACGCGTAGCCTAGGGAAATCTTTATTTATCTAAACTTATATACAGATAAATAAAATTTAATTAATATTAAATCCAAATTAACAGCTTTTTATGAAATGTATATGTACTATTATTCCGACTTATCTCTAAACGGCTGAACCGATTTGAAAGGAAGACAGCTGATGTTGTAAGTAGTAACTTAGGCTACTTTAAAAAAAATAGTAGTCAGCGTAATATCGCCACGTATGATATTAGGTCTAAACGGGTGACATCGCGAGGCCCAGCTAGTTTTCAAATAAATTGGTAAAGAAACTTAATAGAATTACTTTTTATTATTAATCGTACTAAAAATAACTTCGCAAGCTGTTATGGATTGTCATATTAACAACCCTTATTAACAGTCCTTTTCGCAGAATATGATTTAAATTAATGACCTAAATTACGTGCATAACTAAATTCTAGACCGTACAGATTTCAATTAGGCCCACCATTGGTTTGGTCTCGTCTCCAACACATGTCGAGCCCCACTTCCCTCAGCTTTTTCCATAACGACCTGTGAGCCCCTCCCTTCTTTAGAGAGAAAAGCATAATCCATCACTGTACGTCACCCCTATTTTGGATCAGCCCGTTTCACTCGCACTTGCAAATAAATTATATGTCTTTCTTTCTCTCGCCCGCTAGGGGTAGTTTCTCTCAGTCGCCGCTTGACGGGTGATCATTTTTCTTGTGGCGCGTTCAATCATCGCGTCACTATTGCCTTCCCTTTCGTCCAAGGGTCTGATTTGTTGCCCTCTCGCTCGCACAGGCCCTTCCTGTCTTTCTGTGTGTCCCTTATTTTCTGTTAGCGGTGCGTGCTCTACTACGTGCCCGCCGACCAAATATGGCGTCTTTTGTATTTGATTTTGACGTTTTAATTTTTGTTAATAAAGTGTTTCGTTTTTTAATTACCCTTCGTCCCTTTTGTTTGAATTTTATTTGCATAACCGTTGACTTATTCAGTAAGCAACTTTATTTTATTTTTCCCTGAACGTTTAAGTAGTAGATATATATCATGTAGGCACTTCCCCTTATACGGCTTCCAGTCATTAAGATGAATCAAAAGGCAATGTTCTTAATTTAATTAAATGTACCCACAATAAATCCTGGCTTAGACATGCAGAGCTAAGAGCCGGATAACAGAGTATTAATCTAGCAGTCATAGGTACACGCTATAGAAACGTATGCAAATGCACTGAATGTATTTAATGTTTTGTAGAGTACGCAAAATGCGCACATAAAGCGGGATAATTTATTTTCTCAGGCAAAACATAGAATATTCAAAATTGATAACATTTTATTGAAAATCTACTATAATAAGATATTTAGTATCTCAGGTGACGTTTTGAGCAAACCCAATAGATTTTGTGCGAATAGGTATAATGACTTATAACTTTCATGAAACCTACTATTCAAAAAGGACCTCTGTAGGTATAGATAAGTTAAAAAAACGAGTTTCACTGAATTTGGTGCCAACATGTCAGATGACGAGACTATCGTCCATGAGTCTAAAAATTGTTTCTCAGACGTGATATATAGGTACTCCTTTTTCCTTTACCATAATGCTCGCAAATCGTAGTATGACATCACTTTAATTTTACCTACCTACAAACCGGTACAGTTGGGACTTGCGTGTGGTTAGTAGGCTACTGATCTTATAATTTTATTAAGTAAACAGTATTATTCGAAGTATATTTACGATGTACGACGATGACGTACAGTTACGACGAAAAGTTACCGCAAATCGTCCTTAGAAAAAATGTTTATACAGATGTATGCAAATACGGGGTGGAGCTCCAACGATAATATTTCGAACTGCCTCTTTGAATTGACACATATACTTAAAAACTTTACGCATCAGGATTTGCAAATTATTCCCTAATTTTTAACTCTAAAACAAAGGTGCTTCTGAAGTTGAACTCCATATAAAATCGGCTTTTAAAAATGCGTAAGTTCTTAACAGTTTAATACTTTCAAACATTCTACTCTCTATTCTAGAAAAATCATAATATTCGTTTATTTTTTTATTCAGATTGCCACTTATTTGTTGCATCTGTATTCCTTCAATATACTGTAAATGCAGGATGCTCGGTCCCAGTGTCCGCCCCGGGACCGCCCGGGACCGCTGTAGATTGACTTGTCAGAATATTTGAATTTTAATCCCGGCCAAGCATTACATAAACACTTGTTTATTTATTCATGAGCCTATGTGAGAGTTTCCCTTATTCCGTTACGTTGATTTTCATCCAATTTGAATACTCTGCGGTTTCTGTTGGTTAATCTAAATAAATATGAGTTTGAAAAAATAACAACACTAAATTGGAAGTTAGTGATAGTTTTAATACTTTAGCTGTCTTCTCTGTTACAATGCCGCATAAATGTTTAATTATTTTTATTGAATAAAACAAAAAAAGCTTAATTAATAGTAATTTTGTAAATATTTTTCTTTTCATTTCTTTCAAAATTTGTTTACTAAAAGCACTTATTTTTTTTTTAAAATCAGTGTTACATATCACAGAATTAGTCTAGTCATTCAAAGGAGGAATGCTGCCAGTATCTTCGGAACCTTGCCTACAGGAATTTCTTAGTCATTAGATTATGTTTTTCACAGTAAAAAGCGATAGTGGTATGCAGCTTTGGTTATAAATGAGTTTTATTAGTTAAATATTGCTGATTAGTGATTGCTACAATGGCCAGAGCGGGGGACACGTGACATCTGATTGACTTGTCAATGAGCTGTTGTGGTGCACAGAAAGGTTGATATTACAAGTAAGCAGAGTATTAAAATTATCAACCATAAATATACTGTTATACCGGCGCCGTCAGGAGTTATGAGCGCTGACCTCAAGGTCATAAAATGGCTCAGCTTGTCTCTGACTATCTGTATGGCGCGACGCAAATAAATTACCCTATATTATTTTTACAGAGCGCTCAAACTCGTGTATACACTTTTTCAAGTCAGATAACTATAAACTCTACTTAAAAAAGGACTTTCAAATATAACAATGGTTATCTTCGTTAAATGTATCAAACGTGACGTATGCAAGCGTTCCTAGGCTGCAGCCCGCTTACCATCAGTAACAATATTTCTTTTTGAGCTTCTTACATACTCTTTTTATACGTATACCTATGTGGCTTGTTTAATTACATGCCCAGATAAAGACGACTTTCAGAGTTGGAATAAAAAAATCTATATTCAATTAATTGATCAGTTAGTTGATGTTGCAGAAATATGTCTTTGAAAAAAGTTAAAACAATATTTGTTCATCATCATGCTGCTTCTAGATTTTGTCGTGAAAATGTTTCAGACAGAAACGTATTGTTAAAAGGAGTTCATTTTAACAATACGTTTTAGATATTATTATTATATTTTTAAGGTATTTACTCAGATACATATAAATTTGTATAAAGATGCATAATTAATGGTTCATTTAAACATTTAAGCATACGTATTTTAATACGTAAATACGCGTAAATATTTACGTATACCTACTAAGCATAATACGTTATCACATGTTTGTTACTCGAATAAAATAGTCATTCATTCTCTTGTGAACCTACTTTATTTCTTTCACATAGATTCATATACTTAGGCAGCACATTTTACCTTTTTATAAGAGCGACATTTCTCCCCGCCATACTTGTTTTTCTCTTATTATAATTAGATCGGGTAAAAGCCTCAAAGGTGGACCGCTAATCTATTTTTTTTTGTTTTGACGCGTACGGGCGAGAGATAGTGGCCTCCATTAGTGGTACAAGGCTGAGTAAAGAGCCGACACCGGTTGTCAGAGAGTATCTTACATAATATAAATATTCAATAGGGGTTTGAATATGTTAATACAACGTCTCCTCATTGGCTTGTAGATTGCTATGTCGTTTTTATCTTATACGACATTTAACTCCGGTAATTCAATTTACTTTATTTGCATAATGTCGCCTGGTTTTCTGAAGTAGGTGAGTATGGAAATTATTCAGAATAAGGACCCAATTCGATGTTGTTTATTTTTTAATGCTTAAAGGAGGAACGTTTGTTTGGGGTGGATCAGATATTTACGTTAGAATCGAGTTGGACTCGCACTCCTGCCAATACAATAATCGAGAACCTTTTGAATGAGATCGTTCCAAAAGGTTGTATTTGATAAAATGGATGCCAATAATTATACCTTTGTTACGAAATCAATTCAAACGAGAGGCAATAATTTCAAATATATTAAAAAAAGCAACTTGAATATTGTAACATACATATGCTCACGCCTGTATTCCCCGAAGTGGTAGGCAGAGGTGTTGTAATTACAACACCCACTTTTCACCGAAGATGATTAAGTGCCAACGTGACAGATGTGAGTCCATCGCCGTCTCAGACACTTTAAATACGTTATTGAATGTCTTCTCAGAAATATGCAGGTTTCTTCAAGATTTTTCCCTTCACGTGGTGTGAAATCACTGTACATAAGTTTTTTTTAGAAAAACTCATTGGTACAGGCCCCGCTGGGATTCGATCTTGCGTCGCTTGCGTACCAGGCGACTGCTTAAACCTCAAGGCCACCACGGCTCTATAACTTGAATATTATAACTTATTCAATAAATCTCATAAGCGTTAAATTAGTCTCACATAAAATCTAAGATTGTTCGATGTCACGATTTGAGTCACATCATGTTTCATAATAACACAACACTAACCCACGACTCGTTATTAAGAACACTAAGCACATTTCCAATACATTAAACTTGTCCAAACCTACGCGTCTGTTGTTAACATGAGTCGAATCAAAAAAAGGTTTCATCACACTATCGTACGAATGGAGATATATAGAATTAATCGGCTCTGGATGCAGACAAAGCCGTGAAATATAGCAGTCGTTGCTCACAATGGCTACGTCTTCATCACGGGACCATTGTTTTTTTACGTACCACACGCCGGATTGTTTTCTGTTACATACTAGAGTTGGGAAACGTGTTCCTCTGTCTCTACGGCCATTTGTCAGCTCTTGACGACTGCGTACATATAAGAGGCTTATTATAAATCGCTGCAGATAAGATTGCTGTTAATGTAGGTCTGTGTTTTAACTCTCAATTCTTTGATATCTATGCAAAGAAATAATGGCGGACTTTGCTTTGCATGAAAAAAGGTCGGACCAATAAATATTATTTTTCCCTTGCTGTGCCTCGCGTTGGCTTAACTTCGCAGAACTCTAATTGTTTTTTTTTATATAAGTAGCCTAAGTTAGCTTAACTCAGCTGTCTACCTGTGAAAGTCTGGCTAAAATCGATTCAGCCGTTTCAGAGATTACCTGACACAAACAGATAGGCAAAGAAAAAAATTAAGATAAGTTTTTTTACGGAGCGTATATACTTTCATATGCAGACACTTCAAGTTATTTATCTGTATAGATCAATTAACGACATTTACATGAATTCGTGGTAGGTAGTAAGTCATAATCTTCTTGGAGAATGATTGAGATGCTAGGATTATTACGAGAGTGTCTCTCCCATGTCTCTATACGGTACAATAGATTTAGTCATATATAGGTACATATATACTAACATAAAGAATAAGTATATAATATTATAATGATAGACAAATTTCCCTAACATATCGTAATTTTAAACACAAAACAAATACCATAAAAAAAAAAAAAAAAAAATGAATATTCATATATTTTTTGGTGCACATTTCCATGTCGCAAAAAATATCCCTCATCCTATGCATACTTATTGTATGCTTTTTACCACGAGACTTTCTAGTAAGTAACGTATAAAGTATAGCCTCTCACAATAGGAAGGCACGGTCTTCATTCCCGTTATCAATCTACCATGATGCCATCTGTGACGCGGCCATTACTCAATTTCCTTCCCGCCAAAAAAGAGCGCGTAAAAAGAATTCAAAGGCGGAATTCAAACAACTCGTTCCAGAACGCGGAATAGAGTCGCGACGTTTGATGTCGTACCTACATGGCATGTTTACATAGTTATTTTTTTTATTACTTTTTAAGCATGAAACAGGTAATTTTATCCTACTTAGGTTTGAAACTATTTTATTAGAGGTATATGGCATAACATATCTGGATTTACCATTCGAAATACTCAGCTTTAGGAATGTACCGTGAATAGTGTGAATATAATTAGAGTTGCGACGTTTGATGTCGTACTACATGGAATGTTTTCATAGTAAATGTTTTTTTGTTTTTTTTTAAGCATTCCTTTTTTGAATTAAGCACGAAACAGGCCATTTTAACCTACTTAGGTTTGAAACTATTTTATGAGGGGTATAAGGCATAACATATCTGGATTTAACGTTCGAAATTCTCAGCTGGAGGTTTGTACCTTCATCTTAGAAATGGCAGCCAAATAATACCTGCTATGTTAGAATAAATGGTGAGTCACGTTGCCAGTGTTCCATGGGTCGAGGCGGGCGTAGAAGCTATAATCCTTGCGATGGTTCAAAACTTTTTTCGAATAAATTTGATAGATATTCTTAGTCTTAACAGACCAGAAAATAAACAATATAGCAAAATTCTTGGCATAACATATTATAATTTGTGTTGTAATTACAACACCCTCTTTTCACCGAAGATGATCATGTGCGAACGTGATATATGGTGAGTCTGTCACCGTCTTAGGCACTATACATAAGTCTTTGAATTACTTTTCGAACACACGTAGAGCAAGTTTCCACACGATGTTTTCCTTCACCTTAAAGCACGTGGTGTGAAATCACTATACATAAGTTTTTAGAAAATCTCATTTTCCCGTTGGAATTCAAAATGCGTAGCTTGTGTAGCAGGCGACTGCTCAAACACCAAGGCCACCACAGCTTAAGGATATTTATTATAAGGTGCAGTCTATCTCGATACCCGTACAAGCACGGAATAGAACTTTGAATTAAGCCAGCTTGTTATTGCTATGTTCACACATAGGTTTTGTTCATTAGCGTGATGCGATTTTCGAACGGAATTCGTATGTGTGTGTGCTCACATAGAATTGAATTTGGACAATGTTGCAGTATGTTGGTACCACTGAATGATAATTTAAATTCATTCTCTCCGCCGCCCGCGCCATCATTTGGACAAATGCTACGTCATTTGTCTAAGGGACTGAGGTGCGGTGAGGGACGCATGAACTCTACATCCTACTACTCAAATTTCAACCCTATACAAAGGGGAAATAGGATAATATTACAATGGCACTCTGTGATCTGATTCCAAAAACTTCTGTTGATACAGAGTTACGCAACATGAACCCCTAAAGCCTAGAACTCAAAGCTCCTTCGGGCTTGTCCATTCAAAATCTCATTTTGTAAGCTTCCGAAAACATTTTCACAGTGAAAAATGAAACTTATAAAGAATGATCGTCGGTTGATTTTTGATCGACAAACTTTCCTTTCAATGGGCATTGAATTAAAACTTGTCGTATTTATGCTACCCTGCTAATTAAATTAATTATTTATCTCATTACGCCGAAGTTTATTGTATATAAATAACTTTAATGAATTGATACAAAATACAGAACATAACTCGATTATCAATAATCTGAATAACTAACTTTAACTTTTAACTGTAAAATAACAATTAAAAACAAAGGATTCATAAGTAAAAGTGGTGACTGTAACTGTATCTATGGCAATATATAATCTTATAAATTATTCTTGTACCAAATAAGTACGTATTCTTTCCCCATTGCCGTATGTCGAGTTCCACATGACATCTTAGATGGATTTTACCATGAGTAACATTTCATTTGTAATCCAAAAAGTACCTCATTTATTTTCCCTTCCGAAAATAAACCTAGGTGCCAAAAAACCGAATGCCGTAAATGTTATATTAATGTCCATCCATTTGTCCAAGTGAAATAAATTTGATGAAATTAAAAGGAAAAAGCTGTATGAGTAATCGACGTTTGCATGCTATGTTCCCCTTTACATACCCAAGTTTATTACACATTTATGTAAAGATGCAATATAGCATTATATACTATAATACACGTTAATAAGTATCAGCTGATAAAGAACCAACTTAAAAAGATCTATATATTCGATTGCAAAATTAATAATCCTCTTGAAATTTCAGACCTTCAAAGTAGCATGTGGCCTTAAGCCGAATAAATTAAAAAATAAAATTATTTTTTTAGAAACACTTCATCGTTTACTCATCTGACTCGCGAGTGACACGACCGATTAATCGTGCTTCTTTTTTCAAATTACACGTTTTTCGAGAGTGCAACCCCACGCACCCGAAGCAATCTAGTTGGGTACGGATTAGCTTCGTTTTTTGTATTTTATCTAATTGTACCCGCGCTATACCCTAGAGATGGGGTGACGTCCGCGTCGCTAAGACCCCGTTGGCCTGCAAAAGTAATTCTAGAAGATCGAGAACTGTATCAGACCTTGTAGCTTTATTCATTTGATCATTTACGAAAGATTTATTTTTTTAAAGTTTCAAGAGGAAACGGTATTACGTCAAAAAGACCAGACCCGATATATCTTTTGACTGTAATAGGCAACATAAATAAACTGCTCTAATTAAATATTCTTAGAATAGTGTATTCGATTGGATATGGTTCCACGGGAATTAAAATCTAAAAATGTTTCCAATTCAGTTGCTCTGATAACAATCAGTCATTTATTCTACGCAGGCGACAAAACAAGCGTCACCTAATAAAAAAAATCTCCTCTCTATCTCTCAATACAAACTTGAATTCCGCAATTTACATATAGATACGTATCTGTACAACCGAATAGGGAAAATGTTATTCCGAAAGGATACCCTCCTCCGGCCCTGGACGCGAGTGGCGCCCCCCTCGCTTCGAGTGACACTGACGGATCGCGGAACATTAGTCATAGTCGAGACCCCCCCTCCACCCCACCCCGCACCCCTATATACCCTGTTTATTTACTTTTTGTAACGGTATTGATGTTTAATTATAGAGCCCCTAATGTTGCTCTACTAATTTTGGCGCGTAATCGATTTAGTATTTTATTAAAGGCTACTATCTGCGTCACTGGATAACGAAATGTCAGTGTCAAATTTCATATTGAGAACGTCAAACGTCATAATTTATGCGACTTTAGCTCTCTAAATGTCAAAACTTGAATTCCGAACTTAATAATTGCCTCAAAACTTTTCCACCCTTTTAAGAAACAATTAACTTAGGGATGGCAAACAACTTTACAATAATTAACGTGTATACGATAAAACAGAGTTCCCGACAGCAACTGATAGAATCTTAGCACATATCAATCAGCAATCTATCATCCTCTACCGTCATCATTTCTACCTGAGGGTGGTGTTATCACATGAAGATTAATGATGATATCTGTTAATTAAGATTTTCACGACGTTGCAAACAGGAAGGCTAATTAACCTAACTTTGAAGGCGTTGAGACTTTGGAGTGTTGACTGGCGATTTTATCTGGTATCGATAAGATTAATTTAGATGCAGACTTAGTAAGTAACTGTATATACTTATAATAATAATAGTGATTTGTCGTAAGGCATAGTGCTAAAATCCTATATCATTCATAAGTGCCTTACCAGGGCGTAAACTGAATAAATAGTTTTCATTTTCATTAATATATAAAATAATTTCTAAGAAAAAAAATCCACTTTTGTGAAAAATGTCAGCGTTCCAGACCCACCATAGCACTTGAACTCTCCATACAACAATGGCGACTATACTCACCGTTACTCTACTGTTACTACGTTACTTGACTACCATCATCTGTATGGAGGTGGTGATACAGTCCCCGGTTGGACAACTTAGAATTACAAACAGGACTAGCTTGCGCCCGCTTCGCCAGTAAGATCTTATCTTCAACCCCCATCTAAACCTCTTAGGGGTGGAATTTCGGAGATACCTTTCTTGGTGTATACCTTCACTTTACCAAGTATATTCTTAAATGTCTATATGACCAGCGGTTTAGGCTATGCGTTGATATAAGAGTCAGGTGTTTAAGCTATTCGTCGGTTTATATAAGTCAGTCAGTCAGTTAGGACTTTGAATTTTCCGTTCTCCAAATCCATTTTAGATTTCGTTATGTCTTCCGTCTCTTACCGTTACTATTTAATGCTAAGTACTTACTCTTAATTCTCTCCGAAGAAAAACAGAAAGATTCTCGTGCAAGCAAAAAGTGAATAAAGACGAAAGTTGAGATAGTTCACTGATCACCGATAGAGGGCGGCACCGAACACCCATTTGTCAGGCAGGGGCTCATTACCGCCGAATCTCAGGGGATTATGCCTCTAAATGCGGACCTGGAAAACATGCGTGTTTTTTTCAAGACTTAGGAAACCTGAAACGAAAATAGGTTTTAACATTTAGGAATTCATTTGCTGTTTTTTTATAATTGTATGAATTTAAGGCTTATTTTTTATTTAGTTGTTTAACATATTTTATACCCACTATTTTACTAACATATAGTATACCCACATTTCACCGGTTATGTTTAACGTAATGGGGTCGAGCTTTTTGTCACTAACCGGGCACAAGATCAGATTGCTGTCTGGAAATTACAGATGAAATATTCCAATAAAATTTTGCTTGATGACTGGGGCACAAACCCAGGAGGTCGTGATTGGCAGTAGCGATTGGGACCACTAGACCAACGATACAATCTATATTTTAATAAGGATATTATTTTAAGGCGCAACAATGCATAATATAGAACGTTTTAAATAAATTTTCCCATGATCAGTACTGATTAGTTTTTGTAAATATGCGTAAATGTTGTCCCGTAAAAATAAAAATGCGCGAAAAACGTTTTTAAAAAAATTACTGATATCCGATAGACATAAAGTTATCGTGACCGCCAATCAGAAACGAGAACTCGAAATAAATCGATGTTACAACCAATCATTACTCCACGTCAGGATCGACTCAATTAAAATATCGTTAATGTAACAATCACAACACGATTACCGACCTTACCTTTATTTGTTTAAGCTACATTTTAACCTGTAATACTTTTTACATTGCAATAGTCATTATGGTAAATGTAGTATAGTATAAAACCACGAAATCGGCATGTCGGACTCGGAATAAAGGCAAAATAAACAGTTTGTTTAACCACACTGGACGCGATTTAAATAAAATAAAGGCGTCATTATAAAAATATCAACTCAAGCTGACCGCAAAAATGGTGACCATTACTAACGCGGGTTGAACATCAATACGTTAAAGGCAATAAATACTACGGAATACGTGGATGATATGTACATTGTGTTACATATTTATAGGCTGATTGTGCGGTTTTATCTGTACAGTATTAACAATCAAAATTATGTTATTTAAGAAATATTGTTTTTCTAAAATTATTTTGCATTTGTTACTCCTCAAAACATCAGCTATGTGCCAATTAAAGTTCCGTTTCAAATGGGTTCAGCCGTTTCAAAGATTAGTCAAAACAAAAAGAGAGACCCTCACGTTCAATTGAAGTAATGTTCCGAAATTATTTATTACGTGTAAACCTTGTACTGTGACATAAGCCTTGTAATTATTTAAGTAACGCTATGGTGCTTTTGATACATACCATAACATAATTCCATCACTTTTCTGAATTATTGATAGATAGAAATATATATATTTATATATATTTCTAATAGCTAATCTTTGGTACGACAAAATATCTAAGCATGATATATTGTCGTGAATACGAACCATTTGTTTTATAGCTGTCATTGCGTCACTCTATCGCATTACAATCTCGATTGATATCACCGACCGATACCAAGCTACGTGTAATATTGATGATAAATTTAATAATACCAAATTGTTTGACATAGTAATAACCTTTCGCTCTCTAAGTTCTGTGGTTCTTCTAAATCTCAGTGTATCTGTGGATATTTTTTTCCGCGTCAACTCATAGTTCCATCCCCTACAACTTTGAATTAATCTTGCTTTTCAAAAAATCGGTAACTTCTTTATTATTTCATATTAGGTAGATGATTAAGTACCAACATGATAGAGGGTGAGTCCATCGTCGTCCTAGGTAACTTACATTATATCTTTGAATTACTTCTTAGATACACATTGGATTCCCCACGATGTTATTCTTCACCTTAAAGCACGTGAAGAGAACTTACTAAAATAAAAAAATAATAAATATGCTCTACCCCAAACACCATCCCAATAGGGTGCCCTAAGGGGTTATCAGAGGTGCTATGACAACAACACCCACATTTCACCCAATATTATTAAGTGCCAACGTGATCTGTCACGTGAGTGAGGGTGAGTCCATCGCCGTCTCAGGTACAATATATACGTCTTTGAATTACTTCTCATGTGCAATTTCTGTACTTAATTATTTAGATAAACTAATTTTTTCATGTCTATAGGGTAACAACTTTACTAATTAAATACATCTAGGTACTTATAAATTTTCTGTAGATTTAATGTTTGCATTATGTAACAGCTGAAGTAAAAATAATTGATGCTCAGTAGCTACTTAGTATTACATAGCAAAACAATTTTAAAAGATATACAAAAACATTTTAAAGCATAAAGAAAATATTTACTCTGTTATCCTGTGTACGGGCGATAAATTACTTGTAATTTCGTACTCGGGTGATACCTGAGCTCTGTGAAAAAACACGAGACATAGACGTCTTGGTGCGTCGCAAATTACGGTCATCATCTTCTCATCAGAGCGTGGGTACGCGCTGATGTATAGCGTCGAGCTCGGGGGTATGTTACACTGATATCATCATAGATTACGTTATTTGGGCGACGTTTTGTGCATATTTTGTCGAAGGCTCTGAGAGTTTGTTTAGGAAATTTTGTAAGTTACGCAAAAAAATGTTTTAGTGACTATTTATATTTATTAAGACATTCATATAAAACGCATTTCGAATGGTTTGTTAATTACTTCTTAGATTAATACAGGAACTGCAATGTTTTCTATAAATTCCGTAATAAAATTATGCGTTCAGTAAAAAAAAATCGTTTCTGCCTATTCCATTGAGTACTCGAAAAGAGCCTTGATTTATATAAGCTTCTTTAAATATCTCTAGTATGTTTAATCTTTGACGTGAATATGAGCGTCTAACCACCGCAAGAGAGTTGGCTTAAAGAGTAAATGGGCGTTCAGCTAGGTTTAAACTAAAGTTCAAGCCACGCAAGAAACAAATTACAAGGAAATGAAACCCCCCTGCTGAATAACATGTTTTACAACATGCGATATTCCACCACCGAATGCGGCGTTTGTTGAGGTTCAATCTCTAAATATGAAATATTCATGAATCTAAACCATAGGGAGTTACTAAGAGTCATATAAAAAGCCTATTTTAGCCCAACTTCTTTACACAACTCCATTATTTTTCCATCAACCAAATGACAATGATCTGAGTATATCACAAAACTTAACAGAATCTTGTCAATTGCCACAAAAATATAACTCTCTCTGTAAAAATGGTTTAAAGAAGACTAGACTAAGGTGGGACTAAATCTATGTCTATCCCTTTTGTAAATCTGTATCACAGAGAGAGATGGAGCTACTTTGAAACCAAGGATTATCTTAGTCTATGTATTGTAAAAATCAGGAATAAGTTTGGAGATTTTGTCAAAATATATCGTGCTGCAAAGCCAGAGAAGTTATGACAGTGCACAATACGACGGACATAACATACAGTACTGCTGTGTTCAAGAAGTAAGTTTTAGGAGTAATGAAAACTCACCCATAGCCATAACTTTATAAAAAAAAATGCATTCTAGTAAAATCTTATGCTCTTTTCTATCCCCATCCGTAAAGTCTTCAATTCGAAAATCTAGAGAGGGCGAAAGAAAAGCTCTCCCACTATGGGTCAGAGCGTTAGTAGTTTGGTGCCAAATTGAAGATAACTCGTTCCTGTGTCTAACCTAAATTAAACTTCCATATCGCACCCTCAGAACAAAAGGGGCTCAACTGAAAAATTTGCAAAATAATTATGTTGATATGTATTATCTACATTAATATTATAAAGAGGAAAACTTTGTTTGTTTGAATGTAATGAATAGGCTCAAAAACTACTAGACCGATTTTAGAAATTCTTTCACCATTGGATAGCTACATCGTCAGCGAGTAAAATAAGCTTTATTTTATCCCCGTACTCCCACGGGAACGGGAACTACGCGGGTGAAACCGCGTGAGGTCGGCTAGTCATAAATATTTCAATTATTTAAAAAAAGCTTTTTTTGCATTTATAAACTATGCATAAACTATAAAAAAGAATTAACATAAAATGTATTGTATTTAAAACTGGTAAAATATTTACTGCCTGAGTATATAAATTCAAACGATCTTTAATTGCGATTACAAAAAAAAATACATACATATGCTCACGCCTGTATTCACCGAAGGGGTAGGCAGAGGTGTTGTAATTACAGCACCCACTTTTCACCGAAGATGATTAAGTGCCAACGTGACAGATGATGAGCCTCTCAGACACTTTACATACGTCATTGAATTACTTCACAGAAATATGCAGGTTTCCTCACGATGTTTTCCTTCACCGAAATCACTGTACATAAGTTATTTAGAAAAACTCATTGGTACAGGCCCCGCTGGGACTCGAACTTGCGTCGCTTGCGTAGCAGGCGACTGCTCAAACCTCAAGGCCACCACGGCTCCTTAAAAAAAGAACTTAAAATATTTTTGAATTGAGCCCCTATCGTTCTGAGGGTGCGAAATGTTCTCTCAATATTCTCTGGGCAATATGAAATACGTTTACCTTAGTGAAACTAACTAATACATATTAAAGTGGAAGGTATTAGAAAGGTAGCCTGAAACAGTGAGCGGGTGACTGAGACTAATCGCCGCGCATGCGTAGCCAATTGAAATGAAGTTGAACAATTGATTATGTCCACGATTTTATGAAGTAGCAATGGGTGTTGTGAACAAATATGTTTTTAGTTTTAGGTCAGGTTCCGTACATTTATCAGATTATGCAAATGTAAAGGTGGTGGCCTTTAGGTTCGAGCAGTCGCCTTCTACGCAAGCGACGCAAGTTCGAATCCCAGCGGGGCCCTGTACCAATGAGTTTTTCTAAAAAAACTTATGTACAGTGATTTCACAAAACGCCCTTTACGGTGAAGGAAAACATCGTGAGGAAACCTGCATATTTCTAAGATGTAATTCAATGACGAATATTATTAAGTTGCGCTTGAATATACTTTGGTTATTTAGTTTTTGTCTTAGGCACCTAGTCTTTGAAATACACCAATATTATGCATGTATTACATTGTAGAATCTTTAACTGCTCACGAGGAAACGCCTTATGAAGTTATTTGAAATTAAATTAAATAAAGGGTTAGTACATATCGAAATAATGAGCGAAAGGAGATTAAGGAAATAATTTTAAAGAGCAAATGTGAGCAGAAGTGTCGGTAGAGGGCGTCCGAGGAAGAACTTCTATGACTAAATTAGTAGTGTTTTATTAGATATTACTAATTTGGTCATAGAATTAAATGTATAAATGAAATGTTATATTCCCTATTCGAGAACACTTTGACGTAAAAACTGGGTTGATCTCGAACTGCACCCAAAAAATCTTATAATATAGTTTCTACGCGTTACGCAGTAGTCATAGGAAAACGTAAATTACCGAAACGGATTGTCGGTAAAAAAGTGGGTTGGCCCGTAAGATCATTAGTGTGGGCCAATGGTCGTTACCTAAAAGTCATTAGCGTCAACTTTTACCGTAATTTGAGGTATACATACACCTACGATGTATAGCAATATGTAGGCCTTTTGTTATTATAATAATTTATGTAAAAGAACCAATTTTGTATTATTAGCCGAGACTTTCGATGAGGCCTTAATGGGTCAGTTGATTGCGAAATCGCTCCCAACAAGTAAATTTTTATATTTAGCATAATTTATTTCTTTTTTATGTGGATCGGGAGGCTTTTTAATATAGATGTTGCTTTTAAGTATAAAAATAATTTAATGATGTGGGTAATAACATTTTGAAAATATTATCAAAAGATTTGCTCTTTAGGTATATTTAGATTAGTTTAAAATCGATTAAATTATAACAATCTTAGGAGAACTCGCATTTGACTGCAGCAGTTAAATATTTATGGGTCTATCCTCGTTATAAGATTGAGTGACAGTGACAGATATATAGACGACATGTTCACTGTCCCTTACACTTAGTTGAGCAAACGCTACAATGAGAGTTGAAATTATAACCTCAGCAATCAAATACATTAAATAAGCAATGAGTGTAAAAATATTCTAGCTTTTTACTTTTTTTTCCTAGCCTGTTTATCTATTTACAAGCATCCTGGCACATAATACGTTTTTAATGATCCAAAGAGGTTAAAAACCTATTTAATAAACCTATCAGCCTCTGAATTACGTTTCATAATTGGAACGATTTTACAACGAAGAATAATAGTTTTTGTCACAGCCCCTTACAGTCGATTGTTCTAATTACGCGGTGTCCATTACGATAATGCCTTATAATCATGGGGCTATTTGTAACGGCTGCGCCGGATTGCAATGAGGTGTGGAAACGCACCGTTTTGCGGTACCAACTTTCAATATGAAACATGAGTTGCAAACTGTAGGTGGAGGCGGATTTCCAAATACTTATATGTATGTTCATGTAAGTCAATATATTCTAATAATTACTTAATAATAAGTTACTTATCTCTATTTAAAATTCAGACACAAACTTATTTACCTATATGAGTTATGTGTGTTAGCTGTGTACTTACTTACTGTAACAAATAAAAAATATTATTATTATTCACCCAAAAGATTACAAATGAATAAGACCGCACAATGATAACGTTTTCATAAATATCCAATTGTTGTCTAGCCTAGTGCGAGATTTTCAATGGGATCAAAATAGTGCCATCTGTAGGCTGACAGATGGCGCTATTTCGATCCTATACAAATCTGCGTTTACGCCAACGCGATGATTTGTGATGGCGAAAACTTGCACAACTTTTCCATTTCCATTTATTTATACAAGGCGGTATAATTTAAGTGACTGTTTGTAATTCCAAATTAACGGCTTTATCACTCAATGCATCCAATAGTGTATACGGTACTCACATAAAAAATATACTTTTTTCTCTCTCCGTCTGTCTGGCCGTTTGTATGTCTATCTGTTTGGTTAACGGCAGATAGCTAATGTTACAACGAGTGACATAGGCTACTTTTATATAAAAACATGATACCGCGGGCCACCCACGAAATTAACTCTACGCATTTTGAATATGAGCACATCACTGAGTAGCTATTCAATAGAAAAAATGCAAGTCAATTGCATCGTACCGCTTTCGTTGCAGTAGTGTCTAAACTCCAAATCCTTGATAACGAATCCTTTCAATCCTTTGGTTTGCGCCACTCAACACCAGTGCATTATTGTTATATATAGTTAGTTACGTTGATGACCAGTAGTCGTGCGGTTTAGAAATCGATTGAGGCATTCATTAATTTAATTTATTTCCTGTTACCGATCGCTTTGTAATTGACTGCCGTTTCAATTGTTCAAAATTGACTTGGTCGTGATGAAAAAATGTTAGTCGGCATTATGACATTTTAAAATTAGCTACGTATCACCACAACATATAGTTAGGTACAGGGTGGTCTATTGACGGACGACCAGAAATAATATTTAGACATCTTAAGGTATGGGATGCACGAATCACCCCTATGTATATTCAACGATTGTTTATAGTTTAGGAACTAGAATTATACTGGATACCGAAATTTCACTTAAATTTATGCACTTCTTAATATTTTCGAGAACTTTTATATGTGATAAATCACAATTACATGTACGCGAAATTCTTAACTTAAACCTAAGGCATAATAACAAATGCAAAATACTTAGAAGTAAGGGTTGACTGATTTCGCGAAAACAATTCAAATAAATAATGCTTACCCCATCCCAGAAGGGTCCCCGAAGGGGAACGCAAAGGTGTTGCAACAACAACACTCACATTCCACCGCATATGATTAAGTGCCAACGTGAAAGTGGGCGAGTCCATCGCCGTCTCAGGCACTATACATACGTCTCTGAATTGCTTCTCAGACTAATGCAGCTTTCCTCACGATGATTTCCTTTACCGTAAAGCACATGGTGTGAAAGCACAAAAGGTTTTTGAAAAGCTCGTTGGTACAGGCCGCGAGGCCACCACGACACTAAAATTTAAGGGCTGAATTCTCAAAGTGGTATTAAATAAATGGAACACGGTTTCCAAGTTCCAACTCATAACTTCTACATTCCGTCAATTGAGGTGGCATCCTTACTATACCTAAATTTATATGTTGTATTATTGTGCCAAATCTACACTACTATTATAAAGAGGAATGATTTGTACTTTCGTGTGTATGTTTGTAATGAATAAACTCAAAAACTACTGTGCCGATTTAAAATAATATTTCACCATTGGAAAGCTACATCATCAGCGAGTAACATAGGCTTTATTTTATTCTCGTACTCCCACGGGGATAGGAACTACGCGGGTGAAACCGCGTGACGTCCGCTAGTGTAATCTCTTTATAATACTAAATCTTAAATTTTCATGAACATTTTCAAGAGCGGAATAATGAAATGTGATGCTACTTATCATGCCGTAGTGACAGTGAAACGTTCACTCGTCACGTATATAATTATTATACGTAAGACAAACGAGGTACAAAGTTAATGTTTAGGGCTGCCACTATTAATGCTCATTGTATAAGGAGTATTTTGTATGAAATTTATTGATCACCGGAATATCCTTAAACATATTCCACTATGAGTCATTTTAATTAACATATAAAGTTTAATTAGACATCTTTAAGCATATTTGGATATACACGGACGGAGATCTTAATACACGTTTTAAATAAAAAACTAAAATTATTTTTTCACACGCAATGAAATCCAGGATGTACAAAAACTTTTATAAATATGCATCGGAGTCAACCCTGCAATGAGAGAGGCAATGTCACTAACGACTCGACAGTGCAGCCGTTAGCCAAATGCGGGCCAACCCGAAAATCCACTTAACCGGCTTTGCGGCCAGGAAAATGTGGAAAAGGGTTGCCCGTGGTCGTGTTTAAAAACAGGCTGTTTATTAAATAACCTACGCCTGTCGCTTTGTATACCTCTAGTAAAATTGTGACATTTTGATAATCCAGTACGATTCTATTAAGAAACAATGCATGATGAAGCACGATGTATTTGCTCTGTTATTTAACGTTAGAATCCCGTTCGATTTCGACTTCTTTTTAGACGTTAATTTTGATCAAACCCATTATCGAACTGATACTTATCAAATCCATGGAGATGTCATTATTTCTAATCACACGTCATAAGTAGTCACAATGCGATGAACTCTAAATTATTATTTTTCATGAAGGTATCACTATGAGCTTGCCTTTACGGTGATGGAAAACAACGTAAGGAAACCTGCATTTGTCAGTGAAGACTTCAAAGACGAATGCTCCATCTGTCACATTAGCAGTTAAATGTCTTCAGTAAAAAGTGGGTGTGCCTACCCTTTCTAGGAAGTCATGAGCATCTTTATCATGTTCCATCTTAAAATAAGTCATTACATAAACCATATTGTCTGCACCAACTCAGATTCCAGTACAATGTAGTACTAAGACAGAATACTTAACTCGAACAGAATCCAAGCAGAGTTTTAACCAGGCGTCTAATTAGATCCAACGAGCACAATTATTGTAGATTCCTTCAGGTTCCAACACGGCTCCAACTGTTCTCATCGCGCGGGGGGTTATTATAACTTTGTATGTACCAGGTGCTTTAACTGAGTGCTAAGTTGCAGGACTGTGCGACTATAAAATACATTGTATGCTCGCTTGAGGATCATGAAACAATGTTTGTTGGCTTGCAATATAATGTGAGAAAAATCAGCAATGATTTTCAAAATATTTTTTCTGTAGTTAGTTTATTATTATGTTATGAGATATTAGGTGGGTACCTATAAGATGTCGTCATGAAATAGGAAAAAATATTAGTCGAACAAAACAGATCCGACAATGTACATTGCAGTGCGACGTGGCAGATCATATAATGTATATACTTTGGGCTTAAAATGTCATAGTACGTGAGATAAAAATCTTTATAACTATTATGCTACATTTGAGGTGAAAAGCCTACCTTTACCATTCCAAAAACGGTGTAATTAAATTTAGCTGGGTTCGGGCTAAGACAGCTGTCAAAGAACTTTCAACATTGTGTAACATAAAATATGGTATAAATTAATTTACTTCAAGCCAGAATTATTTGTAGAGTTGCTAACACACGAGCAACTTATCATCAAACCCCCAGAGCATATCAATAGTCGCGGCATCAAAATGCTAATCGCTCAAGTACGGATAAAGCACATTACGCCCGGATGCTCAGTTTTACAGCATGGATCTAACAATCCTCGCACTGGGAGATCCGGGCCAAACTTTTAATTGGCGTGCCATTAGGACGGGTGGAAACACTAAGCGATTTGTGGTGTAGCGGCCCGCTCTCTCGAGGTTTTAATTCCTCTCTCACCTTGTAGGGTTGATTACGTATTCTTGATTATATGCCGCGTTAGAATTTAATTCAATTAAGGATTGAAAATAATGGATTCATCAATATTAATGGACAAATCGGATATATTGACATGGTACTATGTTAAAGTAAGTGGTTCTGTAGTTTGTTTTGCATAGGCGTTTATTCTCATAGTAAGGACATAGAAAATTAAATCCTAATAATACTATAAAATGTCGATTTATATGTTTGAGCCGTGGTGGCCTTGACGTTTGAGCAGTCGCCTGTACCAATGAGTTTTTCTAAAAATCATATGTACAGTGATTTCACACCACGTGCTTTACGGTGAAGGAAAACATCGTTAGGAAAACTTTATTTCTGAGAAGTAATTTGGATATTTAATACATAATCATGCAAATGTATGACTAGGAGCGGATAGTTTATTAAGTATCCGGATATTGTTTAACTTAGTATAGCGTTAGATTACTAGGTATTGACAAAAAATGCCAAAACCATCCTCACCTCAGTCGGTCCGCTCTTGTCAGAGCGGTCGTGATAGTTAAGAGCAGCTCTTAGTTGGTTTTCAAATAACCCGCCATCTATCTCAATTGGTCGCCATCCTTGAGCATAGGTGCACCGGCTCGCCAACCGCCGATTTGACCTGGTCTGTCCACCGCATAGGGGACCTCGCGTTTGCTCTGGTGACTTCCACTTAACACCTCCATAGAACTAGGTGTTATCCCGCAATGACAAAAACCATAGAAAACTATGTAACTTATATTGGGAGAGGTTTCGATGGTAGGTAAGTAAGATCATTGGATATTTTATTTTAATTAGGTAATCAATTTGTGCCTAACTAATTCCTTGCTAACGTTTAAATATTATTCATTTAATGTTTGCCTTTGGTAACAGTGAACGGATGAACGATGAGAAATATATATTTTTATTTTGAGAGAAACGAATCTATTCTTATTAAGATTAACAAAGTGGGAGTCAAAATATTATATTACAGCTTCCTGTTCAGTTCCGTTATACTAATACAACATGTGATTAATTTCTTAACACCTTAAAACGATTTATTAATTTGTACACATTTATCCGGATTAGGTACGTTAGGCTAGTTGGATTAAAAAGTCTTATGACTAACTATTAAAAAAAATACTTATTAGTCATAAACTAATAAGTATTTAACAGGAATATATTTTCGTATAGGACTGACCACCTCTGTGTATGGCTCCTTATTACTTTTGGGGTAAAAATAAAAAAAATTGTCAATTAATATTTTTGCTTAGTATAATTTTTTTTTTGTTGACGAGTGGGAAACCTTCAAAAGGTCCCCGACCGCCCTGGGAGAGGGATTCTTACCGCACTAAAACCCCTCCGGTGGCCGTCCTCAGTGCTCAGGGGGGACTCCGGGTACTCTGATAGAACGCACCGGTGTCCCCCCACACTTTGCCGGGGCACGTGCCCGGGGCAGCTGTGACGCCGTCCCTGGAGACCTCGCTGTGCAAGGCAGCGCGAGCCTCATAGCGCTGCTACCTTCCCGGGCCCGCGGCTCGGTGTTGGTGGTGGTGCTTAGTATCAAGCTTAAGTAGTAAGTGTTTGCTTGAAAATATAAAGGATTTTTTGTTCAATTAATATTACAAAAATAACAGATGTATTTCGATTGTGCTTCGGATATTTTCGTGACTTGCACGATATTTCAAAGTCACATAGATACTCGTAAATAGATATGAAAAATACTAACTAAATTCTCAATGTCAACTTCAACACGTATACTGCATAACAACGAACCGATGTATTTGTTAACACTACAATGCAACTCTCGATCTTAGTTTGTTAATTGGTCTATTAACTCCAAGTTTTTCAAAAACAATGTCTAGAAGCATGTCTCCACGTAACGAGGTGTCGTTAGAGCCACAAATCTGCTACATTACAACGTATTAAAAGTTGAAAACTTTTCTCTTGTTGCCATTTGGGCTGAACAAAAACTTTCTTACATCATACGGATTAAAATTCACGTCGCGAACTGGGTTGGACTCGAAATTCTGTGCAAGGTTGTCGTGGAAACACCTATTATAGACATAATACTAGCCGGATTATTATACTGTTTTGGTGTAAATGTTACTACGATGACCAGATTTTCTAAACTGACTATGAAAAAGTTTTACTATGGAATGTTTTGGATTCTGGAATTTTACGCTTGTAACGTTTTTCGTCTTAATGAAGGGTTGAAAGTATCACCCAATAGCCAGGGTCTAAGAATATGGCTATGGTATACCCTGCCTGTCGTAAGAGGCGACTAAAAGGGGGCCGGAGGGCCTGCTGGCGGTGGTCGGGGTGGGAGCTTTGACCACCGGCGCGGGCCCGGGAAGGTGGCAGCGCGATGTGGCCCGCGCTGCCTTGCACAGCGAGGTCTCCAGGGGCGGCCCTACAGCTGCCCCGGGGATGTGCCCCGGCAATGTGTGGGGGGACACCGGTGCGTTCTATCATAGTACCCGGAGTCCCCCCTAAGCACTGAGGATGGCCACCGGGGGGGTTTTAGTGAGGTAAGAAAAAAAAAAAAAGGGTTGAAAGTATGATCATAAAGTAAGAAATTATAAAAATGTTATTACCTGTAAGAATAAATATATACAAGAAACAGCACTTTATAATTTGTTCAAATGAAACTCTAGGCCGAATTTCGCTTGTTACATAGAGAAAAATATATGTATATCTTTTCTTGTTTTATTTTATCCTTTATTGAACCTTAATGTTGATAAAATGAGTTATAATATCTTGAAGAACAGACGTGAAACTGAATAAGATTAATAACGTTTGTCTGCATTCCAATATTTCTTGGAATCTAAATTAACAATCACAGAATTTTCTCGAGACTTAAATTTTCCCGGGATTTCCACGTCCCAGCGGGACTTTCGCAAGTGGCGCCAATTTGCAGATTTTCTTTTGCAACCCCTAGCAACGAAGGGCTGAAATCAGTTCCACAATTCGTAACCAGATGGCGCCACACGTACAATAAGTTACTGTAAAATTCCTTAATCTATTTACAGATGGCGTTAGCGAAACTCATTCTAGAATATTTTTTGAAAATAAAAATGTACCAAAATTTTATAATAATAATATATGCTTTAATATTCTTAGAACAAAACACGTTTATAAATAAAAGAGGTAAGACACATGGCCTTTTGCGTTAGAAAAAACATACAGGCTTTATGTAGACTGCGATTTAAAACAAGAAATGCGTACTTACTTAATGTTTATTTTAAAAAACATAGACGATTTTGATTTTTTTAGACTTAACCATGTTTTTTTTTTACTTAAAAACAGGTTCCAAATTTGAAATTACGTTGGTGTCGTCAATTGGGCGTCGCGGTGAGAGCACCGGCTGTAGGAGATTAGACACGCTAGCCGGAACAATTTTTTAATATCCCCAAACAAGGAAGGCGAGACGCGTTGAGTATTTGGAAAGTATGGATGCGACTGTTAGTATGTGTGTTAAAACTGTGTACTTTTACTTAATAATACTATTATCTTTAATTATATACTCGAAAGCACTAACTATGTATTCGCTACAAAGCTTTCTGTACTCCAAATGACTCAGCTTCTTTGAGCTGAAAATAAAAAAAAACTTTGACGCTATATTAAAGGGCGTATTATATACATTTAAACGTCGTTTAGAACAACTTGTAGAGAAGTAAATAGGTGAGATTAGAAACCTCTGTATCTTATACGGATTCTGTGGCTCTTTTCGGACCTTTCGATGTAATGAAGAAACCCCTATTTGATGTAAGTAAATGGCATTTCACATAATGTATGTTCGTTTTTCATACTTTCATTGTATATTTTATGACAATGATAATATTATAATAATCAGAAAAAACCAACTCCTTTGAACTTTTGAATTCACCTCAAATTTATATCTATATATTTTTATATTTAGATTGAGGATCTTCATAGTAATCAAAAGGCTTTATTCGTCTTGCTCCTACGATCCAAAGCAGCGTAAGTTCAGTGTTCACGAATTAGTCATCGTCTTCATCATTCATTGAGTGTGAACAACCTGTCACCTAAAACCCAGAAGGTCACAATTAATGACATAAATACAGTCATGTCCATACTAACCCATCGTACCTACAAACGGAATAAGCAGTTGGGAGCACGAGTTTGACAGCGACAATACGTGTCGTGGACGGAATTAGCATACACTTGGCGTTGCACTTGTGTTAGAAATAGTGTTTGTTTCACAGAAAAACATTGCCTTCTGGATTGTGATAGGTGCGAATATATTTTGTAAAATCGCTAGTCTTCTATAGCTTATGTTTTGTCATCAATTTTTACCGCTCAGAGAAAACTGTGGGCGCAACGCTTGAACTATACTAGATACAAAAAACACCTGGGCGACCTATAATTACAATCAAATAGCTTTTTACTCACGTTGTATAATAAAAAAGCAATAATGTTAATGGTATTCAAGAGAAGAGAGAGAGCCTGCTCATACACAACAGGAAGTAGAAAAATATCCATAGACAAAACAAGGACACTGTGAGGTGATTGCATTCTAGTGGGCCACCATTAACCAATGCACAGATGTAAAATATACTAGTATTCGCTGTGCCCCGCGGTTTCACCCGCTTAGACTAAATTTTATGGGTAGTTTTTTTCACGGAACCCTAACATAAAAAAAATATCTTAATTTGTTCCTTGTAACATCAACTACCTGTCAGTGAAAGTCCCGTAGAAATCGGTCCAGACGTTTCAGAGTTTAGCCGGAACAAACAGACAGATAGAGAAAATTTAAAAATTTGTTTTTTTTTTGTATGTGCTTTCATATGCATTAAATGAAAAGGTGTTAATTTGAAATTACAAACAGACACTTAATTGTACATGCATATTTTTCGGGATATAGTATCCTATGTCCTTCTCCTGGTTCTAAGCTACATCCCCACCAATTTTCAGCCAAATTGGTTCATCCGTTCTTGAGTTATAAATAGTGTAACTAACACGACTTTCTTTTATATATATAAGATATGAACAACACCTATTTATTATACATATTCAACGAAAACTCATTTCAAGAAGAAAAAATGCTTTCTTTTTATCCCGTTACTCTTAAGTAGGCAAGCGCAGCGTAGGGCGCCCCCCCGCGAGATGGACGGACGATCTGGTCAAGTCCGCGGGGACCCGCTGGATGCAGGGCGCTTCCAACCGGGTGAGGTGGAAATCATTGGGAGAGGCCTATGTTCAGCAGTGGACGTCCTATGGCTGATATGATGACTCTTGAAGTAATTATATTATGAGGAACCTTCCTTCTGTACTTACCAGTAGTCCGAGTGGTAAACAGCTACAGGAGCGTATGACCGTTGACAATATAAATTGAGTCACTTATGACACATTGTCCTTACCCTTACACACCTACTTAGTGAAAGACTGAGAGTGTCTTACTATGTCCAGCAAGCCCGCACATTGATTCATGTAAAACCACCTCTAAGGTAGCATTATTCAGCTGTGCTGCTTGGAGAGCCTCAACCGTATCAAAACATGGCAGCATAAGAACCTCCCGACGTATTGTAAATAGGCAAATATTTAATTTTTAGCAGCATAGCCTTAGAAAACGGGGAGCGGTTCTACAAACACGGATTTCCAATTAACAGAGGGTCTGATTGGCAGGTCGTTAGTCAACGCTGAATGTGGGCGAGCTTGCCAACGACTCACTGATTATTGATGCCTGATAGATAGCTTTACAATATTGTACTCAACACTGTTCGACTACTTCAAATTGTATTAAGAAATAGCGACTTCATCCGCGAATTTGATAGGCTTTATTTCGAGGAACCCTTTTGTTTAAAATAAAAGTAGCCTAAGTAATTCTATCTGTTCGTGTAAGTCCCGTTAAAATTGGTCCAGCCGTTTCGGACATTAGCCGACCGATAGACTTGTTGGTTTATTAGTAAACCACAGACTAAATTTAATGTCAACTGTCAATGTGATTGTCGGCTGTCAGTTTATAGACTGACGACACTGACGTTTGTAGCGTAAAATCTGAATCTCTCTTTTTTCTCTCCTCGTCCTGTCTGTGCAACATCGCAAATATATTGGTCTTCAATTTTCTCAATATTACTTTTATTTATCACCTATAATCCATCAAGGCTATCAGACAGACACATCTTACGTCAAATCGTGTATTTATATTTATTACTACATACATATTATTTGTATATGACTCTATCACTTTACTTACTACTGTATTATTAAAACCTCGTGCTGGTTCTTCTCAGCTAACCGGTATTAAAGGCCCAATCGTTAATTACCAAGTATACGCATGGCTCACAAAAGACTGTCTCTGTATAAAATGATTGATAATGTTCGGCGTACTGCCGTGGAGGGATAGAAAGAAATATAAAGTGTATTTCTATGTTACTTACGTCGTATCATTTTCATAAGCTAATAAAGATCTTAATATTTATCTATACTTCCATACATACTCATATATAAAGCTGAACAGTTTGGTTGCTTGCTCGCTAATCTCAGGAACTACTGGTGCGTTATTCTGTAAGGTTTCAATCATAGGAAATTCATACATAATGTGTAGAGGATAAGGTTCAATTTCGTTTCTTTTTAATCGACGCTCGATGACGAGTGCGACGCTGATATTGCGATGAACTATTGTGAATAACGCAGCTGGTCTGATTCGAAAGATAATTTCAGTGTTAAACAGCCCATTTACCGAGAAAGGCATATATTTCATCACACTAAGGCCAATCACGGCTTAAAGTTAGCGTTAGCCAAAAGTGATTATTCCACCCGGAAGAAGTCGCGGGCAGAAGCTTTTTCGACGATTTTCCGGGTATATATTCACGTAAATGTGTAAGGAAGTTTACCCAATATAGCCTTACTTGAAATGAGTCGCGCGAAAAAACATTAAAGGAGAACAAAATTGGTTTTTAAATTCATCACGTATTTGCGGTTAGGTTAGCGCATAATGTTTAATGAATTGTTTATTTATATAATCAGGCCTAATTTAAGTGACGTTCTAATAAAATTCAACAAATTGTCAAACTTTATAAATTATTGACTCTCTTAATATGTTAATAAATCAACGAGTGACATTAATATTTACTCAAACGCATTAAGCTATAATTTATATGATGTACGCGAACTATTTCCCGTGTTTTGCAAATCTATGTTAATCCAGTATTTTCCGTTTAATTTTATTTCTGGCTACATTTCTCGAATGATATTGTCTCGTAAATCAGTCGTCTGGTGTTTTTCTTGGAGAGGCCCGAGTGTTGTGTTTTGTTTAGAATCACGCACCCTGTCCGTATAGCGCTGAGATTGTGATTTACAGCTCTTGAATTGTTTTAACACTAGTATTAGATCTGATATACCCCATTTAAAAAAATAAAAAACATATGTTATAAAATGTTTGATATCGTCTTTATCCAAACATTGTTTAAGTTCTGTATTTGGCAATTTCTGTACTAATTGATTTATTTTAGAATACATACATGACTTCGGCCCAGAAACAAATGCCGCTTTATATACAAATCGATTCATTGAGCTCCCCCTTTCTATTCGGACATTTAAATAATATGAAACTCTGGGGCCATCGGGTCCGCATGCTCATCAACTTTTCAAAGAGGTTGCACGTCGTCTGGTCGACTGTCGTTTTCTGGGTAAAGTTTTCTACTTGTAATTAGTTTTAAGTACTCCTTGTGTATATAATTATTTATTATTCAATATATGTGATTGAAATATGAAACGACTAAAAGTGTTTAGGTGAGTAATTAATATGCTCAACAAATAAATGAGCACAAATAGTACTTTTAATAATAATTTTTTTCTTCATAATATCAAAAATGGAACCAAATACTTAAAGTAATTAAAACCATATAAATAATAATCATGTGCGCTGCGTATTCCCAAAATATCAATAAAAGTGTCGAAAAATGTCTATTTAATATCTCGTTGATATTGTATGGCGCGGAGTGTAAGAGTAATTATTGTTATTCTAATGGTAGGTACGCGGCATTCTGAACATTCCCCATTGTAAGGAGTCCAGGATCGAAGTCCTGATTAATGATTGTGCAGCGAGGGACGAGTTAGGGTCAGCGCTCACCGACCAAATTGTTATTTTATTCAATCCACAGTGGTCTCTGCCTACCCCCTTGGGATACAGGCGTGAGCATATGTATGTATGTATGTATCCACAAGTATTTATACAGGTAATGTTACAGCTCGCTTTTTTCATTTAAAAGCTTTTGCTAGATCTTTTTATAAGTTTTGTAGTTTAAAGCTCGTCACTTTTTCTGCATTTATTATCATTTTAACTTTCCCAGTTTAAAAGACTTAGCTCTCTTACTCTTCGTCGATTTGCAATTTTCTTTCGAACCGTTGCAACGTGACAGGTGAAAAAAAATAAGGATGGTAGACCCTATTCCATTTAGCTTCTGTAAATATGCATCCAAGTGATATGTATATGGTATAATAACTGGTTCCCGCGACTCCTTCTGCGCAGGATTTTACTTATCTTAGTATTTTAGACAATTCACTCAATATCCTAATAAATTATAGCCTATGTGCTATTGTGATGTGTTATATATAATATTATAAAATTTCATCAAAATCCTTTGAGTATTTTTGCGTGAAAGAGTACCAAACATACATCCACCCATCCATATATCCTTACAAACATTCGCGATTATAAAATTAATATTTAAAACATAAATTTTAACTCCGTACCTAAATAAGATAAACAAAATTGAATGTTTAGTGTGCGCGTCCCTTTACGATGGTATCGCGTCGTAGCGCCGTAGAGAGAGATTATTCCCATACAGTTTGACCGTGTTTGTTTGCCAAATCAACGTTTATGGGGACTTAGGTTCGGTTGTGGACACGTACTGTGGGACAATTGATACCTACAGAATAATGGAATTTTCTACCGGTTGCGTATCGTAATAATGTTGTGTTTGAAGAAAAATACAATTACTTACTTACATTAATTTTTATTTTATAGAATTAATTTGTCCTTCACATTAGGTCATATGGAACAATAATATAGCATCTAAGAAACCACAAAGGTTTAAATAAGAGCTATGATAAAAAAGTGTGAACATACTTTTAACAAAGTACTTTCAAATAGTCACCACGACATGTTTATACAGTGCTATATATGCTAACGCAGGATTCGTATAGGATGTAGGTTGCTTTTGTTTAGAAGAACCTAACAAGCAAATACAAAAAAAAATATGCTCACGCCATCCCAGAAGGGGTTAGCAGAGGTTTTGTAACAACACCCACATTTCACCGAATATGATTAAGTGCCAATGTGACTGATGGTGAGTCTATCGCCGTCTCAGACACTATACGTACATCTTTGAATTATTTCTCAGACATCGATGTTTTTCTTCACCGTAAACACTACACATAAGTATGTAGAGGAATACATGGGTATACCCCCATTCGGATTCGAACTTGCATCGCTTACGTAGCAGGCAACTGCTCAAACCCCAGGGCCACTCCGACACTTAAAAGAAAATTAAATATACTACAAACTTAGTATTTTTGTGTAGAATATATCACAACTAAAACACATCTTAACGTGAATAACGAAGTTCCTAAAAAACTTCTCCTTTTTTTGAAGTCGGTTAATAACGTACCAACGTAAAAACGTTCCGTCATTATGTTGAAGTTTCCGCAGAATATATATTAGGTACTAGTTTCGACTGAAAGAGAAACAACCGAATTGGCGCGGCGCACTCTTTAACTTAAATCGACTGACGTGCGTAACTTAGTTTCACGATAAGCATATCACGAAGACAATTGCAACAAAAAGACAACGAACATCTTTATTTCGCTTTGTCTATAAGTAAAAAACCTTTTCAAATATGCTACTTTGACGCACCGACGCCTTGTTGTGTTTCTTAGCATTTTTTCACTTGTTTAGGAAGTCGTAATTGCCTTAAAAGATAGCTTTGTGTTTTTTAGTGTTTGTTGTATATTGGTCAAGGACGAAGACAATGGAGTCGCGAAGTTTTGCGAAAAATGAAGGGTGTGTCGTAAAATGGGTAGAAGAGGAATAGCTGGGGATGACAATGGTTTATTTACTCATCGATGGTGTCTTACCGTGCATCTAAATATCCTTGGAATTCATGCATACATATAAACCTAGTTTCAGGTCCCATCACGAGTTAAGAATGAGTACCTTTTATATATGGCGAGAGGCGAATATATAATATATGCGTGGCTCCCTACTATTTTTCGTAGAGCGTTCTTTACACGTGACGGGCTTGAATACTTGATTTCATATTAACGAAAATGCTAGCGAATATATCCCTCATACAAGACTGAATCTCAACTCGTCAGCATAGGAATCAATATAGCATATCTCACTGCAATTCTCACCAATGGTTCCACTTTGATAATTTATACACTTCCCCGTACAGTCAGTACATTGCTAGGGCTAATAAAAATTGTAGCAGATTTCTCCCATCATACAAACGGTACCATAGAGCCGTCCCGTTCCTTCTCACAAGTAATAAATCTTCAAATTTACCACTTTTAACTGTGCACCGACGAGTTGACAAAATAATGGCGATAGACAAAGCCCAAATAATTGTTCAAATTGTCGGCGCGAGGCGCGTCTAACTTCACCGTTTGTTTTATTGTTTCGCGTCGCTTTGAGATAATGCGTCGTAGTCGAAACCTTTACACGAATTCCTAATAACTAACAACACGTGTCTTATGTATGAGAAATAAAGAGACTGGTATTGAATCGTAGAACGATTCTAGCAGTACAATCTTATGTTGATCAAGTACTTTGAAGGGTGGAGTTGCAGAATGGAATTGTAATACTTAATTCTTAAAAAGGGTAAAGATTGTAATATAGAGGTAGGTATTGTAACAAAAAGGCATGGACATAGTTGTGTGTGTTTTCCTACCACGTGCTTTACGGTGAAGGGAAACATCATGAGGTAACCGGCATATGTCTGAGAAGTAATTTAAAAAAGTATGTATAGTGCCTGAGACGGCGATAGATCTTAAGTGAAAAGTGGGTGTTGTTATATAATGCAGGCGTTAGCATAAGTAGGTATGTTTGTATGTTTTATAAAATGCCCGGTTTAGCAGAAATGACTCCCGCAGTTTAATCCGCAAGAGACACTACACAAAAATAATTTTTTTTTTAAAAGGGGGATATTAATTGTATCTTCTCTTCGTCTTATGAATTACACTCTAGTATAATTTAGTATAGTACTGTGGTGGCGTAGCTCTAGACGGGTAGCAATTTATTAGAATTATACTACTTATTAGGGATTAATTTCAATCATGTTATATTTTATTTTATTAATTATACATTTGAACACTGAGTGACAAAACAAGACGTCTCTCGAATTCCTTTTTCTGCATTTTTCTTCTTTGTTTCAAACCATCGATTACGAAGGTTGAATTGTAACTCCTTACAGTATAGTGGAGTAACCTACCTAGATATATTTTCGCTATCTTATTTTGGACAAAAAATTGCAATAGCAGGTAGATTTAAAGGTCGACGCCGCGGTGCCTTCAAAGGCTCCGTGCGATATATCTAGAAAGTATTTTATTGTTTTAAGGCCCCAATAAAGCGAGCGTGTTTGTATTATATAAGCTACCTTCTGTTTGGGGCTATCGACGCTTGTAAAACGCCAACAAGGGTAAGACAATACTAAAAATATAAAAGCTAAGCTGGGTAGATTTATCAGAAAATATGTTTTGTTTGAAACATGAAGGGATGTAAAAAATATACCTATAGGATTGCTTGTTGCCTTAACATGGCAGTAATTCCTTAAAGACGAATCATGAGTACAGGTGCCGTCACGAGCTATGAGCGTGGACCTTGAATGTGCAGTTATTATGTACGATTCAGATAATCCTTTTGAAAGACAAAATATTTAAATTATTTTGGAATTGGCTGGACATGGTTTCAAAATTGTTTGAGTGCGTTCTATGACCCGAAATACACACGAATTCTGTTACCTGTATTTCTTTTGTGACCTTTTGAGTATAGAAAAATTCTGAAGCAAATTCGGCAGATGTCAAAATTTTTTCGCGCACACCATAAATTAGGGAAAAAGATCCAAAGTAAATATCAACCGAAAAGCCCCGCGGCAAAACCAAATACAATATTCTGAATAAGCCATCGATTGATTTCGCAAGATTAATGGTTGCACATTGTCAGCGCCACAGTATGACGAGAATGTTACTCGAATTTGTGCCACAAAAATGTATTTTATTTTCTATACAATAAGGGCTAACAAATTTTTATTTTTTAAATCTTTTTGAACTGACGGAGCTGTGAATGGTGCTCAGTGTTTTATTACAGTTGCGATGAAAATGTAATCGTTTTCCCAGGGTATAGAGATTCAAATTGCCTTACAGCTAAAATAGGTGCTTAAGTCGTTTTAAACACCAGCTGTGTACAGTTGGGCTCGATAGAAATTGATTTTGGAATTCGGTGTGAAATTGAAATAAAAGTTTTCAAAAGCATTTATGATGTCTGGCTAGTTTAATCCAATGATTAAATATTTATTTGTTTGGTTTTAAAAACCAATATTTTTATTTGCTATGTTCAGAAATACTAATGCAAATATGGTTATATTAATGAAAAGATATATTTTTCAATAATATTATTTGATACTTAATGCAATTTGTATTCGGAAATTTCATTTTATTGAATTGTAATTTGAATGAAATATAGCATAAGCTCTTCGTATTTCCAGTAGGGTGTCCATAAGTCCAAACACAACAACACCCACTTTCCTTACATCGAAGATAATACTGCTCACATGGAATATACTTATTACTACGACTTTGTATTACTTCTTAGTGATACGCAGGCTCTTTTAGGATGATTTCCCTTACCTTAAAATTTCGTGGTGTATAATTATTGAACATAGCAAAAACATTTTACGGATCTGTATTATTGAACTTGTACCGTTCGCGTTGCAGGCGACTACTCACACCGCTTGGCCACCGCCACCACGGTTCTTCTTAAAATTAACGTTAAAGCTTCCATAATATCAGTAGGGATAAACATTTATATTTTATCTTTTTTGTGAAATATCAAGCTTTTCGTATTTCGTGAAAAATGTATTATCTGTATAATATAAAATATGGTGTAATATAGGAAAAATGGGGATTTACATATTTAATTATATACAACCAAAAATTACTATCTGAATACAAAGGGGCTTTAACATATAAAAAGCTTCATAGATTTAGTACTTATATTCCACTATCATTATTTCGTAAATTTAATTTTGGAATTAATAAACGAATTTCATCTCGCTCATAAATATTAACGTATCCGAATTACCTACAATGAAACATCAAATCCAATGTAAAGCTGCGTGCCCAATAGCGCGATATTTGTGGGTGTGCGCCTATCCAACAGATGTGTGACAGGAGGTGTGTTTGACAAAGAGTGCATATGTCGCAGCGTAGACGCAGCCTTACCATTGGGCGCTCAAAACTGCGAACGTAGCATGACTTTGTACTTTTGGTTAGGTATTGCAGACTTGGTATACATATTTGGCAAATGATGTCAAGTTCAGTTGGTGATTTGATTGAATGAGGTGATAACATTTTTAAATTACCTATAGCATAGACTTGATATGTCAATGGTTAATAAAAAAACTATATAAAATCAGGTACAGGGAGCCAACTCTGGCCGTTTAAGCAGCGCTTACGCTTACTGACGTTAAGTTTTACGATATAAAAATTAAACGCCTCATAATTAAATATGGTAGGCCTCTAAGATCTCAGTAGTCGTCAGCACCTTTTAAGAAACGTTTTTTTGTAAATAACTATGTAGTTAATCCAAGCATACATTTTGCCTGATCGTCAGTGACTTGTGATAACCGAAAACGCTTACAATAGAACACGCAATCAAGTTTAACACCAATTCACTGGTACTATTATATATAGAACTGACACGCTGAAATACTTTTACCGTGCATCGGTACTAAGGTATTTATCGTTTTAAATATTAACATTTCAAAACAAAAATTACTTTTATTAAAACCCATAGTATGAAGGTTGATTTTATTAATTAATTGTATTCAGTAATGAATGTCCATGATAACGTCATATAGTGCATTTTGAAGTCGCATACTAGGGTGCGCACGCGTTGGGTCACATACTGAGCTATTGTTGCCGATTGAACTGTTACAAGACCGAGTGAGTTATGTCCTACCACTCTACGGGGTGTTCCTTCTGTGGATAAACGCACGTGACGTATAATATGAAAACCAATTGCTCCTTGCCACCCACTTTATATACATTAAAAATTACCTTCTTAATACCTAGTGTTTTTTAGTTGTTGCTAAGAATATATGATAATAATAAGTATTTATTGCACACCACATAGACAAATTATACAAAGTATATATTTTTGTTACGAATAGTAATTTTATAAGTTTAATTAGTATAAAAACGTAATACTAGAATTATTGGCATCCAGACAACCTGAAGTCTTTATTTAATAATTTCAGTTGGTAGAATATTATATTTCTTGTATTACTTGTTGAAATATAATACAAATGAATGAAGAACATCATGGATATCCTCCTGTATAAAATGCAATCTCAAATGCAGCACACTGACACACATACGCGGCTTTACACTAAACCAATAATGGAATAAAATCAATCTATGCCACCCTCTGCACGCACACGCATGCAAACCAATCAATGATCTACCCATGCGTACGCGCACACACACAAATACAATATATTGGAAATATTGGCATTATAAACATTTACGAGATTTTTGCAAAATGTTCTGCCAAATTCACAAACTACTTCTATCTCTTTCTACTACACTATTATCAATGGATGCTGGTTTTGAAAGTAAGGGATGGAAAATCCAGTTTTACAACTTCGGAGAGGGACAATGGTGACGCTATTGTTGAAAGTACCCCAAACTTTTTTTAGGTCACATAAAAGTATTACATTCGTTAGGATCGTGCCGCCAGCGCGCACTTACTCATTCGATTCGCAGTCAACATAGGAGTCGGAACATCGTCTCCCACGCAGTCCAGTTTAGTGCTTAATTACCTAATAAGTGAATGTGACAGTGGACACGTAACTATGTCTTCAGCAGCTACTACCAACCGTGTCAGTGAAATGTGGAACAATTGTGATCCTGTGAACGTTCAAAGTGACAGACAAACAAAACAATACGGGTATGGTAAACAATATCCAATGATGTCTCCTAATTACTATAATTACCAGAACAATTTATATCCTCCAAACTGTGATTACTCTAATATGATTCATGCCGGTTATGGAGCTAAAACTTATGAATATAATCAAAACGCAGGAGCTATAAAGACTGAACCTGATAATTGGCAAACTTATCAAGCTAACTATATGAATGGTAACAGTGCAACGAATGCTGAAATGATCAATAAATGGAGAGAAATGAATTACTACGCTCAACATCAACATGGAAATTTTGGATATGAACAAAGACTAAATCAGAACTACATAGAAAATGATGATACGCGGTCAAACAATTCACCTGGCCAGTGTAGTATCCCAGACACAAACTACGGCTCACCTCAGAGTGTAGTCAGCACCATGAAGTCTGCAACGCCTGAAGAAAAAGATTCGCCGAATTTGAGAGCCCTGTTAACGAAACCACAGAGTAAAAGATCTCCGTCTTATTTTGTGAAATGTGATAAGTATGCCCATGGGCTACAACGACCAATGTATGCAGGAGAGGATGTAAGCGATTGGCAAAAAACTAATGAAACTGCACCCGATAAGGAATGCAATTTGTCTCAATTTCATGGTGCATTCGAAAGAGAGGGTCAAACGTCAATCAAGAAAGATGCCGTGGGTGGAGTAGCGGTGGAAGGCGCACAGTCATCGCTGGAGCTCGCGGAGCCCTGTCAAGACGTGACGAGGGTAGAAGCAGGCGGGGACAATGCGGATTACGCCGAGAACAAAATGGCCGCTACCGATGTACAAGGATTTTATCCGTGGATGAAGGGTGTTGGTGGTATGTAGCAGTTTCTTATTTTTTTTATTATTCAATGTACTTTATTTATACGGTTCATTTGATTCTTATCATAGATTGACTGATTGTCTTTATTTTTACAGGCGTTGACAAGAAAGAAGGCTCAAAAAGGACGAGGCAGACTTACACACGGTTTCAGACGCTGGAATTGGAAAAGGAGTTCCACTTCAACAAGTACTTGTCACGAAGAAGGAGGATAGAGGTATCCCACGCTTTAGGGCTGACCGAGCGACAGATCAAAATCTGGTTCCAGAACCGGAGAATGAAGGCGAAGAAAGATGGAAAGCTGACGACCTCACCTGATCCTTACGGTGCGGAAGATATCGGAGCAACTAAATTGGGGAACGTACCTGAATATATGGACACAAGGCAGCAGCTGCCGGCAACTGAATATATCAATTATGACGTCACAAGAGGCAATATGGGTCAGATACCAGGAAATATGCCTCAGAATTACATGATGCCGCCTTATGGGGGAATGATGCCGAAGATTTGACAAAGTATTTAGTTCAGTTTTTTATAAATATAATTATTTTATAGCAGTCAATTATGAAGCTTTCAAAGCTACGATGATTATTTACTTAGGATTTTTATCACTTGATTTGAAAATTGTTTTCTAAATTATAAGAAGACTTACAATAATTTTTCTTGTATCTGTAATATTCAATCATTCAAACAGGTAGTTTGATCTACAAACTAAATGTAATTTAATATATTTATTTGTAATAACATCCTTTTGAGTGTAAACTCCATGTGTCATGAATACTTACTTATGTGATTGTAAATAACTAGATTTAAGTAAATAGTTCCTACCTAGATTTGTAAAAAAATAAATGATTAGTTTTAAGGTTAATTATTTATGAAACCGTGTACTTCTCTAGTCAATGAAAGGCGCTATAAATAAAGAGGAGGTGTAATTCCTGATCACTAAATATATTTTCATTTCACAATTTGCAATACCTAAAATTGCGCAGGCGCATATTCGCTTTCAATTGCCACATTATACTACTAAAGTATTTGTTCCTGTCTCACTAATTATACTTTTAACTTTTTTGGCGTCGTGTGATGTCCATCCACATAAGGTTTAACACTTTCACAGCTAACGACGCATCTGTGCGTCGAACGTGTAGAGTCATTGGTATAGATCTATGCATGGGAAATTTTCGTCCCATCAAATCAATCGGCCACCACGGCTCTACCACAGTAGTATTTATTTTTACTAAAAAGATGAAAAAAATGGGGGCAGTCCGCCTGATGTTAAGCAGCTACGGTTGCGAATGGACTTGACTAACGCCTCAGTGTAACTCACGTACCGTGCAAACTATGGAATCACTGTGCCTTAGAGACGAAAAGTCTCCCTACAGCTAGCACAGCTTCCTCTTGATTAACAATACTGGTTCCATTCTAACTTAAATGAAAATAAATAAATGCTTGTAAACTGTGATACACACATACATCAATTCCATTTAAATAGCTTCAATCAAACTCATAGTCATTTGCAAAATCGTCAACAGAACCAAGTAGAATGTCGAAAATACCACGTTTAACTAAAAGTCAAGCATTTTTATGACCCGTATCAAATGGGACACCAAACAATGCAGTAATTGTTAACAATGTAACCCTTTGAACGTACCGAAGCTTAAATACTAAGCCGATAGTTAAGTAACTCAAAGTCTCTGGGGAGCGGTTTGTTGAACTGCAAAGTGTTATTGCAAATTTTGACATGTTTTGACTGGAAGTCGGATTTGCCTCCTGACGAGACAAAAAAATTGCTTAGTAATCTCATTAATGATTATTCTCAAATGCTACCTGTTTTCCATAGGATAATCGATTTAAGCGCGTTGCGTTTTGGTTAGGGCGGCATTCTTTGCTTTGATATTTATTTAGAGGAGATTTTTTTAAAGAGTAGACTAATCCCAATTCAAAAAAAAACTTGATTATTGCTGTAGTTTGATAATTTCAGACATTATAGGACTAATATATTTCGTGTTGGTTAGAATTAGAATGCATAATTCCAATTCTCCCAAAAATTGCCTACTGGCTTACTGACGTATATTTAACGCCTGAATAATTTTTTTTTTTTCAAACTTATTTTGTATCAAAATTTAAGGTTATAAAGGAACTAAAGCGAAGGCAAAGGTGAGTGTCCGTTTGCAATTTTAAAATAACAGCCTTTTACTGCATTATATTTAAATCCATATGAAAGTGTATATATACGGTACCCACTTAAAAAAACCATAATTATTTTCCTCCAAAACGGCTGAATGGATTTTAACGGGACTTTCACCGGCAGATAGATAATGTATTAAGGAGTAACTTGCTGTAGGCTAATTTTATTTTTAAAAAATACATTGGGCTTCCGCGGGCCACCCATGATATTAAGTGTGCGCGGGTAAAACCCGGGGCACGGCTGGTCAACAATATGTTTTAACTCTGGTTCAGAAATCAAATAAATAATCTCTATGCTTAACTTTTACATCATTTCAAACTAAATACGAAGCTAACTTCAGACCCATACAGACCCCAAATATTAGAAAGTCGACCCTCCGGTCTTTTGAATAGATAATAACAATAGAGTCTCGTAAAAAGAGATGGGACTACATGAGTTGCCCTTAAGATGAACAGAGAGAGATGTACAATCATCCCCTCGAGCAGGGGTGAGTCCGAACAGCGCATGCCCGGTCGAAATTTATTTAACCAAAATGGCTGACTGTGTTTAGTTGAGTTTTGATAAATTCTGTTAAAATTTGTGAATATAAGCAATATAAACTTAAAAAAAACAGAGATGGTAAGGACTGGGTTTACAGAAGTTTAGGGGAAATAATTGGAATCCTTTCTAGGTAAGTGCTATCTGTTGCATTGAGATTTGTATTTACAACCTTATTTCAGGCTGTGAAGGTTATATTATTTTCAAATCTTGACACCTAGTCTTTAATAATTTTATGCCCAAAATTGTAAGAGAGGTATAATATACACCAAAAACGTGTATGGTTGTTGTGAAAGTCACGGATGGCTTCTGTCACCGTGTTCAGGCAAGTACGCCGAATTCCTTCAAATGTCTTCCATAGTGTTAATCGTTATTACTCTATAAGTATTCTGAAATTAAGGTTTAGCGTAAAACTCATCCATGCATGGAGCTTTACGCCACATATATACAGATAAATAACATTGAAGCGTTTGTTTGATGCAAACAAAAGTATATGCGACAATATATTAATAAATATATATTTTACCCTCTGTCCGTCTGTCTGTCTGTCTGTCCGGCTAATCTCTGAAATGGCTGGACCGATATTAACGGGACTTTCACTGGCAGATAGATGATTACAAGGAATAAATTAGGCTATTGATTTTAAAAAATCTGCCGGCTTCCCATGTAATTAAGTTGTTCATAATCTTCACGTAACTAACTAAGTATTATTTGGTCGCCATCGCGACCTAAATAAGATTCAGTAGTATAATAAAATGTGTTTCATCTTAATGTCTTTACATCTTCGCAGAAGGATCTCTATATGCGTATGCAAAGTTGTTACAACATCTACTATTCACCAAAGTTTATATACCAACGTGATAGATGGTGAGTCCATCACCACACGCCGCGCCGTCTCTATGGAGCCGTCTTTGAGTTTATTCTCAGGCATAATATGCAGGTCTCCACGTGATAAATATCTGTGATATGATGAGATTTCTTAAACTTCTCAAACACGTCTATTTTCTCACAGTCCTGATGTCATCCAGCTTACCAGGAGTCAATGAATGAACTACCTCACCTTATGGTAGACATTACGTATACTTTGTACCTAATATACCTTTATGGCTTTGTTCTCATATATTATATTATGTATATATTATAGTTATTATATGATATAGTTAGACTAGACACTGATATAAGAAATATGTAAGTAAACGGTAGTTGCTTTTTCATAAGTAAGACATACAGTCACGAGCACTGTAATATAAAATGTTGTTTCAAATGAAGGGGGATTTTTTCAATATATAAAAAAAACGTATTCAGGTAATACTGCTACTAAATACAGTTTTACAGTTTCGAATGTGTTGTCAATTACATGACACGTAAAATATAACAGTTTTGGTTTATCATCATCATCATTATCATAATGAGTTGTGACTCTTGTCTGTGTCTACACCGATGCAATATTTTCCATTCGTCTCTATCAAGTGCCGTCTCCCTGAACTCCCTATACGTAATGGCAGACACTTTTTCCTTAACTTGTCTCATGTATCTTATCCTGGGCCTTCCTCTTTCTCTCTTTCCTTCTAATGTGTTTTTAAAGAACATGTAATGTCGTACAAGGTGGCCAATCATGTTTCCTCTTCGATTCTGGATTGTATTCCATAGTAAGATTTTGGTTTATAATACTCTTAAAATCTAGCTCCATATTCAAACTCCTTGAATTTTTAACTAGATACACGAATCCCATTCGTGAAACGATGACACATTTTTCCTTTATATGTCCATACGTATATTATTTTAGAAATTTATTTTTCTGTTATATATCTACGGAATTTAATACTGTTATTGAGTAGTCATCATGAATAACAGTAATAACTCTTGTCAATGTAACCGATGCATCACTTTCCACTTGTCTCTGTCCAGTGCCATCTCTTTGACCTCCCTATACGTCATGACAGACACCTTTTCCTTAACTTGTCTCTTGTATGTTAGCCTTGGTCTTCCTCTTCCTATCTTCCCTTCTACCTTTCCTTCTATTGAGTAGTGCGTGTTAAATTTAAAATGCAGTAAAATGTTTATATTCTAGTGGTCGCGAGTGTACCACGGTCCATTCGCTATAACTAAGTTGGTGATCAATCAATAGCAAAAGACGTCCGTAGTTGACTCATCTGGACCGATGATACATGCAGGGAAATTACGCTTTTTTATGGTCAGTAGGATGTCTATTTAATAAATTGAACCTGTTTTGGTTTTCAATAAAAAATCTCTTTTGTTACATATCAAACGAAAACAAGAACTTTTGGATCAGTAAAGAAACACCTTTGGAACGATACCAAGTTATATTTGCGGCTGCTCTTTGAATAACTTTTGTGTTTGACCATTAATATCTTAGCACTAATGGAGGTCGAGTTCAGAATAGGTGTTCCCGAACGACAAGTTTAAGTTGGTCCGTCCATATGTTGAATGCAGAGCTTGAATGGCGGGTCTAATTAATCCAGACGTCGAACGACTGAGCGTTCATTGAAGGTGGATCAAAAGAAACCTTCTAATGGATATTTGAATGCCACTATAGTACGTATTTACCTTTAGAACGGATCGCCTTTGAATATTTTAGGACTTAAACTTACAGTGATTCATGTCTGTACACAATTGGAGTAATGAGGATAGGTAACCGTACGTTGCCTCTATATAATTTTTTGCTACTGTAAGTTTCAAGACATTAAACAAAGGTGGAATTGCGCTAGTCCCCCGAGGCACGTCGTGATTTTAATAACAAGCAAACGTAGTGTAACTGATGTGGTCAGGTCTTTGACACGTGTTGAATTTGTCTTTCAAATCAGATACTAATGGTCTCGAGCCAGAAACATATGGCCGCCCATATGTCTGTGACTATTTGTAATCAGTTCAGACCAAAAGGCATCGAGGTTCTAATAAATTAAAAGTCTTTGGTACAACAACCCTACTTTGCAAGTTGGAAGAATTTATTGGAAAAAGAAATCAGTTGAAATACATTTTCTAATTTTGAATATACTACCTACTAAGTCTGAGAAGTAATTCAAAAAGATTTATGTATAGTGCCTGAGACGACGATAGACTCACCATGTGTCACGTTGGCACTTAATCTTCGGTGAAAAGTGAGTTTTGTTATTTCAACACCTCTGCCCACCCCTTCAGGACACAGACGTGATTATATATATGTATGTACTTACTATAGTCATCGATATTAGTTTTTTTTAATACGGTTAGATATGTCACTAGAAATTGACGTTAAATTTTTTAATAATATCAAGTTTTTATTTACTACTACTTTTGGAGAAAGGACAAACTGCGTATGGAACATTTTTGTCGTTCGTTTTGTGAACGCATAACGTATCTATACTTTTAATATCATTGATCGTAGTATGATTATCCTATGCTACTATGGTGGCATTTAAGTAGGCAGTTGATAGACTTCGGACACCCGCATTTCCGAAGATATTTTTTACTATTGCAACATATTGGGACTCTGACATGGTAGTACTTACACTTTAACTGACAAGTCGTTCATACATTGGTACCACTTTGGTTAATTACTCCTTAAGCTTAGCCAAGGAGGTTGGTAATCATTCTTTATCTCAAATATTATACGCTATCACCCGTTGAAGAAACAGCTGGCTAAGAGCTTTGATCAGTTGGTTCAAAGAGGGATATTATCAGTCAGCATAAATCACATCATAATTAAATACAAATAACGATCAATTAATATTGTACTTCGAAGAGGAAATCTTACGAGATAACATATATGTTTGATGTAATTAATGGTAATTAGTCTGTTGTATTTTAGGAACACAAAATTCTTAATATTTTATAACCTTATGTTTTAGTAGGAAATGTTGCCAATTTATCATCTTTGGCAATCGTTACAGGTAAGTCGGAGGCCTAAAATAGACTGACAACTGGTTTAACCCAGATCACAGATTTTCCTCGTTAAAGGGGCTGCGAAGGTCGGATGGCAGTCGCTTCGTATAAAAATCTGGTGATCAGCTACATCAGGTTGAATCAAGTGCCGACCCCAACAAAGAATGGGATAAGGCCATGGAGATGATGTACATTGTAGGCCGAAACCATCACCTCCGTAAATCAAAAGGTGAAAGTTTTACCCATAAGGTGGTCAACAAGCATATGACCCACTTGATGGTAAGTGGTCACCAGCGCCTATGGACGCTATCAATACCAGAGGCAACCACTGCGCTTTGCTGACTCTGTATAAATCTTCCTTCACATGATCATAAATTTCGATTATTTTCTCATTGATGTCGAGTGATTTGTTTCAAGATTCCTATTGTAAAGCGTAAATTGTATTTAAACTGTCCCTATGTAAATGGTTCTCAAACTATTATCCGTCCTACGCAAACTGAAATCAATATAAAATTACGAACACATCCCGTCTACGTTACAGAAACATCAGTGTCCACACAAAAAGCGGGTAGATTGACAAAAGAATCTGCAGGGCGCATTGTCCCGCGGATCATTTATCAACAACGCTCCACTGGCATCGTTCGAAACCAGAGCTGATCAATGCCAAACGAACGCTGGTTTTCTGGCTCGATTAAAATTTTACCATTCTTTTATGAGTGACATTATTAATAGACCTAGTTTGGTTGTGAATAAGATCGCGACTCATTTCTCTGCTGGTCAATCGATGGATTTGATTATAGTCCAAAACAGAAATAGTTCTTTTTTTCATGAAACACTTAGAATATCACAATTTTTTCTGCAATTTATATATCTATGTAGATAAATAAATTTGAAGCTGCTAAATATAAAAAAAATATTATTAACGAATATTTGAAATAAATCTCATTCCGTCTGTCTGTTTGTTCCGGCTAATCTCTGAATCGGATAGACCAATTTTAAGGGGAATTTCACTGGCATATTGTCGATACTAGGAGCTAGGTACCTTAAAAAATATCTTAGCATTCCTCGAAATAAAGTCACCTATAAAGTTTAGTCTACGCGGATGAAACCGCGGGGTACAGCTAGTGTAAAATAAAATAATGAGAATCCAAAACTATATATAAAACTATGTAACATAGATATTGCATCTAACCTGTGAAATTCTACCGGTACTAGAAATGTTCTGGGAAATTATTCTTAACTACTCTAGCTAAATATGTGGCTATACTGAATGGTTCAGACAGTATATAATAAACGATTGACAAGCCTTATATATATTATATAATTGGCTTGTCAGTTGCAGTCGTTAGTTTTACCGCATCGAATACATAAGGATATTTAAAGCATGAATTGTTACATGGTACATGGACAATTACAGAACTGACGTTCCCGCCACCGTATAATGATAGCTATTACATTATACAGCTTTTTAACGCCTTTGCGAAATTTATAATGACTCAATTTAGCCTCGGCAGGCTTTTTTGTTGAGGCTTCTGTTCGATCGCTCATTACATAAATTCGATTTCAACATAATATAAAAGTTGTAAGGCCTTACTTTAAAGATGATGTTTATATTATGTTAAGTTGCGGGATCTTATACTTTGGCAATTAGGCGAATGATTTCGTTATTTTGAATATTTTCATGAACACCTATAAATACTTATCTGGTACTTACGTAGAGCCGTGGTGGCTGTGGGGTTTGAGCAATCGCCTGCTACGCAAGCGTTGTTCGTTCGATGCAACCTGCACTAATGTATTTTTTTTAAAACCTAAGTGCAGTAATTTCACCCCACGTGCTTTACGGTGAAGGAAAACGTCGTGAGGAAACCTGCATGTCTGAGAAGTAATACAAAGAAGTATGTATTGTGCCTGAAAGGTCAATTGACTCACACCATGTCACGTAGGCATGTAATCACATTCGGTGAAATTCGGGTTTTGTTATCACACACCTCTGCTTATCCTTCGGGGACCCTTCTGGCATGGCGTAAGCACATGTTGTTAGTACTTACGTTAATATCCAAAAGTACAATATACAATCCAGAGTCCTTACTGATGACTGAAATCAAGGCACAGCGTAAACCGCTGGTCCTAGAGTTATGCTAACTAGCGAGTTTTATTTCTAACGTATTGCCCGATATTAAAGACGAGAAGTTGCTTTATTTATTTAGGGAAAATAATTTTAATAATATGTTTGTTTCCAAAACTAAAACAGTTGAACTCGTTCAAGTATTGATTGCTATCGAAATAAAATCTTAAAGCGAACACTTGTTCCATCTAATTTAAAGGAAACGGACTAGGGTACGATTGTCAGTCGTAGTTCAAATCAAAGCGTAACGTTGATCGTAACCCAACGTGACAGGCCCAAGATAGTCTGACCAACCAATATTACTTGATCTTTGGGATTATTACACATTCCTACCGGCTCGGTGGAATTATAGGGATCGCGTAAGGGTGGTTAGAACAGTCAATGTCACTTATGTGCTTAACCCGGCGAGTGGATGTAGGAAATGATGGATTGCACACCAGCCCAGTCGCTCTCGTTCCTATAAGAACTCTATAGAGCTGAATATATCAGCTATAATAATAAATTGAGGTGAAAGTTTACATTAAAATATTTATTTGATTATGTATCCTAATTAAATAAGAAATTTAACTTCAAACATAGTAAAATCTATAGCTAGGCGCAATTTGCTATTGATTTTTTTTATATTTGAGGAGAGCATTTCACTAATAAACCCTAGATTGGTTTTAGTCATAGTATGTTTTATATGATATATTCAATGGTTAAATCTGCCGGAACAGCTCTGTATATTTCCCATTTTCCCACAGCTACGAGCCGACCCTCCGCGCGCTCAAATTCCAAATTGTTTTTGACTGACAGCTAAATGTAAGTTAGCATTGTTGGTTCGACGCACTGCCTCCGGTTACCCGGCTCTTTCTATAATTATTTCTCCTCTACCAGCAATGTTATGTAAGGATAACCCTCTCTTGGATTGTATACCTAAAGTTGAGAAGCAATTGGTTCATACTTTTTCGTTTTAGTACAATACATGATATTACATAGTACTTGTATAATTTTTCCATATTTATAGTCAGCGTTCACCATTAGACTGTGGGATTGGAACTAAGGTTTTTTTAGATATGGTCTCTTGCAGTTGTTAGGGGGGAGTTACCCCCACGGCTTTATGGAACAAAAAGGAGCCCCAAGGGCCTCCAGTCGAGCTTAAACTTAAAAACTGAGCAACACAACTATGGGGCCCCGGTGCAGGGCTTAGACCTCGGTTTAAGACGTTGCTGGAGGATGAACTCTGGAGCTGGATCTGAGAGCTATTATTTAGGGACATGCTTAAGGCTAGTGGCTCAGCGCGCTCCAGCTCTAGCAAGAGACGGGGTGACGATGACGTAGAGTTCGTGACAAGCCTCGTCGGCGAAGACGGAACAATGATCGAATTGGTTACGTAATGTATAAGCTTACTAAGCAGTATGATAACTAGACCAATTTTTAAAATAATGCTAGCTCCATTGAATGTGAAACAAATTGATCCAACAGTGGATCCAACCGGCATAACTACTCTTACTTTTTTAAAAGTCATCCTTAATTTTCTGCTAAAATTATTTATTTAAGAACTTTATGCGCAAAGTACACAGGTGGACTTAATGCTAAAGCATTTTCTGTCAGTCAACCCTACAATACAGGACAAACATATAAGCGGGTTATGTCGATATTAAGTTAAAAAATCTGTCTGTAGACACATAATATGCGATTGGCCATAACGTGACATCCCTTACGGACATTATGCCGGGATCGTTTATAATCTCGTAGATGCTCGCATCATCGTCTGTGTGGAAGTATCATTTGAACGTATTTGATCCTAAGTTCGATACTGCTCGAAGCAAGCTCATATGACGTGTACTGTATGTGGCAATATCTGCAGAAGAAACTAGTTTAACCATTCATTGATTTACAGTCGAACTATGCGATGATGTATCTTGAAACCCTTGGCCTTGATATTTATTCTTATTCAGATTTTTGAGTCGACTTCGAGAAAAATTTTTTTTTCTTCACTCTTTCAGCCAATATGCTTACCTGTCTGAAGAGTTAGTGGTAATTAATTAAGCTTCGAAGTCCACTCTGAACTTCGAAGCTAGACTTGAGTGGAGCCCGAACAATTGACGGGCAAACAAAACAAAAGTTTGCTCCGCGGGAATTCTTCGCGAGCGCTCTCGGCATTTTTTATTTACATAAGAAATCTCATTAAAGTTAGCACTTGTACTTTTAGAGATATTGTTTTATTGAATTTGCTATGAAGTGAAGTTTCGTATTTGTTTGAAGCTATGTTTTGTAATGATACAAAACCTATATACTTTATATCATACTTGCTGTGCCCGGGAAACGTTGTATTGCCATATTTTTTTTTGGGGTGGTCACCCTTATCATTGATGTATGTATGGAGTATGAAAAATTGATGTTGGCCGATTCTTAGACTTACCCGATATGCACACAAAATTTTATACAATTCGGTCCAGCTGTTTCGGAGGAGTACGGCAAATTTTATATATTAGATTACGTTTTAGATTTAGGGAAAAATTACAGACTGGATTAATATATTTTTTTCATTTCGGACATTAAATATAAAAAATATCTTTTTTGGCCGGAGTTAAAATATACCAATAACTAGATTTTCTTGAAGCTAGCCATTTTTTTATAGCTTCAAAGGTGTAATTCGCATAACAGTTTGAGTTAGATAGTAATTTGATGTTATTCGCTAAGATACATGATACATCTATACACATAAATTCGATTGAAGTGTCTACTTGTAATTCCAAATTAATAACTTTTCACTGAATACATATACCACTGTGTATACGGTAAAATTACTAAAAAAAAATATTTATTTTACTGTCTGTCTGTTTGTTCCGACCAATTTCTGAAACAGCTGCACCGATATTTTCTTATGTTTTAGTAATTTACTTTTAAATAGGATACACACAGGAGCCGTGGTGGTCTCGGGGCTTGAGCAGTCGCCTGCTACGCAAGCGACGCAAGTTCAAATCCCAGTGGGGCCTGTACCATTGAGTTTTACTTAAAGACTTATGTACAGTGATTTTACACCACGTGATTTACGGTGTAGGAAAACATCGTGAGGAAACCTGCATATTTCTGAGAAGTAATTCAATGACGTATGTAAAGTGTCTGGGACGGCGATGGACTCACCATCTGTCACGTTGGCACTTGATCAAATTCGGTGAAAAGTGGGTGTTGTGATAACAACACCTCTGCCTACCCCTTCGGGGAATACAGGCGTGAGCATATGAATGTATAGGATACACATTTCGCGAAGTAAAGTCAGCCATAAAATTAAGTCTACGCAGGAGGAACCGCTGGGCACATTTATATGAAAGTAGATTAAACCTTTTTAATGTATGTGAAATGCGTTGACAAGTTGATACTTTCTGGGGTGTGAAAAGCCTTTATCATCGACATAATAATTATATTATTTTTCTACATCGTTTGCGTATACATGACATAGTTACATTAAAATATGCCAATTCACTCTTATAGCACCTTATAGGCTGTAATTACGAATAAAATATCACCTGTTTATCACCATACCTACTCTAATTGTGTTTTTTTTGTTTTTCAGGTACTCTACACGCTGTCATTATGTAAATGTCACCTGCCTGTTGAAATAAAGACATTTTATGTACTGGACATGTTTTATTTTTATAATGTAATGCATTACCATGAGCTCTTATTGCCATGATAGTTTTACTCTTATTATGAGACAGATGTATTAGACGTGTATACATCTGTCACTGTCACACAACTGAACTATCATTGCAATAAGAGCTCATGGTCAGACTGTATGATTGACCGATTACTATACCTATTTCTAGAGCAACTGTGAAAGTCTTACAACCTGATTACATAAAAAGTAGTGTCGCTTGTTCCGGAAATCTAAAGTTAGGTACGTTTCTGGAAAAGGGTAGTGAAATATCATTTATTGTCTGAAGGGGTGGCACTATTTTATGTAATTTTAAATTTTTAACATGGGCATTGTAAAAATATATATATATTCTAATAATACATACATACACCTCTTCAAGTGTCCGAGTACTTTCATGAGCAAAACATTTGGTAAAAATATGTTATAAGTTTAGGTAATTACTTATTTTGTTTGCCAGTCACCTGTTTATTTTGTATAGGTAGCTAAATGTCTGTGTGGCAGCATGTATAATCCTGACTATTTATGTCATTCTGACGATTCGAAAGTACTTTGTTAATATGGAATACAGATCTTATGGAATACAGGCATTTTGGGGTTTCGAATTTTAGTTCTTAATTTAACATATATACATATGCTCACGCCTGTATTTCCCGAAGCTGTAGGCAGAGGTGTTCTTATCACAACACCCACTTTTCACCGAATTTGATTAAGTGCCAACGTGACAGATGTTGAGTCTATCGTCGTCTCAGGCACTATACATACGACTTTGAATTACTTCTCAGAAATATGCAGGTCTCACGATGTTTTCCTTCACCGAAAAGCACGTGGTGTGAAATCACTGTACATCAGTTTTTTTTGAAAAAATCATTGGTACAGGCCCCGCTGGGATTCGAACTAGCGTCGCTTGTGTAGCAGGCGACTGCTCAAACCCCGAGGCGACCACGGCTCTGTATTTAAACAAAAAATATTAATTCCGCTTATCTCAGGAACAAATTAATTGATTTTATTCGTTTATTTCAAAAAGTTAGGAAACCGTAGCCTTGGACGTGTTCTCGCTTGGAGCCAACTTCAACGAGATTGCAGCTTCAGGACGATAGCTACGAAGTGTAAGTATATGATAATGTTTAAGCATTCTCTTGGAATGGTATGTAAGTACATGAGTCAATAACATGGCATACTGTCAGTGAGTGTTTAGCGACGGTATTAGCGGGTCGAAGGGCGAGTTCAGAACACTTGACAAGGGGCGACAGTTTGACTAATGGTGGTGTACGTCACTCTCTTACTTTGCCCGAGACGGTGACCTACGTAAGTGTGGAGTTCGGGAACAAATGCGAAAGAACAAGTAAAAAGCAAGTTGATTAATTAAAAAAACTAAGCGTGCTGGTCTCGAGGTTTAAGCAGTCGCCTGCTACGCAAGCGACGCCAGTTAGAATCACACCGGTACCAATGAGTTTTTCTAAAAACTTATGTGCAGTGATTTCACACCACGTGCTTTACGGTGAATGAAAACATAGTGCGGAAACCTGCATATGTCCGAGAAGTAAGTCAAAGACTAACCCTCTGTCACGTTGTCACTTAAACATATTCGGTGAAATGTGGGTGTTGTTGTTACAACACCTGTGCTCACACCTTTGGGGACCCTTCTGGGATAAAATGAATAAGTAGTAGATCACATTATAACAACTATAGTAAACTTGTATTACCAGACCATTTAATAAAACATGATGTGCAGGTCCCGTCACAAGTTAAGAAGGAGTATTTTTGAACGCGCTGTAGTCATTTTATGAGCCTGTCTGTATGTATGGCGCCAGGCGAATAAAAACTTAGGCAGTGGCCCTACTAGTATTCACTGCGCGTTCTTAGCTCGTGACGGGGCCTTAATGTATGCATGCACCTTAATGCAAGCGTCTATAATTTCTTCTAAGGCATTATGTAGGTTTCCACATTATGTTTTACATCACTTTCAATGAAGTATGCGATACATTACTAAAAACGCATTAGTGTAGAAGAAGTATATGAAGGCAATGATTTAACCTCAAATCATCGGTAATATGCATATATTTTATAATTATTACACATAATTTTAATATTTCTTTTACATATTAAAATTGTTTTTGAAATAAAATGTTATGTTACTAATACTAGATGTTAAAGCAACAAGTCCATAGTTTAAGTGGTCGCGGCGCAGAATGTTGACTTCTTTCGGTGGTAGCAAGTCGGGTAGCAGAACACATTTATTGGATGTTTCGGAACGTGAGTGAACGCAATTGTTTTACAGCTTCTTGGGTTTGTACCTAACTTTTATTTTGACATGTCTTGCGAAAATAATCTAATACTCGATCGTAAAATTGTTAAAAAAATATTTTGCTCGTAATGCTAAACCTGAAAGGCATAATACTTGTTTTGGGATTTTAATTTTGATTGCTTCTTAATTTAGATAATTATTTTAAGCTAGCTGTTTCACCCGCGTAGATTTAATTTCATTGCCGCGGAACCCTAAATGTTTTTTTTAAATAAAAGTAGTCTAAGTTACTCCTTGTAACATTAACTATCTGCTAGTGAAAATCCCGTCAAAATCGGTCTTGCCATTTCAGAGATTACCAGGAACAAACAGACAGATAGAGAAAAAAACTGGTAAATGGTTTTTTTTAGTAAGTAAGCAGTAAGCACCGTATATACTTTCATGTGCATTTAATGAAAAGCTGTTATTATGGAATTACAAACAGATACTTCAATTTTATTTATCTGTATAGAAGATACTTAAGTGGCAAATAAAAAAAATAATAAAGAACTTCTTGTAAATTAAACTTTGTTGGATACGGCGATAAAAAATTGAAGGTTCAGCAAAAGCGCCATCTATGAAAGCAAATGTGATTGACTTTCTTTCTATGAATGAAGGTATGATGGCGCCACTAGCGTCTCTAAAGTATTTCATTTAGGTTTTTATTACCATTGTTTTTCTATCTGATTTATAAAGCAACTTTATGATTTTTAAGAACCCTTTCATCCTTAGTATAAAGTACATGTTAATCCAAATATTGGATTGACAGAGATACTTTAATGCAAATACATTTTTTTCGCTAATAATTTAAATAAATTAATTAATAACAGTATAATTAATATTGGTATTGATTAATTGATAACCTACTTGATAAATAGTTAATCAACGTTATCTCAAACCTTTAAAACGACTATATAATTTAACTTTAATACTTTGTAACCAACATCTGATCGATTTGAAGATAATATTATTGTTATCGAATTCTGCAAGCAAGAAGTAACTTATATTTTTATCATTTTAAGTTAATGATAAAAGCCAGAGAAATCAACAGTTCTCTGAGCTTGAGCTCGAGCTTCTATGAAATGGATGCTGATAAGCAATAATGTGTCAACCCACAAAAAGTCAAATTCAAAGGTTTTGATATATTTTGATAATGCATCACGTATTTAACATTCTAAAAAAGTGTTTCAAGTCATCTGAAACATAAAAGTACGTAAAAAATGGATTTATGTCATAAAACAAATCTTAAATCACGTATACAATCATCTTAAGACGCCATTTTCTCAAAACCAAGTTTATGCGGGTTGACACATTATTGCTTATCTGCATCCAAATAGAGCTCTATAATAACATTATACAGATTGGTCTATTGAATGTAATTCATTGAAGTATGTAAAGTGTCTGAGACGGCGATGGACTCACCATCTGTCACGTTGGCACTTAATCATCTTCGGTGAAAAGTGGGTGCTGTGATTACAACACCTCTGCATACCCCTTCGGGGAATACAGGCGTGAACATATGCTCTGTTGAATGTAGAGTCACTTAATTTCTTCCCAATTACATACCTCTAAGATTTCAATTTTAATAGCTTGGGTCATAGTAATTTTTGCATATTGGGCATACAAACTTACAAGTGAGGTTATTTATGAATTTATGATACCTCTTGTTTAAAAATACATACGTACATATGCTAACGCATGTATCCCATGGAAACTCAAATATCTCCATTCTTATTTGAGTGTCCAAGGTTGGCCAGTGGTAAAGGTTGCCTTAGAAAGCTTGAAACAAAATGGTATTAAGTTCATATCTCCAAGCACATCGCCCTACTTGTGACTAGATAATTATTTCTACACTACAATTTTATAGGTTCCTATATCTTAACTCTTACATGATATTATTACACGAAAGGGCCGTGGTGGCCTTGGGGTTTTAAACAATCGCCTGCTACGTAAGAAACTCAAGTTCGAATCCCAGCGGGGCTGTACCAATGACTTTTTCTAAAAACTGAAGTAGGGTACAGTAATTTCACATCTCGTGCTTTACGGTAAAGAAAAACATCGTAAGGAAACCTGCATATGTCTGAGAAATAATTCAAAGACGTATGTATAGTGCTTGAGATGACGATAGACTCACCATCTGTCACGTTGGCACTAAATAATCTTGTGAAATGTGGGTGTTGTTATTACAACACCTCTGCCTACCCCTTCGGAGAATACAGGCGTGAGCATATGAACGTTATTTTTTAAATTAGAACGATCCGATTTCTTATAAAAAAATATTAGTCGGGCTTCAACAAGAGCCTCAACTGTCTGATAAGATAACTTCATATAAGACATTATATATGTAAGTAGATTGGCCCAGAATAAACTTATAGCGAACTGCTTTAAGTTGATTTATATTCATTGAAACAGAAGGGAAAATTACAAGCAGTATTATTATATCACGTACTTCAGCTTTGTAATGAAAAATATTAGTGTTTAATCCCAGTGAAATACATGGGTCTTGATATCACATTGTAAGTAGATTTCAACGTCATATATCTTCTAGTTTGTAAGAGGAGCTCGTGGCACAGTTGCTATTGCGCATATCATTCGATCAGCGAAGTTAAGAAACCCTACCCTAGCCAGTAATTGGATGGGTGACCGCCAGAGTTCCCTCCGTGCCTCGGAGAGCACGTTAAGCTGTCAGTTACAGGTCAGTCGGAGGCCTAAAATAGTCTGACAACTGGTTTTACCCAGATCACAGATTTTCCTCGTTGAAGGGGTTGCGAAGGTCAGATGGCAGTCGCTTCGTATAAAAATCAGGTGATCAGCCGCATGGGGTTGAATCAAGTGCCGATCCTAACAATGTATGGGATAAGGCCAGAGAGATGATATCTTCTAGTTTTCCTATAGTAACAACTAAGTTGGTGAAGAAAAAATAACGTAATGGCCGATGAAAAGGAATACAAGTAAAACTTACCGCTTCCTCGTCGTCGAGCTCACCAAACTATTGTTTGAAACTGTTCGCGGGATTCCAATCACGTTTCCAACAAGGATCAAAAAAGAAAATTTGTATAATTTCAAAAAGTTTTCAACTAGAAAAGTGTAAGTTTCTCAGCACCCCACTTCCACAGCACTTCTGGCCTCCGCTCAGCCAATCAGTGGACGGCTTAACACGCAAGCGGCCGCGCCCACCACCGCTGCAATACAGGCAATACGCATGCTTACTCTTGCAGCGCAATACCGTACGCGCTCCGTCCCCCTCACGCCCATACAAAAGACTTCAACGCGAGAGAGACAGCGTACCCTAGCCATTATCATTACATGCAAATTTTTTATTCATTTGCAAATTAAGTGTTGCATTAAATAATTATGTATCATTACAGAAATCACGATTTAGCAACGTTTAGATGAAATGAATGCGTGACACGGGAGTTACACTGAAGGGTTAAGAAATGGTTACAAGTGATCAGTCATTGTAATGCATGTGCTATTTATATTGTTATTATTGGTATATTTATACTTTCGTAGTTCTCACGAGATTGTTATTACGAGATAGTAAGACCGGGAGCAGTATGGTATATATTATAATATGATATTTGTTGATTGAAGAATTCATGGGCTTGTTTGAGACGAAACTCAATAAAATATGTCATTCTTTATTCAAATTTTTTTGAAAATATTATTTACATATAAATATATATCTTAATTATATTAACGTTTACAGGTTTTATTAAAAATCAGTAGCATATCTGTTACACGATTTTTATTAAAATTTTAGGTTTAAGTAAGTACCGTAGGTAGTCCATTAATTTTATTATAAATCAAATAGCATATGCCTATCCTTCTGTCTATCCATTATCTTTTGGAAATGAACCTGCTGAAATTAGATATAAATATCTGAATCCTAAGGATATGTAAACTAACATTGGCTGCCAAAACTTATCCCATCCAGAATAAGTTTTAAAAACTGTTCCATTTTAAAATGAACTGTTCGTAAAAAAAATTTTCTTATAATAATGGGGTCGTAAGGTGTGAAGAAAGTATAAATACAAATCTAATTTATAGGATCATTTCTCCAGCTAAGAGATCTTATCAGACATATGATCCAACTCGACTCTACCTGGCCGTAAAATTCCAACACAAACATACAACTTTCCTATAGTTTTTTCATCACTGGAGATACTTAAAAACCAATAAAAGATTTTTATTAAAAAAATCATTACCCATCCTTTTCTTTAACGTTGAATAAATAGAGATAGCAGTGTCACCCTTGAGTCGTAAATTATAGTAACATGTGTGTTGTCACGTGACTCGCTGATTATTAAGTTGTAATAAATTTTATGACCCGAGGGAAGGTGTGTTTGAATGATCAACCAACTTACTGTTCATTTAATTATAACAGCTGTTAGTTTCATAGACAATGAGGGTAGTAAACGGGTTTTCCCAAAAAGTTTTTATAAGCTAATTGGCAATATCTTGAAAATGGAATAATAATAATAAATTTATTTGCAATAAATACAAGTTATGACAAAAATCATTGCTGGGGCCCACCCGTGAGCACTTATTGCAATATTATTTCAGTTGTGTGACAGTGACAGATGTATACACGTCAAATACATCTGTCTTATAATATGAGTAAAACTATCATGGCAATGAGAGGTCATGGTAAGGCCCCTTATGCCTTCTTGTTAGTATACAATACCTGGGATAGAAGACCTTACTTTTCCATAATCAATCAAAAGGAATATAATTTACAATGAGTTAAGAAGCATGATATGGTAATTATTACCCATACATACTTCAAACAAATTACCCATTGATAGTATGTTTGGAATATCAATAATATTAGGTGAGCGTTGTATGTAGATTCCTGGTATGTATGTAATGTAATATGCAGGCCGAAACCATGACTTATCATACAAATGTGCCGCAATTACCAATAATCCAATTCCTGGGCGAGCTAGAACACGCCTTAACTTCTTTAGAATAAGTCGGTAAGAATCATTTAAGGTTCGTTTTAGGAACCCAATTACATAGTGTGAATGTGAATGTGATTTGTTTGCGGATGAATGGAAGAATATTTTGTGTGTATGTTTGGAGTTTTGTGAGGAGACTGCATGAAAGTGCTCCTTTTTTTCCCTTTAGTTTAAGTGGCTTCAAGCCGTTCTATGAGGTTAAATAAATAAATAAATAAATAAAATAAATAAATAAAATAAATAAATAAAATAAATAAATAAAATAAATAGATCTTTTATTTTTAACAATCTTCTGCCCGCAACTTTGTTCGCGTGGAATATTTTCTTTGGGCTAACGCTAACTTTAAGCCGCGATTGGCCTCAGTACATACATACATACTGCTCACGCCTGTATTCCCCAAAGGGGTAGGTAGAGATGTTGTAATAACAACACCCACTTTTAACCGAAGGTCTCAGGCACTATACAAATGTTTTTGAATTACTTCTCAGACATATGCAGGTTTCCTCACGAACATTTCCTACACCGTGAACGTTTCGCACGTGGTGTGACATCACTGCACATACGTTTTAGAAAAACTCATTGGTACAGACCCCGCTGGCATTCGAAATTGCGTCGTTTGCGTAGCAGGCGAGTATTCAAACACCAAAGCCACCACGGCTTCTATTTCTATTTCTAAAAATTGTCTATACTAACTAACTAATTACATGTTATTTGCTTGCGATCAGATGTGCGTGTGAATCTGCTAGAATTTATAGATTGTCATATAAATATTACTAGATTCCTAAAAGGGCACTCCAACAACTTGTTGTCTCGCATTAAACTAAGTAAGTTTACGAATGAAATATTTTTAATTATAATTTTAATTTCAACTTTAATCATACCTATTAAGTATTACCTGACTGAGGTAACAATATAAATGTGATGTACGAATCGTAAGAGCCGTAGCATCGGTATAATTATCACGTCATTAATTTAATTAAGTGAACTACTGTAGCAGTCGAGTTAATGAGAGTGAGTTCATTAGTGCGAGTACGCACCACCTTCATTTCTGTTAACAAATTGATCTTAAAACAATATTCAAGATTTCCGGACGTTACGCGGTTCCGGCGTAGTTCCCGTTCCCGTGAGAGTACGGGGATAAAAAATAGCCTATATGAATCAGTGATAATGTAGCATACAAATGGTGGAAGAATTTTTAAAATCGATCCAGGACTTTTTGAGCCAATTCGTTACAAACATACTTACATACAAATCTTTCCTCTTCATAATATTAATATAGATGAATTTATTATATTTATTAATTTTGAATTTTACCTGTGAAATAGTTTACGTGAAATAGTTTCTTTAAGCTAACGCTATCTTTAACCCGCGATTGGTCTCAGTATGTTGATATATATCCTTCCTTGATAAATGTGTTATCTAAACCCTATTAGTAGTTACTGATAATAAGCGCGTTCAAGCAAACAAACAAACAAAATCTTCAGCTTTATATTTTAGTATAGATATAGATATTTAACAATGTATATCTTCGAGTATAAATGAATGGCGTAGGAAACGATCAACATACAACTTAAAATTACATACATACATATGCTTACGCCTGTATTCCCCGAAGGGGTAGGCAGAGGTGTTGTAATCACAACAACAACTTTTCACGGAAGATGATTAAGTGCCAACGTGACAGATGGTGAGTCCATCGCCGTCTCAGACACTTTCCATACGTCATTGAATTACCTCTCAGAAATATGCAGGTTTCCTCACGATGTTTTCCTTCACCGTAAAGCACGTGGTGTGAAATCACTGCACATAAGTTTTTTTGAAAAAACTCATTGCTGTTGGCCCTGTAACTTAAAATTATTCGCTTTATAATGTAGAAGTTAAAAAATATGTTGGCATGTAACTACGTTCAATTTTGCGAGCATTGTATCACGTTAATTAAAGTAAAAAAACCACACGTACCATCAAATCTACCAAATGTAATCTCGATAAAAACTCAACTTTTTGCACCGAGCTTTGCGTTACAGAACCTTTATTGAGAGTAATAACTTATAACTCATCGCCTTCACAAATAGACGGACTACTGGTAGCAGGCAAAATAGTATGATTCAAACTTAAACTGCCTAAAAAACTATAGTGTTCTACTTACCCATATAAAAGGCCCGATCGATCAGTCATGCCTGCTTCAGGGGCCTTACCACAATCTCTTATGGCCATGGTAGTTACACATCAAATATTAATATTATAAGGAGGAAAGATTTGTATGTAAGTATGTTTGTAACGAATTGGCTCATAAAGTACTGGATCGATCTTAAATATTCATTCACAAATGGTGAATGCTGCATTATCACTGATTAATATAAGCTATATTTATCCCCGTACTCCTACGGGAACGGGAACAAGGCGGGTGAAACCGCGTAGCATTCGCTAGTCTGACATATAATAATTGGCAAACCATGATGGGAATTTTATGTAGTCGGGCTCCGGGCGGTCTGCAGCACTTTATCAAAGCTTCAATCACTTGAAAGTGTCTCTCGAGCGGTCCGTGTCTAAATGGTCAAGATATCCGTGTGCTCTTGGTCAGAGACCTCGTTACAAACAGTGCCTCTAGTATAAGGTTTGGCACGGTTGATCGTCGCCGTTTGAATTGCACTTTTCATGTTTAAGGACGGAAAATTTCGTAAACTCGCGCTTAGGGCGCTTTTTAAGGTTTTCATACAAAATGAGGACAATATGCAAGGTACGGAACAGTGTCATTTGACTGCGATCTGCTGGAAGGTAGAGTTTCTGCACCAGTGATAATAAGGACAGGTTCAGGAGCGGACCATCAACTGTTATTATGATGACTCGTGCATACATCTGTCACTGTAACTCTGTAAATAAAAAAGCGTAATAATAGTTGATGATAGCCATGATAGATAGAAGAGCCGTGGTGGTCTTGAGGTTTGAGCAGTTGCCTGCTACGCAAGCGACGCAAGTTCGAATCCCAGCGAGGCCTGTACCAATGAGTTTTTCAAAAAAACTTATGTACAGTGATTTCACACTACGTGCTTTACGGTGAAGGAAAACATGCATAAACCTGCATATTTCTGAGAAGTAACACAATGACGTATGTAAAGTGTCTGAGACGGCGATGGACTCACTATCTGTTACGTTGGCACTTAATCATCTTCGGTGAAAAGTGGGTGTTGTGATTACAACACCTCTGCCTACCCCTTCGGGGAATACAGGCGTGAGTATATGTATGTATGTATGTCAAACAATATATATTAATTAACTTTTTCAATCTATAATTTTTCTTAGTTTTAGTAGAATTTGTATAGTGAGTCTTCTATTGCTTCTTGAGGTATGTGAATTACATTGTTGTGGGACCGATTAGATTTAATAGAACAAAAGCGGAGATTTTTATGAAAAGTATAAAAATATTCCTCACAACGTTTGTGTTCATTAATTTTAGTAAAATTTGTTATCTTACCTTACCTCTATCACCAATATATCTTCTTCTTCTTCTTAAGGTGCCTCTCCGATTAACGAAGGCTGGCAGTCAATTTGGAGTATTCCTCTCTATTTCTAGCGAGACGAAAGAGTTCGGCTGCACTCGCTATCCCCGTCCACTCCCGGATGTTACGCAACCAAGATTTTTTCCTCCGATCAACACGTCTTTTAAAACTTTGGGAAAATTGATACAAATATATCTTCTTAAAGTGTATCAATTTTTCCAAAGTTTCCTTTGTATTTTCTGACACACCGGGCATGTCAAGAATTTGCACTATAACTTTAGTATGAAACAACGTTTGATAAACATGAAAATGGTTACAGCAATTTATTCATCGCCTAAACACGAACATATTTCAAACATGGAAAATGATACCATTGTTAAAATTCACACTATTCAAAACCATACGTTCAAAGTCCTTGCATATGCTAATATGCAGTCTAGTTCCATACATTAGTACAGTCAGCAATTTTTATTCCTCATCGAGACTGCCTGTCAGGAGTGATGCATTGCCAGTGTCCGTTCCTTGAGACTTGGATTAAGTAGTCTGTATTACGTTCTACTTGTACCAGCTTTTGACATCTGTACGCATTAATTTTTACATTAACGGGGAATTTGTAATTAAGTGTGACTGTACGGGAGTTGTAGCCGTTTGGTTTTTGAAAGAAGTAATTTATTTCGGTCAAGAAAATATTATTGGGTAAAAATAACTTTTAAAATGTAAGGACATTAATTTGCGTTGGTATTATTATTCATAGCGTCCTTGCAAATATGTCAAATTTTACAGTCTTTTCTACGAAGAAAGTAATAGTTACTGTTTTATATTCTCTCGAACTTTCAAATATTTTATTGCAGGTTAAAAACTATAAAAATATTTAAATTGAAATCGATGGCGTAATTTGAGATTAAAAACTTCAATATTTATCCCATATGTAACAAACGAGCCAAAGGAAATGTTACGCAACATGACAATCCTTAAGCCATCATCGTAAATTGGTCCATTGAAATCGGCGAGGTACGAGTTGTGTCCCCTAATGACGCTAATCGCCGAGCGGAGCGGACGCGGGAGCGGGAGCGGGCGCGCACGTGTTGCGGGACTCAGGTGCGCCCCGCCCCCCAACCGCCCCGCCCGCTCGCCGCCGCTCAACCGCTCACCTCGCCAGACGCGCGCTGCACTCGTCGACAGAACGCCGGGAAAACACGAACCGTTTTCCGGCCGCGTAGACACGCACTGAAGTTTTCGTGTTCGATTTTTAAAAGTTCTCCAATCAAACTGACTCATTTCAAGACTTATTCTGAATTGTAAAGTTGTTCGTATTTTTTTTTATTTATGGTGAAGTGTTCGGAAAATAGAAAAAAAACTTGTGGGATGTTTTTGTGATTTTTGCGACTTTTGGTTGTGATTTTTGCGTAAAGTTTCCTGTTGACCACTCGTTAACTTGAATTAGAGTGAGTATCTATTCTTGATGCCCTTCCTATGTTAAGATGTTATTTTTAAGTATTTGTAGAAAATTATCGCCAAATGATACAAATTGTATCGAGAAGGCGCGACGTCGTAAAATCAAAGCGTGTCGCAGTAAATCTCTGCGGACTTTGTGGCTTATATCTGTCCACTTGATACGGGCCATTAACAGTTATTATATCCAGTAAGCTTTTGATATTAAGTGTGATTATATTAAATTTTATTTGAACGGACATTAATTGATATTTAATATCCCAAATTCCCCCATTGCGAATTCGATATGCTCGTAGATACCAAAATGTTATCGTAATTTTTCCAGTTAGATACAAATTAACTAAGTATTTTTATTTATTGATATTGTATTTAAAGGAAAAAATACGAGAAGTGAAATTACTTCAAAAAATTACTTAAGTGAGTTATCTTGAAATCGAAGCCCAGGCTGACTGACTGACTCTCGGATTGCCTGACTTGACTGACATGAAATGTGCGGAATATGTTCCGTGTGAGGTGTCTACTAAGAAAAGGCTTTCTGAAATTTCATCCCTAAGAGGGTGAAATATTCTATGAAATTTTATTCTCTGGGTCGAATAGTACACGGGCGAAGCCGCTGGCTAGTTCTAGATATTTCATACAAACTTTACATACTTAGGAGAGGTATTAACACAGTATTTATTTAAGTAAAAAAAACTTATAAATGAATACATTTAATTACTTGCTTCATTACCTAAATTATGAAAATAGACAAAAAGATTTCGCTAGCACATTACCAAAAGTAATTTCTCCTCCAGAAAAACCCACTACAAATCCCTAAAATAAAATGGAATCAGAAATCAAAACTATATAACTGACGGTATCTGTCAACGCTGAACTCCACAGAGCATCAAATAATGATAGCCCTAATCATACACGGCGGAACAAAAGCAATCAAATAGAAACGTTAAAATTGAAACAGTTGCGACCAACTTCTCTCATCAAAGGATGTCTGGGAATAAACAACTTGAGAAAAAGCGAGAAACAAAAAGTAGTGAAATCGTTCGGCCCATTTAATGTGGACCGGACGGGAGTGACAAAAATCCAACTGAAATAAACCGAACACATGTTACAGACACATCACAGTAGACTATCAATTCATATGTTTATTTTGTTTACAGCTTTTCAATTGCGCCCCATTACAGTTTGCAACTACAATGTCAATTAAATTTCTGTGTGTAGCAAATTTTAATTGTATTAAGGTTCTTTATAGTCTACGAAAATAGCCAACAAACCTAAGTACATACCCATTTGTTGCTAAGAAGCTACTGCAACCTATGAGCTTCCAGAAAGTATCACTCATGCTTTATCTACCTTTTAAATAATGAAATCATTGTCATTCTCAAAATCAAACTCAAAAATATCTTTATTCGATTAGACTTCTTTCAAATCGCCAGAATCACATAATTATACAGGGTTATGCTATGCTAGCGGTTCGGAAGGTTGCTATTACAGAAAATATTTTGTGTTACCAACACAGCGAGTCCACATTTCATCTTCTCCTCCATGGACATCTTGGGGCCTACCATTATAGGTTAAGCAGAGCTTTGACGATTAATTTTAGTACAACAAAATTTTTATTCAAAGCTAAGAAGTTCCTGCTTCCTTACCTTTCCTTAGGAACAGAAAACTGGGCTGGGATGTTTTTTAAGTTAGAATATACCAATCCCCAGATAGCTTTGATATTCGGACGGGAGTTGCCGTTATGTACCTCTCTTGGTTTTATTCCATTGTTAGGATTGTTATTAATCCGTGAAGACAGACTTTGGCCTTGGTTTCTTTCCACTGACAGATAAGACCTTAACCCCCTTACTTATAAACCCATTTCAAGGTACAAACGTAGGATAGGCACTGAATTACAAAAAAAATTCGCTAGACGAAGTTAAATATTTAATAGTTAACTAGCGGACGTCACGCTGTTTCACCCGCATAGTTCCCGTTCCCGTAGGCGTTCGGGGATAAAATATAGCCTTTGTTACTTGCTGATGATTTCACTATCCATTGCTGAAATTATTTTCAAGATCGGTCCAATACTTTAGGAGCCAATTCGTTACAAACATTACTTACATACAAATCTTTTCTCTTTATAATAATATTAGTAATTAGTATATTAGTATATACTAAATGCTGCTTCGCAATGGTTGAATGCTTTAATTCAGTTAGAGCTTATCCTTACCGGCAGTCGGTTGTGTTTTTATTTAATTATGATTAATTTATGATTATTATAAGATATTTTATAAGAGAGCCGTGGTGGCCTCGGGGTTAGAGCAGTCGCCTGCTACGCAAGCGACGCAAGTTCGAATCCCAGCGGGGCCTGTACCGTTTTTCAAAAAAACTTACGTACAGTGATTTCACACCACGTGCTTCACGGTGAAGGAAAACATCGTGAGGAAACCTGCGTATGTCTGAGAAGTAATTCAAAGACGTATGTATAGTGCCTGAGACGGCGATAGACTCACCATCTGTCACGTTGGCACGTAATCATCTTCGGTGAAAAGTGGGTGTTGTGATTATAACACCTCTGGCTACCCCTTCGGGGAATACAGGCGTGAGCATACGTATGCATGTATGTTTATTAGAGAATACTCAGACAGAAACTTCACTTACTAATATCTGCAATACCTAATATTGATTAAATTACATATTATTCATTGAACGTCATTAATTAATTTACTAGTGAACTACACATAACGCTACATTCCCGTACACGCTAATGTTAACTTAATGATTGAAATGATACAAAATTCTGCAACACAATGCATAATTATGACGGCAAATAAAGAAGGCTACTTACTTATAAACAGCCTTACAACCTTAGTATGATTATTATCAGTTAATTATCTATATATCGTATTATACTATGATTACTAGCATAATGTAGAGGATATCTAATAGTGAAATTGTGAGTAATTTATTTTTATTTAGTAATTTTATGGTACAATTTATATTTTAATCAGTTAGTATTAATAATATTTAGTTATACGTTTAGCGTATAGCAAACTAACAAACCTAGGTTGTAAGTAAGTAGTTATAAGCTACGGTAAATTATCACCAGTTTATTTTTTATATGGTGTCTCGCAGTTGTTAGAGATAGTTACCTCCACTGCTTTAGCGGACTAAAGGACGAGACCCAAAGGCCTCCAGCCGAGCTTAAACTTAAAAACTAAGCAACACAGCTAAGGGTACCCCGGTGCGGTGCTCGGACCTCGGCTTATGGCGTTGCTGGGGGATGAGCTAGGGAGCTGGATCTGAGTGGTATTATTCCTATTTATCTCGCCATTATATTCCTCGGATAGATATTCCATAATCATTGATATCGACACAATTGTTGTTTTCTCTTCCATCTCTCTCTTCCTACCTGCCACTAATAGTCAAAATAGTCTATATTTTAAATTCTTTTACTCTTAGCTTGGTTGCATCAACTGAATTAAGCTATGACAATTCGTAAAGTAAGTACTTAATGGTTAGACAAAAAAAATGTTGCAACATATAAAAAATTACAGAAGACGTCACTTCACCCGTTTGAAGCTAAATCTATAGAGATTTAAAAATACTCTAATTTATTATAAAAAGATTTCAAGCTAGGAACCATGATATATGTAAGTTATAAGTGGAATAAAATTATTTTTTCATAATTTTCTTTAACTCTCATGGAATCAATTTGCTTGTATATTATGATATTGAAATGAAAATGATTTATTCAGCTTAGGCCCTGATGCACTAATGAACGTCGAAGAATTGAACACTGGTTCGGAATCATGTACATTTCATTACATACTAAATAATTACAATAAAATTAATTTGAATTATTTGTAATAGTGAAAAACGATCAGCATCATTCTCCTCAGTAGTGCTATGGTCAATATATATCAACATATTTTGGTAATGCAGACTTCACATACCATGTAAGAATCCTAATTTACCTAAATAACGTATTAGTTTTGGTCCACAATGAAAGGAGCATATTATCGAAATTATAAATGGAACATAGCTTTGAATTCTTATATTCGCACTTAACTTTAGCTCAATATTTCAGATCTAGGTTAGAAAACAATTATTCAATAGCGACTTTTATACCTTAGCCAACACTACGTACGACTCTAATACTACTAAGATATATAGATATAAGTTTTTTCGTCTCGCACGACGCTTAAAAAAAATTAGTACAATACCAATAATTCTTAGCTTCATGAAATACGCATGCAAAATACTCAAACGTTAAATAACATTACAGTCCTATAATTCAGAATTACGAGTTGCATGACAAAAATTCGCACATTTATCATTCTTGGCTCTCGCTACAAATAAATCGAGTGCACAATGACTGCTAATTTGCTCATAAAGATGTATGCACCGGAGTGACTACATAAATCCACGGAGTCACATTCGGCCTACCGCTTACACCCATAAACCTCAACGGACACTTTTATGGCTCAGCCACGTGGTCCACGGAGTATTTTTTCCGCACTTGACTTGACATGTGTACAACGCTTTAAGAAGTCAAATCCCTCCATTCAAATTTATTGTTTTTGAATAGACCCCCTGTGCGAAGCGGTGTTCTATGAATTGCGGATTTTTTATTTATATTAGTGTTAATTTTCTCTCTTACGTCACAGTAACAAATTGGTTCGACAAGCCATAATATTAAAATAATTCGAATTTTATTTAAATTGATTGCTTTGATTACATTACATTACTTATTATACTAATTGTTATTTTATGCAAGATTTATATCGCTAACAAGGATCTAAATTGCTCGAGTGTCTATCAAAATACGATAATTTTATTTTGTCTGGGTCCACTTTTTTATACTTCCAAACAAGGTAACAAGAGTATAATCCGCCTGATGATGAGCGGATGCTGCAGCCTATTAATTGACTGACCCCAGAGTGTCACTCGCGTCTTACCTACCTTATAAAGAATGGAAATACTGCACCACCATAGTAAGGGACGAAAGAGTCCCGTTATAGCTAGCACAATGCGAGGACTGGGAATTTGTTTTTAAGAACATATAATATGTGCTCATAAAAAGCGCTGTACAATAGTAGAATGACTAGTTTAGCACAAATCCAGCTGGCACTACAAAGCCTACGTTGTAAAAATCAATAAAATACAGTAGTTCCTGTATGAATTTAACTTTATAGGTGTAATCAGGGGAAAAGGAATCTCTATCTCAGAATACTGCTCTTGAAATTCTTTAAGAGAAACGATGCATTTAAGTAAGAACGTCCCAAATACTTTGGATACATTAAACTTTCTATATGATGTACTACAACATTCATCACGTATAACAAGACGACACACTTGACCAACTAATGTGTCTTATTTTATCACAGGTCCATCAATCAAGCTCCACTCCACGGGGACAATTGAAGCGGACGACATCGGTAGCACTTAACATGTCCGACTAGACTATTCAGTGTTCGTCCAAACGATGACAAGTGTCGAGTGATCTTGAGAGAACAGGGAAAATATACTGTTATCAATGAACGACCTAAACTATAACGCTGGGATGAGCTCCTACCAATTCGTCAACTCGCTGGCCTCGTGCTACGGGAACCAAGCCCCTGGCCGCACTGGAACGCCCGTCGACCAAACAGGCCATCCGGGCTTACCCACTCCGGGTGCGGATTACTATAACCCTAACGCAGCAGCTACAGGGTACCCCAATGCCTGTTACTCTCCACCGCAAGTTGGCCATCATTACCCTCAACATCCGTACGCTACACCTGCGTCGGGGGCACACATGCAACCACAAACAATGATAGACTACACACAACTGCACCCTCAGCGACTCGGCGGTACAGCCAGTCATTTGCATCAACATTCGAACCCCAGTCCTGGTGCACTATCACCCAATTTGATGTCAACACCACCAGGACAAGCGGCGGGAGCTAGCTGTAAATTCGCTGATTCTACATCTACAACAGGAGTTGCGTCTCCTCAGGACTTGTCAACGTCTTCTGGTCCTGGTAGAACCTCTCCTGGTTTCGGAAGTGTCGTGGGTCAAAATCCTAGTGGAACTAGCACTAAGCTCGGCTTGACAACTCCCATCGCATCTCCCGTGGAGCACAAAGCCAACGTCAACCAGAATATCTCCAGTCCAGCTTCGAGCACATCGAGCAATGACAGCAACGAGGCTAATAACTCTAGTTCAAATACAAAGAATTCCAAATCATCGGCCAACGCGCAGGCCAATCCTCCGCAGATATACCCATGGATGAAGCGAGTACATCTAGGACAAAGTGAGTACCATTTATTATTGGCACCTAGTTTAGTTTTAATAGTGTAACGGTTCATATTCCGGTCTGGTGGATGATTGATTCCATCGCGAGAATAATCAATGTTTCAAACAGCTCGATTCTCACTTTTTTACCGGCGCGCGTGAAATCATAAATGAGTTGGCTTCCTTGTCTGAACTAATAACAGCGCTTCTGCCACGCCTTCGTCAAAAACCAACAGTTTGATGTAATAGAAATAAAACAATCCATCAATTGGATACCGAGGTGGAGACAAAACAAATTATATAACTATTTATAAAGCATTAGCATGCATTAATGTTGGATCGATATGGCTGACTGATGGATGGTGTCCATAATAAGGCATAATGGCTTTGTTGGCGGGCGCTTACAAGTGAACATCGGAGGTATTTTTTCTCGTTGACTCGTAATGATGGGGAAACTGCGGCGTCACCGTGACGTTTGATTTGACGGGATCTCACCTTCTGGTGTTGAGCGAGATTGGGCTACGTAGGAGTTAATCTCTTTTAAATTGGATCTTGAAATGTTTGACGGCCTTCTATTTGATTTGCTCTTTTAGAAAAAACGACAAGCGTAAATCTAACAGGTGTCCATTTGACCCATCGTAAATTAATCATAGCAATTAAAATATAAATAATATTTAGACGGGATTTTCTAGCACATATAGAGCGTCTTATTGGAAGTGTTGATTCGAATTTAAATTATTTATGTCTCAAATTAAGTGAAATGCTCTACACTTCATGTATCTGGCTGCTGTTTCCTCAGCATCGTATGTTCAATTTCAAGCCAAGGAATATCCACAGACTAATAATAGCCAGTAGCAAGTGCCACGGACAGCAAACTGTCAGTGAGATGTCCCGCGATAGGGACAGGCGCAGATGTTCAATTCCTGGAAGCGTTTCATTGTTTTCACACACAAATCTCTTTGACCTTGCCAAGGTTCACACTTGCCATATTAATAGTGTAATAGTTAATTAATAGTATAACAGAATCAAACAATATAAAAGAAATTAAACAATTATCAAAACAGGAGTGACACTTTGTGGTGCAAGCTTATTGATTGTTTAAGCAGCGCGTATTAAGAACTTCTTAGTCATGACGTTAAATTTAAAGGTACCATAATGAAACATCAAAGTTCAGAAGTTCTTTAATACTCTCTGCTTAAACTGATGATGGTAGGTCTCTAGTACTCCCTTACCATCAAGATGCTACAGAACATAGCAGATCAAATCTATATAGTACATGTTAATGGGACCAGGTTTTATAATGCTGGTAGCATACGAGATTAAATATAATGCAACATTCTATAAATGCAACTAAATTAAAATGGCAATCTTGCATTTAAATTTATAAAATTAATACTAGTCTGCGCCCGCGATTTCATTTGTGTGACATAAGCACCTCCTACCCCGATTTAAATCTCTTAGTATTGAGCTGTGCTTTGATTTTTGTAAATCTGGACTTAACATTTTAAACGCTTTTTTTGAAACTATTTAATGTTTATTGAAATTAAGTACAAAGTTTCGAAATTATCTGAGGCTTTAGAGATCCTATTCCTAGACATATCTATGAATCGCTTTCTGAATCAAACTCATTACGCCTCATACTCAATTAAAAGAAATCTGATTCTAACAATATTGGTCTAAATTAAAATAGCCTAATAGTTACCACAGCCTTAGGACCCGCTTGCAGCTCCCAGGTCTTTAAGCAAGAAAAGATCTCTACAGAAGTAGAGATCTTTTCTCACTATTCTAAAAAAAACATAATTCAATATATAAATAGTGATGTAAAGGTGTTTAGAGATGAAAAGGGACTGTACCGCATTACAGAAGAACTGAGAAGTTTCTGTGCTGAGAAAGATTGCTAGTGTCATGAAAAGGAGGAACAGATGTGAACCACAGAACTAATTTAGTTGAAACATTAGAATCTTATTAAGATAGCTTTTACCCTATCTTTGGCAATCGTTATCAGGACAGTCGGAGGCCTAACAGAGTTTGACAACTGGTCATCCAGTTTAGTCATTTTCCTCGTTACCAATGTCGGATGGCAGTCGCTTTGTATCAAAATTAGGTGATCAGTCACATCAGGTTGAATCAAGTACCGAGTCCAACAATGTTGGGACACAAGGGCACGGACACAAAATCATTACATATATGATGTCGAGGATAAAATTAATTCAATAAAAAAAACTTGGTTTTACAATCGTTCATAGGATTATAGCAGCCTTATACAAGTAAAATATATTTCATACAACTTTATCTAACTACATGTTAAACTTTAATTAATTGTATTAACCTTAAGTGAATAATAATTATTAATCATTGATGGCAGATAAGGATAATATTTAGAAGGCTACATTAGCTTGTGATAAGCTTAGCCATTTCTTGCGTGTATTTAATCCTTATTTATTGTGTTTACGGAAATAAAAGCGTAAATATTTTCGGATAAGATACAGCCTTATATTCTCAAAATTATTTACGTTTGATGCTTTAAAAGTACAGATACAATTCTAAAGCCACTATAAATTGTATTAATTAGGAGATTTGGATATCCATTTTCATCTGGAAGCTGGGTACTTGCTCGGAAGGATAACTACGTCATCGCATACAAATTTTAACGAATATTTCAGAAATAAACTAAGAAACTGGTTTTAGGTATAGATGCATAAAAACACATTTTGTTGTTATAAAATGTTCCTTTTATAATATAGGTTTCTGAGCGTCCAGTGATGTCGAATCTTAGTTAGACCAAAGAATTCTGTGGTCTATTTCGTGATATCCTGAAAGTAAAGCATTCATCGAATAAGTATCGAATGCGTATTTTACTCAATGGTCTGAAATACTCTACGTTTAATTTTGTTGCTATAAAATTTGGTGATGAACGAGGTACCTATGTCTCAATAGGAGACAGGCGATAACGTACCAGTTAATACTTCATTAGTTTACTAAGTAGTATTAAATAATAGTTAGTATTGAATAGTTATAAGTAAGCCAGCACGCAGGCGGTCGCTCCGAGTTGAGTTATTGCGCCGAAACATGAAAGGGTCGCGACCTCTGCCCATATTTGCATACTTTGCTTGCCTGCAAGGTGATTTCACCTTCCTTAAATACTTTCGTAAGCCACTATGTTTCCAATAAAGAGAAAACATTACGGAGAAATATAAAACATGTATATTTTATATCGGCATCAATTGAATATTGTATTATTTACAAAGGTGGTTAACAACCTTACTATATTACTTAGTAAGTTGGAAAAATAATAGGTTTTTCATTCAGATAATCTTATACTACTATACTTTTAAATTTATCTGCGACAAATATTTTGGATTTAATGAGGCTTGTTACTCATATCACCTTATTGTCTTCATATTGTTAGGGCAGCACTTTATTCAACCCGGTATAGCTAATCACCTGATATAAGAAACGACTGCCAATCAGACCTTCATAACCCCTGTTACGGGGAAAATCGGTAATCCGGGTTAGACCAGTTGTTAGATTATCTTATGATAAATTGACCACCACGACCGACGGCTTAACGTGCTTTGCGAGGCACGAAGGGAACTCGGGTAACCCATCTAACTACTAGCATAGGCAAGGGTTGCTTAACTTCGCAGATCGAATGATATGCGCAATAGAAACTGTGTCACGAACTCCAATGTGGGATAAGACACATGAATATGTCGTGCATAAGTCTGTCACTGCTACAAAGCCAAGCTATCATGGCAATATGGCGTCATGATGACGGGTCGCTGACTTCCCTCTATAATGGTTGTGGAGGGCTGCCAGTCTCGTACTTGTGAACGTGTGCTGTTTGTGGGGTCTGGCATATTTTTATCGACTTTTGTGCACTGGAACTGTGTCCATGGGCTTTTATATTTTCTTATGATTTATATTGTATTACAAAATTTTGTAATTATGGTTTTATTTTTTTAAAAGAGTAATTACCGGGTTTCTTGCCAGGTTCTTCTCAGTAAAGTAACCATCTTAACCTGGTGGCAGCTGTTTAATATAATCGTTTCGATCTAACGATTTGTAAGAACTTTATTAAAAATCTAATCAAATAAAGATATTTTGATTTCAATTGAAAATAAGGGAACATGAAATTTTCTCATCAGAATAAATCTTTAGTATTTCCCCATTTATAATATCAGAATGGATCAAAATGAAACAATATGTGCATCAATGCAAAAGGCTGATAAATGATAGGATTTTTTTTCCAAAAAAAGTACTTGAAGCATTCCAAATCCAAAAAGGTAAAGGTACAGTCGACGGAATAAATGCCGCAATATGTCACTGTACCTAATCAGATACAAGCCCTACCTGTTCCGAGAGTTACTAGGAGCGATTAGTAAATAAATAACAAATTAAATTCCACTAAAGATTAGTGAAGTCACCGGTCGTAAATAAATCAAGCCGTTCGTTTGACTCGGCCACGGCTGTGTAAATTATGACTCAAATAATATTATGCTAAAGGCATGCCGTACATGTACAGTAATCGCCACGTCTCTGGTCTCGAATGTACAAGCAATTTGAGCTTATTTTTGGTACAATTTTAATGGTTGAAAGCGATTGGTACAGACGCAATCAAAATTACTCGAAACCGTCAATGGTTTAAAATAATTAATTATTAATTATCTAAAATGCTAAACATGTCTAACACGTTTATGCAAATATCAACTCTATAATGTTATTGCAATGATACACTTTGCTTTATTATAAAAAGCTGTGGTGGCCTCGGGATTTGAGCAGTCGTGCATATGTCTGAGGAGTAATTCAAAGACGTATATATAATGCCTGAGACGGCGATGAACTCAACCTCTGTCACGTTGGCACTTAATTATATTCGGTGAAAAGTTGTTATAGCACCTCTGCTTACCCCTTTGGGGACCCTTCTAAATATGGCGTGAGCATATATATTTTATTATTTATATTGAATACGTGCATTACATACATATTTTCATAATAAGTTTGTATTAAAAGATGGACTCAGAAAATGTTAGTAGTTAGTTATCTTTACATAATTTGAAACCCTCAGGCCTCAGTGCCGGACAAAACCGGCTTTGAAATTTGATATCAGCATACCTTGTTTATTATATACCCATAAATAAAATACAATCGGAGATTATGACACGTCATATACAATATATTACTTTTGATGATATTACACTTGTCTTCGCAAAAAACGCAATACCACCTAATTAAAAAAATCATTAATATCAGCGTTTGCAGAGTCCAAATTGGCGTAGCAGTTTTAGACCACGCCTAAAACCGCATTAAACAAATGCATAAAAGATTAACAAAAATAAATTCGAAATCGTGAATGGTTCAAAAAGGAGCAAATAAATTGTAAAGGGATTAGCAACCGGCAACCGGTTGGTTCGCCTGAGCAATGGCGTTGATGATTGTGCAGAAACAAGCTACCCTTGTACATAATACACAGAGTAGAAAAACGACAGAAGGACGGCTTCCAATAATTGTTTCAGATCATCATACGAGGTACGCGTACGATAATCTCTGACCATCAGCTGATGTCAGTAATATTAAAGCGTTAGTTGAAGTTATTAATGCACTTACTAAGTATACGTCCATATTATACGACACCGTTAATCTAGTGGCTAGCATACGTGAATGTTACACCAAGTATGGAGGGATCGATTCCTGCGTCAGAAAATTTTGTCAAGATCATTCTTGTTTAAATGTTTTGTAAATATGTTTAAAAAGAGTGAATAGATCACTATACTATTCCTTATGAACACACCCATGTATAAATGTTTGCTTAGTTTAGGCCTAGATGGCGCTGAGTGTGTGTCAATGTCCGAATATTATTCATATTTATGAGTGCGTGCGCACTGCGCTCATTACAACCGTAAATGTATGGGGGCTGGGCTTCTGTACGTATTTTAATTTTATGTTAATAACCATCAATAAGCTGTTCGATGGTAAGCTAAAAATACATACTGACATGGAGTGTCATCTGTCACCTAAAGGTTACATAACATTAATTCTGGGCTGGGCTCTACCAAAATTGTACGTTACAGAGGTTTTCACTGAAATCATATTATCGCTTTCTTGATCATAATTTTCCAACAATTAACCGCAAAAATGTTCGCTTCATAGGTATGAGTTTGTATCCGTTATATACTTAAAATTTTTTAGCAAAATCCGTTTTACCGTGAAAGGAACAAAGAGTTTCGAATCGATGCACTTATGAATTTATAAATCACTTATTAGTGAAAACCATGGATCTCGTGCGAATTGCGTTGCACCTCTATACTAATAAAAATAAAATTGACGTAATTTCATTCAGAAAATGTACGTCAGTGAATATTTTTTTAAATAAGTAATGGATGTCGAATAACTTGTACATAAAGGATAAATACGAATATGGAAGTTACTTATAGCTTCCATATTCGAATTATCAACATATGTTGTTTGTCCTTCACGCTGTTACTGTGGGAAGGCACAAGTTACATCATAGCTAAATTGATTTAAAGGGATATTGATAAACGTCAGCCGATGAATCGAGTGATCGCTCGAATAACGGTTGCTTCACACTTTTGTTACCGAATATCTGAATACGCAACCCATTTAATTATAGAGGATGTTATGATTTAGTCTGTAAAGTATTAGTTACTTCAATACACTTCAATTTAAATTAATTTAAAAAAGAATATCCATGAAATTAAAACGATGATGTATATCGAAATATTAAGGCTTATTTAATTTTATTAAATAAAGTATAAAGCAGATTTTAATAAATACATTAATTCATATGCACATGGCAAGCAGTAGGTGTTGTAATAACAACACCCACTTTTCACCGAGTATGATTAAGTGCCAACGTAACAGATGGTGAGTCTATCGCCGTCTCAGTCACTATACATACGTTTTTGAATAACTTCCCAGACATATGCAGGTGTCTTGTGAAATCACTGTACATCGAGTTTTTAGAAAAACTCATTGGTACATACCCCGCTGGGATTCGAACTTGTATCGCTTGCATAGCAGGCGAATGTAAACACCAAGGCCACCAGATTAAAAAATCCTGGCTAATATTACCTACATTTTAAAAATATTCTATAACGAGCCGAAATAAAAATACCGTTATATAGCCTTTATAACACCGTAAAATGTTATTTAACTACTAGTTGTGCCCCGCGGTTTCACTCTCGTAGACTTCATTTCATGGGTGGCCCGTGGAGCCCTAATTTAATTTTTAAATAGCCTTATAACCTAATAATAACCTATCCGCCAGTGAAAGTTCCGATAAAATCGGCCCAGCCGTTTCGGAGATTAGCCGGAACAAACAGACGGATTGACAGAGAAAAAAAATAAAAATTTGTAATGTTTTTTATGTCAGTATGTGTATACTATCATATGCATTTATTGAAAAGCTGTTATTTTAGAATAACAAACAGACATTTCAATTTTATTTACCTATATGTATAGAAAACAGGCGAGTATATTGATATCCTGAATACATTCTAATACACCATATTGGATCTATTTGTAAGTCGTGTTTAACTACACAAGATAAATGTGTAAACAGCGCGAACTAAAAGTACAGTCCGCATCAGAAATAAGTAAACCCCACTCCCTAGGGAACCACCTTCAATTATTGATGGCAACTTTTAGCCCGTATAAAATATAGGGGAAGATAACTCTATTTTTCACCCGGTTAAGCTTTAAATAACGTGTATCTACACTACTAACAATATTGATAGTATTCATTTGAGATTGGAATTATGGTCTTATATTTGATGAGAAGGTATAAGCAATCTATATCTATACATTTATACAAAAAAATAGCATTGAAGCGACTGTTTGTAATTCCAAATAAGCAGCATTTCACTAAATAAAAACACAAATTTTTGTATTTAAATTTTTCTCCGTTCGTCTGTCTGTTAGTAACCGGGTGATATCTTAATCGACTGGGCTGATTTTAATGAGTTCACTGACCGATTAGCTTATGTTAATACTTTTTCTAAATCAGAGTTGCATTATCATACAATTGTAAAACTTTATAAAGTTTTTGAAAACTTTTAAAATGAACTTAAATAAATATATCTTACAAATATGAATATTATGTAATAATGAAAGTTACACTATCTCTATCATAAATTCTGTTACATAAATTTATGATGCAGAATATTTAACTGATTATTTACCATGTAAGTACATACTTGCACATCATTAAATAAAATTATACACTATCATGGCCACACCTGCCTTTTAAAATTGTGTTTACCGATCACCATAGTAAAAAGTACTTGCCTGTTTCAAAACTGCTCTTCTTTCTGATCAAAAGAGGTACAAGGTGCCGTCGCGAATTATGAGCGCGGTCCTTGAATGCGCATTAATCATTTTATGAATTTATCTGTATGGCGCGATGTGAATAAAATACATGTGCGGTTATCCCCTCTATTTTCACAGAGCGCTCAAAACTCACTATAGATCCCACTCAGATCCAGCTCCCTAGCTCATTCCCCAGCAACGCCATAAGCCGAGGTCCGAGCCCCGCACCGGGGTGCCCTTAGATGATGATGCTTAGTAATTAAGTTCAAGCTCGGCTGGAGGCCCTTGGGTCTCGCCCTATAGTCCGGTTAAGCAGTGGAGGTAACTCCCCCCTACCAACTGCGAGAGACCATGTCTAAAAAAATTAGGTATGGGTACCTATCATATAATTTTATTCTTTCGTTTCTCACTTGTCTTGTAAAACGCGGTAACCATACCGCTTCATTTCTTAAAAATAAATATTTTAATCGACAGATTGCCCTTTGCGTCATTGGTGGCTGTAACAATTACGAAATGTAATTGCATTTTTTCCAGTAATAATACTTAAATAGTGCCATTATCTCATTATATAAATAGTTGTTTTCCACATCAGTTATTGTATATAATTGAAGTAGGGAAATGGGTTTCGAAATTACATGGACAAATTCAGGATAAATTACATCCTATCCACTACGGCTTCAGCACACAAATAGATCGATAACACAAATCGATTCGAATTCGTGGACTTTGAAATTATTCAGTGATAATCACAGTAAACACCATTTGTGCGTTCTGTGAGTATACATAAATGCCATAAAGATACCTAAGAAACACATAAACACTAAGCTGATAAAAAAATAAATCATTTAAAGCTTTGGCACCTTATATGTCACTTGAGAAAAATACAACCGGTTCGGAAACTAACCTTCTGAGATGAAGCCCAGTGAAAATAAAAAATAATTCTACAATTTAAATGCAAAACTGAGTAAATATGATCGTATAAAAAAGTGCTAAGAAGCTTACATATATATACACAAAGATAAAAAAAATTTATTGAAATATTCATTGACATACCATTTACGCACTTATCTTTTATGTAACCTTTATGTAACATTACCCTATGAAATGAATCAAACGAGAATCGTAAGGAAAGGTTGTCGACATGAAAATTAATTGAACATCGTCGAGCGCGTTTTAATTCCATTTCAATAGCCCATGTCGCCGTTCAGACTTTGATTAACCTCCGCATAAGGGCTGCACTCATCTCGCATAATGCTGCATTCAGAATTAGCATTGGAATCCTGGGCCGTTCCTCAAACACGTAGACGTGAGGGTTGACTGTTAACGTGTAATTTGAATTTTCTTAGAACACTAGAAAACTGAATAATGTAAAAAAAAGCATTAATCAACGGTCTCAACTAGTATCGAATTCTATTACTCAAGTTTAATGTATGCCGTGTACCGTGTTGGCCTCGGGTTTTGAGAAGTAGCCCGCTACGCAAGCGACGCAGGTTCAAATAACAGCGGGGCGTGTACCAATGAGTTTTTCTAAAAAACCTACGTACAGTGATTTCACACCACGTGCTTTACGGTGAAGGAAATCGTGAAGAATCCTGCATATGTCTGAGAGTAATCCAAAGACGTATGTATAGTGCCTGAGACGGCGATAGACTTACCCTCAGCCACGTTGGCACTTAATCATATTTGGTGAAATGTGGGTGTTGTTGTTACAACACCTCTGCTTACTGCTCCCGGGATAGAGCATATTAATATATTTAATTTTATATTAAATTTAAAAGAACATTCGAAATTACAACCGCTTTTTATAAAAAAAAAGGTTTGAGATCTTCCTTAAATCGCAGTAAATGTTTTATTGTATTAATAACAATCGTATTACGCCAAACTATTGTTGAATGAGCCCAATATGAAGTTAACGTCTTCATTGCGTACAAAAAGCACATTAATACAGTTATTGCCGTCAAACATGATATAATGGTAACACTACAATTGTTTTCGTTGCCATAAATAACTTTTTACAATGGAATCGCGGTTTCCTTAAAAGCTAAACGGACTGATAAACATTTTTTTTATCGTGTTCGTCTCAAGCCGACTTTCCTCCGGCTGTACGGAGCCTATAAATATTAATACAATCAAATGTTTTGACGTGAACCTTTTTTAAGCTTTTATCTTGGGCCTGCGCTTATTTTTTTGTGGGTTCGATTCAGTTTTTATTTTGTGTTAATTTGGACAGCGAATCCGATCTTTTAGCAGATCGTAAAGTAAGTAGAGTCGAGTTGGAAGGGAATGGCGCCAGGTGTATTTATGTATGCCGTATAATTTAGGGCTTCATATTATTACGACCTTATTGAATCAAATAATAGCATTTAGATACTTTTTTCGTTATTTTTGGGGTATCTCCAATAATTTTCGTAGATTTCTCACAAATAAAAAACATATTACTCATATGCGTATTGTCTATGCAAATATCGCTATCAAGAATCAATTTCACTCAGAGGAAGTGTGAATAGAAATATAATTAAAAATATTTACGATGGGAACTACCCACATAATGTATTCGAAAATAATACCTTTTTTATCTAAATCACATATCATTAATGCGTAAAATTAAAATAACGGCGATTACTCACATCGAACCATTAATTCTTAAATAAAAACATAAATCTCAAATGTGACTTTAAAACTGTTGAACAAACACCCACCATTGCCGTAGGCCGATAAGCTAATTTGGACTTTAATCGCTCTGGTTTTAGATCTAAAAGGTATTGTCACAAATGGAACAGGTTCGGTTTCGACAAGATCTGATCAAAGTATCTAAAATGGTCACAGTTAGTGGGTTAACCACTTTAAATTGTCATCTCTCTGATTTATTTCTGTATCATATGCGTCTACCACGCTTAAGTCTGTTTTAATCCAAATTTCTTTTTAGAATTAGAATTTTAAACAATACGTGATCTAATTTCTATTTTAAGTAAATTGTTGTATTCAGAGATTCTTACCCTATATCCAATAATTAATACATAAACAACGGCTTTAGACCATACGGAAGACTTTTGTTAAATACAAAAAACTCTCCTTTTTTAAAAATTACAGCACTTTTGCAGCACATTAACTGTACTACCAAAAGCCAGAGGCGTATCCAGTGAAACGCTCGTAAACTATAATCATTTGCGGAGTCCATAAATAATTGCTCAGTCCGACCCTGTTTTTGTCGGTCGCGATGCGCCCGCGCAGGTAATATAGTCATAAATTAACATAACCGCCACTCGATCTTATCAAACATGATTTTAATTTGATTTTAGAGCCACACGTGCTGAGTCGTTATGTATGCGAGTTATGAACTTAGGTATAATACAATTTAAATATCTGATTAAAGTAAAATATCACCCCGTCGACAGAAGCTTTAAATAGGGTTTAATTTATAATGTTCTTTTGAATATTTTATTATTTTCCTACTCCAAATTCTTTCCACTAAACTTAAGATACTTTTACTCCCGATACGTTGTTATCAATTATTCTATTAATTTCTTAACATACTCTGCGGTTCTGTATCACGTTAAAAGCATCGTAGAGGAAATTCACTTTTTTTCCAGCATTACTTGTGCTACCAAAGTATATAGTAAATTTATTACTATAAATAATTTATACCTATGAAATTAAATGACTGATTCATTTACTTTTTTTTTAAATGAATAGCGAGCTATGTATTTTGTAGATGTTCTGTAGTTTGATAGTCAGTTTTAAAATATTTTGGTGCCAATTTTTTATGTAGGTAGTAAGTTTGGTTAACTTTATAAGGGTTGCAGACGAAACTTTGCTATATGAGGCGTTCCATACATAAGTACAATATTATACGAACATTTGAAGATGGAAACATGATATGCGAATATAACATTATATAAGTAACGCGTAAGTTTACATCCAGTTACTTATATACCTAGACCGACCTATACAGGGCTTTGAGTTATTTGGCGAATATATTCGCCACAGGGAGCTGGTAGGTGGTACATATCAAATTAAAATTATTTACATACATAAGTACATACATATGCTCACGCCTACATTCCCCGAAGGGGTAGGCAGAGGTGTTGTTATCACAACACCCCGAGGCCACCACGGCTCTAAAAATATTTAAAAAAAAAATACTATTCAAAAATTTTTTGCCGTTATATTAACTATTTATTTTATAGGCCCCGCTAGAATTCGAACTTGCGTCGCCCAAATAGTCTAGACCCTATATTGATATATTCTAAGTGTTTTTTAAAGCTGTGAAGGATCACACCGACCCAACTCTCACAGCAAAACCCAAAGCACATTACAAATTATTGTCAAGCTCAATCAATAATAGCAAGCCTAAATCGAGTTCTAATGATACGTTTTAACACGTCACGCCTCTACGTATCAATGTACAACTGACAGACAATATGTCATTGTAGCCAAAAGACTGATATCAGACGAGAGTGCATGTTACACCGTTGCGTAAGGAACTACAAAGCATCGACATGTTTTAGATGTTAAGTCATTAATATAATTAGCTATTGTAGCAATTTCTCATGAGAGATAGTCGTGATGTTTCTAGCTACAGCTTATAGTGTATATATCTATACAGATAAGCAAAACTATTAATATGGAATAATAAACAGACACTTAAATTTTATATATACAGCTAAATAAAATTGGAGTGTCTTTTTGTAATTCCAAACTCACAGCTTTTCCCTCCATGCATATGAAAGTATATAAGGTATTTCCATATATCTGTAACAGCTGGATGAATTTTGAAGGGACTTTCATTGACTGATGTTACAAGTAACTTGAACTACTTTTAATTAAAAAAGAAATAGTAGTGAATAAATTATATAATACACGGGTTCAATCAATATAAATGTTGAAATACATTTGTAGTATATCTAGTGGGTTACACTGTTCAGCGAGTAGCCACCAGGTAGGGTTCGATGCTGTGTAAGTGTAAGCCAAAGTGAATAACTAAAAAGTGACCAACCGCTTACGAAAGCACGATTTACAACCCACAAGTCGTATTATCTAGTATCAGGCTTTAATCCATTTATCACCGCTTTTGTTTACGATCCTCGCGTATCATCGACTATTAATTATAATGCGTTCTTCACTTCGAACTTTGACGTTCTCGCTGTGTGACAGACCAGAGATAAGAATTTTAATGTAACTCGATACCACTGTACTACATTGGTAACATCCTGTCAAAGAAATATGCGACTTAAATAATGAACGCTACGGTTCATTGCGACTTGTTCAATAAGGTTTTGGAAAAGGAATTGATTTTGAACTGTAACTAAAGGGGTATAGAGTCGCTTATCGAGAACGATGGTAAGGTATTCGTACACTTTCAGTACAAAACGATGTTAGAATTTTGATGGATGTGGTTATAATTGTTTCTGTATCGATTATGCCATTGATAAATATTTCGACTATTGCTCATTTTATTAATGACGTGGAAGCGGAAGAGCATTTTAGGCGATGCCCTAATGACGGCGCAATGTCACAATTAATATTATTTGGCTGTCAAAACATGTGTCGGTGGCCGTCTGCTTTTCATTCGACGTAATTAAATTTATTAATATAAAAGTAACGATATAAAATTATCATCACCCGTTGGAGTTAAGCCAATCAAAAGGATATTGCTACTTTAAAAAATATAGTGGGTATGTTACCATCGATATTTCAATTCAGTTGTTCAATATATTTTTTTAATTTAACATTTTGATTTTAATACAATTTATTTTAGTTCCTCCGAGTGTCTATCTGTCAGTCTCGCTATGTGTATATTTGCTACCCTTACAAGACAAGACCCTATAGTTAACCTCGTAATTCGCTTTGACGGCAAATATAGACTTTCGAGTTCGTAAAAGCTAATATAGATCCTGCAAAGTCGCTGGTTAAAGCTAAACCCACGGTTTCCCAGATGAGTCTAGTAGGAGCTGGTAGTGTTAACACACTTCTTACCACAGATGATTGTGTGATGATGATTAGTAACTCCATCACAGTTTCCAAAACTATATATCCATTAGAATTTATTCTCTTTTAGTTTGGAAATAATTTGTTTAGTGTCTTTGCAAATGATTTTTGAGCCATATTATGCCAATCCAAATCAAAAATTACTAATGATTAATTGATAGAGCATGGCATAAATATTTCGATAGATGTAAATCACTCACTATTGTTTAACTTCATTAAGGTACAAATCATTCGTTTCGCCAACGCAACATGAATTGGGAACAATATGATACTGATTACAAACAAGTCATTGTTAAACACGTCATAGTTGAATATAAATACAACCTACTTGATTTAATTAGGACCTATTAATGCCTCAATTCATTAAATCTAGAACAGGAACTACCTTAAACTCTGCATTATGAATCTTAACAATGAAAAGGTACACGTGGTTAAGTCTGTTCTGTTATAAATTGTCAATGATATATGACAAAGGTCAGTACCGAGTACCAACACCATGATTTACTTCGATATTTTAAAATAAACGGGTACTCAAGTTCACAGGACGAAATCAATATCGCTACGTAGTTCAATTTTCACTAAAATTAACGGCACCGTATAAACCAGCGAAGCAACGAACCGAAACGGAATTTAAATAGTCTAAAGACGCCTTTAGTCCCGCAGCCGCGAACGCCTGGAATCTGTCGATACACAAAAGGTACAACTTAGTCACTGCACATTGCAATTTAATACCTTTTATAAGCAGCTTAAAGTCCAGTTTCCAATAATCCGGTGCGTGGCAAATTTTCCAATATTGCCGTTGAAAAATCATTAGAAATTACAGCTGTGCTGAGACATGGACGTTTTGAACACTATTTACCAAAATCACTCAGAAAAATGTGTATAGTAAATATGCTAAAATGAAAAAAAAAATTCAGTATTTTCTCATTCCTGTTGTTGCAGACAACGTGAGTGAAAAGGTGGTTAAGTATAAATAATGAATAATTCTCGGTTCATCGGGAGCTATGACCTTAAACGTGGCCGGTTTAATGGTTCATGCTCACTTTGTAAGCTTGAAACTAGCATTAAATTTTAAAATTTTCAGCTCCTGACTTTGACGCAGTTTTCGTATCGGTTTAACAAATTAAGTACTTGGGTAGTAAAATACTTACTTACGTTTTACTATGGGGCTTATTTTATTTTTCAAGACGTTAATGTTTAAACATATATGAGGTCGGCCAGTTTTGACACCGAATTTTACTATATTGCAAAATACGCGTATGAAATACCAAACTTGCTTTCATATTGAGTATACAAACAAAAATATTATGTCTAGAATAGTCAGTGCTTTATGAAGTGTAGGGACATTAAAAAATTACACGTGCTCAAAATAAATAATTCTACAAAGTTGTTTAACTAACCAAATATTATGCTAAGAAAATTAACGATTATTTACAATTAAATTATATATTAATTAGCATTCCGATTTTAGCGCTATTGAATATTGTGTTTTCCATTGTTTTGTCAATGCTTACTTGGCATAGCAATGATAAAGTCCATATGTCCATACATACATTGAATGACTTCTTAGGCAGTGTTCACGTATTGTATGGACATTCCACTAGTCAGTCCGGGAGCCTGGGACCCGTTGACGTCACAGTGACAGGGGTCGACGTGCCCACTTCATTAATTCTTCAGCTGATCAATGATGTTATTGCTTTAGTATGTGTAGGGAAAGCTCGTGAAAATTTTCTATTTCTAATGCTTGCATCTTAAAAGACGAAGATAACTTAAAAGACTTAAATTTTAAACCTGGCGATGATTGCTGCAGGCTTTAGCTTTTACGAAGAAACTTATTGCTCAAATTTACGTAATCAATTGAAAAATGTTGATGTTAATGTCTTTAGGTGAATCTTTGGCTATGGCGGTACCCAGATAAGCATATAAAGCTCTCAGTTAATGTGATGACGTTATTTCAGAAATTTTCCCAAAAGACTTCACACTTGTTTTTCGAGTAGTAGCTGAGGATTAAATTGACTATAGGAGATCTCCAGTCCCACACTATGAAATAGATATCAAGTCCGTTTGTCGGTCACAACGCCGCATATTGGGGCGAATAACCGCGGAGGAAACAATCCGACAGTTATTAATGATTATACGGAAAAATATGGCGTTTTCCGGCATTTAAAGCGAAATAAATATACAACAATTAAAACGCCAATATCGAATTAATGGATCGATTCATTATACTTATTCACTTTTACTTATAACGTGTAGTTATAACACAGAATTTTAAGAATTATGTCAATGAGGTAAAACCATTTTACCATCAAAAAGTATAGAATAGAACGCCATTCGACACCAAACTTACATCTAAAGTCTATGGTTCATTAGTAAAATTTATCGTTAAAAAGATGATTGTTTGGATCGACGACGGGATTAATTTTAACGCATATAATGTGTATTGTAAAAAGCCTTATAATATAATTTTGACATGAATGGTTCAGTGTATTATTTGCTTGACCATCTTTTATTGATAGATTAGATAAGATTGGATAAGAAAGTCATGTCTTACTGATCTAAGTCGTGAATCGAAAGAATGTAAGTCCATGTTTTCCGATAAGCCTAAGATTAATACAGAGCAATACATTTATAAATGTAAGAGCATATCGGGGTTCTCTTATCTTTATATATGGTCCTTTCAGTCTTCACATTGCTATTTTGTTAAATTCAATTACCATATTTGTAAGGAAATAAGAAAGTGATTGACAGTTTAAGGTATCTTTGGGAAAAGCTTATTGAATCTCGACGTTATATTTATGCATCAAACGATTAGGTACCTTAATGCTAATCAATGGTTGATGAGTGAAATAATGTCGCAATGCAATTTATTTATATTACTAAATAAATGTTATTTGCCTATTAATATAAATAAATTGCATCTGTGTCGCCTTAATTACAAAGTACCAGGAAGTCATGAGCTAAGTGATAGCCAATACCACAAAATAGAAACATACAGAAGATCGGCTCTTATGTATTGCGACATGATGTGAAGCCGATGACATATTTGTATTTCGACGAATCTATTGAATTCTAACTTATCCCGCCTTCGAAAAAGTATCAACACATCTCGTGCACGGTAATAAGCAAAGAAATTCGTCAACGTTGGAACATGACCAAACCTATACTTGAGGTACCAAACTGATTCGGAGTCGTCGTATTCAAGCCTCTAAGAGCGTTAGGTTATTCACAAGTATCAACCAATGCAGGAAGTCGCTCTCCTGTTACTCTTATAATTTATGCCAATACTCGGTACAGGTCAGTAGTAAAGTGAAGTATTAGTGTCCTATCTAATAGATTTATGGATCAATGCATAGCGAATGGCGAGCCAATTAAAATGGCGGCGATGGGTTGTCATTTTGTAATTGGTTAATTATTATCGGGACGCAGGGCGTGGTCACTGCACGTGTTCTATAAATACATTAGTATTGCAGGCTGTATTTTATAGTATAAATAAAGGGTGGACTACTTTTTATACGAGTATGTAGCTTAATACGCAGTGGGTTTTGTTTATTCTTTCTTATCTTTTGTTTTGTTATGGAGGGGTATTTGAAGGTTGTCTTACATTACCAACTTTACCTTGTGACATATATTGTGTTGCTTTATTTTGTTATAATCTTTGGAAGGTACCTTTGTAGCGTATTTCTTCGATAAATTTGGTGTCACATTTATCAACTAACGTCCACCCTTGACCTCACCCTTATGTAATTGAAAAGTCTGTTATTATGTGGATAAATAAGCAATCATCGTCCCGGATAGAAATAAACATTTATTGGATTTTATTTCCTCCAATCGGTATGATATTTTACATTTTTTCGCGCTATCTCTCATCGGACCATAGGCAATCTATGCTACTCTCTGACTAGGCTGAATGCTGAATTCACATCAGTAATACTATCTTTATTTCTTAGATAGAAATAGACTATTAGCGTGGATATATCCTATATCCACGCTAATAGTCTATTTTAAATATTATAAGTGGAAATTGTTTAATATTGGACTAGCTTGTACCTGCGACAACACTCGGGATCAAAGCTACCTAAACACAATTTTAACAAAATTGGATCATGAAAATGTAACAGATAGGAGGACAGATAGACTTTCCCATTTATATTTTTAATATGGAAATATTATGGATGAGTAGTTTCAAATATTACTTACCTCATAAAATGTAACTTTAAAAAATACTTACATGTAGTAGGTACCTATTTAAATTAACAGGTGAAATAACTGCATAAATTTCACAGTGAATATAATAGCTAATTATTATTCACACCTTTGTCCCCTTAACAACCCCTCTGAGCAAAATTGAACACCGTGAGTCAACACGTCATTACTTTATGATTAACGCATGTCTAGTCCGTACCACAGGGAACTTCACTACGTGGTTATATTAGTACGATATAATTATCTTTACCTGTTATAGGAAATATATTGTTCCCAAGCAATTATAAAATAGGATTTAATGATTATAAAACAATATCACAAAAAGATACAGAACTAATAGAAAGTCAGGATTTATCTTTTTAATTTTCAATTTATATTAAGCAGTTAATGACTGTGCAACGATTGAGATAAAGATTTTCCCGTATTAAATACGCACATTGGTATAATACACAGCTTCGGCCAGTCAAAACATGTACAAACACTCGTTGGCCGCCAGGAACGAACGTCCAAATACTGACGTGGAAGAAAAGAGATCGGTTTATTTTGAAATGTCCAGAGCGGCGATCTCGCGTGCGTTTCATGTCATGATGGATTCCTCTCTGGGTTCGAATATTTTACAAAATTACACACACGTGTGTGTGTTACAAACAATTGATGCCCATTCATAAAGTACTGGCTGTGTGTACACTGTGTAGATTATCAGTTTGTGGTTAGCATATTACATACAAAAATTATAAAGAAGTTTGATGTATATTTACATATTTATCAAACAGTATTTTTATATAATTACCAAGCCGTTTTTTTTAACAATTTAAATACCTGTAACACATAATGTAATAATTATAATAATACAGAATAGCAATAATTTATTCACCAATTTCAGAACCATAATACAGGTCTTTAGAACTCCTGCACGATATATCTAATAGGTACCTTTCAACGAGTAATTCTTATCTATAACTATACTATATACATATAACTAGGTTTTATCAAAAAAAAATCTGAGCAAAGCTTGCTTTTGTCATTACTACATAATAATGTTCAATATTGGAATTCATATTGAACATAATGTTGATTTTTTTGTAAGTACCAAATACCATAACAGTTAGTCAGCATGTCATTCCCATTATTTATGTGATGAGTAGATAAATATAATATCTTTGTCAGATGATATAATGTAAAATATTTAACTATGCCTCTTTCACATTATTATCTGTAACCACGAGTGACATTATATTCTGAAATGTATAAATAAGATGTTAAATACTATCCTGTCTGCAGTAAAGAGACGCGCGGGTGTACTGTCACTCGCCGGTCGCCGTCCGCGCAGATCGCTGACATCGGATTAAATAAATCCACATGCTTAGAGCAAAAGCGAGCAAACTAATACTAATCACACGAGCACATCATTTATTAATGACCACCGTTTATATCAATTTAATGTGTATTACCAAGGCCAATTCAAGATACAATTAGCATAAAAAATAATACAGTAATATCTGCGAAACGTAACGACGTGTATTTTTTGCTGCGTGCAAATTGAACTCGATAATTATCGTAACAGTGGTTCGTAATTTTATTGTAATGAGCGATTTATTAATTGCTGACGTCTATGATGTGTTCATCTTTAATGTAGAGCTCTGCGTGTTTTTGCCAGAGTACCAAATTTATTACCTGAGACAGAATATTACAAACTAATTTTAGTGCTATAAAACTATTAAGTTTACTATTCTACTAGTAGTCATCGCCATCGTTATAATCTCAATGGTTTGTCTGTCTATCCGTACCAATGAGAGCAAATCAAAGAACATACAATAGGGAGTGATATTACACCTCGAGTTTTATGGTGACGGAAAACATCGTCAAGAAACCTATTATATAACATAATATGTTTAAAATATCGTTGGAGGAAACCTGCATATTATGGCTGAGGAGAAATTCTATGACATATGTATAGTGCCGGTGATTGACCATCATGTTAGTCTCCAATTCGAGGGCTCGTCTAGGATTTAAAATCGTGCCTACAGTTTAATGATTTCTAAAACCACCCGTTTTTCGGTGTACGATCTGATGCCCGTATAAAACACTTGACTGATGTTTGAGAGACAAAGACGGACTTTTAGGTGGTACATGCAGCAGAAACCACATTCATATTCGCACCCATTAATATAAACTCGATAAAAATGCGTCGAGAACTATATCCAAGATGGATAAACCGTACTTCTGTATATTTTAAAGATGCTTAAACACAGTAATCGATCACTTGTCTTCATGAAATTGTTCCCTCATGTAAGTAACGCTTCCAGTGAGATAATCTCCGCGGGAGTGAGTATGGTAAAGTGACGTTTCACAAACAACCTCTTTCCCCGCAGTTGGCTCATCAGTCGGCCAAGAAATTAGTCGGTGTCACTACAATAATATACAATAAGGTGTGCGCTCGCCGCTACCCGTCGCATAAATCGCTCAACACACGCGAGTAATGTTTTGTATGGAGATTTCTTTCGACAATACCCCGCTTGCCGAGTAGTGGCCTTTATCTAGTCTTAGATTAATGTTTGATAAACGTTATTTCTTTCTTCAACAGACGCTGGCGTGCACTCAATCGCTTATTAGCCGTGTTCATATAACTCAGTGCAGTTTTGTCATTCGCCCTCCACGCGTTAGACATCTAACTGCTACGCTGTTGATAGGATCATAGCCAAATTGCCCTGCAGATATTATGATATCATCATCTATTCCTGGCCCGCAATGGCGTATATTTCCATCCGTGCAAGCGAGGTCTTTATACTCAATACATATTCGTGCCTTTGTTCATACATGCACAATACAAATGCACTGGATACTTATGCATTCATTATGTTTCCTATAGTTTCTTTTAAAAATGATAATGCGATTTCGTTACAAATACACCGCAAGTGGTCTTTTAAAAACAACTCGGTCTTAATGTTAAGTGTTACAACAAAACAGTCCCCAAGACGACATCAATCATGGCTCTGTGCGAAAATTACCAAATGTTGCAAAACTGCGGCGTGCACAACCCAAGGTCAAGCTGCATTCAAATCTTGAACAATGATTTTTTCCACGTCTGGACCTATTGTGCCCCCAAAGAAAGTTGGAAAGGCTTTCTTTACAACATGTCACAGTAATTAATCTACTAATGCGCCTATTGAAAATCGACTATTATACTTTTACTTTCTGCAGAGCGTGTGATGACGAAATTGTTTTTGGAAAAAAAATAAAAGAATTTGCATCAGTCGGACCCACCAGGCAGGTAGTGTCTCGTAATCGGTCGATTTGTCTTATTGTCGGAGATGGTTTGTTTGTGCGCACTGACCGCGACTGTGGACGAGATAAAAGTAATAAATTAAGTGAAACGGAAGGTGTCTCTGATGGTCGCCGCAGAGGTGTGGCTCAAAACATTAGGCAATGCACTTAATACAAACAAAAAATATATAAACTGTAATTAAACGTTTGATCCGACGCCGGCATTGACAATAAATCGTGAACGAATTTAAATCTATTAATGTTGTTCCTATTGCCAAACGTCTCGGGTTAAGTTATAAATAAAGGCTGTACCTACCTACCGAGCGAGACTCGTTTGACCAGATTTATTATGAAATTAATATTCAATTAGCTTTCCGCACATGATGCCGTTGCGTTGGGCGTACGTATTATTAAATTTAATTTATGGCGTCATTTACTGGGCGATATTTTTTAAATTATTACTGGTCTCACGGCGTCCACGGTAATTGTGCTGCGATCAATTTAGGATGCGCTCGTATCGAAACATGCCTAATTTTTATTTTATTCAATAATTAAACATCTGTTTAATGTAACCTGTTGCACGCTGCGCCGCGGATATTATTGTAATGTTCATTAGCAGTACTTCGTTCAATTGGAAAAATAGCTGTTGGAAGGTATTTTATTAAATACTATTTTAACCGACTTCAAATAAGGCAAATATCTGCATGTTTTTCAAAAATATTATAAAATTTTAAAAATAAAAAATAAATTAAATAAGAAATATAAGCCCATGGACACAGTTCCAATGCGATGTCGATAAAAATTAAAATAAAGTAAAAGTTTAAACAGTACCTAATATAACACTTTGATTTGAAATGAACCTACGTTGTTTGGTGTGAGAATATAACCCACGTCTTTTGAATGCTAAGATTGTCAAGCTCAACGTAGGTGTTGAATTCCATCAATTCTTTCACAAAGCTTCGTATGATTAATCTCTTTGTCACTACACGTACAGACCTGAGCTAATCATCAGATAAAAAACAAACTTTAACAGAAAAGATAAAACACTTATCATTTATCTGAATTTAATGTAATTATGATTAATGTGTATAAAGGCGATAAATCATAAATAACTAAAGGTTTACATAGCGTTGGCAATTCCAAGGTTTTACACTAAGTACTTCCTTTAACTTCAAGTATTGCGATTACCGGTTTGACCCGTTAAGCTACTAAGTAAACTGGATAGGATACACGATTAGTCTTGCAGATAAGAGATCTAAGTAACAAGTCACATGTGATATCTATAATCTTACTACTTATTGTGGTATTTGAACAATGTCGCGGATATGAATCTGAAATCGCTTAAAAATACTTCAATACAATCAATTAGTTATATGTTTAGTATCTGCGGACTTATCGTTTTGAAGTACAGGGGATAAAATACCAATGAGATTTTCTAATAACTTACTTGCATTGATTTCACACCACAAGCTTTACGGCGATGGGATCGTGAGAAAATCTGCATATGTCTGAGAAGACATTCAAAGGTGTATATAAATATAGTAATAAAGTGCCTGAGACGATGATGGACTCACCATCAGGCACTTAATCATCTACAGTGAAAATTGAAAGATTTTATAAAGGAGCGTTCGTCAATTTGTACCACGAGAGATTCGAAATGACGACATCTTTTTTGAGTATGTTGGAACAAAAGTCATACCGAATTTCCAGTCCTGATAATTAATGATATAGTGAATACGATTGACCTAACAACAACCGTAGATAATGTAAAGCAAACGAACACAAAAGAGCTATATATTGTTTGAAATCTAACGTACATTGTAGCGAAGAACAATCGCATAGGACCGACGCCCGCCGAAATAGACGATCAAAAGGCACCAATAAGAATTTATCAACGGCGCCGACCGTAACACGCCGCACATAGAGATTTATAGCGTGTTATGTAAATGTGTACAAGATATTAGTGTCCTTAATATTTCCACGTCGTGATTAGTGAGCCACGAACGTGAGAAATCCAATCTTCAATGCGCCAGCGTCGTGCGCGCTCCCAATCAAACAATCTTCTGATTCGCTTTTACGGAGCTATGATCTTGGAGCAATTTTTCTTGCTAGTCCTACTAATATTATAAACGCGAAAGTTTGTAAGACTGTTTATATGTTCGATACTATTCCACGCAAAAAATACAGAATGGATTTCAATGAAACTTTACAGTAATATAGCTTATATATCGGAATAACATGAAGGATATAATTTATAAAGATTTTGTGTGAGTTGTACAAAACATAAAGTTAAGTCAAATACTGCGCAGGCGGAGTCGCTGGTAACAAGCTAGTTCTGTTACAGCGTTAAGAGTAGCGGTTTCATTCCGAGCAATTAATAAAAGGTGCTGCAGTTCTGGTTTTGAGAACCCTGATATATATACAACTGTAAAAAAATCTTAACATCGAGATGTAAAATAGGCCAGCGCCATCTTGTGAGAAACTTGGTAACTTTTTGAGTTAAAGGCATCGAGCCAAAGAGAGTCGACTCAACTGTTGTATATTCGACACGATCTAGCTGGGACGCTGATGACATAATTTGAAACATGCGTGCAGTGGGACTTCATCGCTGTAATTCATTACATTTGAAGTACTATCATGAGTCTAAGTCGTGTGTGGCATATTTAGTAACACGAGTGGTGTTTGAAACACGCGAATAGCGTTTGATCGCGTGACATCGAGTGCTGCTCTAAATGTCCAATTAATCATCGCGGGAGTGGAAGAGATACGTAATTGTAACCTTTAATGTACCTAGTTGCTTTACGTTATTGATATGCTCAACGATTATCGTTAATGTTTATACATATTTTAGAATTCCGCAACACTACGAACCCTAACATATTCCGCGTTCTCACAAAAACTAGTCTAAGATAGTCCTTGACTTATAAGTAGCTCCGTCTCTTCCTGAAATACGGGTTTAAAAATGGATGGACATAGTTATAGTCCGAGTTTGACCTAGCTTTCGTTTATGCCATCATTTTTAAGGTGCTTTATTGTAGGTACTAATAATTGTTGTGCTAAGTAATCACGTATCAATAGACGTAATGAAACGCATACTTAGTCTAATTCTATAAGAAATTAATTAGTCATGTAAATCGAAAGAACGTTATAAATCTATATCTATACAGATGAATAAAATTTAAGTGTCTGTTTGTAATTCCAAAATAACAAGTTTTCACTAAATACATATGAAAGTATATACGGTATTGATTAAAAAAAGCAATTTTAAAATGTTTTCTCCCTCTGTCTGTCTGTTTGTTCCGGCTAATCTCATAAACGGCTGAATCGATTTTAACGGGACTTTCACTGGCAGATAGCTAATATATCAATAATAATAAAAATAATAATATATTTATTCAGTAACAAAATGTTTTTTCTTATAAACTATACATTAGAAGAGTCTCCTTTAAGCATAATAATGCCTGTGCTAGGAGGCCCTGCTCGTCCATAGCTTAAGTACTACAAAAACAAGGAGTAGCTTAGGCTACATTTAAACCATTAAATTAACCCAACGCGGATAAAACCGCTAGCTTAATCATAACTTCCGTAAGGCGCCTCAAGTCTTTTAATTTTGGGTATGATAGCTCCAAAGATATATTAGATCAAAAACGTTAACTCTTTGGAGAACACCTAAAACAATAATATAAAGCGAAATACAATTTCAACGCCTATAGTAGGTATTGACCAGCTGGCTTGCTACTGTGGAATTTCATTATCTGTCTGGACTCGGTAGGTACGTACAGAAGATATTGCATTCAAAGTAAGAATACATAAAAATGTATCTGATAGAGTTTTCGATGTCCATAAACAAATTAAGCTGCGATGTATATGAATTTAAAATATGACAACATTTCCTGGAATTCCGTGTCCAAAATATTTCTGGTGTCAACTAGTCAACTAAACTGATGAATATAATCAATTTAGTGATAGGTAATAAATATATTTCCTGTACTCACTGGCGTTGCTAAATTCCATTTCCATTCACAGCATTTAACTGTAACCTTAGGGCTATGTATATAAAGTTCAAATTGTCGTGTAGGTGTACTTTGTTGTAGGAAAATAAATTTGTAGACAAGGCTAGGAAGTAGAAGGCTTGAAATTCCCGTATTCAAATCACCTTGCAGTTGTCAATATTGTATGGATGTGTAACATGCATATCTTTGTCTTGAGAACAGGTGACAAGTCGTCTCTTAGTTAATTTCACGCTTGTTTTAAATAATAAGCTAAATTTCAAGCTTACATGGCATTTTGACAACTTTGAATTTGAGACACACTTAAGAGAATGGATGACATGAAAAATCCGAAGCACATTTAACTACAATAGGGTGCTCTAGGCAAATTGATGGTACAATGATGGTGATGAATTTTTTTGACATGGCGACTGTGTTTAGCTCAGAATTTTATACAACAATTTAGAATTGATGGACTGTTTATATGAATCGGTTAATATTAAGTAAATCATATCAAATCTCATAAATCCCTTATTGTAGCGCTACTAATAAAAGGTACTATTTAATATTGGAGAAGCAACGCTAAACATCCACATTTAGCAAAACGAAGAAATCTGACAATATTCAAATACTAATTTGCAAGACCTTGCTCTCATATTCAATACAACCCTTTGTAAATTCAAATATGTACGTACCGTCTGAAATTCAAAGAACAGACGAATGCTAAGCATTGAATATAAAAATCACTGCAACGTTAGTAACAGACTCATAAAACGTGATGTAAAATTTACACACACGTGCACTCACGTCATGCTATTTTATTCATTTCCCAATGATACTTGTGACCGACTTATAAAAGGAGGGTGCTAAACATCCTGCGACTTCGACCAGTATGTTTTCTTATATTCCAAAATGTTGCAAACAATCGTATAGCCGCCAGGCTATTGCGGCCTATGAACAATTGGATATCGAAGGAGCACTTGCGCGTTTTCACTTTCAATGAAATGTATACCTTATTTGTGCTAACATGGTAAATGAAGAAATCATCACAGCATAGCCCCTCTACTCCTCGATCGATGGAAGACTGGTGACCTTACAAACCGTGGAATTACAATCATTTCTGTAATGTGGCTATTTGGTTAAGATTTTTTGTTAGGTGCAGTCCAGTAACTCCGATTTTCTAATAGGAGTTCCCGCTTCGCTCTACCCTTAGTATTGTAATGTTACTTAGATACTGTTTCTCGCTTCCTCTATCGTCATAGCATCAAGACAGCAGTTCAACAGGAGCATTCATTAAAATCATATGCGGCTTAATGTAGCGTTTAATGGCATTCATCAAACAAGACGTGCCAGTTATTTTTGTCTAACTAAAATTATAATAACTTAGCTAACATATATTTGAATACAACACATATAAGTCTAAAGCTGATTCCAGTAAGTGCTCTGAATTTCTCCATATGAATTGAAAGTTGACGGAAAACTTAAAGTAGGTAGCGTTCAAGATGTCTCACCCTTACTTATTGATAAACACGGTTAAACGAATACCAGACTTAAACTATGTCTATCGCTTTTTAAATAAATATGCTCACGCCATCCCAGAAGGGTCCCCGAAGGGGTAAGCAGAGGTGTTGTAGCAACACCCACATTTCACCGAATATGATCAAGTGCCAACGTGACAGAGGGTGAGTCCATCGCCGTCTCAGGCACTATACATACGTCATTGAATTACCCCTCAGACATATGAAGGTTTCCTCACGATGTTTTCCTTCACCGTAAAGCACGTGGTGTGAAATAACTGCACATAAGTTTTTAGAAAAACTCACTGGGATTCGAACTTCCGTCGCTTGCATAGCAGGCGACTGCTCTAACCCCAGGCCACCACGGCTTCCTTTCGCTTTTGAAATGTAATTTAAATATAAAAAAAGAGATGGAGCTACTTTTGAACCGAGGAGTAGATACCTTAGTCTATGATTTTGTAATAAGGGGGTTGACGTCTCGTGTGTCAAGTGTGTTCCCAGTTTAACTGTATCTGCCGACCTGTTTGCCGATGCACCGACTTCATTTAATGGGCAGATGTTATACATTCACTGGAAGGCTAGACGACCTGGCAACTGATTTAATTATCCCCCGATTTTATGATTTGCCTTGCATGGTCTAGATTTCAATGTCTGTCTTGTTTCCGGAATATATTCTTTGTTTTATATCTACATCTATTATATTCGGATACGTAGGGATGCGTCATATTTTTGGCTCGACGAATGAATCAGTGGTGCGAAACCAACATTTCAGTTATTTATAAGTATTTACTTATCTTATCAAGCTTAAGTCTGGATTGCTAAGCAATCCCAATGCAAACATGTCAGATACAAAACCTAGAAAATGTAAAATTTTGCGTGAGAGAGCCGTGGTTGCCTCGGGTTTGAGCAGTCGCCTGCAACGCAAGTTCGAATCCCAGCGGGGCCTGTACCAATTACTTTTTCTAAAAACTTATGTGCAATGTTTTATACTATATGCTTTACGGTGAGAATGTCTGAGAAGTAATTCAAAGCCGTAAGTAGTGTCTGAGACGGCGATGGACTCACCCTCTGGCACTTAATCGTATTCGGTGGAATATGGGTGTTGTTGTTACAACTCCTCTGCTCACCCCTTCGGAGACCCTTCTGGGATTGCGTGAGCATATTTGTTTTTTTGCGTAAAAACCAGACTACTTCTAGTCCAACGAAAACGTAATTACTACAGAATATAGCTTCAGAATAAAAACAATATGTAGGATGTATGTAGGTATAGGATAAATCGACTAAGTGATTATAGTATAATAGAAACGTTCCTGATTCTGAGTTATGTATGTATTTCAGTGCAGATTAAGTCGCATACGAAACATGATTATACAAAATTTGTGGAATAATTTTATCAGCCAAAAATCATTCACCGAATGATTTAAATCGACAATTACGCGGGTTATATAAGTCGTGAATAGAAACTATGTGACATTTTTATTGCGTGTATTCTGTTTTCATCTAGATATCATTTGTCATGTTCTGTTTGATGTTTTATCGCTAAACATTTTTACACTGGCACATCTAGAGGCCCATCTAGTCAGAGGCCGTTATTTAAGTACCAACGATGATTGAGTGAACTGTAAGAATGAAATCCAAATGGTTTTACTGTTTGTTCTACATTTAGAAATTTTATTTTTCAAAAATCGATAAATTCACGGTGAAGACACTTGCAGTTTTAATGAAAGTAGTTGATGATTATTGGACGGTAATAAATGTCCAAAAAAAATTCAAATTAGTGGAATCTACTTTCTACGCTCTTAATACTTATAACAGTTGTTATTTTAATCAAATTAACACGTCTCTTATTGCCCGAATAAAAATATTCAAGGTCTGTAATGCACCTTATTAATTCGAATTCAATATCTCTTATTAATGCCAGCTGGGTTTCTTCAGAAGGTTAGTTTCCGAACGGGTGGTAAATATATAATTATAGGTAATTGAATAAGACATTAACGTTGTCTATAAAATTCATCAAATTATTACAGGATTATTTTTGACGACACAAAACTAACATCGGTAACGGTAATTTTTTTAGATTTATGGCCCTTGGACCTGCAACAATGAGCAATGACTGTAAGACATAAATAAGAAGCAATGATTTGAAGCTATAAATGATTTATCATGGAATATTAAATCATTAACAACAATATAATAATAAATTGTAGTATAACAAACTTTTCCAGAAAACCCACTCCAGACGGCTGCTATTTTAGTTTTCAAATGTGTCAATCCATAGGTAATGTGATGTCATGCATTTAAATTCGACCATGCAATATAGCGTCTAGACAGAATATCAATGGCTTGTGACCTAGAAATTGGCCTTTTCGAGTATAATCTAGACACATAATTGTTGTATTACATGGCGATGCATGTTAATGTAAATTATTTTATATGAACTATTTAGTTGCAAAGTGAAGTTTCACTAGCTTTGATTACAGTTATGAAATAATATTTTAATTGTGTTGTATGACATAATAATAAAATACTATCACCACATAACTATATTTTTATCATACAGGAAAAATTGTCTAAGAACAACGATAGAAATGGAGTCTACAAAAAAGTGTAATGTATTTATCGATGGCATAATTTTGTCTGGAAATCCTTGAATGTAAATTTCATATCTGTTTGTAATATACAAGCATATGATTAACTTAACATATTGCATTTTAATTTTATATTACCACTTAGGTGGAATATATTTATTTGAGGAGATTCAACAATTTACTATCGATAATCATTAGGTAAATCTCCGTATTGAAATTCAAATGAGATCCTTGTATCACTTCGATGCGTATATTTCTGAACAAGGATTATGTAAAAATAATGCTGTCCGTCACTGTTTGTGCATCGCTGTCACTAACATTTCAATCTCGTTGGGTTTTTGCTGCGGCTTCACTTGTACTGCTACTTCATAATCGAATATTTATACCCTCTTAAACATCTTTATTGACGCGGGTCTGACGTCTCCGATGGAATAAGGGAATGTATCGGACGCTTCAACTGAATTTATTACACTTTTATAATACTGGTCGGAGGCTACATTCATTTTGTTTCTGCGAATCGAATTCAGGTCAATTGCATTAAACTGTTGGTTCGTCAATTGTGATTAGAGTCAAGCTCATTAGTGGCCGAGCCTGATTAAAGAAATTATAATAAATGGCGCAGTTTAATTTGGTAGACACACCCAAGACACGGCGTGTATCTATCACGCGGCACTGGCGGCCGTCCAACCGACCAAGTGGTGGGCCGCACTAGAGACACGCGGTGACAGGTGCGGTATGCAACCCATGACTTCGCCACGACACCGAACTATACACAGACACACCACTCTCCGCCTTACTTCTTCGCCTCAAACGCTTGAATAAACATTTCAAAGACAATACTCATACACTCAAAATAACACATAAAATCAGCAATTCATAATTAAACAACATATGTAACTATCAAGGGATGCTATTTGCATAGTAAAATTATGATAACCTGATGAAAAGTTTATCTTGGCCACCAGATCGCGAGCACAAACAGGAATGAGCATGTGCCAAAACAATCATGGGGAAAGGTGTCGTAGTGCGTCGAGATACATGTTATAAATAAAGAAAAATGGGACAGCTCATGGAAATAAATTAAAATTAATTGCACAATAGCGTCTTTATTTCTGAATAGAAATCTCGTTCAAAGAGCGAATGTTGCCGCGAGCTGTACATCACAATCGAGCAAGCGTGGCAAGGCACGACGTCGATCGAGCCAACTATTCATTGGCGCTCAAACGAACATTCAGTTCTAAATATTAGCGTGCCTTGCGGTTTGTGACCAGAATAATACATAGTTACAATGTGTGAAACTAATTCATTTATCTTTCAATGAGTTCTAAGGTGGTTCACTTGGTTGTTTTCAGGTACAGTGAACGCTAACGGGGAGACGAAGCGTCAGAGGACGTCGTACACCCGATACCAGACGCTGGAGTTAGAGAAGGAGTTCCACTTCAACCGGTACCTGACGCGGAGGAGACGGATCGAGATCGCGCACGCGCTGTGCCTCACCGAGCGCCAGATCAAGATCTGGTTCCAGAACCGCCGCATGAAGTGGAAGAAGGAGCACAAGATGGCTTCAATGAACATAGTTCCATACCATATGAATCCGTATGGCCACCCCTACCAGTTCGACCTTCACCCCAGCCAGTTTGCGCATCTCTCCGCATAGGATCAGTGGAATTTTTCGAATAGTGGATAACTGATTTATTAAACGTATACAGTCATCCGTGTCACACGGGGTTGTGTGTAGCATCTGGTAGGGAAACATCGGATGCTACAACAACTAGACTGGATCAGTTATTCGCTGTTCGGAAAATTTAACTAGTGCTAGCTTAATTTTGTTGAAATTGTTATCGTGACGTTGTGAGTGACATTATGACACTATGTTGTGTATCGACATAATCGTGGTGGTATCGAATAAACAGTGATGATCAGTGGAGTATCAACCAATTCTCTAGTAAATACAAATATGTAACTATCATCGTAAGATTCTAGTTACCGACGTGTCAATCTTTTCTTGTTTTTAACATTATTATATTCACTCATGTCATCATTTAAATTTCTAATTACAATAATAAAAATATTTATTGTAAACATTGTAATTACGATGCAATTGTGTTAAAATTTAAAGTAGAAAGAATTGTACCTAGTCATAAGCTGTAATTCAATTTGCTTGATATTCTTAAAATTGTAAGATATAATGCCGAATAGTGTAACGATTGTGATGGCGATGTATTATAATAATTCCGAGTTTAGATGTGTAGCAGAGAAAGCTAAGTATACACGGAACTCGCTAACACGAGACATACAAACACCAACATATTGCCTAGAAACCATCACAAAATAACAAATTCGGAATTGTACAGGGATAATGTAATCTTGGTGAATCCAAAACCACAAACTGTTAAAGACAAAATGAAATGATATATCAAACACTCTTAGGTCATGTCGTAACTAAAATTCCTAAGCGATGATTATTATAATACGTTAATACATTAATGTAGAGGCGGCTTGTAAGAGCGCTGAGAACTTGAATAGAAAATGTAAGCTCAGTAACTATAGATAACTGTGAATAGGTAGATATTCCTTCCTATTAATGTAAATAATTCGACATCTAGTAGGTACAGTGAAAATTTTAATATATTTCAGTGAACTTTCCGAAGAACTGTTTTATGTTCCTGCCTTTAGTTTGTAAATAACAATATATTTATCACATTATTATATAATATGACATATGGTTACTATTACGTGATTAATATTAGTATGTTTAACTATAAATAGTGATTTTTTAATGTTTCCACAAACGATACCAATTGGATACCTATTTCACGTGGCTCTAATGCGTACTTTAAAGTCTTTAATGTCGTATTTGTAAATGTACTTAAAATAATGTTAGTAGTAAATATTTTCCCTTTTCTTCCTGTGAGTTACTTCCAGTTGTTCATCATTATAATTTCGTGTAACAAGTCATTGGTATGTGCCGTCTGGTGAAGTTACGTTATCATTATCACATTTTATTAGGAATGTCGTGGTCAACTGTGATATTTTGTTAAATTTTATTCGTAAGTGAAACAGTGCGATCTGCGTTCGATATATTTGGGTTCACAATGAAAGTATGTTTGTATTGGTTTGTGATTATTTCAACTAATTCATTTGTTGCTTTATTTATTGTTTGTAAATATTAGATTACTTAGGGTAACTGGAACAAAATGTTCAAATGTTTAAACTAAATTTTTGTCATAGCATTTCTTGTTTTTTTGAACCGTGCAATAGGAAGTGGCCTGATATATTCTGTACCTTCTTTCATTTCATTTTGTAAAATATGCTCTTCTCTATTTTAGTTATGTTATTTCATTTTAACTAATTAATAATGTTTATCGTTCATTCCAATTTAAATGAGGACTCTAGGAAGTATGCTACTTGATCATTTAAATTATTGTATTAATAAAATGTATTAAATTTGAAAAATTGGTGAAGATGATAAAATAAATTATGATGATACGAAAGGATTTTATTTCATATTGTGATCTTCTGATTATTAAACTTTTGTTGCAATGAGAACATTCTAAATGATTGTGGAATAGCAAAGTGTGTATAACATTGTTCGGTGTGTCGGATGGCTGCAAGCGCCAGTTAGACGCCGCTCGGCTGATGGCAGTATTGAGCGATGATAAATGATCGGCGTAGTGACATGACAGCCGAACCTGAGGGGGCAGAGCAACGTACACCACGTGCCGGCAACAAAGGAGTGTCGAAAAATGTGAAGGTTGCCTTAGATTGTAGGTCGCGGGCTGCGTATCGGAGGCTGGACCTATAAATCATTCTGACGGAATATTTCGCTCTATACACCGTTTTGATATAGATACGCTTACTTGTGTACGGCTCTGCTTGCAAATTTATTACTTACGACGAAATTGGTGAACGATTCAAAAACAATCTGTCTTAAAATTAAATCTTCTATTAATTTTTTATAAATGCAAATTAGTACCTAAACGTAGAACCGTGGTAGCCGTGAGCAGTCGGTAGTACGAATCCTAGCGACCTGAACCAATGAGTTTTTCTAAAAACTTAAGTGTCAATCCACGAGCTTTACGGTGAAGGAAATCATCTTGAGCAAACTGCATATTTAATAATGCAATTCAAAGTAGTATACATAGTGCCTGAGACGGCGATGGACTCACCCTCTGGCACGTTGGCACTGAATCATATTCGGTGAAATGTGGGTGTTGTTGTTACAGCACCTCTGCTTCCTTCGGGGACCTTTCTGGGGTAGCATTAGTATATTTATTTATTTAAAGTGAGTATCTATGTTCTTTACAAAAATTGGGGTATATACCTCTAATAGGGCAAACCAAATTATTTCTTTAAACAAATCGTACCCTCAGAACGAATTTTTTCAGAATTTTTTTTTAATTTATAACTTAGGCAGTAACACCAGTGTTGAATACATTGTATTTTATATTTTTAAAGTATAGTTTAGGTTATGGATAAGTGTTAAAAAAAATATTTTGAGGACCGTCTTTTCCCAACATAATTATTTTCGCACATTTTTGAGTTAAGCCCCTATAGTTCTGATGGTGCGAAATATGCATTTGAGGAACGATTTAGACCAAATGGTGAGTCCACACGGCGTAAGCAATCACAACAATCTCAAATACGCGGGTAAACGACCAACAAACACTCGAGAGGTACGTAAATGCAGTGATAGGCATCTCGGGCTTAACTCAAGACGTGTCGCCTTACAATGAGTAATATTATTAATGTCCTCCTGTCCACCGATCACAGACGGTGGACGATTCTCAGATTCCTTACATTAAGGTGTGCTTACCAACGCGAATCATTTCTCATGGTAACTTTTGTCCCGCGTATCTTGCACATGCTATGACAGATGCGATAAGGTTGTAGTTGAGTAATTGTCGATAGTTTGCAAAAACTTTCAAGATGATGCAGACTAGAAAGTTGGAAGTACCTAAGTAGGTAAGTAAATATTAGTATAAAAGTGAAATTAGGAATTCGCGTAACTGGCAATCAAGAATATTATGACCCACTGGATAGGAACTGTAGGTATAATGAATACTTACTCGCGCTTTTGGGATTATGAATTAACCAATAAAAAACCATTGGAGTAATATTTTTTTTGAAATAAAAATAATCTCAGTTACTCTTTATAATATCAGCTATCTGCCAATGAAGGCACCGTTAAAATCGGTCAAGCCGTTTTAGCCATTTAACTATTGTTTAGCCTTTTTTTACAAGATCTAAGTTCTGTTTTATTATCTATACAGATAAATAAAATTAAAGTGTCTGTTTGTAATTCCAAATTAAAAGCGTTTCAATACATGCATGTGAAAGCAAATCCGGTACTCTGAAAAAAAAAAACAATATTTTTTTTTCTTTGTCTGTCTCTGTGGCTGCCCGTCTGTCTGTTTGTTCGAGCTAATCTCCTGAACGGCTGGACCGATTTTAACGGGAATTTCACCGGTAGATAGCTAATATTCGCACCCACCTCGAATCGAAGTTAGAATAGTAAGCCACACTTGATAACAATACTTGAAAAACACATTCTTACACACATTCACACGATAGCGCAATAGCAAATACACACATTCACACACATTCACACACACACACATACACGCACACACACACACTAACACACACTCAAACATATACTAGTTTTCTTACAAGTTGTCAACTATTAATTTTAAGCAAGCTGTGTTTACCTATAAGTAATTTGTACATTTAGTTTATAAGCTTCAGATGCAATAATTGTATGTATAAATGTAACAAATTGTTGGTGAAAGTAAATAAATAAAATAAAAAATAATATCACAAGGAGCAACTTAGGCTTACCTTTAAAAAAAAACATTCTGTGACAAAGTTCCGCGAGCCACGAAACTAAGTCCACGAGGGTGAAACCGCAGGGCATAGCTAGTTATTTTATACAATCATAATTTGTTACTTATACAATAAAAATGATGTAAACTTTAGCCTTTCAAATTACCTATTTACTTCGAGTAAGCATGAATCTCATCAGTCTAAAAAGCGAGCGACTACTGCAGTCTAAAAACAGTTGCAATATCAAAACAAATTACCTATTACTTACTTACTACCCATTACTTAAGTACCAATCACGGACACTAATGAGCAAAATAGTAAATGCTAGCTTCTTTTTACTGATATCAGACAGTGATCGATTTTTTAATAATAATTTTGCAAGGCTGCCAAAATGAGGATGTAAGAACCTACCTATTTATTATTTACATTTATAGTATAGATAAATAAAAGTGTCTGTTTGTAATTCCGAATTATTCACTAAATAAATTATGAAAGTACACACGTGTATAACATTTCATATAAAAAAAATATTAAATATAAACAAAAAAAATCTGTCTGTCTGATTGTTCCGGAATCACTGGCAGACTTTTCAATGGCAGCTGAAGTAACTAAGGCTACCTTTATAAAAAAAATATGTAATTTAAGTCTACGCTGGTGAAACCATACAATTATTGATATTTAAAAAAATACGAAAGTTACTTTATAAAACTCACAGGCAGAAAATTGTTGAAGTGGGAAATCTCCCCACCGTACAAATTCCTTCCTGACGGATGGAGAAAATAATGTGAAAGGAGAATTGAATACAATCGCAGACGGTACAGTTCCATCAATCATATGACTTCATTACTATCGAGCTAACAGTGCACCGCGCAATTATTTAGAAACATCCTTCCGTTCTTTCACTACGAGAAAGAATCTCAGAAAAAAATGATAATATAATAAATCATACATAGTACTTACTACGTAATTCATTTATATAATATTTTGAAAATCACGTACCTACGTTATATATCATGTTTTATCTTAAATATTATATAGTGACATCTACATGAAAACTCATGAAACTTCAACAATTTACAATTATTTAAGCAGATGGTTTCGTTGTCAGTAAAACTTTATGGCGACATCTACACAGAAACTATAGAATTTTCGTAGCATTTTGAAATTTGTCAAACAGTGATGAAAATAATGTACCTCGTCTAGAACGCCATCTGTTAGTAGAAATAGGAACCAATATGTTGCCTTTCTTCAACTAAGGTAAAACTAATAACAGCGTGGGTTTGATACGATTCCATAGATGGCCCTAGTTATATTAAATGTTTATTGTAAGTTAAAGTGTTCTTCAAGTCTTTATGGCATTTTGTTCAATAAAAACAAGTTATACGGTTTATTTTAAATCCTGTATTAAGTATTTCCATTAAGTACGTCAATTTACCAGATAAAATGGTATCTTATTAGAAAATTTGCGTAATACGGTCTCCAATTAGTACTTCTATTCCACGATAGATGGCGCTAAATATTGATCCGTCGGTAAAGCAGTGGCCGCAACGATTTTAAAGGGGAGACCGAAAGCTCTTCCAAAAAGCTCTCGTAGCAGCATGCGAATGAACACGCGTATCATGCTTCGGCTACGGGCTTTTTAGTATTTGCCGTGTTTTACCTTCAAATCAGTGGTTCGAGATGTAATAATGGGTAAGTGAGCTATGATGTTGTATTTTAAGACATTATTCATTGTTTCTTTTCATGTATTTTGATGTAGAGTTGTATAATCGACCAGAGGCCGACGTTCGATATTCCGAAGATTTATTGCATTAGCGAGCGGTATGGCTGGCGCATTCGAACGCATGCGCGGGTTTTATTGTTTTGCGTCAGATATATTGATGAGTCTAAATTAAGGGCATTACATTTGTCTTTTATGACAATTCTGCTTTAAGTAACCAAACTAATTCGAGGTTTTGGACTGACCTACCTACAATGAATAAATCTTATCGTCATTGCGAATGAAAGTACCTATTTGCATACCTACCTAGATATATTTTCTGAGAAAGGTGTTTTTTGTTGAAATAACGCTAGATTTTAATTCTGTAAATGAATCATGAATGTGTAGGTCCACCCTAAGGAATATGTAGTTCCATCTATCTGTATTTCAAACTAAACTCAATTTTTTTTTCTTTCTGCAAATCTGGCTATTAGTTACAGCAAGACGAGCAAAAAACCTTAAGTCTCCCTAATCCAATACAAGGAGCAAAACAAGCAACGAGTTATGTTCGAAAGTCAAACACGAGAAAAATATTTTATACCTGGCTTCTATGAATGGCGTATTTTGAGTAAGGTCGACCTAAAAAATAAAAAGCCATTAAGTATGGCCGCCACAAAGGCACCTCTGGTGCGCCTGCGCGAACCAGCGACTTGCGCATTTCGATCTCGAAACGAACTGGGGTAGCTTGGGGCTACTGTTTGTTCTCGTTCGAAAAAAACTCGATTCCAAACTTCTCATTTTGAACTCGCGTCGGTTTCCTAATAAGGAAATCTAAAAATATGAAAAAAAAAAATATTCCTGCATTCCAACCATATTCTAAATTTTGGATAAAACTAGAATGATCAAAAAACTAGAATTTTCGCCGAAAAGTCCCAATTAGTTTGTTGTCAATAAATACTGGCTGATAAATGTTTACTTAAATTTTTGTAATCAATAAATGAGCACGGTGCCACATATAAGTCGCAAATAAAAGTATGGAGTGCGTTCTATAACAACGGCATAAGATCGATAATCGTTTATAAAAAATTGCACGAGAAATTCGATCGAATCGAGAACCAGTAGTAGCCCCGTCAACTCTGTTCTATCTATATCTATGTATACTCTTAAAACATGGTGTGCGCCGCGGTTTCACCCGCTTAGATTCGATTTTATGGCACTTTTGTATAGAAACCAAATCAGTAGTTATTTTGATGTTTGTCTTGTCTTTTTATTTCAATATAATTTCTTTTGTTGTCTTGTTCTCATACTTAATTCCTGGATTTAATTTAATAAAATTTTATTAAAAAAATGGTTCCCTTGGGAAATGTTGTGATCAAAGCCGAGTTATTTTACTGAGGTAGAAATTGTACCAATTTCTTAATACTAAGACGAAACACCGTGTGATAACTTAGTTCTTAGGTTCAACATATTATCAGATACTTTACTGCGGGAAAATATTACATTCCCACGGTAAAACAACACATGTGATAAAATTCCTGTTTAAAATACTTTTTATATTGGTCAATTCTGAATGATAATTCAAACCTAAGCCACTGGTCGTACTTGGAGGGTGTAATTTTCGTCATGCGTAGGCGCACTATAAATATTTTTTTTACATTTTTTACCTTTAAAGGGTTTATAAGGGGTTGGAAGTTTGTATGGAGTGGAGAGATACGGTTATCTTTTGGAAAGAGTTCCAGAAAAAAATATACTTATGTGCTTGCTTTAAAATGAATAAATTTAAATAATTAGTTTCACGAGCTTGGGTAAATTATACCTTTATAAATGTATATTTATAATAATATAGTATAAATATAATAAATACACACGTCACTAATGTATTTCAATATTTTATCAATCTATTTTATTAAAATAAAGATTATTTCATATTTTACATTATTTTACTAAAATAAAATTGCACATTCCCACGGGAAAGCTCAACCAATGTTAATTTAATCCCATTTCTAGTCTAATCTCATTAAGTCAGTCAATTCTGAGTGATTGTGCTTATGTTATCTTGAAGCATCCCAACCACAGTTATAGATATCTGTGTTCACACATTACCTTTGCTGGTCTAATTTCAATGAAACTATAATATTTTTCAAATTAACTTTGGATTTAAAATAAACAAATTCCACGTGAATGAAGTGACAAGGGAGAACCTAGTGCCTTCAAAACCAGTTTATCATATAGTCTTTGGAAATTCATCATAAAATCTTTGCTTTAGTTATTTTAATTAATTCGTTTTAGTTTTAATCAGTTAGTTTAGTTTTTTTCCCTATTATACTATTATATGTCTAGTACAATAAAGTACGAGAAAGAGAAAAAATATAATATAAATGAAAATTATAAATAAAACACAGAATTTAAATTTATTTTTCATATAGGCACACTCATACTTAGATAAGTTTAAGGATAAGGGCGTGGTTTTATAAAAAGTCTAACCATATGCTCTTATCCACCATCACAGTTTCACTGTGTGACAGAGACAGACTTATACGTGTCATATACATCTGTCTCATAAGAGCTAACGTAGCAATAAGAGGTCATGGTAGGGCTATTATGATCATCATCATCGTGTAAGAAGTGACTAAATACTTGACTTCAATAAAAATAATCTTCCTTCTTTGCAGTCCAGAACTGTAATCTAGGAATACTACATACATACATATATAAATACATACAGATACATAAAATTTAAGTGTCTGTTTGTAATTCCAAAATAACAGCTTTTCACTAAATGCATTATGAAAATATATACGGTACTGATTTAAAAAAACAATTTTTAATAATAATAATAAATTTATTCGCTAAAAACAGGGTATAAAGGTGGTGTGAGGTATAATAGAACATACATGTTTAGCTAACTCATATTATAGCATGCGAATGTTTGACTGACGTCATCACATAATTTTTTTATACAAGTATTTGTACAGCTCTGACTTAAATTTTATAAAAAAAAGCTCTGTCTGTCTGTCTGCCTGTCTGTTTGCTCCGGATAATCTCTGTTACGACTGAATCGATTTTAACGAGACTTTCACTGGCAGATAGCTAATGTTACAAGGAGTACTTTGCTACTTTTATTAAAAACATTTAGGATTCCGCAAGACACAGCTAGAGTAAACATAGAGAAGATTTTGTCCTGAATGACTGACTGACGGATTAACACACACCCTAAACCGCTGATCGTAGAGACCTGGGGCCTTACCATCATCATCATCATCATCGTCCTGCCCTTATCCCATGTTATTTGTGGTCGGCGCAATGTGTTCTTCTCTTCCATTTCACTCTATCAGCCGTCATATCTGTATTCACTCCTATTTTAGCCATATCATCTTTCACACAATCCATCCATCGTTTCTTAGGGGCCTGGGGCCTTACCCTGAGCTCTTATTGCCATGATAGTTTTACTCTTATGAGACAGATGTATATGACGTGTATACATCTGTCACTGTCACACAACTGAACTATCATTGCAATAAGAGCTTATGGTCAGGCCCCTGAAACTTGGAGGGTGTGTTCTTTATATGACGTAGGCATTTTATGAGAAAGGTTTTTGAGTAATTACAAATACATACATACATGTGCTCACGCCTGTATTCCCCGAAGGGGTAGGCGGAGGTGTTGTAATCACAACACCCACTTTTCAACGAAGATGATTAAGTGCCAACGTGACAGATGGTGAGTCCATCGCCGTCTCAGACACTTTACATACATCATTGAAATTACTTCTCAGAAATATGCAGGTTTCCTCACAATGTTTTCCTTCATCGTAAAGCATGTGGTGTGAAATCACTGTATATAAGTTTTTTAGAAAAACTCATTGGTACAGGCCCCGCTGGGATTCGAACTTGCGTCGCTTGCGTAGCAGGCGATTGCTCAAACCTCAAGGTCACCATGGCTTTTTTTTCCTCTATATTATCTACTTAATATATATAGATAGGAGAGATAAGGTTATGAAGATGACGAGAGGCACTCACAAATCTTTCCTCTGTATAATATTAGTATAGACTAGCTGTGATTCGCGGTTTTACACGCGTAGAGTTAATTTCATGGGTGAAACCTAATGTTCTTTTTAAATAAAAAGTAAGTTACTCCTTGTAAGTTAATACTAAGTTAAGAATTGGGGTTTTAATGTTTGTACCTCTATTCTGTCATATGCATTTAGAGAAAAGCTGTTAATTTTGAACAACAAACAGACACTCCAATTCTATTTATCTGTATAGAGTATAGATGTATAGATAAGTCTATTGACCTATTATATATTATATTTGTAGATATTTTTGTCGTTCCTCTCGACCATAGTAATTATGCTCAGAATTCGGTAATATCTCGTATACTACGTAGCTACAACAAGGATTTTGCTTTAATAGATATTTTCCAAAACAATAAAATATCTTTTAAGAAGCATATCACCTTAATTTTAACTAGTGAACAAAAAGCTAAGCACTGTTGTTAATAAAGGTAAAGAACATTACTAAAGGCACACATACACACTCACAATTACACACACACACTCACAATTACACATACACACACACAATTGCACACACACACACACAATTACACGTACACACAACACGGGCGCGCGCGTGCGCACTCTCTCCCTCAGCTTCAGTTAAATCTGATTACAAAGTATATTTTTTTGTATAAGCATATTGTAAACAATATTGTTCTTATTCTATTCTTATAAAATAATATTAACTATTAGTAAAGAATTAATCTGTAATTGGCACTAAGAATAGACTGTATAATCTTCAAATTAATTTACTAAATGCTATTGATTATATGCATTAAATAAATAAAAAAAAAAACAATTATCTTGGGATACCAGCCCTTACAAGGAGGGAGGAGCTCGTGGCACAGTTGTTATTGCGCATATCATTCGATCAGCGAAGTTAAGCAACCTTACCTCTAGCCAGTAATTGGATGGGTGACCGCCAGAGTACCCTACGTGCCTCGGAGAGCACGTTAAGCCGTCGGACCCGGTTGCCAATTTATCATCTTTGGCAGTCGTTACAGGTCAGTCGGAGGCCTAAAATAGTCTGACAACTGGTTTAGTCCAGATCACAGATTTTCCTCGTAAAAGGAGTTGCGAAGGTGAGATGGCAGTCGCTTCGTATAAAAATCAAGTGATCAGCCACATCGGGTTGAATTAAGTGCCGACCCCAACAGTGTATAGGATAAGGCCAGGGAGATCATGACCAGCCCCCACAAGCAGCACCTGTTGGCAAGAATGAATGCCAGCCAATCACCTTAGTGCTATACAAAGTACACAGCTATTTAATTCGAATTCTTTTGTAAGTACATAAAATAGCTGGTGTACATGAAAGCCGTGGTGGCCTTGAGGTTTGAGCAGTTGCCAGCTACGCAAGCGACGCAAGTTCGAATCCCAGCGGGGCCTGTACCAATGAGTTTTTTAAAAAAACTTATGTACAGTGATTTCACACCACGTGCTTTAAGGTGAAGGAAAACATCGCGAGGAAACCTGCATATTTCTGAAAAGTTATTCAATGACGTATGTAAAGTGTCTGAGACGGCGATGGACTCACCATCTGTCACGTTGGCACTTAATGATCTTCGTTGAAAAGTGGGTGTTGTGATTACAACACCTCCGCCTACCCCTTCGGGGAATACAGGCGTGAGCATATGTAGGTATGTATGTACATCAGGCGGGTTGTATTCATTTTAAATAAAAAAGATGTCTAATTAAGGTTCCAAACCAATAAAAAAGCAAAATCTTGTAGTCTTGCTTCGGTGTGTCTGTCTGTCACACATAACAGTTCGAGAACTTAATAATGCTTTGCTTTGAAATATAGTCTTTGTTATAAGTACTTAGTTATTTTAAAAATAATTGTGATAACATATTTTTTTTATTTTCAACTAGCTATTTCAGACCAGCGAACTCTTTATTTAGAGGGTGACCCGCAAATCCCTAATGTTTTTTTTTAAATAAAAGTAGTATGATAGTTTTTTTTTATATTGGATTTTTATGTCAGTATCGTATAAACTTTAATTTAGTGAAAAGCTGTTATTATTGAATTACAAACGGACACATCAATTTGATTTATCTACTAGTATAGCTGTGCCCGGCAAACGTTGTATTGCCATATATTTTTGGAGTGATCACCCTTATCATTTAGGGGTATGAAAAAAAGATGACCTACCCGATCTGCACACAAAATTTCATACAAATCGGTCCTGCCGTTTCGGAGGAGTACGGTAACTAACATTGTGACATGGAAATGTTATAGTCAAAGTCAAAGTCAAAAATATCTTTATTCGATTAGACTTTTTACAAAGTACTTTCAAATCGTCAGAATGACATAATTATACAGGATTATGCTACCGCCAGGTTCGGAAGGTTGCTTTTACTGAGATATATATTAGATATAGACTGTATAGATACTGAACCCTTGGCGCGTGAATCGTCACACTCGACCGGTGTTTTATATATGTTACCAGCAACAAATTATATATGCGGTGCGTGCTATGATCGGCAGCATTTCAACATAAACATTTATGTAGCGTGATAGGTCTCACCTACGTTGGGTATATTTAATTATATCTAGCTGACCCGACAGACGAACTCCTGTCTTAATTATGAATATTGAATTTTAATTCGTATAAACTATATTCTATACTATGTATTACATACGGTGGTAACATTTATAATCATGTATAATGTATTTTGTGTCCTTCTGACGATTTGAAAGTACTTTGTAAGAAGTCTAATCAAATAAAGATATTTTGAGTTGAGTTTGAGTTGAGTTGAATACTTCGTAATTACACCTTTCGACTAAGTAATGCACATGAAAATATGCAAAGTACTGACGTAGGAAAAACATTTTTTTTTTATTTTCTCTGTCTGTCTGTTTGTACCGGTTAATTTCCGAAACGGCTGGACCGATTTTACCGAGACTTTCACTGGCGGGTAGGTAAAATAAAAAATAAAAAAATTATGTTCGACAAGCATAGTAAAAATAAATAAAAAATCGAATTAATAATTGCAAAGTAAATAAACTAATCGCAATAACTTTCAAAAACAGAACTATAAATAAAATAAACCGTTTGGTTCGCGTTAAGTTTGAACTCTTTTCAAGCGGCCTGTCAGTTATATTCGAGGGGAGCGGATTAAATTGAAATTCCTTTTTTAAATTCACCAATAAGGGGAGGGGTGACGCCGGATTGGCTCGATGCGCTCGAGCAAAATAATCCTACGGTTGATTGACATGGGGCACGACTCTGTCTGAATTTCGAATTGTTTTTAATTTTGAATCGTATTTTATTGTTGTACCTGCGGTTTTACATGCGTAGGCTTGTTTGTTTTTTTTTTACATAAAAGTAGCCTTAGTTAAATTACATTAGCTATCTGCCAGTGAAAGACTCGTTTAAATCGGTCCAGCCGTTTAGGAGATTAACCGGAACAAACAGAAACAGACAGTTTTTTTTAAATTGTTTTTTTTTTTATTTGAGTACCGTATATAATTTCAAACGCATTTAGTGAAAAGCTGTTAATTTCAAATTACAAACAGACACTTCAATTTTATTTATCTGTACAGATATATGGATTACATAAATATTGTTTTAAACGTTACGAAAATTATTGTAAAATACTTATATCATTTTACAGCGCACCTAGGTACTTTGTCAACAAGGACACTTATATAAAACAATATTCAATTCGCAGCATTCATTATTTTAAGTTTCGAATTGTGATACAAATTAACAACGACAGGCTCTGGAACACAAATCCACAAGCCACTATTCATACATTTTATAAATAGCTTTTTTCTAATACAAAGGGCGTGTACCTACCTGAGCCACCTACATACAATAATTGTAAAGGTTGGTATCTACCACACGCATTGCTAAACGTAATGATTAAAACACATTTATTTAGCATGCTTCACTGGTTCATGTTCGATACTAAAAATTACCTACATACAAAATGTATTGAGTCATCCGTCCGTGAACATAGAGACACCATATGGCGTCTTGTTAGTTGGACACAGACACCGGACGGACGTGTCACGATGATAAACACTTGTGCACACTGGAGTTCACGTTTGATGCGACATTGTAACAACCAGGGGGCCAACTATGATCTTCTTAGTTTTGACGTTTAATTTTACTGTATCAAAATGAAATGTCAAAGTTCAGGAATTCTTAATCCGCTTAGCTGAAACCGATGATGGTAGGCCCCCAATTGTAAAGTGGGTACTCATTATATACATATTAGCAGTCAGGTAAGTGTTACCAAATTTAGGATGGAGAATATCCTGCCTGCGTCTTTGTGTGCTTTATTAAGGTATTTACTAAATTATATAAGGGTACCATTGACTAAATTGCATCAATCATTTTCATTTTCATTTTTACTATACCATAATAACTAAGATCACCTTAAAAGTCCATTATTCCATAAATTATTTGGAAACTGACGTAGATTAGTGAGTTAGACTTTCTTAGTTAGTTAGAAAGACCTCAAGTAGTATGATTATTTCTTCGCTTTTACATAACAACTTTACAGATTCATTAAAATAAATATAGAAAAAATAAGAAGTAGGTATATTCCTTAGATATTGTCAACAAGGAAACACAATATTTGCACTTTTTATTACACCAAAGTTCTTTCATAGGGTCATATTATATCTATCTCTATGTAATTTTTAGCAGTAATGGTTTAAAGACGAAAAATATAGATATTCAGAGAGTTTCGAGTACATAAGACGAGATTACTTCAAATAATACAGTAACAGCAGTAACTGCATACAAACATTTAGTAAAATCAATATATTATATAATAGGTTATGATTTATCTGCCCAAAAACACATTGTAACTTGTAAGTATATAAGATTTTGCCTTTATATACATGGATTCCGAGGTTGGATAATCAATTGAGTTTATTTGAAACTTAACATAAAAATTAAATAAATTGACACGCAATCAACATAACCTCCTCGTTTTTATAAAGCAGCTAATGAAATAAGTACTTAATTTTTTTTATCTTGCATTCGAGTCGCGTGCCTAATGGGTGGGAGCAATGATGTAAGCTGAGGATAATGCCGCTTATGCGCCTATTGTTCCCTTTTCTGCGCTAAGCCAAGTTAATGGATAATATATGCGGCGGCGATCGCTAGCGAATAAGTCGCCCGTTTACATTGTCCAGTGTGAACGCGGCTTCGGAACCGGCAGGCCGTTTGGGTTACGTCACTACACGCGCTCGGCTACGTTAACGGTTTCACTGTCAATAGGTGAGCACGTATTTTAATTTTGTTTGTCCAACTCATACATAGGTACACTCTTTAAAAATTGCGCAACCGTCACAAAGGAACCTTTGTTTTGTTTCTACTTGTGAATCACTTAACGCTTTCCGAATTGAAAGTTATCACTTCGAAAATTTGGTGAAATCGCGCCTACTTTAGACTGAGAACGTATTGATAGGTTTACATAGGAGCATTTAGATATTAAACAAGTCTCGTTCGTAGGTAGTTAGGGGGATGTAGGGAAATCTGTGGGTTGAAGGGGAGGGGGTAGAGAGGGTAAAGAGGGAGGGGTGACGGCCTGTGTCGGCGGCCGCACTTCGCAACGCGCAGCTGCCCCTCGCGTCTCCACTCCACTTGGTGAGCATTCCAATTTTGAATTTGATATTATACGTAGGTTAAAATACCCACTTTTAATATTTTTTGTTTAATTTATTGTAAGGGATTTTCGGCAATGCATAATCCTAAGAAATTTTATAATTTTGCCGATAGATTCGACCGTTTTCGTACATATCGACCGGACCGTAGGAGTTGCGCGTCTAAGTCATTTATGTCTAAGCATAGTTTTGTGTAATATTTTAGTACGTTTTAAGCATACGTTGATAACGAATACTCATTATTTTATTGAAAGAATATGTCTTATAAATGGAAAAAAACAACCGCTAACTGTACTTAATTGGGATTAAAAATATTGCTAAACGAATTGCTGTATAAGTAATTGACTGTTTCAATATCGTATAGAGATTCTTATAACCACCTATAAATAAAACATAATCCATTCATCAGTCAACTATTACCTTATTTGATCACAATCCAAATGATTTCGCTGATAAAGCGACAACTTTTCAAACGCTTTAATAGGTGATACCAGTAATTTTCCATTAATATTAAATGTATTATAGTTCGTTTATTCAATCAAGCGAAGTCGAAAGCGTTTATCGCACATCTCATTTCATTCACACACACATTAAATTTAAATGTATTTGCAATACATATTCGTATTAGTTTTAATTTAAATCGTTATTTAATCGTGTATATAATCATGATCTTTTATTTTTAAACACTCGGAAAGAGAGCTTAGAGCTTAGTTATATAACACGACATCACTGACAAACAAAAATATCACGGTTAATATTGTTCCTATATGCCTCAAGATTGTAAAAATTACTTGGCCGAAGTTGATTTGAAGCGTTTCATAATATTTTTCCAAATTACACTAAAATATGAAATAGCTATTTGAAGTACCATTTCAAAGTAAACGACTCTAAAATTCAATTTGAATACTCTTAAATACTAGGCTTAGCTACAACAAGCCCCTACCTCCCCTATTACATCACAATTCTCCGTTATTAAAATACTTCGAAGCAGAATATAATTTTCCGTATTGATCCGTCTCTCAACGACGCCTTATAGTTGGATCATTTACTTTACTGTTATTGTAAGCAATACTCGAGCATTGCTAGCATCGATGCTATAATAAACCAGCAATGGAATTGGATGTTACTGTCGTAGTCGCTACGGCTATTGATTTCAAGTTAATTTTCCTATTGTTTCGAGCGTTGGTTATATGTGTTCGTGTGAGGGTAGTTTTAGTATTTATATTGTAGGGAATTAATTCGTTGATGTAAATGTAATTTCCTTCAACCTAATGGATGATGCATTGTCTAAGCATGACTGGTGACTAAGCTGCTAGTCACTCAATTATGAACATACGTAATCTTACCAAATTTACTTTGTCAATATTGATACAAACTCCCGATTTAGTGCGAGGTCGGCCCATCAATTACATAGTCCTCGTAAAAAATCTTATAGCGCAACAAAATCATGAGAGCCCAGTGAGGTCATAACAATCTCAGGCAAAGATACTGAGAGCAGAAGACATTCGAATCCAGTTGAATTGTTTTAAGTATTTTTATTGTATTATAGTTGTATCCCTCAGTTTTGTGACTTTATTACACGGAATTGTAATTTTCAAGAAAGATAAAGTTACTCTTTTTACCATATATCTGCCAGTGATAGTTCACAGTTAAAATCAGTTCAGCCGTTTCAGGGATAAGCTTCAACAAACAGAAAGATAGACAGATAAAAATTTCAGAAATTGTTTTTTTTTATGCAATTACGTTATATACTTTCATATAAGCATTAAGTGAAAACCTGTTAATTTGGAATTACAACCAGACACACACATTTATTTATCTGTATAGATACAGATTTTTATTAGATTATTTACGTTATTGGGGTTGGGCGAGTCTGCGCGAGACGGCCCGCTCGCTCGTCGATACCGCCCCGGCCACTACGCATGTGCGGAAACCTTCCCACTTTCGTTATATTCTGATTTCGCCTTTATGCATGTTAATGCGTGATATCAGAAAGGCCTGACCTTTCTGCCTCCCCTTTTCACCATTAAAGGCGTTTGACAAATAACATTATCTCTACTGAGCCTGGTTAAATAAAGCTTCGTTAATTTCTATAATTTTTACCCAAGTGACGTTAAGCTTTTATTCGTTTTAGATGAAGGATAGGAAATTATAATAAAATATGATTGAGTCTAAGCCTTTATCTCTTCTTTGCGAGTAACCTCCATGTTAACATCCGAACAAGGTAAGAAATTCCGAGACTACATTCTTAACAAGTGTAAATACGGATCTATCTAGTTGGGGTGACGCCCTACCCTTTGGGTATTAATATTGTTTCTGCTGTTGCTTGTAGAGTATTTCACTCATTGTCTTTTACTGTGTCTTTTCCTGATATCTGGCCATGTTATGTCCTTATATACCTATAGGTAAATGGGCACTAAAACCCTTAGTAGGTATTTACTATATACCCCGTGAAAAGCGTGATCAAATATTATGTACTTCTGTTATGTACCAGTATATTATTGTCCCTATATAATGTTATGAATGTAGTATATACAATTTACTATCTACCTACTTTTCTCTCATATATGTAACTCTACAAAAAGCGCAATCGCAAACGGCTTTTTCTGCGAAAACAAATTATCGTGACACAAATATACTTCTCTATTATTCTCTATATCTAGTGGTTTTAAGCACAAGAAAGAACCAGAGTCGTGAATTTTAAATATTAGATTTAAAGCCACACAAAAATGTAGCCCTCGTTTATGTATGGGTGAATAGGGGGCATTTTAATTTGTGTTTTATAGCTATATGTTTAAAGTGTAAAATCGTGTAACTCGCTGTATACTAATTTATCTAAGTAGATATACTCAATACATCTATTCGTTACGTAAAACCTTTAAACTTTTAACGTTTAAAGTCACTACATATTTACTTAATTGAATCCAAATTAATGTTACCTTATTCTTATTAAAAACTAACACAGTTGGTATTCTTGTTTAAATATATATATATAGGACTTCATTGAAAAAATGTACATACAATGTGGGATTTTGACTCTACACGAATACTATAGTTTGTTTTAGCCATCCACATTATTTCAAAGAAATTATGGACTGAATAGACCTTTTACGGCGCTAGAAATTATACATAATGATAGTAAATATAACTTGAAAAATTATGTTCTCATTTAAACCATCCGGAAACGTCCCATACGAACATAATATATCAAGGTACCATTCCATTACACGCACATACAATGGAACATTCAATTGTTCTCTCCCGAACTAAGGACGTGACGAGAATATTACGTTTACGAATGCCTACCACGAGTACACGATGGGAATTCACCATCCACTTCGGGAACAATATTTTATTAATCTTGAAATATTTTTTATTATGTCGTAGTAATAAAGATGTACATTGTAAGAATAAATACGTGCAGAATCGTTAAGTAACAATCGTTTGTATGAGCTCATCAGTCAGTAGGTCTGACAGAGAATAAGTCTGCTTGGTGGATCCTGGGGGCCAACTATGATCGTTTAACCAGCGCGTATTTAGAACATCTTAGCTTTGACGTTGCCAAAATGAAACGTCAAAGCTAAGAAATGAGTAAGACGGTTCAGCTAATACTATGATATTAGGACTCCTGGAGTACAAAGCGATATTCACAATTATTTTGAATCAACGTGCAATTAATTAAAGTAAAATAAAAAAAAATCGTATAGGAGGAAACAAGATTTTTTTGGAATGTGTGTCTAAAATGCGGTCCGAATTCGGAATGTATATTTTATTAAGTTATTTAATTGATTATCTTATTACAAATTTTCGAAAATCGAATGTATTTATATTTTCTATATTATTAATTAAATATATTAAAAGTTAAAAAGTCCCTTAAATCAGAGTCTACAGACCAAAAGACTCAAGATTTGTCTTAATATTATGGCCTATAGATGCAACAACTGACCATTATCAACCCAGCTGGTGAAAGTTGAAAATGCGTTGGAAATCCGTCAAAATTTTACGCCAAAATATAGAGCCCTTTAAGAATCTTGGCGTTGGGATATAAAGTGTAGTCCTCGTGGATAAGGTCGCGTGACAAACTTATATAAGTATTAATGTATTTTATTACCCTCTAAGACATTTCACTGTCATTAAAACTCCGTAAGTTCATAAACAGACCTGTGAATAAATAATATTATGTTGTTGAGGATCGCGTGTTTCCGCTTATATTTTTGCTTGAGTTATAGCAAAGAGTTTCAGTGTCCTTTGATATTGTTTAAAATGAACATAAATAAAGTTTATTTACTTCCCTGAATGCGGCCCTGGTAGCCTGCTACTATACAGCGCGTTATTCTGTAAGCAATCTTTATCGCTTACCTATGCATTACGTATCTATTTGCCACAACTTTTTTTGAGTAAAATAAATCTTCTTCATCACCTTAGTTTCTCCACTGCAGGATGTTCTGCAAGGTGACAGATGATGAATCTGTCGTAGTACTTGAAAGACAAAGAGTATAAGAGTAATAATTATTTAAAGACACTATTTAAGTATTTCTTTCAATAAGCAACGGGACATATATATTTTGTGGATCATGGAAACCAACTATGTAGTATATTTTATAAGTTATACACGTCTCCGGTTATGGTGTCATAAATAAAAATACTTTAAAAAATGTTATACGGTTACCTTCATGACATATTTTCCCTCACAAGTGCAGACAATATTTCACAGCGTTCCTTATCTAGATCAAATAGAGATTTATCAGCTACCTTAACAGGTGACAAAGAATATATAGTCTTAATCTCATGTGATACGATTATAATGTGAAAGTAAACATTTGATATGGCAGCTTCCGCTGGTAAATCTCTTATCTTGTAGATAAATTATTAAACCTAGGGAACCAGGCTAACATAACAATCGGTAATCTTATCCGAGCGCTACATGTTGTCTTTATCGTAAAATGTAATATATACCTACTGTAAAATTTGAGGTATATATAATTAGTATATATTTTAATAAAAACCTATTTACTTCCTTATTCACTAAAAACAGGGATATTATTTTATCGTTGCTCAAACATCTTAGTAGGTAGGTAGAGCTCCGTGTGGGTGCAACCCATTGGGTTAAACAAAATATATCATTGTTTGCCACAAACTTATCGACATAATGCCGCGCTATTCTCTGTTAGCGTCGAGTGTTGGTTACAATGATACGAAATTGAACTTTATCATCTATGTATTATGTATAAATTTTCTATGAATAGAACCAACGCTTGTCGTCGAGCTGGACGCTGAGCAACTTCAGATACTAGCGCGGCAGAATGTCGATAAGTTTTTGGCAAATAGTGATAATGATTTGTTTGAACTTTATCATCTATGTCTCAATCGTTACACTCTTGGCAGAGCGGTCGTGGTCGTAATGTCAGAATTGGTGGCTTGCTGAACAAAACGGCGCCATTCATTTCGGACTGCTGCTTTACGGGAGCATTCGTTAATAGTAGGAACACCCATCACAGTCTTAATCTGGTCCATCCATCTCATTGGTGATCTGCCACGCGCCCTAGTACCCTCGAATTTACCCTGCACCACCAGACGCTCTATGGATGCGGCTCCACGTCGCGACACATGTCCAAAGAAGTTGAGAATGCGAGATTGAACTGTGGATGACAGACGCTGTTTGATCCCGAGTTCCTGCAGTAAGGAATCGTTGGTGCGGAACTGTGTCCACTTTATGCCAAGCATCTTTCTCCAGCACCACATTTCAAGAGCATCTATCTTCTTCCTCTCAGTTTCTCTCAAAGTCCACGTCTCGTCAGCGTAGAGGAATATGGGGAAGATAAGGGCTTTTACAAGCCTGATTTTTGTGGCTTTGGTTATGTTGCGGTGCTTCCAGATCATCTATGTATTATGTATCAATTTTCTATGAATAACACCAACGCTCGTCGTCGAGCGCGACGCTGAGAAACCTTAGAGAATAACGCGGCTGAGCTAACCTACTTACTGCATTAACTTTTATTTCTAGTAATATATCTGGCCATGATATTTAATTTCTGTCTATTGAACTCCGCCTATTTTGGGACAAAGACTGACTATACGCTAAGTATAACGATACCAAATGTTATCTTATATTGTCTAGCGGTTCGAGCGTGAAGCAGTAACAAGATAACACACACACAAATTACTCATTTATATTCATTAGGATATTCGTTGCATGTCGTGTACTTATCAGATACTCCTTTCTGGAAAGAGACATGCACACATTCCCAAAACTTACATACACTAATGGGGATTGGGGATGTTAGGTATTTATTATTAACGCTATTACACCCTAGCACACAGTATTAATGCCTACATAGAAGAATTTAAAAAAGTTGTATTGAAGTATTAGGAGCTAAGAAGGAAGGATACAAGTAAAGCAAACTCGCTTTGGTAACAAAAAGCGGAAGACACATTTGGTAGGCGAACTGTTTGGGAAAAACACATGAAGTTCTATAAAATGGCAGGAAGCACGCAATAAATCCTGTGTCACTGACCCCGTGACTCGAATACAGCAAATTATATTGAGCCAAACTCGTTTTTTTATTTTTATTTTTGTATCATCCCATATCATTTGAATATTATACATTTTATCAGTTACTAACCTAAAGCTTACTAATTTACTTACTGCTTTGCATACATCTTGTGATGGCAAATTTAATCAATACAATTTGTGATGGAAGAAAGCTAGTCTCAATTATTATTGCCATCTTTAAATAATATACTATAAATATGTAGTGTGTAAGAGACTGGTAAAGAATCCTAAGACTGGTAAAGCCACGGGTTACTTCATAATCTGTGGGTAATTAATGGGTGAACATTAGTTGAAATAGTACTCTGTCGTTTAGAACATAACAATTACATTGTAAAGACCCGAATATTTCTACTTCCATTCCGGACGGCCTCGCAGCAATGTGGCAAAAATGTCGTTCAATTTATGCCCAAATTTTAGTCCCGCGTCCCGACTGGTCCCTTTTTGTTGCCATCTGCGCGTCTCGCCAACCGACCCGAAACTCCAGACAGCTCCACCCTAAAAACCGTTTAGATGAAATTCCTATCCTTTCACTCGCCCATCAAACCCTATACTGTTATCTCTGTTTAACAGTTGGAACAACCAGGACTTGTCGTCTGTCTCTTTTTTACACGGGCGTTCGGATCGTTCTATCCCTTAGCGGGCTCGTAATGGTTCGTGTATTTCCGCTTCCCACACGAGTGGCAGCCATTTTTGGCGGGACTGTCAGTTTCGCTCGTAGCATGCAGGATGAACAAGGTCGGTTTCCATCGATGGAGTTTTTTTGTGGAATCCTATGTAGTAGGTATCACTGCCTGTGTTTTTGGCGTTTGATAATTATATTAATAGTTTGTTTTAACATCCTTTCAGATGGTGTCGCGGCCTGTGAATTTGAAGACACCCGAAATATGTTGTAAGTACCTAATATTCAATACCATACATTCTTCAGTACATTTTAGGAATTCATATTTCATTAAATATTATTGTTGTTATGTAGATAAAAGTTTACACAGGGGTTTGGCTCTTATTCAAAAAGGATTCATATCATATCATACATACGAGTAGGTGCTTAGGTGTTCACATTAGAAGCAATTGTCTGCATCCGGTCTTTCTTTTTGGTAATGAACGTCTTTTGTGTTGTTTTAATAACAGTTTAGGCAAATTATCTAACTTAGATATATTATAAATGAGGGTATCGGCGGAGATAATACTCTGAACAAAGTGACTTGTGCACCGATACCTTCAAACTTTCCAAAGCTATAAAATGTCCACATAAAGCATTTTATGATGAGCATCAAAAGTATAAAAGGTTCCGTATAGACAATAGGTGCAATGTTCTTTCGAAGTAACAAAGTGTTCCCGTTAATTGTTCGGGCGCGTTCTGGGTCGGTATTTATTAGCGCTGCAACTACAAAGGCTGTATTACTCATTGTCTGTAGCTTTTAGGATACCGTCGTTGAAATCATGCATATACATAAGGCTTTCTAGGTGTCTAAATGTACTACTTAGGTCCTTAGTGTATTTGCTAAAATGAGAGTCTAAATTTGTATTGTTAGTTCGTCTCTGTTTGTCTAATTCTCCTAGGTCAGGCATTTCTTATTATTTACAATTATATCTACATCGGAAAGTAATGTTAGAAAGTGGTTACATTCACAAAGTAACTAGGATTCAGCATGTGCAAAGTATGTACATTTATTTAAATCAAGAGTGTTGAACATTTAGTCATTGACTGATCAAATATTAGTACCAATATATTCATCTAATTGTTAGTTATTTAAATGCCACCTCGTCTCCCAACGTCAAGTAGTCCGCAGTCAGCTATTGCATATGATCTAAGTAACTCTATTGTCTTATAAACATATTCAATGACAGAAATGCAAATCACACCTTCGCAATAGTTATCTACATAAATATTATGTGCGACTGTTGTATTTCTATTGAGCATTGCAATCAGCAGACTTGTTCCTAAAAAATTGCTAGTTTCTAATATTTTGCCTAATCATAATTGATTATAGTTTCGTATGCTCTTCTTATGTTATCTTCTCATCATCGTCCTGACCTTATATCATTTTATTTCGGTAATACCGAAATATTGTTCAGTAATTTCTCTCTAATAGAACTCATACCTAACTTCTCTCCCTTTCTAGCCACTTCCATCTTATCATATCCACTTTCATAAATAACCTTCTAAGTTCTAAATTAAATTTGGAAATATTTCTCTTCCTTGGTTAATAGTAAACAGTACCGCACTATAATTGAAATAATTTGGCTATTAGCACCTCCAAATTGAACTCAACTTGAATTCCATTGCATTCCTGTCCAATTTCCTAATTCATGCGCTCGTGATTGGCACATTCATATCATCTCCCGTGTAAACGGGCAACAATTATGCAGAGCGGACTAACAAAATGTGTAAATGGGGCAATTACCGCTAGCAATGTAGGCTGCTGTACAATTAGTGCCTTACTAATAGTTTTCATCACCAATAGTTTCAAGCGATCCGCCGAGTGGGAGCACATCAGACCGAGATCGTCTCTCATTGTGTTAACACCGGTTTTTGTAACAATAGTTTTTAACTGACTCTCTCCTAGTTACTTTTCGTTACAAAGTTTAGTTAAATTTATTTCTTTATTAATTTCAGTTTGATCAAGTTTGCCTGGACTTCGATTCATCATTAAGGTGAGTTGATTCAATTTGTTTAATTCTATTTCTCCTGTATTCTCAGTTCTCGTATAACTTCAGCTTATATTAGTTAGTATTCGTCTCAAATAAATAATAATTAACCATGTGTCTTCAGCTTAAAACAATGGTCCATAAATTAAACGTAACTGTACGTGATTTTGGATTTATTTGGTGTTAATAGGTCAGCGTAGGATTTTAGGGTAAATATGTACTCAATCTTATACGTGGAATTCTTGTTTTTTTCATGAACGGAATACTTTTCTCTGCGCCTATTATATAATTCTTTTGCTTCATTTTGTTATTGTTGATTGGTTGGTACATTTTCATTGTGTGCTGAGAAACATTAAATAGTCCTTTTATTTTGTTTTTTGTCAGCATTGTGCGACATACATCTGCTATATTAATGCCGGTATACCCTTAGGTACGAGATGTATTGCCGCCTACAAATTAAATTAACACGTGAATGAATGTGAATGAACTTTCCATTGACTCTTTTGTTAAGCCAACGACCGAAATTGTGAGAATAAATGACGCAATATTTGAAAAAATATAACTTTCATCCGATATACGAACCGGTGATCAATAAAAAATCCGGTTTGATGTTAGCTATTATTACCTACATAAATATTCTCTAGCAGTTCACTTTTAATTTCGTATGCTCCATAAATATAACGCTGCTCGTTTTTAAGTTACCGCAAACGAATATGCTTCTTACTTGTCAATAATTTAGTCTGCGTCTACAGATCAATCAATATTTAATTTCGCCGTAACAATTAACTGGATGTGATGTGGAAGTAATAGAAATATAATTGCTGATAGAAGAAAATTATGGTTTAACTCATCAGGTTCTAAGACAGTTCTTACTTAAGTAGCAAAGTTGTATTACAAAAAAACTTACGTTTGAAATGAGGTACGTTATTTTAATGATGCAGAGTTTACAAATACATTGGACATTGTTGCTTCATACGCATCACAATTATTAAGGGAATTTATCGCGATTCAGTCTCTAAATAATACTTCCGCGTCGCAGAATATCCCTACCATTTTGTTGTTCTGGGTACCTGGTTTGATCAAAAGACCCAGCGTCACCTGCAACGTTTGCAGCATTTATATACCTACACGGTATTCGCTCATCATCACATGCTAGATCCTCAAAATACATAATGTGTTCAAATGCGCCTTACAATTGATTACTAATGCCCTCGGATTTATCAAATCTTTTAGGGTCCAAGATCCATAAAATATTATCTATTATATTATGTGGTCTTATCAACTCAAATAAAAGATGTTCGTGAATATCTTGATGACCCTTTGTTTCTAGCTTCAACCTGATCATACCTATTTCTAATTAGGCTTTTGTATTAACATCCTTAGATACGGCTTCGATACTATTATTTAATTAGTTCTGATCAGAACAACAACATTAATCTTGAGGAGATTAGATGTTCAGTAGGCGTATCTTGGATAGTTACTTACAATAATAATATGCCTACACAGACAATGGCCCAAATCAGACAACCCAAGATTCGCTTAGCAACTAGTGGGTAGAGCTCAACAGATTTGTACAACAGCTGCTTGAACCTGACGACCAAATAAGAAAGATCTCTTTTAACCTTTGGGCTTCCCTACATCATATTGTTCGACGTAAATAGGCTTCCGAAGGGGAGGTCACATTGGGTTGGCGAATGCGTTATAAGTATACAGTGGGGGTCTGGGCCATTCATATCGTCCCAGGCTGGGGGCGGCGCTCATTGCTCGTGTCCGGGCGCATGCGCGTCCCCTGACCCACTTGCCACCGCCGCGCCGCCGCCGCCGCGCCGGCCGGATGGCGACCTCGTTACGCCAAGGTTGGCGAATCAACCGACGAATTCGCGAGCTGAACAGACGTAGTGACGCGATACTCCCCTACAACCACTACTTACAGTTAAATATAGAATTCACGTTAAAGTTGTCATGTATCGATTGAATTAGTATCGATGTGCTACGCCGAACAGTCGAAACACGCCCCGCGACGTTATGCAATGTAAGTGAATTTTCAGGTTGAAATATTCCGCTTACCATTTTACTTAAAACCTATGAAGCAACAACCATACCTGCAATTTCCTTTATTTATTTATCAATATAGCTGTTTTAAAAGTGTTTAGATAAGTATATTGTGATTAATGATGATGCAATGAAGAAACACATATTGCGCAGCTGCAAAACAAATTTTGTTTCGTATTGATTAGCGTGCGTTGTCTAAAAGGCATTGTTCGACTTGCTAATCACTTCCTTCCTAGCCAATACGTAATATGTTGAAAATGTTTAACACATATTTCCTCTGTATCGCTTTCGACTTTGTTTAGGCGATTACGACTTGAGCATTATGTATCTGTGGACAATGTAAAAGGCTGAGCAAACAGGGGCGTTCTCACTTGTCGTCACTGTTTATTTTAGCAGTCTCTAAGATAGATAACCCTGTGGAATTACGATGATCGATTACGACAGGCAGCTACCGTACGCCGCGTTGAGCATTGTGTAAGTGATGCCACATCTCGGTGGTTTCACGGCGATCGATAAAAATTTGACGCGTGTTGACATCACTACTAATTGTGATGGATATGTTTAGAAAATCGTTCCAAATTTAAATATATAAATGTTTTTTTAATGTAATGTTGGTGCGCACTAGTATCAAATTTGACTCATCTATGATCCGAATGCCACGCCCTCCTAATTGTGAATTCAATGCCCTCAAATAAATAATTTTGTCTATGGTTTAAGAGATATTAATGTTCTATGATAATTTTAAAAGAAAAGAATTATTTTCATTAGCGTATTTTTTTATCTTTTCAGATACTACACCATTGATGCAGCGTTCTTCTGCTTTTACTGGATCTAGAGAAGTTTTTTTTTAATTACAATATAAAAAATTCACAGTATAATTTTAAAGTATTAGGTAATTTGTAACTTGATGTTATTAACAGGCAAAGGGTTACGAATAGTGAAGTGAAGTCTCTGATTAAAATAATACATTTCAATAATAGTTTTTTAATGCATCTCACACATAATTGCATTAAAATTAGGAAAAATACCTAATAATTTTAAGAATAATATCTTTATTCCTAATTTTAAACAAATATTAACAGTTTTCATTTAACTTCAAAGCATGTATTGAAATTAAAACTATGTGTGAATTAAGTTGATCTTGAACATAAGGACGTTATACAAAGTGAGTAAATATTAAATTATTGAGGCTATGTAAGACTTTATATTTCATTCAATTTAATTCACACATAGATAGTATCTTGACGCCTTGGTGCAGAGGTGTAACAATACCAACACCCACATAATACCGAAGATAATTAGGTGCAAAGTACAGTGAGTCTGAAATCGGCCTCACATTTTAAACTGTTTCTAGTGATGGAGAATGGAGACATTCGCTCGCAATGTATCTTAAAATTTGAGATGTAATCACTAGTCTTTATTTTAATTTGAGAATCAAGAGTAAAATCATTAATTAATTAAACTTTATGACAAAGTAGGTTTCTTTTTTCAAAATGTGCTTGAACTCATATAAAACAAAAATTTGTAATACACATTTTAGTAAAAATGATATATTTTTTTATAATAATATGAGATACATGGTATGAACAGGAATATGACTGCAAGTAGACATATTCTATGGGAGGTGCTCAGCTATTTAGATATGGCAATTAATTTGTAGATTTTATACAACAATTTCGTCTCAGTATTAGGCAAGAGAGGTTTACTAATATTAAAAATCCTCAACAGCTTATTACACTAGCAAGAACTTCAAATCTTCATCAAAAATATTGCCTCACTAACCACGCCCATCTCTATTTCAGATGTTAGAAGAGAACAAAGAAGCGAGAAGAATGAACACAAGCGAGAAGATTGAACACCTGGTGCCCTTCGGCATCAATATTAGTGCCCTACATCTACCCTGTAGATCCGAATTTGTTTGAAGTGAGGCGACAAATTCGGTTCTAGAGAGGTTTGTGTGGTGCATGCACGGCAACGTTTAAGACCTTTGGACATGGAATCAAGATGAGCAGAAAGGAAGATTCTTTATTTAAGACTGTATTCTATGACTTTACTTAAAGTGACTTCTGATCATATGCATCAAAACTAACACTAACTTTTACTTGTCTAGAAATAAGTTTGCCCATTGACAGATCCAAAAAGTGATACCCTATGTACCGATTCAATTACTCAGTGAGTATCGATACAACTCTAGTACAATTTGGTATTCGATTTCTTTATTTAGATTTTTATGTTCTTAACATGGATTTAAATATAAAAAAATATAAAACCATGGCGCAACTTATTCGTTGGATACGGTATAAAGAAGTGTAAATTTAATAACCTAACTCTAGTATCTCGAATTGGGTTAAAATGATAAGTTACCAAGTATATAAGGTCAACATAATGTCGTGTAAGAAGGTCAAAGACATGATAAATGATACGGAAAGTAAACATTACTCTACTTCTCTCCAAATATATTACAGCATAAAAATTTACTCTTCTTGGGTTCAAAAATATAGAAATGCTTATTGCCTTTCGAAGAACAGACCTTTTCAATTTGCAAATAAAAATTTTCTTCTTTTGCTAAAGGGTCTGTAGGTGTTGGTAGCGTAAAATAAATTCAAGAGATTATATAGTATGTGTATACAGCTATAAAAGCTTTATTTTTAAGGCAGCGTAGTAGAAGCCACTCTTCTAAGCTATTAAAATTGTACTAAGCTTTTTATTAGTGTTTTATTATGAGATGTTTAACAAAATTTTTGAAATAACTAAATTGTAACACGAATGTGTGTAATATTTCAGCAAATAATAAGACACTTCAAACCTGTAATACTTCAATTATCGTAACAAACTAATATCAAACACCAATAAGTTTCATCTACGACTTTAAATCTATAAGTAACCGTCTCAATATATTAGTTTAAAGGATGGGGTTCTATTTTTAGAACTGGTAACGTTTCTCTCAAATCAATCGATAAACATTACACCTATTTATAAATAGAGAGGCCAAAGTACTCCCCTAATTTCGGTAATTTCGTAAGGATGGCAAGACTTTCTTTCCATTTTTAATTTAAATATCGTGTCGTGACTATTGAGAGTGACTGTTAATGTGTCCCATCCGTTGTACAGAGTATTGATCCGTACATATACAATGTGACTGCCCTTGTTGTGTGCTGTCGTTATTGACAACAGCCTTCTAAAGTTTTGACACTGAACTATTTTAATTTGTTTTAATGTAGGGAACTACTTCGGTTAGAATTATAAGTCAATATTTTAATTGAATAATTCGATTTGTTTGCAAGCTCAGATGTGGAGTTTCTACCTATAACATAATTTTATAGTGCCTAACTTTGTAATATTCCAATTTGATTTTTTGACATATAATGTATATCTGAGAGCTGATTGTTTGTTAAATAAAAATATTATAGCTATGAATAAATCTATCAATAATTTTACTACGTTTCTATCTATGTTTTGTATCGAAAAGTTTTATTTCAATAAAGAATTTCCTAATATTGAAACAATTATTCATTTCCCAACCCTTACTAATCCTGCTTTATTGCACTAAAACCAGAGCATATTCTTATGAAAGTCTGCAATGGCCTGGGAAATAGTATTGATCCAGACCAATATACTTTAACTCAACCTTAGCAAACAGGTATAGTAATCTGCCTAATGGTAAGCGTTTACTGTAGTCTATGAACGCTAGCAGTAGCAGTAGTATCACTATCATAATGACAGACTTCACAATGGAAAGTTCAGGGACGTCTCAATCATTGCACAAAACACTATAAACATTAAATAGTGTCTATTAATAATAACGCATTGATTATTGAAACTACCTAGTACCGATAGACCCAAGATAGTTTTCTGCAGCAAGGTTGTCACCTCCTGTCATAGTGACAGGCTTAGCAATTTGAGGTTAAAATTATAACTACCATTGCACAAAAGACTATGAACAACACAATTATGGATAATAATAATAGCATGTTTGATAAAGAAACTACCAAGGATAGACAAACCCAAAGTGGTTTTCTGTAGCAGGGTTGTCACCCACTATCATAATGACAGACTTCACAATCTGAGGTTATAATGATGACTCTGGGTACTATTGCACCAAACAATTTCTATAAATTTAGCATAAGCATTAGAATTGACTTGACAATGTAAAAATTAGTGCAGATATCTCAGCTAATTATTTATTTCTCTGATCCTGTTATGATGGAGCCTAGGAGTCGGAATAGACGCCACATGATGGAGTCGCCCACTCAACCAGTTAAGAGACTTAATTGCTTTATCCTGTCGTATTCTCAGTAAACTATTTTGCAATAGACACCTTGTCAAAGTTTTGATAGCATATTTTCAGTACCTAGGACCTATTAGTAGGACCTAATATTTCTACAATACCTATAAACGACAAACAATAGCCGTGAAAAGACAAATATCTAAGTATATATAAAAGGAATCAAAATTACACAGCACGGTTTTCCCCTTCTACATGATACATTATTAAAATGAGAACGGACTGGATCAATACTGCTGGAATTTGAAGGGTGATAGCGGAAGCTTTCGACACAATGTCTACTCATCAACAGATGGCGCTAGGAGTCGAATGGTTTAAAACAAAATGAGTTGAAGTCGAATGAACACGAACTAATTCACTACTCATCACTAGATGGCGTTACCATAACTGAAATCAAAGTTAAATATAATTATTTATATTTTACTATGCGTTACCGCAAGTGGCTTCGCCCGCGCGACATTCGACAAAGAGAATATAGAGTCCCACAGAAAATTAAATCTTGCATTTCAGTCTTTGGGGTATGGAATTTCGGAATACCAGATTTTAGTGGATTCCTACACTTCATAAAGAACACGCGATTTAGAGTTTGCGTTGCTATATTTATTAATTAGTTATGTATTTATACGAAGTATCTTTATTATATCATGATGAAAGTTATGGAATAGGCGCCATTATTTATTAAGATATGACGTGTGTACCTACATACAGTACTAAGAAACTTACAAGTATTTTTTCGTTTCCATTAATAGGTAGCAGCGATCTGCCTACAATTCATTTATCCTATTAGTTCTCAATTAATAATCGCACATAACGAAGATTAATCATGGAATAATATACACAGGAACACACATAATAAATAATAACACTACGGTTTTGACAAGACTGACAGAGAGGTCAAAGGTATGAAAAGGTCACGAATGTAGGTATTTGGACGAAACTGTATTGTATTGTATCTATGTAGACGTAAGGTTTCTCAACGTCGAACTCGACGTCTAACGTCGGTTTCATCATAGGAAATTGATACATAATACATAGACAATAAAGTTCAATTTGCCTCATATCTTTGAAAACGAATCTCGAAGTCGAATGCGACGCTGGGAAAGCTTACAGAATAACACGACAGGTCCCGCTACAAGTATTTTCGCTACATGCTTATAAATTGTGACGGCAACAACATTACGTCTTTAAAAATTGTATCTTTACTAAGAAACTTCATCAATACATCAGAACCCACAGAGTCAAAGTAGAGTTGACTGTGTCTTAACATTTTTTAAGTTCATGATCAGGAAAATGCTTAGGATTCCCTGGAAAGCCTTATTCACAAATATATCCGAACGAATTAAAGATCAAGACGAGGCTGTCCAGTGTTTGTCTGCGAAAAATCCTGGAGTGTTTTGGTCACATTGCCAGGAAGAGCAGTGCCAACCTAGAGAAGCTTATTGTCACCGGGAAGATGGAGTGGAAACGTCCAAGAGGTCGCAGTCCCACGCGATGATCAGATCAGATTCGCACTAACATCGACAATAGTCTCCACAACGCTCTCCACATCGGCAAAAATAGAATGAGATGGCGACAGATTGGTGATTTCCACAGGGTATCACGACCCTCAGCAGTGAGGATAGCGACGCGAGGAGGAGGAAGTTCGTTATCATCATATAAATCTTTTTTTTTTCAAACAATTCTCCAGAAACAGCCCGTTGTACAGACGCCAGAACATGTACTAATGCTCCTCGTACCCAACATAAATATAACATACTAGCTGGTGCCCGCGACTCCGTCTGCCCAGGATTTGACTTGTCTTTATGTTTCGGATAATTCACAGAATATTTTTATACATTACTAATTATAATTTCCTTAATATTTATGATTTTCACCATTTAAACCTTCCCTGAACATTCACCAATATATCAAGACAAAAATTACCCAAATCGTTCCAACCATCCTCAAGTTTTAGCAAGACTAACGAACAGCAATTCATTTTTATATATATAGATTAAATGCATGCATGCAAAACAAAGAGGTTCCAATACTAGACTGGAATATAGTCACATATATACAAGATAGTATAATATTTTTTATTTTGAGAATCCAGAGCTATTTCACAGCGTAAAGCCGGTACCAGGAATGTATAAGGAGCGAGGAAGATTAATGATTGGAGCAGGACGGCCGACAACCGCGGCCGCGTTTGACAAGCGCAGGTGCGCTATTTTCATAATTGGCGACCCGCGCCCTTTCAGCTTACAGGAAACTAGTGAGTGTGGTCATGTGTTACCTGCCTCATGTTGACTTTCAAATTAACAGTCACTCTAACAGCATGTGCCAAGATTTCCAATCAGTTGAACTGAGCGAGATAATCGTTCATTACTAGACTAACTGATGCAAAGCCTCACTAACCGCGGGGATAAGATAACACTACATTAGAACAGTATCGGCTACGATTTTCTGTAAGGTGGAGGTAATTTATTTCACTGTAAAGCACGTGGTGCATCTTCACGCGACCTTCAATGCACTGAAGTATAAAGAAAAACTCATGGCTTGGTTTGTCATCAGGGTGAATTGTAGGTAATGTTATTTTCAATACTGAGTCGTGGTGGCCTTTGGGTTTGAGCAGTAGCCCAGCGGTGCCTGTTCTAATGAGTTTCCTAAAAACTTATGTGTTAATGTAAACTTATATATATTCAAATCTCACTTGTCATCGTTCTGTACCTATTTGGAAAATGTTGTATTTATGTGGTCATCGCCTAAATTGCTTAAGATTGCAAAAATATTTATCACCAATATTTAGGACTTAAGTACAATTTCTAAGGCAATTATTTCAGAACTGCGGCTCTTCCAAGACATGTTAGTCTTCATCCAGTCCTTGTATTACTTAATGGACTTAGCTAATACCCTCTGTGTAAGCCTAAGACGAACTTAAGTACCCTAGTTAAGCACTGGACATGTGCCATGTGAGGACTAAATCTGACACATCCAACTCACCTTCCCGTAATGATGCCATTAATCAAACCTAAGGCTTTTGTTCGGTCCATTGCTTACTTGACGTTAGTGACTCAAGTGAGCATCTGGGATTTACTATAAGATGTAGTGTGTATGGTAGGTACTAGAGTTTACAAGTGATTCTTTCTCAATAGCAATAAAATGCCATACACGTATGAATTTTCATAGAACACGGTGTAAATTCCTATTATCAGTCTTCATATTATGTACTGATAAATTAAATTAAAATGTCTGCTTGCAATTCTATATAGCTTTTCAGAACATAAAATATATACGGTACTTACATGATCAAATATTGTTATACTCTGAATGGCTCCATGATTCACTGGAAACTATGATTCGCTGTAAGAAAGCTGATGTCACAAGGAGCAAATTAGGCTATAATGCTTAAAATTAAGCCCATGAAATCTACATCGTGAAACAGCGGGGCACATCTGTTAGTAAGTTATAACTAAATTGCAGAACTGAAATATATTATGATGGCAAACATATATTTATATTGTATACTTATAGAATTTCCCATAATTCACCAATAATCCAGCATCAGCGTGCACAGAGCCTAGACTAGTTTTTAGTTTATAGTAATATCGACCATCTCAGCCGAGCTGTTTCAACACGCACGTTTCACCAAATAGGTTTACGTGCCAACGTGGTGATAATGAGTAGGTACATCGCCGTCTTTAAAATGTTTATCAAAATGTGAAGATCCTCATAAATGCTTCACCGTATAACTCGTGGTGTCATTACACATACCTAATTTTACGCCTATTTTCATGCTTGCATATCATTCGATCAGCGAAGTTAAGCAATCCTAATCCTAGCCAATAATTGGATGGGTGACCGCCCGAGTTCCCTTCCTGCCACGGAGAGCACGTTAAGCCGTCGGTCCCGGTTGCCAATTTATCATCTTTGGTAATAGTTACAGGTCAGTCAGAAGTCTAAAATAGTCTGACTGGTTTAACCCAGATCACAGATTTTCCCCGTAAAACGGGTTGCGAAGGTCAGATGGCAGTTGCTTCGTATAAAAATCAGGTGATCAGCCACAAGGGGTTGAATCAAGTGCTGACCCCAACAATGTATGGGATAAGGCCAGGGAGATATATAATTTCATGCTTGCGTCTGTACCTATTAATTATCTTGCAGTTATCTTATTAATTTATGTGTTACGAATTTAAAACAGGTTTAGTAAAGTTTTATCAACTTAACTCATAATTCGCATGTTCGTTAACGCACCTTTTTACAAGCCAACCCCCGCCGTACCTTGTATAACTGAACGAAGGCATTGAAAGCAGGAAGGGCGACGTCAAAAATTACTATTATACCCCGAAATATAATTAATGAACTGCTTATTCAAATACATTTAAAACTATTATTCATGCCGTTTACTTTTGAAACGTTCCGAACATTTCTTTGAAAGGACTTCTTTATGTTATTAATTAAAATCCCGGGCCAAATGCGATTCTTAAATAGTTCCAATGTAAGCCGTGACCAATCTTAAGGGTAAATATTTTTTGTCCACAATACTTCATCTGGAAGATAATATTCTTCAAAGCAGATTCTAATTGCTTGTGCAATTTATAATGTTTTAAATGCTGGAATTCACGAACTTTGAGAAAACGAGTTTTTAAATGTGTTTTCTTGGTTAATACAAAGATGAAAATTTTATCAGGAATGTAGATGATTAAGTTTTTCCAATTTCCAATGTTACAAGTCGTCTGTGACTACATAAAAAGTTCCAGCTGCCTCACCAAAAAGTGTTTTCTGCGGAATGAATTTTGTTTCTTCACTCGATATGCGCATCAAACCAGCTTAGCTTGACTGCCTTGTTCCTACAATCTCCGCCTAATTACAAGGGCTATAGACTGGCGTATCCTTAAAGAGAGCTCAGGTTACGTTGGTGACGTCGGATTTCCCGGATGTTTTTTCGTGCATTTCTTTTGATATTTTCGCCTTTCGGCCCCTTTTATTTATATCGGCGAATCCTGGGAAAGCGAGAGCTCTCTCCGATTCGTCGGGTTCGCACACTCAGTCACATTGTTATGGGTAACGTTTTTCGATTAGCAATCTTTTGTTATTCACTGTACGTCCCATCGGCGCACGTAGTCGCTTATTGTTGCTTAAAGGATTGGAAACATTGCAGTTTCGAATCTCGTATGCTTATCGTTTTATGGAGTATGGTATGCAGACGTAGCTATGTTATTTTAATTATTTTGTTACTACCATTATCTACTACTATTATCTATGCCTTCGTTGGGACGTATCATATGAAATTTAAAAAGCTATTTGATGCAATAAAGAAAATAAATAAGGGTATAATAATGTTTCCTTATGCGGTTACTTTGCCTCTGTGATTCAAAAACGCTTTTACGTGTCTCTTGTCTAAGATAATTTGGTTGGAAATGTAATTCGTGTGTTCCTAGTCTATGTACTAAATCCGCGAAAAATTCAGTTTTATATAATTAAAAAAAAACACCAATTTTATATCTAACATAACCAGACAGTACGATAAAGTATATCTGTCATAGTTTTTCCAAAACGCCAATTGCAGAGTTATAATATTGCAGTTTCTATATCGAAATCCCATTGCAACAGCACAGCGAACTTTTAATCAAGTCCTGGAGAAACGATTTACTACGATCAAAGAATAACAGCGCAGTAAATAAGTACAGAATGTTGAGTCAACTCAAATCCAAACTGAATAATGCTCAACATGAATTCAAGATTTGAACGTCAGCAAATGTTCTTAATATTTTAAATCAAAATTAATTTTACACTAATGTAATATTCATCCATCGATTATGCCTTGGCATACTCTTTGCTAGTGATCTATTAATACAAAATAAAGATATCCAGATTTTTTCTATTGCATCAAAAAGTTTTTAAACAAGACCTATCACAACCGTAGAATTCTGGCCAACACTGTGTAAATATCTAGTGTAAACATGACTAAAGATACGAGCCGAATATTATCAAATTTGATTATAAATCCCTTCGCTAAAGTTTCCGTCCTACAAATCCCGAATACATAGGTGAGAATCGAGGGTTCACACAATTTTCTCTCTCACACATAATATTATTATTTCAAACAAATAATATTTTAACATCTTTGGTTGTAGTACCTACTTATCTTCTTCTTCAAGAAAGCGCGCAGTAGAGTCATTCAGTAGCACACCATTTTAAATTCAAAGTTAGAACGTATCTGGGGGTTACAGACTCTCAAAGGCAAATACTATGACTGCGGGTTTTTTTATTACCTACATTCAAAATTACTAAAGATTGTATTTGATAGAACATTTATCTCTGTGAATAATTAAAATGGTTAAGAGTACAAAAATACGTATTTGATAGAACTTACCTTTCTGTGAGTACTGTAATCTTTGAGCAACGCGGCCGCAGCCGCCGGCCGGCGCCCGCCGCGGGCAGCTCACCATTAATCACGGAGCTTAGCTGCATGCCCTGCACACTGCTGGCTGTGGTAGGTAAATACCACTATTGGTACATGCGCGCACTTATGTACCATGTAATACTTCGCTGCTATTTATAACAATAAAAGCTGTATTAATCCATGGTGCTTATGGTTGTCTGTGATAAAGCCGCCATTTGTACCTGAAATTTTAGTTTGATTTCATACATACACCGGTGTACTGCAAATTAGTAATAATAGTTATCATCATCTCCCTGGCCTTATCCCATACATTGTTGGGTTCGGCACTTGATTTAACCCGATGTGGCTGATCACCTGATTTTTATACGAAGCGACTGCCATCTGACCTTCGCAACCCCTTTAACGAGGAAAATCTGTGATCTGGGTTAAACCAGTTGTTAGACTATTTTAGGCCTTCGACTGACCTGTAACGATTGCCAAAGATGTTAATTGGCAACCGGGATCGACGGCTTAACTTGCTCTCCGAGGCACGGAGGGAACTCGGGCGGTTACCCATCCAATTACTGGCTAGGCTTAGGGTTGCTTAACTTCGCTGATCGAATGATATGCGCAATAGCAACTGTGCCACGAGCTCCTCTTTAATAATAGTTATCATCTTACTTTAACTCGGTACAGTCGTTACGTCGGCTTAAAGTCATATTAAATACTGTAATTTAAATATTGTAATTAAATACGAGTTCATTTCTCGGGTGACCAGTGGAACCATCCTTAATGATTTTTTTTAAATAAAAGTAGCCTTTAAAATTAGTCCAGCCGTTTCGGAAGTTAGCCGGAACAAACAGATAGACAGTCAGAGAAAAAAAATTTGGTTCTTCGTGTCAGTACCTACCGCATTTAGTGGAAAGCTGTTAATTTAGAATTAAAAACACGTACTTCAAATTTATTTATCTGTTTATATGTACTAAATGTGATACTAAAATTCCAAATTCTGGAATTAGACTCTAACCCCCTTATTACAAATCATAGACTAAGATAGTCCTTGGTTTAAAAGCAACTTCACCTATTCACCATTCCATTTTACATTCATATCATATCCATAGGTTTAGTCCGAGTTGGTCTAGTCTTCTTAAACCATGATTTGTAAAAATTACGATTCGATCATTCGATCTTTAAATGGGGAAAAAGTACGTGTATACGTAAGGGACGTGGTTCGCCTGCTACGCAAACGACACAAGTTCGAATACCAGTGGGGCTTGTACCAAAGAGTTTTTCTAAAAACTTATGTGCAGTGATTTCACACCACGTGAAGAAAACATCGTGAGGAAACCTGCATATGTCTGAGAAGTAACTCAAAGACGTATGTATAGTGCTAGAGATGGCGATGGACTCTGTCACGTTGGCACTTCATCATATTCGGTGAAATGTGGGTGTTGTTGTTACAACACCTCTGCTTACCTCTTCGTCTGGAACAGCGTGAGCATATGAATTTTTTAGCTATAATGTATGAGGTATTAATAGAACGCGTTATATTTACTTCAAAGATTGTTCTGACGCTGTCGCTTGAGCATTCACCCCTACAATTTTATTATTAGTAGAAATATCCTTCTTACTACCAATTGGTTCAATTTGGCCTCTCTCATAGAATAAAGGCCTGTGTACACGAACATACATTTAACCTTTCTGACCAACCCTCGTATGAGAATAGAGCAAGTTTCATAATGTTTACTATATTCTTTCTATGAGGCTATCATAGAAAGAAATAAAATGGTTTTTCGCTGAATCGGAAACACATTTATTTTGCTCATAAAGTTTTTTTTTTATTTTTGAATCTTTTAAGAACTAAGCTCATAATATTGATTGATTGAGGCATTTTACACCAACATATTTTGAAGGACCGATGGGCAAGAAAACTATAGATCTCAAGCTACACAATTATTCGTACTATTTATTTTAAGTTTAGATTTTTTATTTATATCGACTTTTGTGCACTGGAACTGTGTACATGGGCTTATATTTTTTATGATTTATATTGTGTTACTCAAAGCTGTAATTTTTTTTTTTGTAAAAGAGTAATTACTGAGTTTCTTGCAAGGTTCCGAACCTGGCGGTAGCATGTATAATCCTATGTAATCGTGTCTTTCTGACGATTTGAAAGTACTTTGTAAAAAGTTTGTAATAATCGAATAAATATATTTTGAATTTGATATCAGAAACAGTGTGTGCTAGTCCTAATCATTTGAGCAAACTCGCTGAGTCATGATTCAGAGGGAGTCGAAATATATCGAACAGTAGTTAACGGTCTCGTCTAGTGCGCCATATGGGGTTAAATTCTTTGGACAAATAAATTTGTTATACTACTGTATCGAGGCAGTGAGAGAAATATCTAATATATAAAATATTAAAAGGCGTATGTACAGTGCCTGAGACGGCGATAGATCCACCATCTGTCACATTGGCACTTAATCATCTTTAGAGAAAAGTGGGTGTTGTTATAACAACACCTATGCATACACCTTCCCGATACAATATATATGTATGTAAGTATAACATATTCTCGTGTCGCGGTGTTGGTACCAACCTTCTCCGAAACAGCTGGAGCGATTTGTATGAACTGTTGTATGCATATCGGGTAGGTCTGAAAATTGGCCAACATCTATTTTTCATACCCCTAAATGATGAGGGTGACCACCCCAAAAAATATATGGCAATACTCACATGTTACATGCACAGCTACTATTTCATAATCGATACTCTATACAGATAAATAAAATTGAAGTGTCTGTTTGTAGTTCCAAAATTACACCACCCTTTGACTATATGCATATTAAAGTATACACGGTAGAAACAAAGTAAAATTTTTTTGTTATTTTCTCTGTCTGACAGGCTCCTGTATCACAAGCGACGCTCTATCAAAGCCACCACTGTAATACCATCTCCCTGGCCTTATCCCATACATTGTTGGGGTCGGCACTTGATTCCACCCGATGAGGCTGATCACCTGATTTTAATACGAAGCGACTGCCATCTGACCTTCGCAACCCCTTTTACGTGGAAAATCTATGATCTGGGTTAAATCATTTGTCAGACTATTTTAGGCCTTCGACTGACCCGTAACGATTGCCAAAATCGATTCGAAAATAGGCAACTGAGACCGACGGCTCCGAGGCACGGAGGGAACTCGGGCGGTCACCCATCCAATTACTGGGTAGGGTTATGATTGCTTAACTTCGCTGATCGAATGACATGCGCAAGCTTGAAAATAGGCGTTAAATGTGGTATGTTTAAGCACACCATGAGTTCTACGGTGAAACATTTATGGGGATCTTCACTTATTGATAAACATTTTAAAGACGGCGATGTACCTACTCATTATCACCACGTTTGTACGTAAACCTATTTGGTGAAACGTGCGTGTTGAAACAGCTCGGCTGAGATGGTCGATATTACTATAAACTAAAAACTAGTCTAGGCTCTGTGCACTCTGATGCTGGATTGGTGAATGATATGCGCAATAGCAACTGTGCTACAAGCTCCTCTGCAATACCGATATTCTTGAATGTTTGTTAGGTAACCTACACACACAGAACACGTAGAGACGTTTCTTTCAATGTAATGTGCCTGCACATGTCTGTGTAGAATTTCAAAGACATAATGTAAAACAAAAAATGTACTCGCGCCATCCCAGAAGGGTCCCCGAAGAGGTAAGCAGAGGTGTTGTAACAACAACACCCACATTTCACCGAATATGATTAAGTGCCAACGTGACAGATGGTGAGTCCATCGCCAAGAAGACTGGCAGCATTGCCACGTTGAATAGCAATGCTGATTCTCTGTTCTCTGAGCGAGAACATAAAATTACTTTGTATATTCGACAGACATAACAAGTCAAAACCTATACTTGTGGTACTAGGGTGAAAAGTGGGTGTTGTAAGTGGACTTACAAATATTTCCCGAGTAGTAGTATCATAGGAAGATTACTCGTTAATCAATTAATTGGATACTAAATCGAAAACTGAAATATCAATATATTCCGAGACAGAACTCGGATCCTAATAACAGGTTTTTGACATGATAATTACGTCTCTTTTGTTTTAACACTCATATAATTGTAATGTAGGATAGAACGCTACTCCACTTTAGACTATCAAACTGCTTTCAAAATGTATCCGTCAATCCAAAATCATGCAAAAAAGAACAATAGGCATGACAAATTTGAATATACGAGACTCGTACATGCAAAATTTTGCATACCTTATTTTTAAGTTAAAAAAACTAGTACAAAGGCCTAGTAAAGGGTTTAGCCCGACAATAGGAACCCGTTCCTATTATCTCTGATTGATTTCAACTACCGTTTGCAAATTGTTACAATTTTTGCCTATTTGCGAATAATTTATGGCACGTATAGGTGGTCTTACGACAAGGGGGGTACTGCAAGTCACAGCCTTTTGTAAATCAGTTACTACCTTCCCAGTATCGACGTATAGCAGCTATGCACACTGATACTCAAAGTCTGAAGCCAGGAGGCCAAGTTCACACGTCGCAAATCGCTTCGCTAATTGGATTCCATGAACAACCGCAGTTGAAGTAGCTTGAGATGAACAGGTATGTAGATTCTGTAACGTCTTCTTAATTCTTCAATAAAAGTCATTTGGTTATAAGTGTCCGTTAGGTTGTGGTACAGAAAAACCGAACCTTAAGATGTTAATTCAATGATATAGTTTATTACTTCATTTTATTCTGACGAATATCGTGTGCCACAACTTTGAGCGCCACAGACGTGACCGCGCCTGGCATTCTCGACAATGGCGTGCTAATGATAGTCTTAACATTCAAATCGCCCACGCGCTTCTTTGTCTCCGAAAACACCAAGTTTTTCATACGCACCACTATTTTTCAACCAGCACGATACAAAATTGCCACAAGATGATTGAAGGATGTAGGTCATCGGGTTACCGTTGAATAGGCGTCCGGTATTATTGCGACACAAAAAGCTTTTAAAAGGGAGGTTGATAGGTTCATGGGCATTACGCTTCGTTGTTTTGCTACCGGCTGCTAATTAACCCGCTATACACTCGCGCGCTGACTGATGCAAACTTCTTTCTAAGGCTACCCACAATATGGACTCAAATTCTTTGCAATTATGTGGCGGTAACAATCCTATTCATTTAAGCTCCTTTGTGTATTCATGTTTTACCCAGTTATAAATTCTTTGGCTTTTTCCGTCGAGCCGATAATGCTCTATAGTTTTTCGTAGTCGTCTTATATTACGTATGGTTTATTTAGCATAAATGCCTAGTTATTGCTCGTATATCCCCATCTTCATCCCATTCAACATTTGATTCATTACCCGATTTTTGTAAACATATTAGCTATTAAGTTTTTATACCTCTGTTACTTCTATTTCTCATGCAGTTGTCAGACTATCAGCTGTAATGATTTTCCTTTGTGTCACAGCTGTTACATTAAGCGCGAAGTAATTATTATGATTCTTCCAAAGTTCTATATAAATATTATTGCAAATCTATAAACGCTTATAAAACAAATATAAATTAAAGTAAGTGATAAAATATTGCAATCAAATAACTATCTTAACAGGTGCACCTACGGCGAGTGTTTGATTTTATTTAAATTCATTCCAGGATGAATTTATTGATGACAAATTCAACAATGCTGTAGGTACTACATCCACACCATATACTGAGAGCTTATTCGTAGAATCTGGAGTCACAGTGGAATGTCTTGAAATAATAAGTTATGCGTGTCTAAGGATCTCTGTGTGACGTCGGGACCATGTGACATCAGCCACTATTAATCAAGAGCAACCGCCTCGAGCACTCATTTGAAATAATCTTACTACAAATGTGACTGTAGCTTCATTAACAACTGTTTTGTTTACATTACTCTTAAAATACGCATTTATTTATAAATATGACACTGATGCCAACATTACACTGAGAATAGAAATATGACAGTTCGAAAATAATCCATAATTTTTTTAAAAAAATCGTGAGAATATCACAACTGCAAAATCATTAACAACAAACGTCTAAACTGAATTGTATTGTTGGTGTGGAAATGGAAAAATCGTCGGTCCGTGTGTAGGAATCCGTTGAATGGACCGATTTCACGCGTCATAAAATATCTCTGTAGCATTTGAAAATTTCGACGGGAGATGAAAATGAATTGAACCGCTGGCGTCCGTATCGAATAAAATAAATCGATTTGTTTTCAAAAACGATTTCATTATTTTTTGACGTGCGGATTGAGGGGTATCGACGAGTATGGTTTGCTAAAAAATGCATAAGATTGATGAGCAACATACCGTGTCCACATTGCGTAAAAAAAATATAAATACATGGCTATACATTTTATAAGAAGTATTTATTTGCATAAAACATGGCAGGTACATGGAATTTTATTTAATAATCATTTTTGTTCTGCATGTTTTGCCATAACATATTGGCATGCAAAATATATAGGCTGCTAAATAAAGTAACTAAATCAAATGCCGCATTCTAAGGGAAGTATGTAAAATTCAAATAATAGTTACTATTAATTAAGTTAGAGGCGATGGTGAAAAACCTAAATTCTTCAAAAATATAATAAAATAATATTAACATCGTCGCATTTTACCAATTATTTTATTCCCTAATAATATTTTGTGAGGAAAACTATATATATAGGCGTTATAGGCGTTAATTCTTAAATTCCCCGAGGTCGAGTGGTCATCAGACCCCTTAATCCAGTGAAGCTGTACCAATCAACACTGCTGTCACGATTGGGGTGACCAGGGACGTGGGTAAGAACTCAAAATGGACGCGCGGGGAATAGCGAGAGGAGGGTTGAATGCACATTTTTGAGGGAGTTCGTATATGTCAGTTGACGGAGGGTAGAAAATAGTGTTGTATTTTGGTGTACTTCTGATTTACGTTATTTTTACGATCCTATTCTGTACGTACTTTTACAGGATGATAAGGTATGTATATCAAAAAGATTTTAAAATAATTTTCAGTTCTTACCAACGTCCCTGGTCACCCCAATCGTGACATATATATACATATGCATATGCTCACGCCTGTATTCTCCGAAAGGGTAGGCAGAGGTGTTGTAACAACAACACCTACTTTTCATCGAATTTGATTAAGTGCCAACGTGACAGATGGTGAGTCTATCGCCGTCTCAGGCACTTTACATACGTTTTTGAATTACTTCTCAGAAATATGCAGGTTTCCTCACGATGTTTTCCTTCACCGTAAAGCACGTGGTGTGAAATCACTGTACATAAGTTTTTTAGAAAAACTCATTGGCACAGGCCCCGCTGGGATTCGAACTTGCGTCGCTTGCGTAGCAGGCGACTGTTCAAACCCCGAGGCCACCACGTCTCTTACTTCTGACATATATATATATATATATATATATATATATATATATATAACATATGAGTCGTGGTGGCTTGGGGTATGAGCAGTCGCCGGCTACGCAAGCGAATCCTAGCCTGTACCAATGAATTTTTCTAAAAACTTATATGTGCGGTGATTTCACACCACGTGCTTTACGGTGAAGGAAACATCTTGAGGAAACCTGCATATGTCTGAGAAGTAATTAAAAAACGTATGTATAGTGCCTGATATAGGCGATGAACCCACCATCCGTCACGTTGGCACTTAATCATATTCGGTGAAATATGGGTGTTGTTGTTACAAGCCTTTCCTTACCCCTTCGGGGATCCTTCTAGGATGACGTGAGCATATTTTTATATATATCATAGATTATTTGAATTTGAATTGTAATTTACCTAAACAGTTGGAATATACTTTCATAATCAAAATAATTATTAACAATATTATCTACACGAAAGTAATTGTGAATACTTCACTCTAACACCGTCATTCGCAAATCAAAAAGTAAAGTGAGTTAATTTATTGCTTTAGTTTTAACGAAATTTAAAATCAAAACCATGTTGAACTAACTTAGCTTTTAATCGTCAAACACTGTATTCAGATGTAATTAATACTAACCCACCTACCCTTCAAGGCGATAATTAATTGTGAAAACGGCCAGGGACCGTTCGAACATAGTCCATTAACCGTAAACCCTAGCTTACCAATTGTTGTTTTTCCATCACCCCAAATCCCTAAAGTCCAGTGGAATGACCATAACCAGGTAACTATGACCTACCCTGCTGTAGAGTCCAATGAAAACAGCCATCAAATTCACAGTTACTGAAGGAATGACGGTTCAGGATTAAATGGTTGGTTTATAGCCACAACTTTTGTTTTATTCAGCGGCTTTACCTGGTGAGAGGTAGCTCTAATTGGATTAAAGATTGTTGATAAAGGGCTTTTAATATAAGCGGCGGGTAGGTCGGTAGCTGGCGACATTTCATTAAGGGATGGATATCGATTTTTATACGGCCTCGGCGGTATTGGCTGTTGTTCTTTTGTGAAGGCTGGAAATATAAATATACGGAGACATAACATTTACATAATGTAAAAGGTCTTCGTGTTCGTACTCGTGACGTGTTCGTGGGAGAGAGTGAGTAATTATGTAAGAAGTAGGTAAATACATCCTATAAAATATCTTTTAAGCCTGATGAAACAGGTACCTTTATCGATAATATATGCAAATTTACTAAAATCATTAAGTAATTCTCCTAAAGTACTTAAAATAGCAACAATTTAATACTTAAAAGTTTTAGCTCTAATTATTGTTGGCAAGGACTATCAATTTCTAGACACTAGAATATTCTCCAATGAATAGAGATATAGAATGAATAAAGATATTGATCGGATAGATTAAGGCGTAGGCGCTCAGGTTTGAAAGTTTCCAAGAAAAAAATTTACTATAGAAAAATTTTGGACATTGCCGTCAGGTTTGATTACAAGCCCGGAAAAATCAACCTTACAACAAAGTATCTTAAAAACATATTTGAATGCCTGCCCACACTAACGTTGCTGATGCGTCGATAAAAAACATCCAATTATAGACCCAGTGCAGTCCTATTTAAGGTTGAAGATTATCTGTTCCAATTTTTACGTAACGAGGAAAACATCGCACAATAAAAAGTTATCAATCGTGAACCGACACGATTGGCGTTGAATGAGAATAACGGATATTATACAAACGTTAATTAATAAATATAACTATGTATAATTATTACGAAACAAAGTTCATGGAATCTGTCTGTCAGTAGTATTGAATGATGACGGCCAATGTCTAAGCACGAGTGGTTTCGCTACTTATTACAACTGAGTAATATCACAGAATCAATATAAGCTTACTACAAGCAGTGCCAAACCTAGGAATAAATCGTTAGAAATAAAAAAAAAGAAAGACGCTCGCATCTAGTAGATTAAGCGCAATCGACTTAGTATCAGTATATACATAATTTACGTGTTTTACAGACATATTTCTAGATTTCAAATCAACTATTTGACATTACTTTGACAGTAAATAAAAAAAAGGAGTAAACAAGAAAAATAAAAGTGAGAACCCTCACGCTCGATGGAGCAAACGTTCTCATTTCAGAAACTTGGTTTATATTCTATACTGGTTACCAAGCTTGTAATTTATACTGTGGTAATATCGACACGAGTTCCAACTAGCCTAGCAATTTGACGTTTCATTGACAGTCTTATTAAGATACTCAAAAGAATCAGGGACTCTACCATTGCCATGATAGTTTGGCTGTGTAACAGTGACAGACTTATACACGTCACATACATCTGTCTCATAATCTTTGTAAATATACAACGTTTAGATACGTTACTCATAAAACGAATGAAAAAGATTTTTAAAGTACCTATAGTTTATTTAAGTTGTGAATTTTCGATAAGTGATAAAAAAATATTTTTTTAAATTATATTAATAATTATTTTCGAAAATTTTTGAGTTGAGGATGAGATATATTGAAGATGTCATGGGACCTTTGAACTTGTATTTATTTTAAATAAATAAAATTTTTACGCGTAACACGAACCGTATATATTTATTTGGTCTTTTTCCGATAGTAATTTCACCTATCATCATAATAAGAAGGCGTGCAGATTTTCAGCTTGCATGCACAATTTCGTGATTAACATTTGGCTGTTATGACAGATAGGTTAGATCAATAGGTAATTAAGAATTAGTCAGGGATCGTTGAGCGCTGCTAATGCCACACATTCAACGCAATTATCGTATGACCTTGTAACATTAAGCATTCGGTGCGCATACCGCTCGTATTGCAAATTGTAATATAAGTGCTTAGTAAATATCTACGCTACTGTACCGTAGTATGCAAATCAACAATTAATTAGAGTCGTTGGCGATGTTGAACAACTGAAAAGTGCAATGTTGTATCGATGGTTGAAAGGTCAAAGAGCATAAGCAGATTTTGTGAAAATACATCAAATATTTTAAGGCAGTTTTTCTGTGCACGGATTTTTTATTTTACCCAAAAACTGTATTTTTCTGACACTGTAGAGAGATTTTTTTTAAGAAACTTATTCAGAAAAATAGGTGTCTCTCGGGATCATGCCAAGAAGGCTGGCAGCATTATCTCCTTTGGCATTTAACTTTACTTATTCGTCTGAAAGATAACTTAATTTAACTTGGATAACTTAATTTAACTTTAATTACCAGTGTTTTGATACATTTTTCTTAACGTTCTCCCAAATGTTATTAACTTGCGAACGTCACGTGGCTTCATCCTCGTAGTTCCCGTTCCTGTAGGAATAATAATAATAAAATATAGCCTATATTAATCAGTGATAGTGAAGCATTAAAATGGTGAAATAATTTATTAAATCGGTCCAGTTCTTTTTGAGCCAATTCGTTACAAACATACATACAAAACTTTTCTTATATGTATCCAGTATCAATGAATGTGTCAGTCGCGATACTTTTAAAAAGAAAGACTTTTCATTGATATTTTTTCTACTGTTTAAAAAAAAGCAGAACTATATTCGCCTCCCTTTATCAGCGTATTCTTTAAATTAAAACTATCTCAAAATCAAGCATTCGTATTTGAAATCGACAAATGAAAATCTACGCGCAAGTCGCAACTATGATACATAAGCGGCCACATAGTTATATGTAGCACATAGTCCGTGTTCCGTAACCGAGCGGAAGGCCCACCGCCCGCCGCGCCTTGTCACACAGCAGGAGATCACCGGTTAAATTGAAAAACAATCTCCCACCATTTTCGCTCGCCGAACGTAATAAATCTATGTACAAAAATTCTACACGTAATTTATGAAATCTATCAAAACCCCGGTCTGATCTATAGGTACGAATGCGATGTCGGCCGCTGTGATGTACAAACTTCGGATATTGATTAATTTTTGACATATTCGGTGATGTATTTGTTTCTTTTTGTAACAAATATTTAAGGCATTACTTTTACCATTGGTGTTTTACCGATGGAAAGATAATCCTCCATTTCATTCGCAACATATTTAGTCGGTTCTCTACGTGCCGTATGTGTGTCTGTACAACGATTCTGATTTAAACGAGACAATGATCCACGTCTATACTGATAAATAAAATCGAAGTGTCTGTTTGTAATTCCAAACAAACGTCAAAATGATTTTCACATTATTTCTTCTTACAGGATTTAAATTTTCAAGGTTACATACTTACCTTAAAAAAATTCACGTTTTCTCCGGCTGTATGTCCTATCTATGTATGCATCGCTCTATCTGTGTCAATTTATTCTGGCTAATATCAGAGTAAATAAGGCGACATTTCTTAAAGCCACGCTTGCAATTAGGTATATGCGGGTAAAACCGCGGGACAGAACTGATTCTTAATACAGTGTTAGGTTCAAAATCAATTTCTTTATTTGCATTCTTCCAAAGTCTCGCTTTACCAAATGGGTAGGTTTTTTTAACAGCTCAGTAAGGTGTGTCGAACGCGTTTTCTACTTACTTATAAATTAATACTTCTAGATTAAATTAAAAATAAAATGTTTTCCATGGCAGGCAGTGTACGCAGATGCGGTCCTATTGTGGTATTAATTGCATTAATCATACCGAGTGACAGCTATTACATTTTTGGTGCTCGACTTTTGGTCGCCGGGCCCGACACGACAAAGATTCATTCGAACGGGCCAAACAATACAACAATGTACCATTTACATAGAAACAATTACATCTATATATTTAATTGGGCTGTCCAAAAATGAATTGGTGCTTAGATCGTATCGAACTTTCTAATGAAAATTTGATTTTGGCATCGATATGACGTCAGTTTTGGACATGAATATTTATTGGTATGAAAAGCATACATTTTCTTTAGATAACCTTATCAAGTAAACTGCCAAAGAAACTTTTTTTTATAAAACGGAAATCATATGAGTAATTTTCATTACTAACAACTACATACGAAAGCCTATCAGATGACCAAAAAAACATTTGGGTTTTTACAAGTCAGGTCAGGATAGCTACCAAAAGATAATTTCCGAACAAGGTATATTGCAAGGCAAAAAATTTTATGCCTAGCATTATACCTTAATAATCTTACTTTAGTATAGTATTAACGGAGATATTACTCACAATAATTTAATACTCATACGTAAATTAATTCAAGTAAGTATTATGCGAGTCACCATGTAATTCACTTTTTGTCCAGTTTCATAACATATCAATATCCATGTTACTAAAGTGATTCCAGGTAGCTTTATAGTTAATATTAAATTGCAAAACGTCTTAAAAACATGAAGATCGATTAAGATTTAAGAGCTTTTATCCATTAAGCTGATGGTACTAGAATGTGACGACTTCATTACCGCAATTTCCATGGCGTAATGACCGAGAGACGAAGCTCTCAGGGGAATTGAAAATTAATATTATCCGCATTATTATATTTGGTGGCTTATCTTAATGAATCATTACTAATGATACAGTAGTCGCTTGTTAAGTGAGGATACGAGGAACATATCAGGACCTTAATTACGACATTGCCACCGTTTTCCTAATCTATAAGTACTCGCTGGCGTCTGCGGCGAATATTTGTATGAGACATGCAGTGTAGAGCATCTCCAAATCCTGACGCCAATAACTGGAATATTTCTTTCAAAAATGTTCGATGTCGATAGCGAATATAGATTACAAAAACGGTGCAAAACTTATATAAGGGTACAGATGACGTCGAATGCAGGTTCTGCTAAACTTAGTATGCATATACAGCTATATATAAAAGACTAATGGGAGAGGCATATATGAATCTAGAGAAAGTTCTTCCATAGAGGCAAGATCTGCGGTTCAAGGACTATTTGGAAAGTCAGGTACGTAGGTCATAGGGCTGGTGACACAAAAGAACTCAAGGATCTAAGTGCTTCAGTTTATAACCGGACTCCCAATGCTATTATGGAATAAGTTGACATATTATAATCTGTATATACTTAAGCCCGTTATAGTCTAATACACAGATCTACTGGAATCCCAAAGGCATGCACAATATAGAAACATATCTGTCGATAATATAAGGTGGTAGATTCCAGCGTTTGATCGCAGCTAGCCGGCGCGCGCGCACCCGATTGGTTTCACCGTATACGGCGCACAATCATCAATTACATTGTAACCGAGATCAAAGCGACCGAGCAATCTCGATGTAAATTATAATATTTACAGCTAGCCAGATTGCGTGAAAATTTGGTGCGATACGATGACAAATATCACAGCGATTATCCTGTGTGGTCGATGATCGGTGCCGTAAAAAGTCATTAAATATACTTCGTCTCGTTTTGAATTATCGACTAGTATTAAGTAAGCAACATATTCTTGACGTTACATAAAATTATATGATGTTTTTTGTCTTTTTCCACTAGGATCTTGTGCTATGAAATTCTTAAGGCATTCCATGAATTAACTGCTTTAACTACGGTTGAGCTTTCAGGACATACAAAATGAGGTATAAAATAAGTCAATGCCAATTACACAAACTATTTTATAATGATTAACAGAAAATGCTCTACCGCAATTCTGCATGCACTGGGCATGTAGAATTGTGACTTGTAACTATAGATGAGCACAGAAGCAGAGTTATAAAAATTGAATTCTCCAAGGAGTTTAAGTAGCCAATGTTACATAACTCCGGGATAAGTGATTTTGGTGTTGAGATTGGCCTTAAATATTACCGCGGTGAATAGGTAAATTGTAATTCTTGTAGAATTCCATGTGTTGAATATAAAAAGATAATGTTATAAGTTGATAAATGTAAAATATATAAAAGAAACTGCATGTAAGACCGAACTACAATTATAAATAAAATATATTTTAATATGCCATTGTTTTTTATGATTCGAATTAAACTAGGTTAGCGGATATGGAATCATTATTCTTAAGGTACAAGAGGTAAAACAAAGGCGTACAAGTGAGATCGTGAGGCACCAAGCTGGCTCGATATTATATTCTGAGCTACGGAATCGTGCGTCCGAATGCGTGATTTGATTTATTGTACTACGTCCAGCTTACGACCGGGCTATAGTTTCATATATTTTACTAGCTTCTATCCGTGACTTCGTCCGCGTGGAAAAGATACTTGGGCTAACGCTAACTTTATCTCGCGATTGGTCTGAGCGCGATGCTATATAGCCTTATAGCCTTCCCCGATAAATGGGGTATCTAACACAGAAAAATTGTTTTGAATCGGATCAGTCCAATTCACACGATGAAAACCGCAGCGATGTCGTAACGACTTAATTGTTAACAGTGTTTTCGTATTCATTATATCGAAGAAAAAACGGGATAGCTCAGTCGTCGTCGCGAAAACATCCTATTGAATTGAACTCCTATCGAACTGTGATTTCGGATCACATGAATGACTTTAATTGTTCAACGAAATTTTACGTGAATCAGGAATACAATAGATCCTGAGATTAGTGCGTTCAAGCAAACAAACAAGCTCTTCAGCTTTATATATTAGTATAGATATCATAATGGATATTATATCTTGGTGAGTGTACCTACATACTGGACAAACTGGGACACATTTAAGATAAAAGAATATGTATATCATTAATATTATATCTCTTTTCAAGGAGGGTTGTCGAAGGGGTACTTCAAGATCATCTTTTCATCGAATATACAACTTGTTCGTGAGTTCGGCCATTATAAAAGTTATAATAAACCACGTTTCTACGCTGAATAACGTAGAAATCCGAATAGTACATAATAAAATATGTTCCTTCGTAAATCGCATACGGTTGAAAATAGGGAAGCCTTTGCGTAGCAGTGGGACAGTAATAAAAAGGAATATTTTTTTTAAATTATATACCTACCTCCTCCTTTTTTTGAATATAGTTAATAACTGCTTTGATGAATAATTCAATGTTTAAAGAAACCAAAGGCAATCGAGTTACGGAAGCTCGATTTGCACCTGAAAGATTTTCTGTCTACTTTAAAACAGTATTTTTTAAAATTTAAAATCGTTTGCCGTTAATTGATGGAGTACTTGAATCGCGATAATGACAGGTAATAAATTCCATATAATATAGAAAGCATAATTTAATATGTGATTGATTGATTGAGGTTCTACGGGCAACTGCTAGAGTTACGCTTATAAATTAAATATCCGATGAATTATAATGTTATCTAGTAGCGTCGGTGTTTTTAATGTTAGTCATTTTCACCTTTTAACATAGCTGATGCTGTATTAAATGTGGTACAGTCACGGTTATAAATCAATTAAATTATCTGACTAGGGTCCGAGTCTGGGCAATCATTATGTGAAGAGCATTTGTCTTCGCCGTCCAGGAGTTACGTTATGAGTAAATATTTACAAAAGGCAATTATATGCTGTTATCTTACATCTTTAAACGAGCAATTCTTGTATATATATAGAATCTGAATCTCGGAAACAGCTCCAACGATTTTCATGAAATTTTGCATGTAGGGGCAAAAAAATTATCTAGCTAGGTTTCATTTGTGGAAAAAATCGAACATATTGACCATATTTTAAGGCACTGAAAAACTCATAAAATATCATTACAATACGACAACAAATTTCGCCGACATCTGTCAAGTTATGGTAGCTCAAAGGTGAGGCTTCCAGCTTACGGGGCGATAACGAAACTATTCTACCTCGGTTCGAGACTGACGTTCACCGGTTTTTTTTTGTGTGAAGAAGAAACCGAGCACAGCTCGGTCACCAATTATATGCTGTTATATGCAATTACATGTCTGCTACTTAATAGCATTTGATGAAGCCTGCGATGCGGATCCATGGCTAGACTAATGTGTTATTTCCCCTTTTTGTTGTGTCAATTATTTTTCTTGTTTTCTCATCTGACTTTTACTGCCTACTTCATATGCTCACGGCTGTATTCCCCGAAGGGATAGGCAGAGGTGTTGTAATAACTACACCCACTTTTCACCGACTATGATATATGAAGTCTATCGCCGTCTCAGGCACTATACATACGTCTTTGAATTACTTTTCAAACACATACAGGTTCCTAACGATGTTTTCCTACACCGTGTGGTGTAAAATCACTGCACATAAGTTTTCAGAAAAACTGGGTACCGCTGGGATTCGAATGGGATTCGCGCAGCAGGCGACTGCTCAAACCCCAAGGCCACTACGGCTCTTATTCTACTTCAAAATTCCAAAATAAGTTATAGCATTTTTTAGGCTGGGACTTGATGGCACTGTGAATAATATGCTCCGACCATCTCCGAGCCTTGCTTCTTTACACATAAATAATTAAACAATTTCATTTAATCTGACCAAATTACACGAAAGAACGGTCGTGTCGCACAAAAACCCATGTAATCGTGTGTTTACAAACATAACCTAGGTTAATGATGAGGCTGGTAATCAGCGGCCACTGACCCCTAATGACTGGCCGATGACGTTGCACGTAAGCACGTGCCCACCGGTGTACAACAGCTTTTGACAACATCACATTGGACAGATGCGCTGTTTTTATTGACCAGCCTGCAATATTAGATTCAAGCATGGTTGAAGTAAAACCTAAGTTATTGTACAAATTACCTACTCATCAAGTATTTATGTAGAGCTATCGTGACCTAGTGGCTTAAATAGTACCCACCTACTTGTAAGTCTTGTAATCAGTCTACTTGCATCAGTGAAGTATTTCTGAACTGACTGCAGTAATGGCACTATCTTGTGGTGGCCGTGGTTTGAGTAGCCGCCTGCTACGCAAGCAACGCAAGTTCAAATCCCAGCGGCCTAGCATGCAAAATGAGATGTTCTAAAAAAAATGTGTGCTTTAATTTCACACCATGTGCTTTGCAGGGAAGAAAAATATCGTGAGGAAACTTGCATATATCTGAGAAGTACATCAAAGGAGTATGTATAGTCTGATATGGCTGCTCACCCGTTCGGGGATGGCGTGAGCATATTTTTGTTGTAAAGTAATATTAGAGATACCCATCTCTAAAAAATATATGGGGTAATGTATATGTGACTTAGTGACTGTCGCACTTGAATTAAAGCGAGTGTGAGAAAGGTGGGACCCATGTTTGCTATGAAAACATTAGTGTATTTCGTGAAATCTTAATCTTAGAATATAAATTATCAAGAATCACGTTAGCAATCTATTTCACGTTGATACATTCGTCGTCAAAACTCCGTTCTACAATTTCACAAATATCATTAAGTAAATTAAAACGTCCAGACAAATACTTATAATACAAGTGACAGATGCACAGCATACTCACAATATTGTCTCATTACGAGTAGCGTATCAGTTTCATTAAGACAAGATTTCGCTCGGTCTCACACCAGCCAGCATTGAGACGTCAATTGAATGAAGACTAATTGTCCTCGGCGTGACTTTCAAAAAGAAGGCTTTGGTGCGCAAATTGAATAAAATGCACTTGTGAAATGCTCTATGTCTCTGACATGCATTGCAAAATTTTAAACACGTCTCAAGGCTTAAAAGTAATTTCAATCTAGTGTTTGAAATTGAATTCAATTTCCTTGTCATCATCTGCGATGATTATGAATGTGTTGGCAGTGAAAAATGTTCATATATAGAGAGAAAAAGTCACTCATATTTGTCGCTAATTCGACTCTCATAATTTGGATTCAATTGGCTAAAGTGCAGTCACACTATTGTGTGACTGTAATATAAAGTATAATACACCCACTATATTTAGTGGGTGTATTATACTTGCAAGTATACCTACCCTTCGAGGAGCACAGACGAGTTCCTTGCATATTTTTTGGTTCCACCCTATCTAAGGCATCAGGCTTCTTGTTTTTAGGTCTTTTTCTAGCAAGTTTATCATAGTCACGCCTAACTACAATATTAATAAAAAATACATAGTCCTGACTGACTGACTATTAATGTATTAACGCAAAGCCTAATCCGCCGGTCCCAAAAGGATGTGTGGTGTAAGTAGAAAGGGATTGTCAAAACTCCGCTAAAGGGTGAAATAGGTATTGAAATATTGTATGTGAAATATTGGCACGAAAGCGAATATTACAGGCAAAACTAGTATCAATAAGAATCTAAATGTCAAAAATCAAATAAATAATATACATGCGTATTTTGCACTATGACTCTGCAAAACTCAGAGCGACTTTCACTCTGTAGCCCCGATCTTTAAGTCCAAAAAAAGTAGTAAATGATTTTCAAAATTTCACGCAAGCTTGTTTTCTATCGAATAAAAACGGTTTTATTTATAACCAGCTATACTTAATTTCATCGGAGGCTTTATTTCATTGGAACCCATTTTTTTAAATAAAGGTAGCCTAATTTACTCTTTGTAACATCATCTCTCTGGTCGTGTAAGTCCCGTAAAATTGGTCCAATCGTTTCGGAGAACAGTTGGAATAAACAGACATAAAGATATAACATTTTAAAATGGTTAATGTAGCTGTAGGTACCGAGAGTAAGAGGAGCTCGTGCCAAAGGTGCTATTGCGCATATCATTCGATCAGCAAAGAAGCAACCCTAGCTCTAGCCAGTAATTGGATGGGTGGGGTCGGTCCCGGTTGCCAATATATTATCAGTCAGTCGGAGGCCTAAAATAATCTGACAACTGGTTTAGCCCAGATCACAGATTTTCCTCGTAAAAGGGGTTGCGAAAGTCTGATGACAGTCGCTTCGTATAAAAATCTGGTGGTCAGCCACATCGGGTTGAATCAAGTGCCGACCCCAAAGATGTATGGGATAAGGCCAGGAACGATGATGCAGCTGTAAGTACGGGGTCTATCTATATATGCATTTAGTGAAAAGCTGTTATTTTTTTTAATTACAAACATACTCCTCAACTTTATTTATCTGTATCGATACCGTTGAAGCAACGAATAAATCACGTAGGTATTCGTGTTGAAGACTGCTAGTATGTTGAGCTAGTGTGCGTTCACTAGTTATTGGCTCAAATTGACGTGTCCGTCTTCATAACGGAAGCGGCCGGATTACGGCCCACATCGACGAGGCTACAATGAAAAAATTCCCTTGTAAATAAGGGCAGTATAACTGGTGTAGTTTATATAAAATACCATGGCCAAGTGCGAGTTGGACTCAAACACCAATAATTCTAAGTCAACGTGAAGAACCATACAAGTTTTGATGATGACATAAATTCATCCTCCTTGTTTCAAACCGTCGCCCAAAATAATCCTTGGCTTAGAAGTAGTTCCATCTCATTTTAAGATACGGATTCAAAAAGGGATGGATATAGTTCTAGAGCGAGTTTTATCATGTTTTACAACTTATCTTTTGATTGCGTTCCTATTTTTTAGGGTTTCATACTTTAAGGAGTTCGAAACCCTAGCTTTAGCCTTAGCTTTATAGATCGAACTTTTGCTGAATTAACGGCGACTTAAACGTATCCTACCGCTCTTAAACCATAATATGATGTTCTGGTCATTACATAATTATCATTAAATAGTTTGTTTGAAGTGTGACTGATATTTTGAGACCAAGCACACAGTGGACAAAATCACGTACATGGCTACATGTTTGCTTAAGACTTTTTATCTCGCAGATACATCGATCTGTCAACTTAATACGATCTAAATCCCAATTTCCATAATCGTATATTCATAGAATCGTAGACGAGAATGACTGGATACAAATGACACAATCGGATATCAAGCGGCGCGAGTGACATGTAAATCGTGATCGACCGGGGAATCGATCCCGCTACCACAAACTACCGGTGCCACCGCGCTGACTCAGCTAAATTCTACACACCTGCTGAGTCTGGTAGGAGCAACTACAGAAAAGCGTAAGACAAAATTTCCACACGGAAATTTCACACATATGGGAAATAATCTAAAGGCGCTTTTTATTCGAGAGCAAACGGTAGTTATGATATTTTAAAATTAAGTTGTTGTTTGAGATAACGACATCGCATTATTGTTAATTGCGATATCAATTCTGTTGCGTAACGAGATGGCTGGTTGTTACACAAATAACTGATACATTTGCAAATGTAAGTCAAGAAAAAAACCTGAGCGTATTAAGAGCTTCTGAGCTTTAACGTTTCAATTTGGTAAAATTTATCGTTAAAGCGAAGAAATTCTTAATACGCGCTGTTTAAAGGTTCACAGCAGACCCTCGGGGGCCTACCGTCATCGGCTTAAGCAGAGCGTATCAAGAACTTCTTATCTCTGACGTTTCATTTTGTGATACTAAAATTTATCATCAAAGCTAAGAAATGCATTGCCCTGGCATTTGTCTATCTCCAAGCGAATATTTTGGGTATTCCCTGACTGTTCCTTTGGGTACTACGATTCTGGAGGCTCTTTGCCTGTAGGAATCTGATTTATCTTGATAAACTCAATTAAAAATCAGCTTAATATAAATTTATCGCACCTGGCGTCGGATATCGCGGTACTCAAGGTACTACATCTATTGATTTCTTCTCAGACGTATACATACGCAAGTCTACAGATAACTATTTATTCTACGAACAATTCATAGTACTTACATAGAAATACGTTTCTTGTAGTACAACTCGTGGATGTATAAATTACTTGAAAACATGACTGATATTATGATGATTGAATATTGCATTTTCTGTAATAGACTTACACAGCACAGCATACTATACATATTATTATGCCCTGTAACCTTTACCCCTGGGTACCCCTGGCTACCTACCCCATGGGTGGTACCCGACAGCATTATACTGTATTGTAATATCTAGTATCTAGCAGTACCAACAGAAATTTTATTTTGGACATGTGAGTATGTATGTAACTAAACATCGAGCGAATATTTTAACAAAATTATTCTTCATTTATAAGTTGTGGCATCTTATACATATTTTATATAATTGGATGTTTTTACCTGTATAAGGATTATATGCCATATAAACACAATATAAGGTACAATATTCCCACTGACAGATGGACCTTCGTCAAAACTATCTAACGCATCCTTATAATAACACAGCTTTGCCCGAAAAAAGATTTTAGCGTTCCGCATCATGATGTCTGGACGAAGTTCACTTAAGTACTATGTATGAAATAAATAATAGAAATAATTATGTATTATTTTGGTAATTATAAGAACAACAATATGATACAAAAAAAACGTATCATATTTTCTTGCTGTACTCTGGCGCGAGGATATTTCTTCTTTGCTGAAACGTACATAACTAATAAATGATGTAGCTAAATTATTTATAACACACCAATTACATAAATTCACACTGAAACAACCTGAAATCAACCCATAAGTAGTTCGCAAAAAAATCTGTCAGTCAGCTCTTCATAATAGGTCACATGATTTTTTTTCTTATTATATGTATTTATTTTCTTCTCATCATTAACATCAGATCATGGTTATAATAAGCTTCTTCCATGTCTCGAAGCTTGATGTTCAAAAAATATTTAAGTCTACATAAAGTTCTGGTTTCATACAGAACACAGGGTCTCAAAACCAACTCACCCTTCCAATAATATTTTCTCCGGCCATAATTCCTTGATCCTCTTAATGCTAAAAAAAGTAAAGATGATGTTTTTAATCTAACATTTGAAAGATTGACAGGTCGGTTCCCGCCGCGCCTCCGGCCGCTATCAGGTATAAAGTTTGATTAAAAATGTTTCAGCCAAAGCTCGCGGGGCGATGTTATCGGCGCTGGGTAACTTTTTATCTGGAAAATTATTATTTTCGAACACAAAAATATTTTTTTTGTAGCCATCTGTTTTGTGAATGTTGGATTTTATATACTTAGATTTTAAATATATACATGCTTTGTGTATACGTATTGACAAATATAATTAGCTCAGTCAGACAACCTTGGGCTAAGTATAAAAATACAATGGACACAAATAAATTAATTTAAAATAGTAAGTAGTAATAGTGTTAAATTATTGCTTACGAGCTAATACTTGTGTTATGTTGAAATATCGCATTAGGATTAATAAAATTTATTAATAGTTACTTAATTATTATTTTTTTACCGTTAGTCCAAGGATTACCTACCTCCTTAGTAAATTTTACCAAGAATTAAAATTTTAGTTTCGTAAACAATACAGACCCGTATAGGTATATAAAAAAATAATAAGTGATTATTTTCATACTGTAATGCACATGATCGCATATTGTGACATATAAATAAAATAAATGTAACAAAGATATATTACAGAAGGAAACATCTCAAGCGGGGAGTGCAGGCGGCCATTTCTCAAATTGTACGCCTGAGCGCATTCAACAGAAGCCGTGTTGAGAGCCCCACGAAAAAAATATCGAACTAAAACCATCCCCTAAAATTATTTTAGTGAAAAGAAAGGAACTTAATACAGTCCCCACCTCGCCGGGGCGCACCCCTCGTGGCGCGTCTGTGTGCGTGACGGGGTGTTTTGTGTATGAGTGCCCTCGACGTACTGCCTGACAGCTGGGTACGGGTGGCCGAAAGTGTACAACATTTTTGCTTTTTTAAACATTAATACTGCTTACACACTGAACAATTTGTAATTTAACTAATTTATATGACGTAGACTAAATGCAGTCTATGTATGCAAGTTAAAAATATGCACTTTACTTATATTATTCATTTGTTCCTGGAAAATGTTAATGTCGCTTGCCTTGTTTTAGTATCATAAGACATTTGAAAATTATGAGCAAAACATTCTTCATTCATCAATCTTGAACAAAACAATCAAAACATAATACCATCGACATTTTCGTCCACCCATACAGCGCAGTGCCGTACCGGGCGCGGCACGGCGGCGGCGGCAGCGGCGACGTCGAGCCGTCGGAAAATCAACACACGCATTCATACAACCACACATACACAGTCGCACCCACGTACGAAGCCCCTTAGAAGGGCACAAAAGCTTGGCCGACTGACTACCGATGCCAAGAGACGAGTATATAGCTACACCTACCGTGATATATGAAATGTAAGGGACTTGGAATATTACTTGCAAAGTTCGTGAAGTTTATATTGTTTTACAGAGAGTTGGTGATTCGGGGTAAACAATTATTATATCGCTCTATATGAAGAGGATACGATACGTTTAATCAAGAGTTTTAAAGCTTTTATAATTTGAATGATTATCTACAAAGTGGGTTTAAATTCAGTAGGCTAGTTTCTAAATCATTAATGCCTGACTACTTACTATATAAAAGACTATTAAAAGTATTTTATTTTTTATTAATGTTAATATATAAAAAACACAGAAATAAAATTAGATAATGGACAGGTTTTTTACAATAATGAAACAAAGAAGACGGCCTTCATTTATTAAAAACATTATCCATATCTCGAACTTAAAAACATCTGTTTCAACAAAAATTAATAAACGTACAAAAGGTAATCTTTGACCCCTCAAACGGAGGGTAATTTTATGAATTCAATAAGTACTCTCAGCTTTGGATCAAAGTAAACAATAACAATTCAGTATAACACACCCTTTTTCATCATATCGTGTCACGTACGTTTCTGCAGCTCTCAAATCGACTTGAGTATGGATTATATCCACCCGAAAGACTTGAGCCACCCTCTACCAACTTCGACGACGTTTGAGTCATGCGATGAGGCGTTCATAAACGAGCATATTTATACCAGTAGGCCTAGACAAAGTAACATTCTCTCGCGCTTGTGCTAATTGAAACGATGTATGGAAATTAGTTAAATTAATCACTTGACATATCGCACCCTCAGAACGATAGGGGCTCAACTCCAAATTTTGCGAAAACGAATTAAGATCATAGACAGACCTAAAATTTTAAATCAACACGAAGTTTTTGAAAAAAACAAAAAAAACCGACCAAACACAAACTAGATTTTAACCTAGTAAAATTATTATTGTCAATATCGCGATTTCCAAAAACATTTGACTTTTGAATTGAGCCCCTATCCTTCTGAGGGAGCGGTATGTCATTTCCGTACATTTTTTATCGTTTCCATACGCGAAGCGCGCGAGAATGTACTTTGCCTACGGGCCAAGGATTTTTCAGGTTAGGACGCTATTTCTACAGGATTGTCTTATTTCTATCCTAGTGGAGTCAAGACATTAAAAATTTAAAATATCTATGTATATATATATCAATTTGATAAGACTTCCTACAAAGTACTTTTAAAGCGTGAGACACAGAAAACCCGCACAATAATGTATTTTATTAGTATTATACAGGATTATACACTAATATGTATAATTATGTGGTAATCCACCGTATTAAACCTTCTTTCTTCTGTCGAGAGATTCTATTTGGTGTAGGACCTTATATCGAACGAATTATTTATTAATATTCACATTCATCTATTTAGAAATAAATCACCTGCCTCTATTTAGGATTTTAAACCAACTAAAAAAGCCAAGTAGATTGATATTAAGTAACAGCAAATGTTTTAATGTTCCTCAAAAACTAAATTCTATTGAAGTCTAACGGAGATTGAAGACAAAATTATATTGAAAAATAAATGTCAAAAATAGCTTTACTTGATTACACATCTTAGAAAGTACTTTAAAATTTTCAGATGGAAAATAAAAAAGTACATCAAACTCACAACAGACGGCGCTAAAAAAATAACACATACAAATATTCACTTACAATCGTAAATTAATGATTTCAAGTAATTATTTGAAAATGCGACATATTTTAAGTGTTTCTGACAAATTATTATTTGTGAATTTAAGTGAATAATTTCACTGGTTTAGCATCTGATATTACTAAGAAGAACGAAATAAAAAAAGGTTTAAACTGAAACATTAGTTACAAAGGTACCCGTCCGTGACGGCACCCGTAACACAATGAATATCTTGTTATCGACATAGCTTCAGCTTGTCATTTGCACCATACAATCCACCATATTCACATGGGGTGGGGGGCACAGGCGCCTCAGACGATGTATTGAAATTTGTCGTCTGGGTGACGGGCTTCAGAATTCAGCCGCTTACTTTACATATAAAGTTGCTGACTCTTGTTGCGAACATGACACATGTACATAACTCAGCTGTGCTGTGAATTCAAAATACATATATGTGATATTTTTTATATACAGGCCTTAGACTTAGCAGTTAGAGCAACATATTTAATATATACAGTTCTCGTGTCGTGATATTTGTTACCAAACTCCTCTGCAAGAGTTGGACCGATTTGTTTGAAATTTTGTGTGCATATCGCGTAGGACTGAGTATCGGCCATTATATATTTTTCATACCCCTAAATGATAAGGGTGATCCACCCCAAAAAATTATATGGCAACAACGTTTGCCAGATAGCACTAGTAACATTGAAATTAAGTTTAAATAATATTTTAATTTTAATAAAGTATTTATTTTACGGTAACCATTCATCTGATCTTAATTCTTAATAATACTTAATTCTTCTGAATATATTAACTACGGCAAAAACGTTTGCACAGCCGTTTTAGTCACAAATTCAATGAAAAAAGAATGCTATTCGCTTACCTCCGCGGTTCAGCAAGTCACCGACCCAAGGTAACCTAACCGTTCCCCAGGGATCTCCCATGGGACTCACCTGCCGAATGGTCTCTCGATTGACTGCCTTTTACTTTACCGCTGCGTCCTGTTTCGGCAAAATAGCTAAAAGGATTGCTAAATAATAAATCGCCTGTAGGGATGAGGGTACTCTGCTGACGTTTGAGAGGCAAGTGATGGAATTAAAACGTTGTCACATGATCTTGAAAGCTCTGAAGTACCTAAGGCTTCAAATGTTTTAAATATTTTCATACTTTATAATTTTTTTTGAAACATAAAAATTCCCTTTCTTTTTTAAAATCTTTTTAAAATAATGCCGATTATTTTATGTTATTTGATACCTAGGTATCCTATATTTGTGTAATATCCTATATAACATTGTTGTGTTTATTATATTATATTTATAATATATGTGGTCTGGTACTCATAGTACAAATTTTGCTTAGTATGAACCTAGTCTATAAGTAGGTATATTTGAATTTGTGTGAATACTATTGTACGTGATGCCAGCTGAGTTTCTTGCCGGTTCTCAAAAGGTTCTAGTTTCCGAACCAGTGGTCAATTCTTCAACACTTATAAGGGCCTAAAGTGAACAAATTATTTCCATTTAAAAATATTTTTTTACATAATCCTTGGATGTGTGAACTCTGTATTATACTCTACCAGGTTTAAATAAAACTAAAACATTAAAAAAGTATTTATTTTAAGCCTTTGTAATGAATCTAATCAATCCCCATGTTCGAAAAAACAGGTAGTCCAGTAACCGAACAAGCTTATCGCATTAACATGGAGCTTAGCAGGTTTCGGAAGGTACAAAAATCTACCGAATGTAACTGTAAACTAAAGAGGCTACCGTCTGTCCCTTCTCAATGGCTCCCAAAGGACCACTAATATAAAGACACCAAACATTTTAAAACGCCTTTGATCCATAAGCTTACTGTTAAACGAGGACGGTAGCAAATCTTGTTATTTGCATACAAATCTTTCAACAATAACGACTATTGTTCGTTCATAAGAAAAGTCAGCAAAAATTTTAACTCTTTGACGCGCCGAAAAAAACGTGCATAGTAATTGTCACAAACATCTTGCAAACTTTTGCGAGCAGTAAATTTGCTTTTTGTGTAATTTCGAAGTTTTTCTAGCTGTTTTTGCTGTAATTTATGATTTGTTCTGTATTTTGTTGCTGTTTTTGCTACTAAATGTTGTTTTCTGCAAATTAACCTCTGTGATTTTTTATTACATTCAGAGAGGTTAAGATAGGTTAATTGGGTATGAAGAAGAAGGTGAGTCCAAAAAATGTGAACTTCAATGATACGAACAGGTTCGGGCAGTATGAAAACATTGCCGCTGAACCATGACACCGGGCATACTAACTTCTGGAAATTGCTCAAAGTATATCATAAATGTATTAATATGTATTCTGGACTAGCTATGCACGGCGGTTTTACCCGCGTAGTTCATTTCATACCGACAGCTATCTGCCAGTGAAAGTCCCGTTAAAATCGGTCCAAACAGACAGACAGACTGAGAATTTTTTTTAAATTGGTTTTTATTACTGTACCGTATATACTTTCATATGCATTTAGTGAAAGCTGTTATTTTGGAATTACAAACAGACACTTCAATTTTATTTATCTGTATGTACTTATGTATTTATACGTACATGTAAGTATGTATAGATGTTGTTCCACTAACATCAAACTTAATTCCGAGCTTCATCGCCGGTGATCCCTAAATAAAACACAATATCTCCGTGTTGGCTTTATATCAATGTTATGATAAAACTGTAGCCGGCGTCAGAGTACAGAACTTGGAGATAGCTTGCGTGCCGGCCACACAATGAGCCGGCGACATTGATTGATGAGCATTCATTGAACGAATACATTACAATTTTTGCTTTCATTTCGTCCGATTCGAATGTCACGAGGTTATGATATCGATGCGTTGAGGTGCGTAGGAGTTATCCTCGATCATAATGCAATCTCTACATTTACTTTAAGTACGCATTATCTTATATTATCCAGAGAACGTTAAGGAGACCTATATCTGTGTTCTGTAATTTTAATCCCATATTCCCATCCCTGATTCTTTCTGTAGATTAACTTAACTTAAATGGTTATTGTTTCGAAATGAAATTCGTTAAATATTTCATATAGTTACTATATTTAATGGTTGTATTCACAGATCTCCTATTTTAGTTACAAAACATTTTTTTCGTTAAAATTAAATTTTCAGTTTGTACCTACATCTAAGTCATTGTCTACATCACACACTTTGTATTTAATATATTTATTTTTAAACATGCATAATGGGTACATTTTAGTCTATGAAACAAAATATATAATTATGTTAAGCAAATAAACAATTGAACATATTTATTCTTTCAGTTTTGGATCCTATAAAACAATCTGGTTTTTTGTCTTAAATGTAAAACATAAGCCTTAATTAAGTGATTTACACTGACCTGAGTTCCTGTGTATTTGAGTACGATTAGTATCTAAATTAAAGGAGTCATTAAAATTGTTGATTCATTTCCAAATACATTATTATGCAGCTGCATCAATTTCATTTGCAGACAGCGATGACAACAACTTTGACAGGCTTCCACTGATTAGGTTGTTGTAAAGTACAAAGTGGAGAAGATTTAAATTTTATTTTGGGTAAATAATAATATGACAGCTTATTTCAAAGATTACTTGATGACAATGACTTAAAGTATGCGATGCCAAAAAACTGTTAACCTACCCTAAAATAATTATAATCACACTTTTGACATTGTAAAGTTTTCCACTTATCTATCCAAACATCCGGTTATGACTGATTAGCCTAATATTATAATTACACAGCTTAAAAATATACTTAAATTAATTTAATCATCACTTTTATTACACCTTATCGACACGAAGGAATGGTAGGAATTACATAAACATTCAATAATGAAAAATATATTTTCTTTACACATCTAAGGATTATAAGGCGGTGAGACCGTAGTCGGATTTGATGACTGTTTGGTTGGGATTAAGGCTGGTGCCACAGCCGTTGGTTGCGGGGGAGCCGTGGGTGGAGAGGTTAGCGACCATGCCCGGGTCCATGCCATGCATGCCCATCATGTGTAGGTGATGTGCCATGTGGCCGGCGCTCATTTGCGAGCCCGGGTGGGACATGGGACTGATCGCCGGGTCGTGGGACAGATTCCCCTGCGCCCCGACACAATGCAAGTCGTTCATGATGTTATCAGTAACATTCTCTATACTGTCCGGCCGGCCGTTGTTGTTCGATTTCTTCTTATCATTGTTATTAGTATTCTTATTCGATCTACTCTTTGGTGCAGCTCCCTTCGCCGTGGTGGTCACGCCTGCAGGATTCGTTTTTCTCCTCACGTTTTTGGTGTTTGGTAGTTTGTTGTCCTTCTTCCATTTCATCCGTCGGTTTTGAAACCATATTTTGATTTGTCTCTCGGATAGGACTAGAGTGTGCGCTATTTCTATTCTTCTTCTCCTCGTTAGGTATCTGTTATAATGGAATTCTTTCTCCAATTCTAATATTTGGTGTCGGGTGTAGGCTGTGCGCTGGCGCTTTGGCTCCATACCGGGTTGATACGTGCCATTGGCTGCAACAACAAATAAATAAATTATTTTTTTGTATAGTTAGGTATTCACTTTATGGGCAACTATGTTATAGTTTATTAATCAAATGTTTTTATTGCCAAAACTAGATTTTTTTATTACGAAGTGAATCATATGACTATCGTAATCTTGTAAAGGGAAAATGAGGAATCTAGGTTTAATGTTCCCGTAGTGTTTTACGTATCTTACTGACCGTAATGTTATATACACAGATTCGTTGCCTCATATCAATGTAACTAATTTTATCTGTATATACCGATACTGAAGTGCATAAAAATTGCAAGTGAAACCTTAGTGCCATATTATATCTCCATTAAATATCTACTAAGGTAACCTTAATTATCTAAGTAACCCGTTATCCTAGTAAAAGTGCCATTACATTTGATTGAAAACCCCATTTTTTTAGGAAATATGATTAGCTTGGTAGTAATACAGCCTGGTGGTATGATTGACAAGTGTATTATTGAAAAGTGCCTACACTGTTTACTGGTTGATTCGTTCAACGCCCGCGGGGGACTCGGCAACTGTCTATAATTTTGCAACTGTATTGTAATGGTGTTGTTATTTAAGGCATATGTATTAAGGTGTGGATGTAGGCACTTGTTATGAATAATATGTCGATGCAATTTTTTGTAACATTTACCGGTTCTAGCACTGCAATTGAGTAACAAGCAAGTTTCAATCTCCCCGCTTTAAAACTTGAGTGATTTCACTGGAGCACTAGCTTTGAAGAAGAATATTGTAAGGACATACTTATGCTCACGCCTGTATTCCCCGAAGGGGTAGGCTGAGGTCTCGTAATAACAACACCCACATTTCACCGAATATGATCAAGTGCCAACGTGACAGAGAGTGAGTCCATCGCCGTCTCAGGCACTATACATACATCTTTGAATTACTTCTCAGACATATGCAGGTTTCCTCACGATGATTTCCTTCACCGTAAAGCACGTACTGTGAAATCACTGTACATACGTTTTTTAGAAAAACTCATTGGTACAGCCCCGCTGGGATTCGAACTTGCGTCACTTGCGTGGCAGGCGACTGCTCTAACCCCAAGGCCACCACGGCTTCTTTATTGTAAGGAAACCTTCATATATTATATCTTTGAAGAAATTTGGATCCATCACGCCATGAGGCTCCTGATTATCGTCGGTGTAAACCAACAGCCATTTTTAATGTTCTATCCATCTGTCATTTAGGTTACTAAACATTAAAAAATCTACAATGTTGTCCATACTTTCATTGCGATAACATACCGCTAGTTAACATGAATATGAAATTGAAGTTATGGGTGGATCAAATTCTAATCCATCTGTAAATTTTGATAGGTTATCAAAAATGCAAAAAAATATGAATACATTATCAGTCTTTTGCTGAATAATTCTCTTAGTTTACTGATTCAAGGGATTTTCAGTAAAATAATTTGTATGCGATTTTTTATATAGTAACATTATTAACCCTTTATTGCTACGGTGTTATTATAATCTATCTATTAGACATATATCTCTAATAGCTATATTAGAATCTTACTATATGAAAAATATATCATCTATCTATCAATCGATTAAAGAGTATTACATATTTTCATTATTATTTACAAAATTCACAGTGCTCTATTATTTGTATAAAATAACACTAGGCATCGGTTCGTAACTGGTTTCTATAACGGAGCAGTAATTATTCCGCTTAGATACTAATTACTGTAACAATAATAGGTAGCATTTTGTAATTATAATATAATCATAGTGACCAGGCCTCGCTCAGCTGTATGTTTTAGCATGTAGGTACATTGGTACCAACAAAATGTATTGGTATTTCAGGTTCTCTTAAGATAAAAAAAAATTATTTAATTATATATATTTTTTACTTAATTATACTAGATTTAAGTTCTTTGGGTCAACCCAGATTGAGAAGGTCAGATGGCAGTCGCTTCTTATAAAAATCAGGTGATCAGTCGTATCAGGCTGAATCCAAGTGCCGACCCAACAACGTATGGGATAAAGCCAGGGAGATGACTAGGTTTAAGTTCTGTTATCTGTTTATAATAATACTACATATGTTCTGAGGTAGGTGGGATTAAGTCTATGGTTTTATCATGGAAGAAATAAAAATTCTAAGCGAATGGTATTCACAGCCTGAAGCTAGTGTGAAAACTATCGTCTGTTAAATACCTATCCTGACGAAAGTATTTGGCATTCAGGAAAACTTTAGTCATGTTGTTAAAAATAAGTTAATCTACTTGCCACTAGTCATAAGTAAACAGTGGAACAAAATGGAAACGAAGACGATTCGTAGAGGAAAGATCATTTTATCAACATAATCGAAACATACATAAAAATTACCAAATTTTTGGAGACCATACTAAAAGTGACAACCTTTCGGTAGGGGCAAGACTAACCATGTACAGCATTTTTATAAAAAACTAGTGGACGTCACGCGGTTTCACCCGCGTACTTCCCGTTCCCGTGGGACTACGGGGATAAAATATAGCCTATGTTGCTCGTTGATAATGCAGCTATTTCCATGCTAAAATATTTTTTCTAATCGGTCCAGTATTATCGGAGTCTTCTCAATACAAACATACTTACATACAAATATTTCCTCTTTATAATATAAGTATAGATATAGATTCATATCCAGACTTTTATATATATATACCGTATATGCTCACGCCTGTATTCCCCGAAGGGGTAGGCAGAGGTGTTGTAATGACAACACCCACTTTTCACCGAAGATGATTAAGAGCTAAGGTGACAGATGGTGAGTCCATCGCCGTCTCAGACACTTTACATACGTCATTGAATTACTTCTCAGACAGCATGCAGATTGCAGGTTTCCTCACGATGTTTTCCTTCACCGTAAAGCACGTGGTGTGAAATCACTGTACATAAGTTTTTTTAGAAAATCTCATTGGTACAGGCCCCGCTGGGATTCGAACTTGCGTCACTTGCGTAGCAGGCAACTGCTCAAACCTAAATTAAAATTTATAATCGGAGCATTTTCTGCTTAAACCAAAACGCATCTACCTACATACTCAATTTGCAAAACAATGAGTATTCGTTTAGTACCTACTACTTTTGTACACAAGTGTTTTATCTCCCTACAGATATTAAGAATTTTTTTTTAGGATAGTAATAACTTCATTATTTAATTTTTTTTGTAAACACTAAAAACATGATCAAAATCAGAAAGGCGCAACTAGTTTGTCTAAAAAGTTAGCTAATTTACTAGCCTCAATTAATCAAAACAAAGGAAGCTCATGCTCGCGAGTGTAATTATTATGCACATTAATTAACACGGTCCAGGTTGTTTGTACATAAATTATTCCGAGGCACGCAACGGCCTTTGACGTATACCTGCTACGTACATTATTATCCGTTACTTGATAATGTATGCTCGATATACATATTATTAGAAAACAGGCTTTATTAGATATGGTGCTTGTTTGTATCGTCGTAACCACAAGCACTGTTACGTATTGACATTTGAAAATTGGTAATGTGCCCATGGGCTTATATTCTTTGAGATAAATGTTATTGTAACTATTAAAAAATTGTAAAACTGTTATTGTTGAATTTCTTGATGTTTTTCTTTTGAGTTAAATAATCCGGAGGTAAGATTTATAACCCTGTATAATGTTATTAAAAAATAATTTATAAAAAATCCAATCAAATAAAGTTATTGAGAATATTAGTATGTATTATTTATTTAAGGCCAAAAGTAGACGTAAATACACATACATATGCTTACGTCTGTATTCCCCAAAGGGGTAGGAAGAGGTGTTGTAATAACAACACCCACTTTTAATACGAAGATGATCAAGTGCCAACGTGACAGATGGTGAGTCTATCGCCGTCTCAAGCACTATACATACGTCTTTGAATTACTTCTCAGACATGCAGGTTTCCTCACGAAGTTTTCCTTCATCATAATGCACGTAGTGTGATTCAAACTTGCGGCCCTTGGATAGCAGGACTGCTCAAACCACGGCCAGCACGGCTCAAATCAAAATACTTCTAGTATACAATTTATCACTCCTAAGCTGGGTTTTTGGTAAAAATTTTACGTATGAGACTGTGCGACTGAGATTTTTATTAAAAGTTGTGAATACAACGTTAATTATTTTACATAGCTTTCATATTTGTGTGTAAATATCAGAAAAGCTTGAATAATGCAGAGATTTTAAATCATATACAGAATGTTACCAAACAGGTAAGAAATTAATCATGCTTAATAATAGTTAGCTTACCTAAAAGCTTAGTACAAACTCAATCCGGTGTTAAATCTAGTTCAAATTATAAATTTCAATATTTTTTACTAATTCGGAAATGTAATTTATTTAAAATCATATCCACGCCCTTGATTATGGTAAAACTATCACAATTTTAATTTTCTAGAATATTTTATTCACTTGGATTTTTTCAAAATTGCGGTGCATACGAACGATAGTAAAATTAACATAAATTATTAAATTAGGAATCATGTTTTGCACATTCAAAATATTGTTAATGTATGCATTTTCAATGGAGTGGGTATTATTGTAAAGAAATGACAATCTTTTTATAAATACTTCCTATTGACTACTTATTTGAATTATTCGACAAAAACCTGAATTGATATGTATGTATGTATATGTGTACACATAGTATAATACTCTACTTGCGACAGAATAGTGCTATTGTCACCTGAAAATTTGAAGTAATTTTGTAATATCCTGCGGAGGAAATTGCTTTTATACTCGGTGTCAAAGGAGCTCACAAAACCGGCCTAATGTCTTACTTAGCACAAATTACTTTTTTATTTTCCAGCGATTTCAGTTTTGAGAAGTAACGTTTGAGAATACTAATGAAGCTTAGAACTTTTGAACAGTATTATATTTAAGGTCGTTAATATAAGCTTTATTTTGTTTTGTTTGAAGCACAAAACATAGAACAGCTTTTGAAATAAAATGTGTAAGGATTCAAACTCAAATATATCTTTATTCGATAAATTTTTATTTATCTGTAAACTTACTTATCAATAAACTACGAGAAAAATAAAAATAAAAATAAAAATTATAAATAGAACACAGAAGGATTCAATACTAGAAATCAAATAAAAATCCGTACATTGATATGACGGCTGATATCCCAAATAACATGGGATAAGGGCACGAGGATGATGATGATAATTAAACAAAATCCATAGCTAGTGATGGTATAGGTATTTATAAAACCCTAACCCTCTTATCATAAAACATGGTTTAAACGAAACTCAGACCAAACCGGACTAAAACTATGGCCATCCCATTTTAAATCTGTATCACAGAAAGAGATGAGCTGCTTTTGATCCAAGGACTATCATAGTCTATGTTTTGTAATAAGAGCAAAACTTCAAGAGCACAAAAGAACTTTTACCCTTTATTTAAAATTGGAATAAGTTTATCAGTTAAACTGAAACAAGTCTCAATACGTCCCAAATGACTGAATAGTTACTCTAAAATCAAACTACACACAAATACCCACAATAAAAATAAGTTTCGGTGCGAGAGAGATGGCTAGAAGTGGGATGGCCGAGGAATTCTTGAGGAATCTCGCGGTTCGGCCGGGTATGTGCGGTTGTCGGTCCGCTCCGAGATTTCCAGTGGTCACGTCTACAAACCCGCATTGATCCGCACTTAGGGATATAGCAGTTATTTAGGGCACATAGTTACAGTTTGTACCTATTTCATTGAAGGTACTGCCCATCTCTCGCCTTTTGTAAGATTGTATACTGTTCAGTAGATTTTGTTTTCAAAAGTAGATTTCGTATTGAGTATCATGTTTGAAGCAGCGTAAATAACCGGACAATTTTTATATTTCTACTATTCCTTATAGAGATGAAATATTATGTTTATCGAACTCACATATAAGACTTGAAGCGAATATATCTTTCCACAGTCAACCTTGACTTTTAAAATTTCGTGGCGGTTGACATTGAGCCAACTATTTTTGGTAAAGTCATAGTTAGTCGGTACACAATATTATCATACCTACCTAACGTACACTCGAACCCAAATAGTTTCTAGATTTAACAAATATGTACTTGCATTCGTTGGAATGAGCCGAAAAGTATAAACATAAAGTACAAATAATAGTAGAAAGAAATACTGACATAAGTTGACAAGGATATAATAAAATAATGATGTTTACTATTAAGAGCGTAATAGCCGCTTTAAATGAAATAGTTGGGATCTTGCAGAAGATAGGAGTCAAATTAAAAGACACTTTAAGAACTCTCTTCTTAACGTGTCTTCTAATAATGTTCCAAACTGTTTGGAAAAATGATAAGTTTTAAGAAACTGTAGAAAGAAAAGAACGCGGCTGAATAATTGATATTGTAATAGAAAGATAAGCATCATCCATGGCCTTATCCCACTCATTGTTGGGGTCTGCACTTGATTCAAGGAAATGCGGTTGATCACCTGCGTTTTATACGAAGCGTCTACTATCTAACCTTTATAACGAAAAAAACGGGAATCTGGGTTAAGCCATTTGTCAGACTCTCTAAAGCCTCCAACAACATGGTAAAGATTGCCAAAATATGTTATATTAGCATCCGGGACCGACGGCTTGATCTGCTCTCCGAGGCACGGTGGGTACTTGGGTGCTCATCTATTCAACCAGGCTAGGATTAGAGTTGCCTAACTTCGCTGAATGAACGATATGCGCAATAGCAACTGTGCCACGAGCTCCTTGTAGAAGGAAAATCATGATCCATAATATAGCCTCGTCTAATGGATTGAACCCAAATTTTCTGTTATTATAATGGAAGCTTTTATAGGTGATATCATAAGTCTTTAATAATTTATCTGAAAGCCTATGAAAGGCTATTCGTTATTAAAATGTTACCAATATTAAAACAAATTGTTGCGGAACTTGTAATATAACATTTCGGACAGCATATCTAGTGTCTACTCAGTTATAATTAATAGCTTACTGACAAATTATCGTTACATGCTCAATTGTTATTGCTAATAGATCGTTTGTGCCTACCGTTGTGATTTATAACAAGTAGCAAGTACATTTGGAAATTAATTGTTTTTGTTACTCTTTTTCAACGAGAACCGGAACTGTGACGCGAATAGCTGACCATTTGAAATACTTCCAAGTATTTGAATAGAAATACATTGTGCATTGTGGAGACACAATATTATCGTATTCAGGATTTAGACAAGAATCCCTTAATTTTCTTGTTTAAGTATAGACGCACTAGTTACGTGACGCTAACTATAACATACAAAATGATATCCGTACATGAGATTCAGAGAAGACTTAATTTAATTGAATCTCAAAAATACAAGATTACGAGAAGCGTTTTGGTAATTGAACTTTATCCATATCATAATAAGCGTCATTATGGAAGGAAAAGAGCTTATCAAATGCAAACATGGGGACCCGTTACACCGCTACCGGTCCGGCGACACGTTCGATCTTCGGTTCGTTAGCCACTATCATATCATCAGGACGATGACAATCTGAATTGAATTACGGGCTACCTGCGGTGGATGTGTGGTCTCATGAGCGATCTGTTAATCTCGAGTCGATCTCGCGACGCATGCGCCATCCAACCCGCCCGGTGGTCCCTCCTCATTACCTCAGCCTCGATCTAAACTCCCACTATTGTTGTACAGTGAAAAATGTTACTCTATTGACAGGTGTCGATAAGAAAACCCACTTGGAGCTCAGAAACTGCGAGTGTGATAGCAATTTCATTGGTGATCAATCAAACCGGTTCATTAACGCTCTTGACCTGGGTCTTCGAGCTCAGGACTCTATAGTGTGAACAATGAAGGGTTTTGTAATGATGTCATTGGTTTGACCTTCAAAGATCAACTTTTTGTTATTAGCTGAATACAATATGCATAATTTAGAATGGTGTGAATTGAAAAACCTGTCAGCACTACAAATGAGGACATTATGAGACAATTTGTGACGTCGTGACTGTGCTTTAACGATTCTTGTGTATTTATATATGCTGTATTAAATCATTATAACTTGATTCATGAGAAATATAAGATGATAAATGAAGTGTTATTTAGAATTATAAATACAAACTGTATAACATTATATTGTCGTCTGTTTAGTGTTGTGACTATTATTAATCAATATGCATTGGGATACAAACTTAAAGATACATAAAATAGGGACCGTCACTGTACATAAAATGTTTATTGGAAGTTTAGAGTGAATAAATTCTTTCCCTTTCTCTCTGAATAAAGATAACGAAACACACCTTTCGTATTGTTATTTGTCTGTCAGTGTATATACGTAACGTGATATATAACTGGCTCAATATTTTTGGATAATCTTAACCAGGGCAATACCTTTCTACCTGAAACCCACGGGAAAATAAAAACTGTTAAAATATTGTGGATGGTTCAGTCCATAATAGTTGCATGATGCATACTAATTTCAAATGAATGAATAAAATAAGGTCAGAAGTTCTAGCATTTCTTTTTCAAAATCATGTGTCGAGATACCATGAATATGATTAGTAAAAAAAAGATTTATACACTCCAATACAAAGAGAACTAGATGTCGATAATCTCAACAGCAAATGCCCAACCGCAAACTGCTATTTAAAAGCTATAAAAATAAATGATGCTCATTAACATGAGTGTTGGGTCCCATTGTCGCGCTACAAAGGACCTGGCGTCTTGCGTCGGGACCCTCTTAATGACAAGACATTAGTAAAACGTCAAAACACATCAAAAGGACACACGCCTAAAGAATCCCTTGCATCCGTAAACATTTGAAGCAGTTATTGATTGGTGGTGATTTGTTAATTCTTTCAAGCAGGACGCCGCGGTTATTTAAGGCCACTTTAAAAGTGAATTTTGCACTCATGTTTGGTTGTGATACAAAAGCAAGATCAACCGCTAAAGAGAAAATTAATGTGTTTGCATTAATCTGGTGTAGGGTCCTTAAGATTTTTGATTTCGAAATTTTCTATTCATTGCATTGTCATTTTGTTTAGGGGATACACCAAATTCCATGATCGTATTGCCTTACTATTAGCTCTACAAATTCGACATTTGAGTCTATTTTATCACAGAGTATGTATAACGAATGAAAAAGCATTAGGTTTGCATAATGCTTTACAGATTCTTTATAGAAATGAGTATAGGGCCAATGGAGAAGTTGTCTACAACTCAACGGGCTCTACTCTACTAGTAGAGCCTGTATTCATGCATTGGGAATACCTGCCTAGTGCCTACACCGTGAAGGACTCAGTGTGATGTTATTATGCACAATCTTTTACCCGTAACTTCGACCGCGTCTTATTTTATAGGTATATTCGTCAGTGGGGATAAAGATATATCTTATTCAACAAAATCGGTTGCCAGGAAAAGGTAACAAACTAGTTATTTATCCACAAGATGGCGCCACACGATGGCTAGAACTCGCAATGATTACCCACGTTTATACGTTCATTACGAATGCTCTCCTCATCAGACACACTTCCCTATTAACAATACTAATAAAGAATAAAATATAAGTAGCATGTTCAAAGACATCGTATTTTTCATGTGCAAATCTATATATAAAAATGTACTGACTGCATGAAATCAACATACAGCCTTAGAGACATGACATTTTGATACCGTGTTGTAGGTAAATTCGAGGTATACATTAAGAAAGGGTTTTCAGAAATTCATCTGTAATGAGATTATTATGAGTTGAAAATATTAATGTGAAATTTTACTACCACTCAAGCAAAGATACTTCAAATCTACAAAGTACAAATCCGGGGTCCAGCTGAATATCCTCAGTATCTAATGAGTTACAATGACTTCTAGATGAGTCAAGTTTTCTTTTGCTTTTTTGTATTACCGGTAATTAATGTGTCTATCATTGCACTAAGTTGCAGGTGTCAGTTGCTTAGTCATGATTCTACTTGATCAACATTAATGGAGTCTTTGAGCAACATATTCATGTAGTTGTTTACATAATTTAAGGAAGCTATTCTGTGCTATGCGGAGATTATCTATTACAAATTTGTTGTTGATTGAGCTCAGCACACTCTTCTCTCTCTAGTATTTAGGGTCTAAACATCTGAACCAATATTCTGAAGAATATTTAACTTGAACCTTCGAAAAAGTTAGAAGAAAAAAAAAATATTTTAGAGTGAACCTTTGGCTACATCGTTTTTGTGTTTATTTTATTGGATTATATGATTTTGAATACCGTCCTACTGATCTCCCAATATCAAATCTCCATTCTCTTCTGGATCTGGTTAGTTTCTTGACTATTATAATTGATTAGTATTAGATACTTATAATTAGAGAGTAAAATTTTATTATACTTACAAGCCCCAGCGACGTGAATCTTCTTCATCCAGGGATAAATAACTCTATCGGTGTTATCCGAACATATTGACGAGTCATCGTCTTCAACGGGCGGGCTATCTAGTAGGAGCCTTTCATCATCCAGCTCAGATACAGGAGACCCCTCGCGTCCTAAAGCATGTAGCTTCCTTCCAGCCGGAGCTGCTTCTTCAATATGCCTCTCTAGTCTAAGCCCTAGTTCAGCTAAGCCTGGTGCAACGTCACTATGGGTCGATGCAAACCCGTGGTCAGTGTCTGATGGATGAGAAGGCTCCGGTGGTCTTGGTGGTGGAGCAACCGGCGGATGCTGTGGTAGAGGGTGATAGTACCCCCCGTAACCATATCCAGTACCGATCTGCACCGGAGCATACTGGTGCTGATAGCCATATTGCAAATGCTGGTGCTGGTAGTATTCTCCTGGGGGTATGTAGTCTGCTTGGCTGTACTCTTCGGAAGGCGGGAACTTGGGGTCAGGTTGCGGTTGGTAGCCCCCGTTCATGAGGAAGGAACTCATGGTGGGCGTGGTCGAGTCCGCGCATCACCTCACATTCAATACGCCTGGTAATATGGCCGCCATTCAATAAGAGGGCATTGTTGCTCTAATTATTACTCAGTCTTTATCGTTTACCTAAAAGCAACAATCATAACATAAGCAAGCGATGCACTGTAGTGGTTCAGTCTGTACCGAATCAATTGAATACAATGATAATTTTAGGGTCTTATTTGACCTTTATAGGTTATAAATAGGTGTTAAAATGTCTACACAAAATAGTTCAGAAGTAAGTTCATCCATAACAGAATCCTAGAAGTTTTAATTCGCTCGGTTAGAGAATTTATCTCAAGATATCTTCTGATATATACTTATCTCTGGACTACTTTTTAAATGGAGCAGTTTCAGTTTTCAATTATTGCGCAGAATCTCTAGTTAGAAGTAGGTCTCTCTGAACTATAAGGCCAACCCTGCCTTCTTATCGAACTGAAGTTTCGTAGACTAATTAATAATCACTATATATAAATCCCAATTACCATTAGCAAATGCAGATGAATCTTTATTTTCAAACCAAATCACTTGCACCTTCGGTTGTTATGTTATGATTATCACTTCATGAACACTATTTCTGTCACTTGCAATGTTTTCCACTTCGAAACACTTTTCACTTGAGTCTTGAGTTCACAGATTTAAAGTTTTTTAATAAAACAACATTATTGCAGAGTCATTTGATTTATCACTTTTTGATAAACAATGAAGCTGGAGGTGCGCTGTCCTGCAACATTTTGAGACAATATACACTGCCCGACACGCCAGCGCACTCTGTCACTTTAAGGACTCCTATACATGTTCATCAATTTTTACATACCACCTTCCATTTTTAAGGCGGAGCTGTTTTCTGCTATCTTGTTCAGAAGTGATCAAAACAATTTCAACGTAAACACTAACATTTAAAGCTCATATTCCTACGTGGGCTTCATCAAAAGCATTAAACCGCAACAAATATCTTCCCCCTTCCACCCATAAACAATTCCGTAAGTGCGAACGAAACAGAAATACAAACCGTCATTGAAAGCTGGACCTGGTTTTGTTTGGACGTCTCTTTCATTCCAATATGTTTTCGTGTTTGTGGATGTGAGATAAAAGCTTAGCGTGAGCTTATTGCGAAGATTAAGAAGCTGCTTAATAATAATACAGAACGAACATGGTCTCTGCAACTCGTAGCGACACGGGTGTTTTAAATATTTAATATGCAATTTCCTCTATTTTTCATTATTATACTGTTCATTATTATAATGGACGACAAGTGAGATATAATTAGGTATAAATTAATAGTTTTTAGTACAAACCGTGTAATGCCGTGTATGTTATACGGGCATTTGCATTTAGCAGTAGTTGTTCTTTATATTAATGATAAAATTGTTAATTTCCTTTTGTTCTTTTTGATTTTACACAATATTTTTGAATTCTCTTACTGGTAAGCAAGCAAGTCTAGTTTGAGATAAAGAAGGAACAAAAATAAGTCCCTACTCTCCTCCCTTAGTGATTTAAGGGGTCTTAAGCATCAATAAACATTGTATGTACAGCGTGTAATCCCAAACAATCGGTGTGACAACTTCACTGGGGCCTTAACTAACCAATAAAAACAAAGCCGTCCAAAAGCCGCAAGTCATGCCACTATCATGGAGTAAGCCGCTAATACAAGATTGTAAGAGTTGGAAGTTCACAAGGGAGCCGACGCTAAATAAACAAAAATGTCCGGTGATTTTATTGAATTAGAGGATCACAATGGTAGTATCACGGTCATCTGTGCCCAGATCTGCTGAGTCACGGCTTCCATCGGCTGCAGCCACAAAAGGTGGTAACGCACCGTCAATGGATGTTTGATCAATAAATGGACGGGTATCTTATTGTGCCCCGGATGTTTAGTTTGATGCTTACTTGGATTTTTGGTTGGATCTGGATCTATGTGTTTAGATTTTTGAAGAAGATACCTATGATCTCGTTGACAAAAACTTATTAGAAAGAGCTCTTTCATATATCTTATTACATTGATTGACGCAATGAAATGTGAAAAAAGAATTGAATTATGAAACTGAGAATTTCTTTATTTGGATATTTTTTTTACCCATATAGACGAATAAGGTAATGTGTGAAAAGTTGTCAATAGGCGTGTTCACTCATTGCGATATTATTTTTATTTACCGAATAAAATCCTTCACGTTTGACAATACGTGCGTGACTCACATCTTAAGGCACCAATCACATGCATTTTTATTGCTATGTCTTGACTTAACAATTTAAAAAAATTCCATAATCTTTAAATAATAATAAACCTACCTTTTGTCTAAATGCTATCCACCTTATCCAAGCAATGAAGACATCGTGAAACTTTGTCAAGTCCTGCGCCCTCCGCAAGTTGTTTTTTCGAGACGCTAACTGGGTGCCAGCTCGTTCAATCCAGCGCAAACTTAATCCAAGTTTAATGAACAATACGACAGACCCTTAATCAAACTTTGGATTTCCTTTACTTTCATGCTATACGTTCTTCCACCTTATTTTAAGTAATTTAGGATTCATGTTACTTTAAAGGCCTTGGAAGTTGTTAGGACGGTATTCTATTATGTGCCTTCGCGGAGAAAAACCTATTTAGCTGACTTGATCGTATTATTTGTTTCTTGTTCTTTGGAATTCAGTATTCGAATAGGGGAAGGTATTAAGTGTAGACAAGAAATTTTCGTATTTCCTTTCCCAACGAGCTTTACGAGCCGTGGTGGCCTTGAGGTTTGAGCATGCTACACAAGAGACGCAAGCTCGAATCCCAGCGGGGCCTGTACCAATGAGTTTTTCTAAAAATCTTAAGTACAGTGATTTCACACCACGTGCTTTACGGTGAAGGAAAACATCGTGAGGAAACCTGCATATTTCTGAGAAGTAATTCAATGACGTATGTAAAGTGTCTGAGACGGCGGTGGACTCACCATTTGTCACGTTGGCACTTAATCATCTTCGGTGAAAAGTAGGTGTTGTGATTACAACACCTCTGCCTACCCCTTCGGGGAATACAGGCGTGAGCGTATGTATGTATTTCCAAATATTAAAGCAGGCCTAGAACAGTAAAAAAAGTAACATTATCTCGCGCTTGCGCAACAGCACATTATTTTCTATTAAGATACGATACAGAATGTATGAATATAACATAAATCAGTCACGTGACATATGCCATTCCCATATATTTTGTATCGTCTCTACTAGCGAAGCGTGAGTATAATGGTACTTTGCCTGCTTTAATATTTGGAAAAGGAAATCCTACAACTATTGACGTGCAACCAAAGCTAAGGACTAATTTGAAGATTCCATGCATGACTTTAGCTTTGTCAATGGAATACCAAATGAAGGAATTGAACCAAATTACGCTGTCAATAAAATTTTTAGTAATTACCAATGCGAAAAGTTGTTATGTTAACCGGTGCAACGCACTCTAAGACCATCTTAACTAGTGAAGACTTCATCATAATACAATTGCGCATACAAAATAAGTTGGATGATAGACAGGATTTCAAAGTTGAGATAGATTTAGTTTTGAGTGACGTTTTATTATAAGGCCGTAAGCCTGTTAAATATTCGATTCACTAATATGAAACTAACCTATCATTACGTTAACAAAAAAAGTATTTCGAACACCGAAGCAATCAAGCTGGGGTTGGGATCGAATAGCCAATTTTCTGTAATGGCGGACTTCGTTTCCTATCTTTGTAGGGCCGAGTGCCGACGTTTTTTGCAATGTCTCGCCCCTCCCCTGCGTGGGCCAGGATTGAAACAAAATTTATGGGATACATATTATGTACACAGACATGTGCACGCGTGTTGTAGTCCTCTTTCCCACTTATTTCCTTGTATGTTACTCTTTAATCGCATTTTACATTGAGGATATTAATATACTTTGTATACCCCAAAGCTTAAAATACTTTTTTTTGAAAGTGATTACTTAGTCTCTTGCCAGGTTCTTCTCAGTAATAGCCACCTTCTGAACAGCGTTAGCATGTATAATCATGTCGTTCTGACGATTTGAAAGTAGATACTACGTTAAAAGTCTAATCAAATGGAGTTTTTTGAATTTGAATTAAAATTGAGAATGGTACGTAATTATTGCAATGCTTATTTCCCTGGGGTCCGAGACTGTTAATTTTAGTGTGATCGTTCCAATAATTTGGAAGATTGTGCGAGATTTGTTAACTCGTCTGATACTTCCCGTGACGTCGTAAGCGTTTTCTCAAATAACGCTTCTTGTTTTTTCACTTGCAGACCATTCTGAAAAACTGATTTTCCTAAGATTTGACTTCAATTTTGATTCCAAGCGATGTCTATGAAGACAAAGTCGAAGGATGAAAGCATAAGTAGTTATTGTTTGAATATTTTAAAAATTTAATCAAGACAATCTTAGAGCACCAATATGACCTAATTAATACAGATTCAGCATATATAATGTGTGCCAGTATTACGCGACTAAAAGATGCCAAAAGACATTATCAATATTCACAATTCAATAAAGTTCGATTCGAATTCCAATAACTTTGTTACCTCTTTCGCCATTGAAACACGCGGGTGACTAACTCATTTCCATATTACCTATAAGTATACATAGTAGCTGGAAGCCAAGTAAAGTTCCCGACGCGAGCACATCATCGTATGTCAGACATTTGACAGCCGACACCGTTCTCCCTCCCCCATCTCTCCCTACGTGACGTCACCCATCTTCTCGAATAATAATTTAGGAGGTTTCGTATCGAACAGTTTTCGATGTCTCATCAAAATTTCACGCTGAAAATGAAGGATGGTGTTGAAAAATTATGGTAGCGTCTATTATCACACTTTAGAAGATAAGGCTGGCTGAACATTAATTCGAGGTAGTCATAAAATATCATACCTACCTACTACCTATCATACCTACCTACGTATTGAGATTGTGCAGATAATTACTTTGCCCCTTATTACAAATCATAGACTAAGATAGTCCTTTGCTTAAAATTAGCTGCATCACTGTCTGTGATACGGATTTAATAAGGAACGTGCATAGATTTAATCCGAATTTGATCAAGATTTTTTTTAAGCCATGTTTTGCAATAGGGGGGTTGGAGGTTTATGCATTTATCATGAAAAAGTAGAGGAAGCAGTTTTTCATTTGTTTGTTAGTGGCTTTCGACTTTTCTGTACAGTAAGAAGTTTTATGACGACATTTCAGGATAAACAAGCCAATGCTATTTATGCCAAGCTTCTGAGTAACTTTTGGAATTACATTAAAATTAATATAAATATATATGTATTAGTACAAATAAGGAGTACCTACCGTAAGTGACGGGAACCGAACTACGAAAACTACTAATAGTATTTACTAAGATTAGCTTAACATTCTACTGTAAAGCGAATGACTAAAGTTCATATTTTGCCGTTTTATGTGTATGTATGTCTCACAAAAACGTCAAATGTTACAGCGCCGAGGGGAAACGTTTGGTATTCTCAACCTCCCTGATATAAAAAGCCTAAAGTATTTTTTTTTGCACGGGAATCTCGTTCATAGCATTATCAATATAAGATCCTTATTGGCTTGAGATGGTTATGTGATGTTTGCCAATTTCCACATGAATGAGCAAATCTTTCATTAATCAACGAACAGTCGCGACAGTGCAGCAGCGCCGGAGTCGCGGTACAATTTTTTTCCTCTTGTGCCCTTAGATTGGATATTGGACACGATTTCCTGGGAAACTTGCTAAGGCTGGGTGGTCGGTTCAGATTAGGGAAAATGGAATAAACTAAGAACATATAAATATTGTTTATATAGGATCACTCGAAACGAAATTTCACTACATTGTAACTCAGAGAAAGTTAGGTAAAATTTTGAGTCCCAATTAGGCTAAATATTTTTCTATAAATACATATGATGATAATTACATAATAGTAACATTCAATTACTTAACAGCTTCATCTATACAAATACATCTATATCTATGGAGATAAATAAAATTGAAGTGTTTGTATGTGATTCCAATTTAACAGATTTTCTATAAATATATATGAAAGTATATACGGCTATAACATAAAAAATAGAATTTTTATTTTTTTCTCAGTCTGTCTGTTTTTTCCGACTAGCCTCTAAAACGGCTTGACCGTTTTTAGCTTTCACTGGCAAAGGCGATTTTAAGTATACGCAAGCAAAACCGCGGAGCACAGCTTAGTAAGTATTGTTAAGTTTTCTTTCAAATATATTATCAAGGGTACACTCCCGAGTTCTCTGTAAACGTATCTAATACATATATACAACGGCACTTACATAAATAGAATTTTAAACCTTTCTAAAATCTACCCCTGCAGAAGCAATTTGCATTTCAATGAATAAATTTAACCCATGTACAGTGGAGATATCTTGGGATAAAATATATCTTTTATCTCCACCCCTCAGTCACTCGGCACTCTATCCTGCGAATTATCCCTCTGTGAATAAGGGGGCTGGGGCCGACTCTTTTGGTGTCAATTTTTAATTTCACTTGCAATACTGGGTTAGATAAATGCTTAGCAGTATTTATCGAAATCGTTTCTATATTCACTGGGATTTCAGATTTCAACCTGCTAAAAAGATAAGCTAGTATTACTGAAGGATGTACTGAAAATAACTGAGCTACTAAAAAAAACTTGACTTGGTAAAGCTTTTGTTAATCCCTTATCCTACTGATATTATAAACGCGAAAAGTATGGACGTTTGTTACTCTTCTACGCAAAAACTACTGAATATAAATGAGACTTAGCAATAATATAAGTAGGTCATAAATTATTGGAGTAATACGAATAATACATAGGCTGTAATGTATGAAGTTATTGTATAAATTGTCCAAAATATAACGATCAGGTACTAATCTTGTGCAGCCGAAGTAGTGGGCAGAAGCTAATTAACTATATATCACACATATTAAGCCAATTAATAATGAGAGTAAGTGAGATTAAGTCATATAGATTACTACCTATGTCTATGAAGAACAATCTACTGCCAATGTCTGTAAAGCACGTCAGTAATCCTTGTTGAGCTCTGGGTTAACTCTCGCAACCTGGAAAAATGTGTGTATAAGATTAAAGTTTGCGAGTACTTAAATATAATATTACCTCTAGGAATTCTGGAAACAGTCTTTAAACTTTTAACGGCAACATTATTCACTCATATCTAGTAAATATAAATATATGTTTTTACAAAATTTTTTTGTCCGATTCTCAGAACTACCCGATATGCACACGAAATCTTATACAAATCTGTTTAACCGCTTCGGAGGATTTTCTCACAAACACCGCGACACGAGAATTTTACCTATTAGATAACAAGTTGCCTTATTCTATAATCTACTTGCAATGTTCATAGTATGCTATGGACATTCATTGCTCGTTATCTAATCTGGAATGATATTAGAACAACCATGATGAAAAATACAAAAAATTTCTACACTTCGATTCTGGATTTGCCTTAGAATTCAAGCAAATGTAGCGTACGTGATGTACGCTACATTTGCTCTTATACCTAATCCGTTGAAATAAAACATTATATTCGCTTCATCTACGCATAGGTCGATTGGCAACACATAGACTGAAAATGCACTTTCAAATGCGAATATATCAAAAACTGCTTCGATAACTTCAACGTGTAATCTAAACATGATTTCGCATCTAATCAATCAAACGTGTGACTGACATTATTCTTAAATAAACTTCCATTTCACGGTAGCTCGATGCATCTTACTTTCTAACTACAATTATATCGTACAAACAAACTGATCGATCGAGCGGAAAATTGTGCGGAATCAGCGTAAATATTTTGACACAATCCGAGCATCGTATGACGAAACAATCGATTCCGAATGTTTCTGAAGTTCCCTTTCAGAGGGGTACGTTCTAAAACTTAATATCGAAGTTGGACGTTTGATAGATCGGTCTCAAGGGTGTTTGGTACCGTACAGTAGCCGGCACGCTTGTTCCTAACAATGACGAGATTTTAACTTAACCAATGTCACTTGGGATTGGAGAAAAGATGTGCACTTACTAACAATATTCCATAGCTTGTTTGTTTACTTGATAGCTGAGTCATTGCCAATTATAACTCTGAAGTTAACTTTAAAAGGTATTTGAGGTTTTCTCAGTCTCACGTTATGAAAACTTTCTTTGTAATGTGCCGCTACAATCGGACAAATGGCGAAAGTGGAAATACTAAATAAACATAGAATTCCGAATAGATGGCAATGAATTACAATTTGGTAATTGTAGACAAATCAGAAAAAGAGCAAATCACTATGTATTACTTTGATACGATTTGAAAATTTGTCTTTGAGAGAGGAACGCTACTTTGGATGCTTTGAGGGGAAATTGGATCCAACCATGGTCTCATTTCCCATCAAATATAATTATTAAATCCAAAATGGCGTTGAGACCACGATCGCGGTTCCAAAAGCCTCCAAACTCTATAGAGAGGACTGCTTCATGGTAAGAATTTCCTAAACAGAATGGACGGTAACACTAGTAGATACTCGTATGTTGCTGACATTGTAAAAGTAACGAGCAGGTCTACCCACGCCTATCGTCGTACCATAATACTGTAATAAGTAATATATGACTATATTTCTATTCACTGGTTAAAATAACCAGCTAACAATGATAGAATCAATACTAAAAGAAAGATGGGACAAAAGCCCCCTTATTAAATTCATAGACTAAGATAGTCCTTCGCTTAAAAGTAACTCCATCTCTTTCAGTGACACTGATTTAAAAAGGGATGGATTTAGTTTTAGTCCGAGTTTGGTCAAGTTTTCGTCTAAGCTATGTTTTGTAATAAGGGTGAAGTGGTTTCGTATTCGAAATTCGAAGCCAACTGGGGCTTTTATCTTCACCTTAGATCGCAATCAAGTGACATGAAGCTGCTCTAGTAGGGTTATATTCCTAGGTTGCTGTTCGGTAGGTGATGAAGAAGGTGAAGTGGAGGCGATGAGCTAGCTTTTGTGGCATAGCCTTAAGGTTAGTAGCGTTATCTATATACTAATATATAAAGCTCTGAAGAGTTTTTTTGTTTGCTTGAACGTTGTAAGCTAAAAATTACAGATCCGATTAATAAAATCTTTCAGTGTAGGGGAAGACTATTTTTTTTTATAAATACGTAATAACAAAATATAAAGTACAACATAATTCCGCGCATTCAAATACATAATCATCTATGTTTAATTAAATTAAGGTACCTTCCTACTTGTGGTATAGAAATATTTTGAGGATAAATTACGTATACATTTTAGAAGAGCAATTCAAGCTTCTCACAAATCGTTTCGCGAATCCACATTTCAGTTCGTAAGTTGCATCAGTGGCCGCAAAAAGCGGCGCTCTGCACCCGGCTCCGGAATGACTAATGATCTCGCTCGGAGCGTGGATTTCGAAAAATATCTCGACGTCACACCCGCAGACAATCTAAGACGAAAATCTTATAATTATTACGATCGCTCATAGAAAGTTTAAAGGTACCGCTACTAGAGTTCCAACATTGAATATACAGCCTAAAGAGTGATCTATTAGAAATTAAGGAAATCAAACGCGAGTCATTTCAGCTTTATTTGTGTTAAGGTCAAGGTGAGCAATCTAAATTGAATTTATCTTTTTTAACTATAGGTTATTGTGGAAGATAAAATCCTAAATTCATTAAGGTTTTTGAATAGACGATTAATATAATATTCATGTGAGGATATATATTAAAACCTGTTGTAAAATAAGACTGCTTCTTAGGTATTGATTTTAGCTACCTAATTCTAGAAAACATCACATACAACGAAATTATTACGTAATACCAACAACCTATATTTACGAAGTATAGTTGCAATCCGTTTCGAACCATCGGGCTGAACAAAGAGGCTAGGTACCTCAGCCGATCCTTTGCACCAGCCGAGAAAAATAGTAGGAAATCCATTAATAACTGTCACCGAGGCTCCTTGTTAAATGCATACAATACTTGAAGCTTTTTAAAAGACTTACAAAGGAGTCTTGGCTAAATTAAAAGTTTTTCGATACAGCCGCGAGCGCGACATTGCACGGAATTGGAGGACGGTAATTATTGTGCGCTACTGTACAGACAGCACGGGTATTCTAATTATTTTCTTAATTTTATCATGACTTACATTTTATTTTTTATTTATTAGATAGAGAACTAGTTACACTTCGTAACAAGTTAGTCGTTGTAACTCTTAGCGTGGTTGAATCTCGATGGAGTGCGAGAATTCTTAAAACCGCCGTAACCGCACGCGTGTTTGGAATCGCCATGCCATCTGTCGGCCCACAAATGGCATTATTTTGATCCCATACAAAATCACATAAAGCATTCAGATATATGTAGAACGTATGTTCTAAGTCTGCGCATCATTTGTGCGACACGAAATTGTGAATACTAAAATGGTCAAAATGTTACCATACCTTCGGTGCCGTTTCATTAGTGCCTGAGCCTCGAACTTTTTATGAATATAATTACTTCCTATCACTGCTTCACAACTGGTTCCTTTAAACGTGTGGTTGTCACAACAACAATACATGATTTCAGATAGCGGCTGAACGTAAGGACTAAAAACTAGCTGTCAATCAAACAACGCGTAATTACGAGCGTGATTGTTTTACCAGCGAAGTCACGAGTCACCGGCTTACGCCCACCTCGGGATTAGATAGAAGGATTAATTACCTCATTTACAATCATTGTTCCTACTCGGACCAGTTACGTGCGACTGATGATGAAGTGCGAAATTATTCTGAACGTAGAGGTACGATTAAAAATGCGAAACGACAGAAATATTACCAAAAACCAATTTTTTCAAGAATTGGCTCGTTGTTCTAGTTATTGCGAATGCGGTTAAAGTGTTCTTGGGTTTTTCCATCTGCAATTTTTTTGCCAGTAAAAGCTCAGAGTCTGGATTATTGCACTGTTGATGACATTAGGCTCGAACCCTATATGTAAATATACACATACATACTTTGCCTACCCCGTCGGGCTATACAAGTGTGAGCATAAATGCAGAAAATATCTGTTTACGCAAATTTGGGTATCGGCAGCTTGAAAAATATACCTCTAAAGTTTCCATTAACGTTGTACATAGAATGTAGTACTAAAGTCTAAAGTATGGTGTAGTAGTTTTAAAGATCAAACTTTACTCAACCAAGGTATGCCCCTAGGTATATTTTTAACTTGCGTACATTTGCAACATTGGATAATCATACTTTTTTTCTGGGTAGTTTCTTTTATCTATACATCTAAAAAATGTACAGCTTTTTACAAAATGCAAATGAAACTAACATTAAAACGAGACTTTTACTGGCAGATAACGGATGCTACAAAAAGTTAATTAGGTATCTTTTATTTTCCAAAAAAATTGTTCCGCGGAGTAAAGTCAGGCGTGAAATTAAGTCTAGGGTGTTAAAATCGCGGGGCACAGCTAGTCCCAAAGATTGCCTTATGGCAATTGGCCTAAACTTTATAGTTTAACCCAACTTTCCTGCGGACGCTACTAGCGTACGTACGTCAACTGACACAGGTTTGTAAAGACACATTTAAGCGGAAAAAAATCAAAATTAATGATATCGGGTGGCAGCTAGTAGGGCATAGTTGAATACTCTCTTTCACAGTCTTACCTCGGCTCGCTCGTTTTGTGCCTATCCCTGCGACTCAGTTCCGGAACCAATTGTGTAGCTTCTTTGTGGGCTTGCTGTAGGCTGCTGCTCAATTTGACTTTTCCGCTTTGGCATTTCATAGCAAATTGGATCAATAGGCAGGGATTGACTGACCACTTTTGTCAACTAGGCTTAGCGAACACGAGTTTAACTTGCTACTACTCTGTAAAATCCTCCTCCTTTTTCAAAAAGTGTTGTAACTTTACCTAGAGTCAAGCCACACTAGCTTTTCAGTTCTTAGCTGCGTTTCAGATAGGCATTTGGGGGCCTACCATCATCGGTTTAAGCAGAGCGTATTAAGAACTTCTGAGCTTTGACGTTTCATTTTTACGACAGAGCTATAAAGTACACGCTCCTTAAACGATCATAGTTGGCCTCCTTAGGGCCCGGTGCAAGTTTTAAAATCGCCGTCACAAGTCATCTCTTCGACGTAAACGAAGTTGTATGGGCTCACAATAGTGTCATCCTTAAGCCGACAGACGGCGCTGTTTCGATCCTGTACAAATCTGCGTTTACGTCGACGCGGTGAAATGTGAGGTGGACACTCAGTTGACCTTACTCACCTCACGAACACAATGCTACTCATAGGTGGATTTTTAGAGCATTTAAATTTTCTATTGAGTATATTTTCACTAGTAGCTGTGACCTTCTTTCGCCATAGACTAGCCGAGCCGGAATCCACGTACCTACTCATAAAAGTAACGAGGCTTGTAACCAGCAGTTTAAACAACAACAATACACAATCACGATCCACATCAACTTGTGATTGACTTATCGGTGTGCTGTGATCAGTTGCAGTTTACGTGGGAGCTGCCTCCGCGTCAACTGCTGATACCATCGCCGGAGACCTGATCGCACGTCAATGTTTAGACGGGGCCAATGTTGTTGTTTCGTTTCATTTAACAATTATATCCTGATAGTAGAAATTCGATAAATGTAATAAAACATATGATACCAGAGCCGGTAGACAAAGTAGCATTGAAGACTCATTTACGTTCAGAAGTTCGCTCGTTTTCAATCGAATACCAAATTATCTCAATATTGATTTGTTCTGTACCAATCCAAGTACGGCAAGACGCGTAATAACAAAGGCTCTATTTGATGTTGATCTTAAACTGCCGTATTTATTTATTATTTTCATTTTGTCCTGTTAGAAAGTTATTGGCTATGTGTATATTGTTCTAAATTTGAACAGTCAAATTATACATTTTATGTTACTCGTTAGTATTTCTAGTGTGTTTCGCTTTAAATTTCCTTGACTTAGATAATTATGTATCTGTGGAGGCTTGTTAGTAGCAATCTGTATTATATAAGTATATTGTATTTTCTATTAATGTAATTTGTCTGTAAACATTCTTAAAATAAATAAAAAAAAATGTAAGGAGAGGAGTGTATTCACCGTGCTAGCGCATAATGCGATTTTTGCTGTCACAGCACTTCATAAGGTAAGCAATACGTGAGTGACACTCTGGTCTTGATCACGTCTATAGGCTTTAGTAACCGCTTATAAACAGACAGCCTATCCCCTTGTTGGCGGGTACAATATCAACATTAAATAAAATAATTTTACCTTCTTTATATCACGTGTATAATATATTTTATATGTGTAGTATATATTTTGAAGAGCCGTGGTGGCCTCGGTGTTCGAGCAGTCGCGTGCTTCGCAAGCGACGCAGTTCGCATCCCAGCGGGGTCTGTTCCAATGAGTTTTTCTAAAAACTTATATGCAGTGATTTCACACCACGTGCTTTACGGTTGAAGGAAATATCGTAAGGAAGCCTGCATTTGTCTGAGAAGTAATTCAAAGACGAATGTATAGTGCCTGAGACGGCGATGGTCTTACCCTCTGTCACGTTGGCACTTAAACATATTCGGTGAAATGTGGGTGTTGTTGTAACATCACCTCTGCTTTCCTCTGGGACCCTTCTGGAATGGCGTGAGCATATTTATTTATGTTTTATTTGTTGATATCACCGATACATAAAACATAAAAATAACTTAACGTCATTATTAAATAACTTAGCATCAAAACCGGCATTATAAAAAAAATATCAAAACTCGAAATTTATATACCCTCGTCCTAATGTCTTATCTCAGAGTCTGCAGGAACGAAGCAATTGCATCGATCTTCAAATTTTAATTACTCAAACAGACAGAGGCAATCAGACGAGACCCTGTGACCTATTTTAAAAGTTTTATTCCAAAGAGGGGAGTGATAAATGAACAACATCAATCAGAGTTTAGTGTTGCAAATTTTCATCCGAGCACAGTTATCGCCATTATTAAAGGAATTCGCTTGTTTTGAACGTTCTCATGATTGAGTTGGAGATTTTATTTTTATTTTCCACCGCATTTTGAATTGGTCTGAATTGATCAATTGAAAATAACTACTTATCACACCAATATATTTATTATATTTGGAGCTACCATTAAATATCAATATATCTTTACAAATACATAAAATGTTAATATTAATACTATAATTTTTTATAGTAACATTTATGTCTCTTTATTACAGATAATCTCCGAAACGGTTGAAACGATTTTAACAGGACTTTCACTGGCAGATAGCTGATGTTACAAGGAGTAACTGAGGATGCTTTGAATTAAATAAATTAGGATTCCGCGAACCGCCTTGAAATTTAATCTACGCGGTTGAAACCGCCCACAGCTAGTATAAAACAAGAAAAAAAAATGGCTAATAGACATTTCAATCGCCACACTTTGAAATAAACGAACAAAATAAAGAGACAAAAAGATCAATAACCGTAAGAGAAATTTGATTCGAAATTCTAGAAACCGTAGGCTTTGCTGATTCAGTCATGTGATTTCATTCAGAGATTTTTAAAATTAATATAAAAACTATTAACAAAAAAATAAGTAGATATATCTATATTCTACAGCTCCACCCGATGATGACCCGTGCAGGGTGCGAAACACGAATAGTGACGACACGTATGCACATACTGGACTGCTCTTCACTAGGATAACTATGTCATTTGTATACTAATAAAATAGCGGAATAAAGCATTGCAATATTGTATAATCTTTTATAACCATAAACATGAACTTCCGCAAGTAACACCTGATTCTATTCAATATAAATAGATAGTACATGTTCTTAAAAATCTCTATTTGTATTTATTCACCTACCAATGTGACTTAAATGAGTTCCATCGCTTAATGTCAACTATCGTTAAATTAACACTCATTAGAGTGGAGATAGTGTCCCGTTCTTTGATTAAAATGAACGAATGTCGTACATTAATAATATCTTATCAACGGTGACAAGCGACGATCGCTACTGGGGACCGCGGAGGCACTCTTCAAGCGTCGCCCCGTCCCATGACAATGTACATATACACAATTATATACCTTTCTATATACATTTTTAAGTATTTTGAGGAAAACTAAAAAAATAAAGACAAAATAAAATTAGTATTGATTCTGAAAGCCGAAATATTTTTTTCAAATTAATTAATTAATAATTCATGAATTTATCATTAAATAATATTACGTATTAATTACTATATAAAATGTTACTTTTCAATGTTACTTAAAATGTAAGTTTTCATCAATCCTTCCATTACATAATTTTGTTGTTAGAAATATGTATCTTTAATATTCGGTTACTTTGATACAGTTTCATTATTAAATAGGAAAACAATACCGTTATGAGTCATTTGCTCGTACATCAGATCAAGAACAGCTCTATCCTAGTCTGAAATTTTCTGAACTCTGTTGTATTCATAGGAATTTCACAATCAGTTCAAATGTCTTGACTATTTCAGGTTCTAGATAAGAAATAGTAAGCTATTAAAAAATAATCCTGTCACAGGCTATTAATCAAAGTTCGATAAGGTTCAAAATGGGCGGTCTGTGTTGTAAGCCAAGTGATTTATTTTATAAGTCCAAATGCGATTGAAAGAGCAACACATCCAGCTTATATTGACCTCTTAGAGTTCTTCTGAGCCGCTTGCCTTTTGTTAGGAGATGGGTGGTTTGGTAGGTCTTGTGTGATTGGTCGAGTACTATTGGCGATGGACGATAGTAGCCCTAGTATTGACAACGTCGTGTGGACAATGGGCAATACATTTATCGGTACATCACGTAATTTCAGCGTCTCTAAGAGATTTGATCTGACTGAGATATTACTTAAATGTCGAATACTTCGTTCGTTGATATTAGTGAAACGTGTGTCAAACACGAAATATGAAGTCACTTATAATCATAATAATAAAGATACTAAGAAATCTATCTTCATATTGTATCAGGTAGGTATAAAATACTTTGAAAATTAAATTGAGCATGAAAAATATCTATTCTATTTGGGCTCTGGTAAGGCACTTCAATGTCGAAAATTTACCACCGTTTCAGAAACTTGCCTTCTGAGAAGAACCAAATAGAAACCCAGCCAGCTGTATTCAGTTTGACTGTAAGTAAATTGTTATATAAATAGCTAGCGAACGTCACGCGGTTTCACTCGCGTAGTCCTCGTTCCCGTGAGATTACGGAGCCTATGATACTCCATAAACAGCCTATTGCTGAAACATTTTTTCTTATCGGTCCATTAGTTTCGATGCCTATTCAATATACTAACAAATCTATCCTCTTATTATTATATTAGTGTAGATATAGTAAAACAATAAGTTATCTGTTCCCTTGGCTTACTGCGCTCTATGCTCAGGTAACATAAAAATTATTATTTAGGTATTGTATACTATGGAAAATAACAATAACGTTGTAATAAGAAATATGTATCTTAAAGATTGCATACTTCAGAATTCTTCTGAGCTGGCGTGGAGTTTGCATACAAGGGTTATATTTAATTTAAATACTTTTAAAGGTGAAGGTAAAGGTTTTTCGTTCATTCTACTTTTATTGTAAGATTGAAGAATTGGCTTGGTAATACTAGTAAAGATATCCAATGTGACATCTGTCGGCAGACCGAATTTCATCGTCAGTCGAGAAATGAAGAAAACCAAACGCCATCTATTGTCGAGTAGCGAAGCATTGTTAATTTCAATATCTCTAAGACATGTAAATATATAATTTTATGACAAGAACTTCTTGGTAATATCAAATGCCCAAGTATTGAATAATATATTTTTTTATTTATTTTACGTAATGTTGTGTTTATTTCCTTCTCATCAATTAGCTTTGATTTTTTCGGAGTGGCAACACTACCACAATCAATAATTTATTTCTTAAGATGGCTATCAGTGGCACAGGAAATGTTATTCTAGAGTTCCTCAAACACGGATTTTGATTTACTAATAAATTAATCAGAAAAACTAACAGTTAAGTATTTACACCACCACTGGGCATAATATGATTATCAGTAATTGACATCGTTAACTACATTATTACTTCAATAACCACTACATATTGCTTGAATGTCCTATATTTATACTGTACCTAGCTTAGTACTCATTCATAGTCAGCCTATATTTTTAAACTAGCTTCCAAACTCGACTTTGTTTTTCGAAGCGTGTTTCTAGGGATCTAAGGCTACTAACAATATGGCCAAATTATGTAACTCAGTAATATTGTAACATTCCATTAATGAACTTCCATTGATATAAGTGAAGTACAAAATACAAACATTTTCCTCATTATTTAAATATGTATAGATTGTATGAGTTGATCAGCTATTTATTCTATAATCCTGCTGGAATGCCACTCGCATTAATTCTTCCAGAAGTGAAATATGACAGGCGAATCGAAACGAAGGTTTTCTATCTATGTTAGGTAAAAAATTGAGAAGCCTTCAGATTTTAAAACATCCTTTTTAGATGAATATAAAATATTTATGTTGGCCTAATTCTGAAAGTTGAAGGTACATACAAACATATGATCACGCCTGTATTCCCCGATGGGATAGACCGAAGTGTCATAATAACAATATACACTTTTCACAGATGGTGAGTTTATCGCCGTCGCAGGCACTATTTTTATTTACTATTTTATTTGAATTACTTCTCAGTCATATTCAGGTTCCCTCAGGATGTTTTCCTTTACCGTAAAGCACGTGGTGTGAAATCACTGTACATACATTTTTAGAAACACTTATTGGAACAGGCCCCGATGGGATTCGAGAAGATTCCTCAAATCCCATGGCCACCACGGCTAATTCTTATTTAGTATTTATTTAGTAATACTTAATGCGTTATCTACCAGTCAATCTTTGAGTGATGCAGAAATGGTCAAAGCAGGTAAACAATCTATGGGGCCTGTTACAAACGCTTCTGCTTCAATCTATCTTCAACTGGTTGAGGACGGCGTTGCTGGCATTCTCGTCATACTTGTGAACAGGTGCTGCTTGTGGGGGCTGGTCATCTCAAGCTACGCATTTAGATATAAGTAGGACTACTAGACTTTTCTATATGTTAATTTTTATCGACATTTGTGCATTGCAACTGTGTCCATGGGCTTACATTTCTCAAGTGCTTTATTTTGTTTTTTTTTGTGATTGTATTATATTATTGAAAAGAGTAATTTTTACTGAGTTTCTTCTCAGTAAAAGCAACTGTCAAAAAAAGCTGAACCTCGCGGTAACATGTATAATCCTGTAAATTATGTCATTCTGACGATTTGAAAGTGTTTTGTAAAAAGTCTAATCGAATAAAGATATTTTTGACTTTGACTAACTTTATTAAATAACTAGTTAAGCCCCACTATTTCACCGTATAATTTCATAGGTTTTGCGGAAAGCTATTTTTTTTTATAATAAAAAGGGGCTCACATAATTCAACTTGAAACATGAACTAGCTTCTGGAAAAGTCTCAACAAAATCGATTTTTATTTTTCTCCCTTTGAAGGCGGTTTCCAATTTTCATATATTTTTTTGTGATTTAATCTTTCCGTTTATTAAATAGAATATGACATGTTACTATGTCATCTAACAGATCGTTATAAAATCGAACTTTGACCATGCCTTAGAAAGTTTATAAGTGCTTTTAAAATATGACTAAGTCATAAGTAGTCTGTCTACACATAGGAATTTGATCTAAAAATCAAGTCCTGAGATGGATCATAGGTTAACTTTATTGCGAAAAACGGAATCGGTGGGACAACATTTTTTTTATCAGTATTTAATCTTCATATATTTATTCTAGTTAGCTCTCCGTCTAATTAATATGTGAAATTTAGATGATTCAAACCTATTTATGTATGTTAATTTGGCTAGCTAGTATTAGCAATGTGTCTTACATCCATGTGCATGGTATTGAAATATGATTAAATAAAGAAAAAATCATGTATTTTTGAAATTGTATTTATTATGCTGCCCTTCTTTCACCAATCTCCGTCAAATCCTGAAACAGACTTGCATAAAACACACATATAATCCTGAAATAAACGTGAACACACCCAATTTAATTTATTATTTTTATTTATATTTTATTTGGTTGAAACTTTAAACTTAAAATTAGCATCATAACAATGTTTAATAATAATAGAATATCCTTATTCAATGTAAATACAATAAAACCAAATATAAATTATTGTAAATTAAATAATTGGTATCGGTAATGTTACATTATAAGGGCAGGAAGATGATGACGATTATGGTGAATGTTACATAGTATATATAAATAGTTTATACCTCCATGGGTTACAGGCATGAGCATAATATATATCTATCTAATATTATGAGTCACTGTTGATATTATGATATGTACATTGTCATATCGCCTAATTAACATACTTATATTTTGCTGAGCCTATTCTAGTCCAATCTACAGCGTGAAGCTACGGCGTAGACCCTAAGCCCCACGCCGTAAAGGATGGATGGTAAAAAAATAATAAACTAAAACACAAGGACAAGGTGTCATCACATCTATTGATGATAGTTGAACATTAACACTGCTATTACCAAGACACATTCATAGACCGTACAAAATTATAAGGAGGAGCCGGTAAATAAATTCCCTCAAGATACATTTTTATACGTTCATAGATTTAAGATTGGATTCTATATTGCAGCATTGTAACATTAATAATCTCGCCATCTAGAAAACTTTCACATAAAGTGCATCGTTCTTGAAACTGCAACGTTCAGGACGTAAATTTCATAAGAGCCTCTAACAGCTTCTCCGAGTTAAAGAGGGTAATAAACAATACTATCGGATAATGGACAGTTTCTTTAGTACCAGAAGGATTCCGAGGAAGATAAGCTTAGTATCCAAGTAGGTTGCGATAGAAATATCGATTATAGTTAATACAATTTTACAAAATTGTCCGCTTCTTGCATCGCTTGAAATTATATCGGTTCACTGGTAAGCATAAACGATTGTCACTCTGATAGTTGCTATTTATATACTTTCCTGTCTTCCCTATGGATTCCAATACTACGCAAATATGATCAATGCATTTTTGAATCCCTCACTCCTGAGATTTATTTTACCATGTCAAATTATTTTCTCCTCAAACGAATCTGGGTTGGTTGAGATTATAAAATGTCCATAACAAGACGTAACATTGTATCCCATACGAGTAGGCGGAAAATTACAAGAAAGTCTGACAACTGGTTTAGCCCATTTTTCTTGTAAAAGGGTTACGAAGGTCAGATGACAGTCGCTTCGTATAAAAATCAGGCGATGAATAATTCATCGCCTGATTTTTATACTCTGTTATTAGTATACTCTGTTGGGGTCTGTTGAGTAAAGTGCCGACCCCAACAGAGTATACTGTTCACCACCATGATCAAAATTTTACAAACATGTCTTTTTGATATTAATGGGAATGTGAGCTGTGACATCGTTGTTAGGTAATTATACTATTTTGTAAATGTACCTCTTGTCCAACGAGTAAGCAGCCCGAGATAGAATCCAGAATGCCTTATGTCATATCATTTCGAACTACTTATGAGAATCTGTTCAATTCTAAAAACAAATTTGATATTCGATTTCGTTTCATATTTTGCTTCGTTTTTAAGGTGTCAGAATAGTATTTAAATGTCAAACATTACAAGTCTCAGGGCTACTTATTCGTTAGACAAGGAATATTAAGGTTTATTTATTCGATTCGAAAACCGAATAAACAAAAACGGCAATGGTCATACATAAATAAATACTTCTTTCTTGATTTTAAACAAAAACATTAATAAAATAAGGGGAATTTTGGAATGAGATAGATAAAAATGAGAGGAATATGATAAAATAATATCAATTCCTCGAAATGGCTCATTCAAATAAACCCCAAAGAATTATGTTGATATCTTCAATCTTCATATTGTTGGTAAAAGTAGCGAGGTCTTCCAGCCGTGAGATACCTGTAGAGACGAGCTTCTGATATGGAATAAACTACAAAAGCCCGGATCTACAGGGTAGATCACGAATGTGCCATTATGTTCTTCACTCTTAAAGTAAGATTCAAAGACGTTCCTTGGAGAAGAAGCAGCTGCATTTTTCTTTGGTTCCTTTTCCTTGACGCAGGTCCATTTTCGGTCTTCAGATGTTGTTGTAAAATCTGCTACTGCAACTGGGAAAAAAACATTGGTTTTATTTCAATTTTGAATTAATGAGCCACAGCTTTTGGAAAATGATAATGGCAATGTGAACTATGAGCTGCACGGTGAAAGAAAACATTGCAAGGAAACCTGTATATATCTGAGAAGAAATCCAAAGATGTAAGTATGGTGCGTCACGTTGGCACATAGTTATCCTTGGTGAGATGTGGATAGTTGTTTACCCAATTGTAGTCTCATCTGGGAAGTTAAGCAAGGAAAAGCCTTCCTTGCTTAACTTCCCAGATGTTACAGTGTCCCAGAGTTAAAGTGGAAATTTTCTGGAACTTAAGATTTTATATGATGTGAAATGTTATTCTTCTGTCAGAATAGCATTCTGATGAATGATTATTCAAGTTTAAATTAATATCTCGTCATCTACAATTTTAAGTTAAATCTAATTCAAGTGTGCTTATCACTTATTTAGCGCAACCTCTCTATAACACGACTCACGATGTTTTCTTCCACAGATGTGTAGAGGCCTATATTATGTAAAACGGGCACTTTACCATTCCGAATCGAGCAGTTCATTAGCGATTTGAATATCTCCCCCAAGCCAGCCAACAAAGCCCACACATTAACGTGCTAAAGTCGTAATTAACGTGACAAGCTCGCCTTAATATGTAAATCTCGTTAGCCTGTCACACATAATCTATCATTTATTACTTGGCAAATACCAAGTCAGCTGCATGCATACTGAGCAGGCATTATGTATTGAAAGCCCGACGTTCTATGTGCCTGTTCACATTATATATTTAACGTTATGTATTTGGTACTTAACGCTGTAACGCAGCGCTTGTATATATTACATTTTATATGGAAGTCATGGATTGTTACCTATGTAATGTTGTATTTAGTTAGCCAAAACATGGAATTCATCATTCGTCAACCATAGGAACCTGTCCTAACCTATCCTTGGGGCTGGGGCACTGATAGCGACAGTATTAGTGCGCGCTTACCATCACATATTTTCAATTAAGGGTGCTATGTATTTCAAATCAATACCTATGATAAAGTTGAAGAGATTTTTTGTTCACTTATACGCAGTATCTTCTCTTTATTCTTTGGGACTAGTAGTCGGATTTGAAAAAATATTGTTTTATATTATGATTGCCTGATTTGTGAGTCGACATTCAGTAAAGCCGCGTAGCGCTGCTTCTTTCCCACATAAACGAACTTGCGACTCAAATGAGTATATGAATGAGTATATAAAATGATAGATTTAATTGAAAAAAAAATGCTTATATACCTATCATTATAATAAGTTGGTATTTATTGCGTTAGCCTTCCCTCAAAGTAGCTATATTTGGTCAATCCAAAATTCAATTTGTACATAACAATAAAACGCTTTTTCCTTATCAGACGGCGTGATGAAATGAAGGATCACAAATCAGAGCAATCAGCATCGAATTCCCGCGAGAATCCCCGCAAAAAATAATCTCAGGCTATTTCCGCAAATCATCGCGACTATTGTACCCGATAATGTAGTAGAGGAAAGCGGGCTTCAACAAAAAGGTTCACTTAATTGCACGAGGGAAGAACGCTGAAAGGCGGGCGGCCATTGTTTCCCGACGCTTTGTACGAGCTCACCCGATCGCCTGACTCATCACTTTCTTCCTTTCTTCCACATTCAAAGAATTACAATTTGTGAAATAACATTCGCTTAACTAATTCAGAAATATACGTGACGTGTACATTATTGTTTTATTGGACCCAAAAATCAATCTTTAAATATATTAAACTAGGTAAATAGGTTTAAATTAACCTTTACTACACAAAAGCTTAATTAAATCCAGCATAAGCTGTGCAAAATAATTGGTGAAACATTGCCGAGTAAATGGAAAACAGTGGAGTACCCAATAAATTTTAATGTGTTTCGTTAGTGAACTAACTATTTAATTTATGGTCTACTAGATCGAGGTGCCTTAATTGAAGCTCATTTATAAATCTAGCAACGAGTCCGCATAGGTGGTGTAAATATCCACTAGCTATTAGCCCAAATAGGAGTAGCGAATTAAGGGGCGTGTGGAGGTTTGCACGTCCATACAAATGTATTACTGAATTTATTTGTATTTCGAGCAGATTTACACTATCTTGTAGTATTATTCTGATCCGGAGAGTGATTATACGTGCCTATTTATTTATTTCTTTTCAGAATGACAGACATAAAAACTAAACTAATAGGTATTATAGATAGTTAAAATTTGTAAGTTGGAGGTTATTTATAACTACTCATCAGTTTAAAAAAAAAATTCATCAGTATTAATAATATTTTTGGGGTGAAAAATCAACTTTATAGACGAAGCTGCATACGACAGCTTTATATTATATTTATACAACATGTAAGTTATTCTTCAAATCTTGTGACTGTAACGACTTCTATTCGCATCCGAATAATATCAATATACGATGAAAATATGCTGGAATTAGGTACCTAAATATTTTAGTATAACATTTGTATGGGCATCAAGTCTCTGCAGGGCCCTTAAATTCTGGGGGATTGGACTGAAATCCCCGGCCCCCACCCTGGGTGTCCCGCCATCATTAATCTTGCACGCCGCCGAGCAAACAAGGTCCTCTAAGAGCAACTTTAGAGCTGCTCGCTGTCGATAATGTGGCCAAATTATCGTAAGATAACTACGACGGCTTAAGACTTGTGGATACGGAAAACATAGTCTTGTTTTCTTCCTAATGGATGGTATGTATGATTTTCTATTTTATCTGTAAGACAAAATAGTTGATATTATTCTAAGTCCCGTTGTCAATGTTGCTATTACGTATGTACGATTATTTACGAGCGGAAACGCCCACGACTGCCAAAAAAGAAATTCATTTAGATATTTCGGAAGACTTAATTTGGACCTTTGTATTTTTTTTTATGAGACGTAGGTGTTATAACATCGGACTTCAGAAACACTATGTGGGCTGACGATGATATTATTGTTCTTCAGTTCTGTTATTCTGTGTAAATAGCTCCGTAATATAAATAGCGACTTCGACATATATTTTATAAATAGATATGGCAAAGAATTATTGAGTAGCACTGCCGTGGCTAAGGACCCACAATTTATCGACAGGCTGAACCCCTAGCTGTCATTGTCGGATTTCATCGGATCTACACCAGGGAGATTTTCTTTCATCCCCGCCGAAGACGTTTTATCCCTTTCAATTTGATATTTTAGTTGTAACATCCATTATTTGCAATATCCTTCATATTGTACATATTGCAGTCGAGACTATTACAAACTTATTAGATTTGTATGCATGACACACATGTTTCTAATCCCATCTCGTGTTCGTATTATTACCAATTGTTTTTTATTAATTATGTATATTATAGATCTATTTACCAGCGTAGAAATTATGACTTAATTCAGAACTCATTTGTTTCTATTAATACCTATTGCATGATCTTAAATTAAACAAAATATGTGTAGGTAAGAGTGTGGTCAAATCTGATTTTTGAACGACGCCAAATGAATCTAGTCTATAATTATGTATTGTTCCTTCGATGAAGTAGCTTTCTAGATTTAAGTGCGGACGGCAGAGAGCCTGAATTTTACCGCTGGCAAAGCGATTCCTCGGATCGTCCTAGTGTTGCTTTCAAAGATATAACTACTACAGAAACCAACAATGGACATCTAAGCAGCGCGTATTAAACTTCTTAGCTTTGACCTTTGATTTTACGGTACTAAAATTAAACGTCAAAGCTCACAAATTCTTAATACACTCTGCTTTAACCGATGATGGTAGGCCCCCAGTAGTTAGCAGTTGGCTGATGAGATTTTCACAGAGCTGTTGCCCTCCGTGTGATAGAAACGTGTCAGTCACGTTCATAGACAGTAGCCGCCTACCATCAGAAAGCTGTACTCTGCACAAAACTTAAGGCTTTTTTGCCATCTTGGTAGTACAAAAAAAATTAAAGCACGACTTCACTCGTTCCCAGTGATCGTAACCAAGTCACTAGCGGTAACGTTTATGTTTCTGCATCAATAAATACAAAATCATAATTTTGGAAATAATTTAATTTTATTTAGTTCAATGAAATAATACAAATTATGCCTTGCAAATTGCTAGCAATTTGAAAAAAAAATATTTAATTAAAACTATCCCGTCCATAAAACCCATCCGATACTGCAACTTTACATATATCAGTAAATCTTACCTCCGGTTGTTTTCGTTCAGTCGGTGTTTTCATATCGGCTTGTTTTCCCCAGGGCTGCCCCTGTAACATTCCGTCCCAACTGTTACAATTCAATATGCTGAAACAAACGCAACTTTTACCCCCATACTTTATGTGAAAGCAATAACTCGTCGCGTGCGAGCGGATATAATTTCATATTTAGAAGTTTAGAGGTGAAATGAAAATACATAGATTACACACACGAGGTGCCGAAATGTTCTGCTGTTACTGTTGTTTGGAAGCTAGATGAGTTCCATTGAACGAAGAGTTTTTATGTATGGGTGAGTTTGAAACGTAATTTTTTGTTTTGTTATGCAATAGCATCTTTAAATAGTATATATTTAATTCACCTTTTCCACACAAAATTGCTTTGTCGTAGTTTTTACGTTACGGACCTTGGTGCGGGTTTTTAGTAATATGCAGGAGTCAAGCGAGCAAAAGAGAGATACAATTGTTTCAAATTAGAGAATTCGTACTATTTACCTATTTTAAATTATTTATTTGTGTTCTGTCTATGCAATACTCTAAATACTCTTTATATTGTTTACTTTATCATCAAATTAAAATATTTTAATTTCCATATCAAAAGGAATGTGAAATTGCATACCTACTAAAAATACCCAATGCATAAAGCTAGAGCACGCACGTGTAACGTTTTATTCACGAGCATAAACAATAAATACAGTACAAATTTAAAAACAACCAACGCCCAACCCTAGCTCTCATAATTCCGATCGAAATATTAACTCCCTACAAAGCGGAATACAGACTGTAATGTAACTAACACTTAAATCAACACATAGTCGTTATATAAAACAGCCAGAGGCGATATCCGGGCGCCGTGCCAGCGACCACGACCGCACGAGATTTATATTTACATACATGTACATATTTCTATGCTTGCTACATATAAATATGTATGTAGTATTTCCATAAGGCGACCGATCAATACGCCTCTATCATGTGACTCTTGGAGTCGTCTGACGTTGTAGCATTTAGTATATTGGATGTTTCTTCTCAGTAAAAGCAACCTTCCGAACCTGGCGATAGCATGTATAATGCTGTATAATAATGTCGTTCTTATTTGAAAGTCGTCTAATCAAATGAAGATGTTCTAATTTAACATTTAAGTAGCTGAAAGATTTGAAAGCTTTCGCCAGTGGCCAATACGAGATAGAGGAGAAAAGATGGTGTATTTTTATGATTGAGTGAAATTACTCTTTGGGGTTGCCCACAAGACATATTCTCGAAAATTTGAATTTTTTCTAATAAGTACACATTGTTGTGAATGGAATTTGGACTTGTGTAATTTAAATGAATTTCGCAGTTAAAGAATGCTTCGGAAATAAATTCAACATCTGTTTTGATAAATAAACTGCTGTGCAAATATTCATTCAACAAGAAAAAATTGCGCTAGGAGTCTTTTGCTACGGGATCGCGAATCATTAATTTCAATGTTTGCAATGTTACTCTAACGGAGTGTTGCTATGTTTCGTAACCTCCCATTAACAAGTTAATTAGTTACGTACATCAAGTTAAACTTTACGATAGTAAATCAAAACTCGTGCAAATATCGAGTGAGTTGTTTAACAATAGGTAACCAAAACAAAAACTCATTTTTTTCGACAAAAAAGAGCAAATTTTAAAGCTACTGAGTGGCATCTTCGAAAAGTTTTAAATTGTTTTTCTTTAAAGTATAAATAAATGAAGAGGTCCCAAGGAAGTTAAATGAAATCTGATAAAATAGAACTCCGCTGTAAATACTGCAATTTATTTCGGAGTTCATAAAGAAAACCAAAGCTCTTCTCAGCTTTTATGAGGTTACCAGTATTTTTTTTTATAGAATACCTTCATCATCAGATCAACTGTTGACACTACTGCATTAATATTTTAGTGTCATAACACACCGTGAAGTTAATTTAAGGCACGTAACACCTTGGGAATGAGTAATATGCTCACGCCATCCCCGAAAGGTCCCCGAAGGGGTAAGCAGAGGTGTTGTAACAACACCCACATTTCCCCGAATATGATCAAGTGCCAACGAGACAGAGGGTGAGTCCATCACCGTCTCAGGCACTAAACATACGTCTTTGAATTACTTCTCAGACATATGCAGGTTTCCTCACGATGTTTTCCTTCACCGTAAAGCACGTGGTGTGTAATAACTGTACATAAGTATTTTAGAAAATCTCTTGGGAATGAGATACGCAACTTATCCCTGACACGTTCTTTTTGGAAAACGACGGTACTACGACTAGGTATAAAAATTTAAGTAATAAAAAGAGTACCTACTCTAAAACTTATCCGGATAAGAGCTGAGCAAAAAGTAGTTTAATCTTTTCCTGCTTCAGTTTCTAGTTTAATCTACGAGCCTCGAATGGTGAAGTACAAAAACTTTGAAACCAAGTACATACCTAGTAGATAACTGCAGAAAGAAGTATATTGTACTATAAGCTTTTTATAAGGATAGATACGTGATGCCATTTTATGCCTTCCTTCCTTGTCATTTGTGTGAGCAAAACCGAAACAGAGAATGGCTTTCCACAATCCTATTCCTATTTCAATAGCGCGGTTTATTCAGGCTGCAATGTGCAGTCAGTAAATTAAGCTGGTGTTTAAGTGGGTCTTGTATAAACGCTAGAGACAATTGCATGGACTTAATTTAGTACCAAATGCGGCCGCTTCATCTGCATAGAACTAGTCCGGTTAAGCTTCGTGCACATTTGCAAGCAATAAACTTGACTGGTGCCTAACTAAGACTACATTTACACTGCGAGCGGGGAGGATTAATTTGTACGGGGACATAAATACAATTACGCAATAGATTTTCCAGTAAGATTTGAATTTAACCCTTAAAGGTAGTTTACGACCCAATTTTAATGAAACGATTCGGAAAGAGCGCGTTCAAAGAGCTTGGTGAATGTAGATGAATCAAGATTCAAGCCGACCCTGGAATTTGACGTGATACCAAGCCAGAGTATAATTAGGTATCATTACTTCCACATGTATGTTTGTATATAGTCATTACAAATATTACGTTACTAGCTGAGGCGGTTTCATCCGCGTAGACTAAATTATGCGGAGCACTATTTTTTCAAAAATAAAAATTATGTTACTGCTCGCAATATCAGCTATGTAATCATAATATAGCCAGTGAAATTCCAGTTAAAAACGGTCCAAACTTTTCAGAAATTATCCGGGTCAAACAGACAGAAAAACAGAGAAAATGTGAAAAAAAAAATTTTCGTTTTATGTAAGTACCGTAAATACAACTATGCATATAGTGAAAAGATGCTAATTTGGAATTACAAATAGACACTACAATTTTATTCATCTGTATAGATATGTATGTTGTATGTATAATGCCTAGACTACAAGCGGTTCATTCGCTCGCACTAGAGCCCCATCTAAGTATATACTAGTCTCACACGAGAGCTGTTAGTTTGAATTACATTTGCATATCGTATATTTACTCCTTTGTGCGAAACTTTCTCGACGCAAAAAAACGCTACCATTAAAATATATAAAGCGAGGATTTTTCCTCTCGTGGCTAGCTCTCATTTACATTATAATACTGTTGAAATACATGCACTTTTATGAAAATGTGAGTTTTTATATTGTATTACTTATTCTGGTAAGCTTTTATAAATTTTTTCACGTTCATTCATTATTTTAATACTACTAATTTTGCTATATTGTTCGGCCATCCTAACAATTAGGAAGACTAGAAAATGGCTTATTCTTCCTTTATCCTTTATCCTGGGTATCAACATAAATCTAACTTTTTACTTAGTAAAACAATTAGTAAACTACGAACACTAGGTGACATTTGAACCCACATCCCTGCTTTTCGTAAAACTGTTCTGCTATTTACAAAGCTATTTGTACCCCGTTTATGTATATTTTTTCTTACTTTATTAATTGCATCTTAAAGATAATAATTTTCCAACGAATCGAAACGAATGTAATTTCAGTAGTGTATTTTTTTCGGGGTATCGGCAATCAGCTAATGTTGGCTCTAGTTTACGTGAGTTAACTCTGAACGAAAAGAACGAAAGAGCTGCACTGTTCTGAAACAAAACGCCGACGCGCCGCTTTTGTCTGTGGATGCGCCAGTAAAAAGTACATTAGCCAAGCATGGGAGGTTTACTGCATTTTAATTGTGCTTGCGCCAAATCAAATGGCAAGATGGCGTCGACCAGAGACAATGGGAAGGGAAGAGGGACGTAATTTCGCCGGAGTAGGTACATATATAATTCCAGAGCTCACATAAATTAGCATACGTATTAGATTGCGGCTAGCAGGGGGGACAAATTCCGAGCACGACTGTACATAGACACAAATCCTATTGACGCCACATTAGTGGACATTAGCGGAGACAATAGAGGTTTTACTGATACTAAAATAAGATTTATTTGACCAAAATCAGGATTTATGATGGGAGCAATAAAGTGAGACTGCTGACTTGTGTAGGAAAGCTAGGCGATGAAATAAATATTAGATACTAGCGGACGTTACGCGGTTTCACCCGAGTAGTTCCCATTCCCGTGAAAGTACGGGAATAAATATATATTTACATTACATTTCTCGCTGATAATGTAGCTATCTATTTCTTAAGGAATTTTTCAAATCGGTTCAATATTTTTTGAGCCAATTCGTTACAAACATACTTACCTACATACAAATCTTTCCTCTTTATATTATTATAGAAGTATAGATATAGATTGTGAGTACTCTGCACTACACAGAATAAATGAAGGGTGATAAATAGTGACTAAAGTAACGTTTTGCTTTGATTGCTTAATAAACTAGCAACATTTTCCGCTATTTTTCCCGTTAGTACCACTCGAGTTGATCAGCGTTCCGAAACAACATACTAATTTGGAACGCTCGCCACTAATGTAGCCTATCAATCGGTGTACGATTAGAAATGAGAGTTAGTACAAATAAATACTGGTTGGTAAGAAGCTTTATAATGTATAACAGATTAATTATGCTGGCGTTCTTGTTTCTCATAAGTATTATTACTTGTACATATGTAAAGCTACATGACGTAGGCGTGCATCTAAGTTTGTAAGCTATTTGTGTTATATAAAGTAGATACTTTGTCTCAATGTATGCCAGCTGAGTTTCCTGTCGATTCTTCTCAGAAGGCTGGTTTCCGAACCGGTGGTGAATTCTTCGACATTCAGGCCCTACCAAGGCCTAAACTGGATAAATCATTTTCGTTATCATTAATTTCATAAATATTTAACGTAGAAATTAATATTGTATTTTCAATCATTTCCTTAATGAAATAAACAAGGACGTAATACAATAAAGTAGATTAACATTTTACAGTTATGGCCGTGGAGGGCCCTTTTGTATGTCATATTAATTAACGAGAGGCCTATAGGTACTGTCAAATTAATATTAAAGGCCAACAATAAAACCGAATTTTCATTTCATGTTTTTAAATTAAAATAAGACTTGAGATGTTTAAAATGGGCCGAGGTCAATACGAATTGAGTTTTACGAAGGGCCAGCAGTAAAACCGGCACTTCGTAGGACTTGTTGAACACTCATTAGTTATTCATTTTCATTTTCGTAGTAACACCAAGTTACAGCTTAAATTTTACTGCTTTTACACGTGACGGTAAAATGTTATAAGCACTCGACGGTACCAGCTGATTGACAGTGGGGGAAATACGGTCATATAAGTTAAGGTGCCGTAAAATCCCCTCGGATATTATATCTTTGTGGATTGAGGGTGGCGATACATATATCTTTGTAAATAAAAATATATCTACAGCACACCGTTCTAAGGAATGTAGAAGAAATATTAGACAGCAGAGGATTAAACAATCCAGTTTTCACTGATTGATGATTAAATTAGCACTGAGACAGAAGTTCACACAAGTTAACAATTATAATCTCACGGTAAACTTGGTGATAGCCCTAATTATGAGTCTAGCGTCGACTGGAGCCAAGCTTATTAACGCTTATAATTACGAAATATAATTTCAGGAATATAATATAATATTACTACAGCCCTTATTGGAGCCGTGAAGATACAACGTATTATTTACCAATCGATAACTAAGCTACGTTTACTTATCGATTGATTACGTTTAGTAAAAACTATTTAACTCAGTGATTTTACCGTTTTTGTATTTTCAGTGATTTCTATTGATCGCAGCATTATAAAGCCTTATAGCATTCTTCGATGAATTATTTAACTAACACAAATTTATTTTTTCGATTCAAATTATAAGTAGTTCCTGAGATTTGCGCGTTCAACCAAACATACAAACTCTACAGATTTATATATTCGTATAATATATAATACGTAGACATGACGCCAGAGCAAACCGTCGCGTCGCCTGTCTAGCCTCATGTAATAAAAGCGTATTAATGTATTTTCTGAATCGATAGGTATTTATACAGGGTGTAACACGCTATAATTATATTTACTGAGCGTTTTGTGTTACGAGGCACGAAATCCGAACTTTTAGAGAACACGTAAAAATCTCGTGTTTTTTACGTGTATTCTAACGCTAGTTGACATTATTATGAATAGATCAAATCTGACAGATAACTAAGCATAGCAATCCATTAGTAAACTTTGATATTTATAGAAAAAATCCGTAAAAGTATAGGTTTCGTTGCCCTTCACGGACTCTAAGAATTCTAGCCGTATGCTATGCATACTCTGTATGCATTACATGTCGTTTCAGAAAATGTATTATTACGCTTCTATTACATGAAGCTATACATTATCTCGTGCATTTTAATTCTTGCTGTTATATTTCAAGTTACATTTAACAATACGAATAAATCACAGTACTAGACAGAATAGATTTGAGCGTATGGCTTCGTTTCCATCCACTTTATGCAGTCAGTGAACTAAATCAATCAGGTTGGTTCCGCACTGCAATGCAGTTAGTTGGAGATTTATGTTTTAATTTTCGTATATCAGAAGTTTATTCGTTTCCAATCCCAGGTTCAAAACGGAATATGTTATTATTTTTTATTTTGTAGCATTTGGAAATTAATGTACGAAATAACAGTTTTATAAAACAAAATATTTGCGATATAAGCTATAAAAGGAGAGCAAGATATTAAAGACGATCTATACAGATAAACAAAATTGAAGTATCTGTTTGTAATTCCAAAATAACACCTTTTCACTAAATGCATATAAAGGATTCACATATATATGGTATTCACATTAAAAAAACTTTTCTTAATTTTTTTGTCTGTCTCTCTGTCTGTCTGTTTGTTCCGCTGGACCAATTTTAACGAGACTTTCATTGGCAGTTAGCTAATGTTATAAAGAGTAACTTAGGCTGCTTATAATTTAAAAAAACATTAGGGTTCCGCGAGTCACCTATGAAATTACCTCTACGAGGGTAAAACCGCGAGGTATAGCTAGTATAAGATATAAAGGGAGTGTAAGAGAGGTAAGAGAGTTTTTTTATACCATCAATATGGTAAACAAGCGGACAGCCAGCAATCTATTGCAATCGAACCGGTCTTTAACAATGAGTTTCATTTTACAGGAGTTTCGCCTTGAGAAGAAACTCAAAGACGTATCATTTGGTAGAGAAGGAGTTAGCATGTACCACTTCTGGGAAGACGTGAAGATATGACAGATACAATACATCAGCTAAAATATCTTTTCGTTTAAAAGTACTTCCATCTCTTTTCACGATACGGATTTCAAAAGGGATGGATATACTTTTAGTCCTAGTTTCGTCTGAAATCGGTTTAAACAATGTTTTGTAATAAGGGGGAGTATGTTCAGTTGAAGTATCTATGGCTACGCATAGGAAAAACAGGGCTGCTTAGAATACGTATACCCTGCAGGAATAACGCTTATAGCCATCGCAATAAATCGTTTGAGAATACAGGAGATAATAAATGCCATCTATTGACAAACCAATAAATAATACATATGCTCACGCCTGTATTACCCGAAGGAGTAGGGAGAGGTGTTGTAATAACAACACCAACATTTCACCGTAGATGATTAAGAGTTAACGTGACAGATGGTGAGTCTATCGCCGTCTCAGGCAATATACGTAGGTACATCTTCTTTTTTTTAATTACTTCTCAGACTTATGCATGCAGGTTCCCTCACGATGTTTTCCTTCAGCGTGAACAGTAGCAAGCTTGTATCTTCGGCGGCGCCCGCTTCATCAAGGGATCTCAAATTTGATAATAATGCCTAAGCTACTGAGTGATATTTTAGTATTAATTTTGTTTTTAGTTAGTTCTGTAATTTCTAGCCTATTCATTTCGAACAAACATTTCTTCTTTATAATATTACTAGTATAGACTTGAGTTCAACTATCATAAAATATCATGCGAAGACCCAGCTCCCTTAACGATTCAGATAATATTTGAATAACGTCCCTTGTGTACTTGCAGTTACAACAAATCCCGCAAGTCCAAGTACAGTCATGAACAGAATTAATTACAAGCCGTTGTTTTATCTCGTCCAATTCGGACCGCATGAGCATTCCTCAGAGCGTGATAAACAGTAGTGAACAAATTGTTTGGGCGATATCTTGGATGGAGTTAAGTGTCGGAATCCCGTGAGGAAGAGATACGTATAATCACATGGGGTATTAATCACGCCCCTAGCAGACACTATAATTAATAGTCGGGTCTATCGTGGAGAAACAGCATCCTTGTAAGCTGAAAACGATTTGCTACACATGTTCTTTGATACACGTACTAAATATAATATGAAGTAAGATTATAACAAAATTTGCAAATACCGAATGTCGTGTGCGTGATTGACATGCGGATTACGGAGCAGTATCCAAAGAATGAATTCTGTTAATGTTTTAAATATTAGATTGAATATATTTGGATGTGAGGGATTTTGCGGCCTTTTGTTCTCGCCAACCACTTTGGGTTACACGAGCTTTGCCTGTTACCTACGTGATAATATGTATGAATGAGAGGACGAAAATAAATATAATATTCTTCCAACATTTCAAATATTATGTTGGAAGAATATTGCTACTAATTAATGTGTGCTTTTGTGGGAATAGAATTTAATTCTGTGAAATTTATAAGCTATGTATGGTACTCATATTTATTTTACAATATTTTAACTTCATGTAAGGATTTAGTTTACATAAACTTTTCGAATGAATTCGGTAAATTCACCGAATGAAAACCGTAACGATGTTGACAGTGTTTTCATATTCATTAAACAGACAGACCAACAGACTGATATTTTTTTTAAAATAGTTTTTTTGATTTCTGTACCTTATATACTTTCATGTGTATTTAGTTAAAAGCTGTTATTTTGGTATTACATACAGACACTTCAATTATATTTATCTGTATATAAAAACGTCCTATTGAGTTGAAGTCCTAACGACCTAAGATTTCAGATCACGTGAATACCACATTGGGAGAGGATTTCGATAGAAAAAAATATAATCGTGCAACGATATTTCAATCGTTTATTTAACGTAAATCGTAGGCCACCACAAGCTTCTTAACAAAATATAATCCTTATTCCTTCAACCAAAACGTAGCGGCGATGTTATTTATCTATTTAGAACTAAATAACTGAGTTTATCGCGTAGTATCAAAATCCCACTGAATGAAAAATCTTAAATCATGGGAATTAGATAATAATACAATAAATATAATACCCAAATTGAATTTGCGCGCTATTATAAGAGCAGAGATTAAATATTCGAGTAATTTGTCACTCAATTCCCTATATAATGGTCGGGTGGGCGAAGGCTGGCGTTTGCGTCATACTTCTGACGTGCTACTTGTGTGGGCTGATCATTATAAGCCTTAATTAGATTGTTAATTGAGATTTGAACATTGGAACTTGTCCCTGGGCTTAAAATCTCTTTATGATTTAATCGTGTGATAATATAAATTGGAAATATATTTTTGAGAATAGTATCTTCTGAGTTTCTTCAAAAACGATCTTTCGAACCCTGGGGAAAGTAACATTTCATTGAAAATACTTTGATAAGACTAAAAGACGTAGAATGCAATATACCAGTACGCATTATCGGAACTATACGTATGAATGATGATTGTAACTAATCTAAATAAATATATTAATAAACAAATCTCCAGCTTATATTATAAACTCCCTTATAATTTTTCACGTAATTTCATTTAATATTCAATCCTAATTATACAACAAGAGGGCTTACAATCGCGATATCTTACATGCTCCCCTACTCTGCGCAGCAGGATCGTTTGGTACAGTTACGCAGATAATAAATAGACACAATATAATAAGATCCGTAATATTCTGTGCCAATATTTTGCTTCGTTCTAAACATCGTTCCTTATCCGTACCTTTCCGCAAAGTTACTAAAATACATTGATTTTAAAGTGTAAGTACCGATATATTTTACCCCAATAAAATTTAGAATAATTGAGTTATGTTCATGTAAGAAAAAAAGTAACAAAGACGTTTTGCATTTTTTACTTTTATACTGTCTTTTTTTTAATTATTCATGTCCCATGAGTCAGAGTGACAAAAATGATCGAAGATTATTCAAATAAAGGAAATATTGATACAAATAAAATTACTACAATAAAAACTAATTTAACTAAAATACCCCTATAAGTATAATACTTTTTTACCTCAAACAATACGTACTGACATGTTAATAACGAAATAAGAAATCATAATAAATATATAAAACATACGTACCCATCTGCACGGACAGCCAGCAATAGAGATGCTCCAGTCAGCATCTGAAATAAACGAACATCACTAAATGACAAGGGAAGTAAAAAGGTGCAGACAAAATAAATGCCAGTTAGAATAAACGTCGAAACAAAATAGAAACAACAAGTCAACAACACTTGTACGCGTCACGGCTCGCGCAGGGGTGAGGTGAGGGCAGCAAATCGCATTAGGGACCGTTTGACGCAATCAAATTATACGAAAACTTGGCCTTCCACAGCCCGTAGCAAAACCATACAGGACAATAAGCAATAGATGACACAAATACATACCTCAAAACGTTGACTTCTCTCTTCAAGCAGATTCTATTTTAGCAAATTTTATTAAAATTGTGTAGTGAATGGACATGAACTGTCGTTATCGGCAGGAGCTCGGTCGCGTCTAACTTTGCGGCGAGCCGCGCCCCTACACGCTACTTGTACTGAATCTCTACCCCTATACCGGGCTTCGGGAGGCAATCGTGTCTGCGCGCTTTTGAGCTGAATTGTACCGGTTGCGGGCAAGCAATTTTCAACCGTAATGGCCGGTTATAAAGGTTAGTTTAGATTGTGTAGCCGATCGCATAGGACGTTATGAAGTCTGTCCACTATATTTGGGTACCCGGGGATGCTGCGCAAAATAGGAACCGAAATATGAACGAGACTGCGAGGCGCTGGCGGGTGGGGAGGGGTGTGAACAGACAAGGGATATTTGAATAGACCTCGCTGACTCCCTCGCTCGGAGCGCGGGGGTCGCGGAGAGACGGGGTGAGCTCGCTGTTGTGTCCAGCGTTGCCAACTCTACGTATTTTAAGGAGATCTACGTATTTAAGGCCTGTCCTGTAAAGCTACTAACTTCAGTATTTTTTTCGTATACGTATTTTTTAACAAATTAGGAAAATAGCGTTCATTGAGCTAAATGGACGTAATACCTTCGCGCTTCGCTTAGCCTAACAAAAAAGTAAATTTATACTAACTGCGACTTTGTTTTTTTTTAATTGTGTCCCCATGTGTATAGGTACCCAACCAACAAGAGTTTTTGCGACCAATCTGATGAAACCTAAACTAGAAATAGCAGCTTGATTAAAGTACTTAGATCTACTAACTTTTCATAAGCTATTTTTACAAATTCTATGTATTTGTTAAACTCCGTCTACGTTTTTTTTTAATCTGAGTTGGCAACACTGGTTGTGTCGGAGGCACACTCCTCGGTACAAATCGGCAATGTACAGCGAGCAATGAATGTGCACTTTCATCACAGTTTTATCAAGGCCTCGGGTTTTCTGAGAAAAAACAAAAGAGCGTCTGTAATTGAATCTACCCTCATTACATTATCTGCGAAGCAAGATGTTTTGCAAAGAAAATTTATTCAACTCTACTGGGTGCTAGGCTCGATTCCCCTACAAAAATAAACGAAGGGCAGAGTGGGGAGAAAGCACGTACCTATTTTCGAAAATCTGCTATGTGTTATTATTATTTATTTGCACACATCTTAATAACTGCATATTTTACATCTTACAAATCATTATAATGTTAGTACGAGCTCGTATGTCAGTATGTGCCATAAAATATAAGATTCCATCTCAAGTACATTTCATCGTAAGATATACAAAACTACCTTAGTATTCAGTAAGTATAAAGTCCAATACAATACAAGACGGGTATATAAATCTTATTCTTATCTGCGCGCCTTCGCAGTCCCAAAGAAGTTCCCAGAGGGGTAAGCAGAGGTGTATCTACACTTAATATTCACCGAAGATATATTTAAGTGCCAACGTGACTCATTGCGAGTTTGGCGTCTATATCTCCTACCGCCTATGTGCCTGAAAGCGTAACTTAAATCTAAGCACTTTTTACTTTCATAGAACTAAAACCGTGACTAAGTTTGCATAGATTGTAAGCTCGAGCTTTTTCAGTGGAGTCCCCGAAGCAGATATTTTAAAATAACAAAAGGTCCATAACATATAAAACGAAGTAAGTTGCGGCATCGAGTCTGTATTAGGCTCGCCCCTTATATATTGGGACTTAAAACAATGGCTAAATGTAGGTGTTCTATAAGTACATCTCTGCTTTCTCCTTCGGGGAACAAAGGCGTGAGCAAATGTTAAGTACATAATTAGTGATGTTGGTAGTTTTTGTATTAAAACTCATATTTACGCTAACAAATTTTACTATGCCAACTGAAATGAGTGTAGAATATTGTAGAACTCCTAAAGAAATATGAGCTCTTAACGTAAAAACTAAACTGTACATATATACATATGCCGTTGCTAGATTTCTCAAGGCTAAAATACAGACCCAGCCAGTTTTCCAATCAAGGGCCCTCAACAAATAGAAAAATCCAGTGATCGATCGTTGTATTTGAAAGGAACGCCTACGATTGACCCTGTCTGAACGCCTGAACATAGAAAACGTGACGCTGATCGGCTCTGAGATAGAATATATACATTATTCATACAATTGAGGGTGAACCAAATATTATTGGCATACGTTACCAATAAGAATAATTTCTGAGCCTTGTATGACGTAAAAAGTTTCTGAGTCAAAAATCTAATTAGTTTAAACTTGAAGAGATTTAATTCAAAATGTATATACTTCTACTTACTTATTTTTAATTAGACACTTTAATTATATGCATGTTTGTTTCATACTGTGTTTGGTTTTAATAGAGAAACAAATAGTTTCCATATGATAGTACCATGAGCTGGAAAAATCGCGTGTGGAGCTCTTTTATAAAAATACTAGCTGCTGCCCGCGACTCCATCTACGCATACATACATATGCTCACGCCTGTATTCCCCGAAGGGGTAGGCAGAGGTGTTGTAATCACACTGTAACACCCACTTTTCACTGAAGATGATTATGTGCCAACGTGACAGATGGTGAGTCCATCGCCGTCTCAGACACTTTACATACGTCATTGAATTACTTCTCAGAAATATGCAGGTTTACTCACGATGTTTTCCTTCACCGTAAAGCATGTTGTGTGAAATCACTGTACATAAGTTTTTTTTTCTATCTACGCATGATTCGACTAATCTTTATATTTTGGACAATTCACGCACACAATCTTTTTTAATCGTATTTAGTTATTCTGATGCATAAGCTACATTATTATAAAATGTACATGCATACTTACAAACTATCGCGTTTATAATATTAGAAGAATTTTAAAGCCTTAACTAATGTGTGTAAAATTAATCTGAATCTCAATTCTTAAAACTCAATAATCCAGAAACATGTTATTACGGATTTTTAGAACAAAACTTCATGGCTATGACCTTTAATTGGACACTTTGCGCTATTCCAAGTAGCATTTAGCTGCATATTGGAAAGTCATGATCAAATAGTGTCATATTTAGCATAATTATAGAAGAGCTACATTTCAAATAAGAATTTGCTCCATAAAACCCATTAATTGAACACAAATGCGTTGGTCGCTTGGGCTTCGGCCAATTTAATGTATTGCTTGGCACGAATCCCTTCGGTAATCCTATGTTGAACGAACATTATGACTGTGTACCATACACATTGAATAGCAGATTATTTGGTACTACGTCTGGCTCTACGAGGGACTCACTATTTGCTTAGAACAAGGAGAAGAACACGATGAAGTAAAAATATCCATATTATGATGTCATATATATATATATATGCTAAATTCATATGGCCTGTATTTCCGAAGGGGTAGGCAGAGGTGTGATAACACCTACTTTCACCAACTTGATAGATGGTGAGTCTATCGCCGTGTCAGACACTACTTAGAATTACTTTTCAGACTTCCGCAGGTTTCCTCAAAATATTTTCCTTCACCATAAGCACGTGGTGTAAAATCAGTGAACATATTTTTTTTTAAATATGTACTACAAGCCGTTGGGTTTGGAACTTGCATCGCTTACGTAGCAGGCGACTACTTAAACCCCATGACTCGTCGTCGTATTATGTCGAGTTCGAAAATATCGTAATTAACGAACCTTATCTTTCATTTCGAGGATAATAAATTTCGTCTTTGTATTTTAGTTATGTGAGCAAAAATAGAATAAAAATACATTCAGTGTTTGAAAAAACCCAATAACTCTCAGCCCGACCCGGGATCGAACCCAGGACCTTATGCTCCGCAATAGCATGTAATACTTACTTAATTTTGATCATGTTTCCATTCCATTGCATCGTGTTGTCATTGTTCAATTTATTTCACTCATCTTCTATAACCGGCTCCAAAATGCTTCATATCATCACGTAACAGTTTCCTAAAAAATATCAATCTATCAAAATCTGTAAATGAAATCCTATTAGTTTACCCAAAACTTGAGATCGACTGGATCGCTTTTGGTACTATTGATCTTATACATATTTGTGGAAGTTCAAGGAAGGTTTGAACGGCAAAAAATATAAATAAATACTAAAGGAAAAGGTTATGTGAAGTTTACATCTTAGTTATAAATATTTATTTCCGTTTAGTGTAAGTAATAGATCGGTTTACGTGGAATTGTGTAAGACCCCAAACACAATGAGCAACCCGAGCAAAGGCGAGACAGTACATTTTATGTTATAAGCTTTATAAAGCAACATTCTTACGTTATTTCGATTTACCAGCCGTAAAATACAAAGTGGCCAGATGCCTCATTCAATAAACACACACGATTATAAAAAGATATTTCTCTGATATTTGCGATCTAATAAAATATAGGTACGTGTACCGTCACCAATTATGGGCGCTAGATATCTACCTTGAATGTAAAGTTATCATTTTATGAGTGAGTCACTGTCTGTAATGAAATAATAATTACCCCATTATTTTCGCTATAAGTAATTGTTTTACTTTCAATTTGTTATACGCTGCCTTGGGAAAACATGCACACTCTAATATTTAAAGATATCCCAAATCGCTGTCTCGCGGGTGCCAGGAAGGCTGACAGCAGCCACGTCGAATGGAAATGTTGATTCTTTAGTAAATTCCAGGATCCTTGTTACCCAACATTCAAACGAAAGCTAATCTTATTATTTATATTTAACTTCCTTTTAAACTATATGGTCCTTCTACAATTCGTTCAGTATAATACAAATATAAATGAGTGTTGTACTTGTCTGTACCAACGTTAGGAATTCTTGGTTAAAATAACAACATATTATATATAGAAGGCACGGAGCAAATGAGCTGCGCTCAATAGGGGTTCTAATCTCCGTCCCCGCAAACTGGGACGAGGCAAATGATGTTTCTAACACTTTGTGGAAATCAATATTTACTGCTTGTATACATCATATATTATATAAAATTCTACTGTTGCGGTGTTTGTTAACAAACTCCTCCCGAACGACTAGACTAATTTGTATGAAATGTTGTGTTCATATCGAGTAGCTCTGAGAATTGGATATCATTTCTTTTTCATTCCCCTAAAAGATATAGGTGATAAAAAATATATTGCAATACAATCTTTGCCGGGCACTGCTAGTAACATAATGTAAGACTATTATTATTAGACACAATAATTTTATAGTTTTTGTGACTTATAAATATGTATGGTTACAATATTAGGTACGTAGTCGGGTCTATTCGTGACCACGATACCATTGTTTTTAACCTAATATAACGAATTACTCAAGTAAAATACTATTAAAAGTCAGGACTCGGAACAAATATCACGAACTAAAAATAATTAGTCGTCATTTAGAATATCGCTGTAAACTACTGCAGAAAATATTTCCTCTTTAAGCCAAACGGCACTGTAATGTCAGACACAACTGCACTATGCATGCATATAAATTAGAATAATCCTTTGTCCTTTGCTCCGTTCCTAGTTTTACAAGCACTATGTTCTGTTTGTTTGTCCTGTTGTAAAAGAGGCGAGCAGTGAACCGTTAGTTTTATTATCAACATGTTAATTGGAGTCGAAGGCACCCGGTTGGTGTTCAGCCAAATGGGTGCTCGCGTCCTTATTCTGCGGATTGCAAAAAGCCAACTGCTGCTTGAAATTATTTTCCTTAAGTAGAAATGGGTTAAGAAATGGATATAGAAGTTTTGGTTGTTGGAAATATATTCCCTGTTTATGTGTTCTTAGGGACTGTGCATTAAGGTAAAGGGAAAGCAGGACCTAAAAGGTTGTTATTGGATACAAAGAAAAGAAGAAAATTTACTAAAAATTTTAGAGGAATAAATATTCTTAAATTGCAATTACAGTCACTGTAACTTTCATCTTCACAAATTCGGAAATGAAAATCAAGTAATAAGATGTTTTCTTTGGATTATTGAGTTTAAATTACTTATGACGGTACCTTGAGGAATAATTCCTAACATTACGTAAATTATATAAAACTAAAGAATATTTTTCTTTCGTACAAAAAGGATTAATCGAAAGGTGGAAAATACCTACTTTAAACTAGCGAACTCTCAAAGTTCAGAATAGGTGTCTTCTATAGCAAAATGTGGTTAGTATAGATAGTCATTGGGCGTCGTTGTGCCTTCCGGCTCTTGAATGCCTTAATATTACAAGGCTTTGGTACACTATATATTTCCCTACGTACGTTGCTCGTCTGTATAATTATATGTAATGTAAAATTGTCTCAGTCTGATTGTCTGTTTGCTATCATTTAATGGTTTTACATACATATGTTCACGCCTGTATTCCCCGAAGGGGTAAGCAGAGGTGTTGTTATCACAACACCCACTTTTCACCGAATTTGATTAAGTACTAACGTGACAGATGGTGAGTCTATCGCCGTCTCAAGCACTATACATACGTCTTTGAATTACTTCTCAGAAATATGCAGGTTTCCTCACGATGTTTTCCTTCACCGTAAAGCACACAGTTGTTTTACAGACACTTTGAATATTATTGTTTAACGATAATATATCTCATATTCTATACTTCCGTAAAAAATGTGGTTATTAAAATAAAAAAAAAATCCAGACCCTTAAAGTATTAAGAAATGCAGCCTAATTTCTTGCTATAATATAAAAGCAAGAAGGCTTGTAGAAGGCAAGTGTGACTTTTTGTCTCGAAATAACTTGGCAAGAATCGCGTAGCTCGCGTAATAACGCAACTTACGAGTTTTTGCAAGTTGGCCGGTGCAGCCCACTTCAGATCTAACGTATGGGCAAACATGAAATATCCATTTTCTTTCCACACAAACCGTAGCATAGTTAACACAGATGCATCTAATCATTAATTCCGTTTGAAAATCTACATTTTTCTCAGACCTACGACAAATTTTAGGGACATGATAAATTTGAGATTAGAGAATGAAACTAACCTTCTGTAAGCCTACACCACTCAATTTCGAACAAAAACCTAGATATTATAATATTATGTTTATAAATCAGGCAGGTGACATAAGTATGTCATTCCCATACATTTTGTATCGCTTCTGTTGGTGCAAGGGCAAGAAAATATTATAGGCGTTTTTTTTCAAAATTAAGTAAGTCAAGCGACGCAAGTTCGAATCCCAGCGGGGCCTGTACCAACGAGTTTTTCTAGAAAACTTATGCGCAGTGATTTCACACCACGTGCTTTACGGCGAAGGAAAACATCGTGAGGAAAACATCTGCATATTTCTGAGAAGTAATTCAATGACGTATATAAAGTGTCTGAGACGGCGATGGACTCACCATCTGTCACGTTGGCACTTAATCATCTTCGGTGAAAAGTGGGTGTTGTGATTACAACACCTCTGCCTACCCCTTCGGGGAATACAGGCGTGAGCGTATGTATGTATGTATGTATTAAGGGGTATAGGCCTACAGCAGGGCAGATTCATTCTCTCACCTTAAATGTATCATGTACCTAAAATTAGATAAAGGATAATGTTACTTTGTCTACAGGGCCTAGTCTGGTGATCGCAAGCGCCACTGACGAACATGAGGTCCTGGGTTCGTGGGTTCGATCACTCAAGAAAAGTGTTATTGGGATTTTATGTCTATAATTATCCAGAAAATTTGTGAACGGGAGATAAATTTGTGAAGAGAAGACGTAACTGGCAAATGTACCTAGTATAATAAGTGCACCTCTGCCTACCACTAAAACTGTTAACAGATCCAAAAGTTTCCCTCAATACGTTTTATCTCGCATGCAAAGCAGTGCCGTCTATGAATATCTTACTGGAAGCGGAACTTGGTAGTCTAACTTCCTCCAGGCGGAATGTTCCACATATATCACTAACAAATCTCACCAATACTCAAGTACCTACGTACCAAACATGCTTGAGATGTACAGCCGAGGCATGGAATAGTACCTGTTTTTATAGTGTAAGACTTTTGTTATAATTTATTTGTTTAGTAATTTTAGTTTTTTGGTAACTGACTTGGCTTAAACGTGTCTGAGAGACACACTGTCTGTCACGCTGATATCTAACTGTCTGTATCCGTGTGAAGAAACCGAGAATTTAATTAATTACATAAGCATTGATGCTAAGTATGTCGATTCATAACCCTAAACTATTTCTAGATGGATATCCATTACAATATCCAAACAACTCGTGCGTTGCAATACGTCAGTCGTCATGGCTTCATAATTTATCACAGCCTACCTCACTGACAAACCATGGTCCCTAATTTGGCAGTGATATGGGAATGGAATCTAGTGACCAAAATAATAAATCGAATCTTATGGCACTCCAAATATGTGTCCAAATTTGCATTAGTATAAAAACGTGAAAATTACGAGTAAGCTAGAACACGGTCGAAACATTTTCTCGGTGTATAAAGAGAAAATTTCGTTCACTATTTTAATATCATGAATGGTAAACGAAAGGTGGAAAGATAGGAATGGTAGGAGACAATTCTTCGTTTTTCTCTTCACAGATAATACGACTGAATTCAAATTGCAATTTCTCTTTGTTTTTGTAGCGTTTCACTGTAGGATCGTGGACAAAGTTTTATGCAATCAGGGCATCGCAGCTGCTGCACCGTACCTCGCACCGAAACTGTTTGCCAACGCAATCTTCATGAAGGATTCAATTTAACCGAATTGCATTTAGACTTCGAGAGAAATTGAAACACGAACCAAAGGTGGAATTGAACATAGCATATTGGATCTGTTTGGAGCTGCTCAGTTTACAAAAATGATATATCAAAGACCAAAAACTGATATACCAACGGGCAGAAGCGTACTTATAGTACACCCATATTTCGCCAGTTATATTTAACTTTCATTTTATAGGGGGCGAAACTATTAGCGGGGCACTTATGCAGACTCCGGGCTGTTACTGAGAAATGAAAATACGATAACACTTTGCCTGACCCGGAGACCGAGCCCAGGATCACTAGACCAACGACAGGAAAAGACAGGAAAGTAAAAACGGGATCTTCCGTTCAAATAGTTGTCTGACTGGGGACTCCTTCCACTTACAGACAATCGCAGCCAATCACGCTACTTTAGAGTAGTGTTGTGTTCCAGCGGAGAGTAGGGTTGCCAGTGCCTCATGAGGGGAGAAAGGAGTGGAGATGCTGTGTTACCATTAATATCTCTTAATGCTGGTATACCGATTTCATTATTTAAAAGGAAGACAACACGCGAGTTACACGTCAGGTGTTCGATGGCATATTATAAGGAATATGCAGCAATAGCCGCCTACTATCAGGCAACCTGTACTGAATATGCTTCTTTGCTATATTTGTTATGCGAAGAATCATCAAGTATTTTCTCTTGGAATGTTAAGATTGAAAAATGTTCAAGTGCTTCGTAGAGAATCTTATACTTAAACACTTCTCCATTGCGGAGTGCATGCGGCAAGGCGCCAACTATTCAGTTAATTACTTTTATGTTAGTATATAACCGGTTATACATGCCTGTGCCTCCGTGCAGCCTGAATTTAATTGGGAATTTATGACGTCATTAAATTGATGCAGAAATAGTGCAGCAGCAAATATCAAGGAGAGTTAGCAAATTGGTCAATGTTAAATTATAAGTAAGTTTTACAATAGCAATATTTAGCAACTAGCTATGATCGCAGTTTTGCACGCGTGGAACTAAATTCCGTTATTTTTTTAAAATAAAATTAGCCTAGGTTACTCGTATATACTTACTTTCATATGTATTTAGTGAAAAGCTGTTTATTTGTTATTACAAACAGACACTTACATTTTATTTATCTGTATAGCTACCTTCTACCTAACTAAGAATTACTAGCAGGGACGAAAACTAAAACGTATTCCTTAATCCAAACTATCATTAATCAAATTATAAGAAGAAAATAACGTGCGTCTAATAATCTCAAGGCTAGGCATAGATTATTGGAAGCGCGCCTGGCGTGATTAGGTACCTACACATAAGTGATGAATGCCCTATCTCTAGGATCATCTACTTGGGATTACATATGGCCATTTACTCTATGTTATCTTATATATTAGTGCCTTCTCACAGTCATTAAATTTTTAGTAGTTTCTAGGAATTTCCCGTACCGTGATTAAGTCCTAAGGCTTTACTTTGAAAAACTACAGCTATGACATCGAATCGAGAAAGATGGAAAAAAAAAACATTGTTTAAATATCTACCAGAAGGGGTAAGCAGAGGTGTTACTACACCTACTTTCTCACCGAAGTTAAGTAATTAGCAGTCAACGAGACAGATGATGAGTCTGTACTCCACATGTTCTATAAATAAGAATTTATTTTCATACGTATGCAAGCATTCTCAAAATCTGATATATCAAAAATATTACTTCTAATAAGATTTAAAGTTGCGTCGTTTGCGTCGTTGGCGATTGCTCAAGCCACGGATGACACCACGGATATATCGCTAAAAAAAAAATATTTTATTATTTATCCGTTCGCCTATTGACATTAGTTTTAGTAAACAACAGCCCACCCCATACGGTCGGTCACCCATGAAATCTCACATACTCTTTTCCGGCTTGGTGTTCCTGAGGTTTTGCTTCAACCAACAAACAATAAAAATTTCCATTTCATCTACATGACTTAAAAAGGTTTTATCTGTTTCTATGTATTTTATGAAATGTGCTCTAATTATCCAGTTATATTTGACCTGTTCACACGTCATGACAGCCCTTGCTATAACATGACTCATGTTCCTTCTAGGAAGTTTTTAAAGCTGTCATATCGCACTAGGTGTCTAATTATCTTTTCTATTTGTTTCCGAATATGAGCTTTTACACAAAATGATTAGGTTATTTCGGATCAATGCAAATAAGCGCTGGTCAGAGACGACGTTACACATTATCTGGGATCAGTGATAAAAGTGGGTGTTGAAACGCATGCTTGAACCTTCAGGGCTCTTGAAAACGATGCGAAAATATATTGTCAGTTTGGTAAACAAATTAACAAATTAATTGGGTTTAAATTAAGCATGAAGAGCCAATTATAAAGACACTTAAGTAACTCAGTACCAAGCATTATGAATATTACACCCTGGGTGTTAACATAAACAGTTAACCGTTTACGATATCTCACAACGAAGGTACGTGTAACGTAAACTTAAGAGATATAATAAACCAGTTATACCTATCCATAATTAGTGGGTTGTTATAAGGAGCTCGTTAATGCTACCGTTTATATTCTGCTAACGGTACCTCTGCTATAAATCAGTGCGATAATAATTACACTGTAACCATTTGCTGCCATAAGGGCGGACAAACAGAGGAGTCTGATAAAAGCCAGCGTCGAAAACAGACCCTTTGTCATTGGATTTCGATGAAATAATAACGTTATTTCGCTTTCGAGTTAAAACGCTTGTTTATATCCGATATCTGTGACGCTTACCCGATTATTTTCGCGTTTAATGTCCACTGTGATGTTGGAAATGAAATGTGTTTTAATTTTAATTCCGACTGGTATTGTAAAAACATTTCTGTATTGTTCACTATCCAGTAAAATTGTGCTGGTCAATGGTGGACAGCAATACAGATGCATTTTTGAGAGAGTAAATTTTGTGCTTTTTCAACTGGTTTCGCCATTATCTGTTACCTCTCTGCATGCCGTCTTACAAGTAGTAGACAAAGGATGAAATGTTTCTAGCCTTTACCAACTTATAATAGCTAATATTAGCTAATATTAGCTAATATTTGAATCTGTAGCCCTTTTTCAGTCATGACTTCACATATTGGCAGGTATGCCTTTTGGTATCTTCACAGATTTACGTTCACAGATTCCCTTCTGCAGTTTTTTTCACAAATTGAAAAACAAATAGGAAACAACACAGAGTTTTTTATACTACGAACATGGCAAGGTAGATATAGATAGCTTACGGTCTGATTGATGAGCCTATGAACGCATGCAGCACCAATTGTTTCATTTGCGGACTGGCTACCATAATTACACATTGGTATGGTAGCATTATTTGGCTGATATAATGCTACCTTAGAGTACCAACAGGATCTTCGGTAAAATGGAGGTCGGGCAGCTCCGTATTTCTAAAGGAAGATGACTTTAAAGAATATGATAGCCGAGCCAAACGCTATAACTCTAAATATTTCACCTTTTACAAAAAAATCTTATATAAATACCAGGAACTGATTATTCGTGCCGAAAACTCACTTATTCATAACCGGCGCCTATTCTGATTTCGAACCGAATTTCCGAGTCGACTTCATTATTGTCATCTTGCTCATATGTAGTAGGTTAGAAGGAGAAGGTAGCGGTAAAAGCGGAGGGTATGAATAGGTGAGCTGTCATGTAGAAACGCGAGCGTGCCACCCTTTTCAGGAGATTAGGCGCATCACAACCCGACGTGGGTAAATAGCCGTCCCTTCTTACATTTATCGGAATACTCATGTAAATAACATCGGACCGGGACGCCTTGTACTTTCATATTTCGACAACGACCTTACAATTTATCACGTTTCACAATTTTTTTTTTATTTAATTTATATATTTAAATCTTATACTAATATTACAAACATGAAATTTTGTACGAATGTATGTAAGTCAAATCCTGCTCAGACGAAGTCACGGGCACTAGCTAGTTAAATATAACTCTAATACCTAGTTTGATATGCAATAGTTTTTGTTGCAATGCAATGTATGAAACTGTTTCACTGTTCACTGTTTTCAACTCACTTTTTCATCGTCTGAGCGGACTTTGATCAAATCCAGCGTCATTTAAAAAGAAGTTGAATTAAAAGATATTTTTTATCTATATTTGAGTAAAATATCCTTGTCCTAGTTAATCAATTACTTTGTGAGAAAAACTCCATGGTAAATGCGATTTACCGATGTGACATCGATCGCTGTTATTTAGCCGAGAGGATATAAATTACTAGCATCCGCCCGCAGCGTCGCCCGCGCGGCGTTTAATATCATCCATCCTACAGGAACCGATCATTTTTCTGGGATAAAAAGTATCCAGTGTATTAATCTTGGTCATTTCACCAAAACCATTCTTCTTTCACTCACAAACATTCCTATTTATAATATATTTTTATTTTTAATATCTATATCTATACATACAGATAAATAAAATTGAAGTGTTTGTTTGTAATTCCAAATAAACAGCTGTTCACTAAATGCATATTATGAAAAGTATATACGGTAGGTACTCACATAAACAAAACCACTTTTTTTTATATTTATGTCTGTCTGTTTGTTACGGCTAATCTCCGAAATAGCTGGACCGGATTTTACGGAGGTTTCACTGGGGCAGATAGCTAATGTTATAGGGAGTAATATAGGCACTTAAATTTAAAAAAACGTTAGTATTCTGCGGGCCACCCATAAAAATAAGTATACGCGGGTGAAACCACGGGGTGCAGCTAGTGTAAGATTAGGGGGAAGGATAGGAAACTTTATTCAAATTAAATAAACACAATTTACATGGATATCTTCCAAAGCTACCCTACTTAAAACTTTATCGAGGCGACCCATTCCTCAAGCCCTCAAGGGCAGCGAAACGTCCTGTCACCGTGTCACGCATTATTGGACTTGCACCCTTTTTATCTGTGACCCTTGGGCCTTTTGGACCATGCCCCGCCCTTCGGGAGCCCGCCAATATTCATAATATAACTCGATTGTTCACTTGCAAACTTTTAAAATACAGTAGACTTCACGCTTAAAATAGTGAATACGCCGATATCAGATTAGTCCACAATTTTAAAATAACCAGTTTTAAGATTGCCTTATCAGGACCTAAGCAGTACCTAAGCACAAGTCATTTTCAGCTACCAATTTTTTGATATCATGTTTAAATATAAATAGATAAAATTATAATTGTGAAAATCTCTTCTCTATTTGGAGTTAAAAATACACATTAATTCGATTTAATATTTTGTTTTCTATAAGAAATCCGCTGACTACTGTATCTCAGTGTTCCGTAAAACTGAGATATGACTCAATCACAGTTGACTTGCACATCCCTTAACATTTTTCACAAAGTTCGAAACTATGAATATATTTGCAATATTCTCGAGAATAAGACAATATTCACTGGCGTTGCGCATCCTGAGTTAAGTCTTATTGATAACCATCGACGGATTCTCGGAATATCTAAGTTTTTTTAGTGTGGTTAATGTAAGGTTTTGATACTCAACCCGAAATTGTTCTTACCTACTTATTAAGCTAGAGCTTGTATGTTTTCCTTCTTTTACATATCTTGGAGCTCGTGGCACAGTTGCTATTGCGCATATCATTCGATCAACGAAGTTGAGCAGCTCTAACCCAAGCCAGTAAATGGATGGGTGACGGGCGGTCACCCATCCATTTACTCCCTTTATTTAGTTCCCTCTTTATGCCGTCGAGAGCACTTTAAGCCGTCGGCCCGGTTGCAAATTTATCATCTTTGGCAATCGTTACAGGTCAGTCGGAGGCCTAAAATAGTCTGACAACTGGTTTAACCCACATCACAGACTTTCCTCGTTAAATCGGTTGCGAAGATCAGATCGGCCATCAGTCTTTTCGTATAAAAATCAGGTGATCAGCCACATCGGTTTGCACCAATCCCAACGTGCCGACCCCAACAATGTATGGGATAAGGCTAGGCAGATGATGTACCTACGTATGATTATTGTGTATAGATGCATAGATGAGTGAAAAATATTGTGCGAATTGTCCAAAATATAAAGACGCATTCCATACTGAGTACAAGCAAGGCTACCTTAAGGCGATAATGTATAATGTGTTAATATTGCACAAACACGTATAATACGTTCAATGTGAATTTACCCCATATTCAATAAATTATGAAGCATGTTTAAAATCTTTCACACTGCATGAAATAATACATATGCCTCGTTATTTCCCTATAAGAAACATTTCAACACAGTGTAAGTAAGACATCGTCGGTAACGTAAACCGCGTCTTCAAGAGCACGTCACCACATATTCGCTGTGGCAAATTGCGCATTTTATAGGGACGCCTGTCGCATCGACCAAATAGGAAATTGTTGCCACTCCCAAGGCGCCTACCATGTCGCGAGATATGTACGCGAATTATTCAGTTTTTTACCTCCTCCCGGGATGATCTTTTACCTCACTTCTAACGATGTAACAACGACTATCAGCGAACGCTACCATCAACCTCACACTCTAAGATTTAAGGTTGGTAATTCTTTAGCAGTGTGTTAAAAGATACGGTTGATAAGTGACTAGTGCAGATTTCTTGTTTTTACTCCTACGGTGGGATTCGAAGAGCTTTTGTTAAGTGTTCGTTCAGCCTGTTCAAGATGACGGAACGAGAATATTTCGTATCTTGTTTAAGCATCTCCGCCGAATAACATTTCTTTCCATGTCATCGCGATTAATCTCTATGACTAGATATATATATGTATGTATGTGTAACACAAGATATGTATATTTAAGGAAATAACCGCCGTAAAGTACCCGCATAGATTTAATTTCAAAGGCGACTTTTTTAATGGAAACCTAACTTGGAAAAGCCTACATGCCAGTGAAAGTCCCACTAAACGGTCCAGCCGTTTCAGTAATTACCCGAAACAAACAGAGAAAAAATTAATTAATTGTTTTTTTTGTACCTTTATATACTTTTAGTGAAAAGCTGTTTATTTGGAATTACAAACAGACACTTCAATTTTATTTATCTGTATAAATATAGATGTATAGATTAAAATATAAAATCGTGTACCTACCTATATTAAAAGTCGGCGAATATCGTATTTAATTTTACCATCAATATATAAAGCTAAGAGTTTGTTTGAACTACTGATCCGGGCTGAAAAAAAAATTTAAGATAGCGTTAGCGCAAAGGTATTCTAGGTATTCTATTCGAAGAAAGTCACGGGCAGAAGCTTAGCTTTACTTCATTCATATAAGCGAAGACATAAAACTGTTATTTCACGCTGCTTATTTACATAAACTCGATTTATTTAAACTACATATTAACAAATTGTGCCTCAGAAGTAAATAATAGGAAAATTCCATAATCGAATAATTGTCAACAAAATCCAAAGGAAGGCAGATCGATGAGTCCGGCCAATAAATTGGGCCGCTCCTAAGCCGTAATAACTCTTCGATTACAAGTAGCCCGTGACGATCCCAATGCTAATGCATGAGACGATATACGACCGTTTCTGATTATCCATGTATCCCCAACATATAGGTACTACTCAACGCTGATACCTAATATTATATTGACATTATTATTAGCTGTACATATATCGCTCACCTAGCAATGTCATGGGACAGCTGCAGTAATGTACTGTAAATGCGGCATTTGCAAATTAATATAGCTATGTGAGCAATATTTTCTCATCGAAGATGTTTCAGGCAGATGGTGGCTTATATATAACACTTAAAAAAAATTATGCTTACGCCGTCCCAGAAGGGCCCCTCATTTCACAAAATATGATTATGTGAGGTAATCCATCACAATCTCAGGCACTATACCTACATACGTCTTTGATTTTGTTCCTCAGACATATGCAAGTTTCCTCACCGTAAAGGGCGTTGTGTAAAATCAATGCACATACGTTTTTAGACAACTCATTGGTACAAGCCCCGCTGGGATTCGAACTTGCGTTGCCCAAGGGCACCACGACTCATAGCGTAAAAAAAACTTGAATATATCAGAATAACACATCATAATATTAATTTTTCAGTCTCTTTATCTAATCACAGCTTTGTGTAATCTGGGTTTAGTTCTGTTTGTGCGGTATTGACACAATATATTAGCTAGATACTTATTAAACAGAGAGAAAATCACATGATGTTTGTTTGATAAACAAAAATCGTTGTGTACTCATCTCAGCTTCATAATAAAATGTCGGTCTTACTTGTCCGAGTTTTACAACACAATTTTGAAGCTAACTTCATTTAGGTACTTTTATTTTTAAGTTAACTTTAATAAGGAATATTTTTCTTAACTCGCAGCTGTATTAAAAGGATAAGCGGGAATGAGTTTACGTTAATTATTTCGCGTTGTTAAATTATTGTTTTAATTTCGCAGGAAGCTCATTAACAATTTTTTTATCCAAGTAGGTATAACGCTCCCTAACAAACAAATTAAATTAACATATTAAAGCATTGTAGAATAAACATTCTGCAGATAATCATCAATTATTTCACACACATAGGATGTGAACATATTGCCAAAATGTGTTCCCAAATATGAGCGTTAGATGAAAATTCCCGACAGAAATCTGTGCTTTCATAGGACATATCGAAACTGTGACAGGGCGTCGCGCCAGAGGAGGACAGACGATTATATTCAATGTATAAGAAAGCGACAGCCTCACCTTTTGGTAGGTCATATTGATCTTTCACCCGCCATTTTAGAGCGTGCCATTTTCACTTCGGGCGTCACATGTAAACCAACGCTCTGAAAAAAGAGGAAGCCTTTTATTCGCCTGTCATTTTGTGTTTTAATGAAATATTCCACACAAACAGGGATGAATGTAGAATTTGATGTACCTAAATTAGCATTTTTGATGCTGTGCAAATGAACCACCGCTGCCGAGGAGCTTAGCGGCTCTCTGCATGTTATATCTGTCATAATGTCCATTATTTACGGCTCGTAACAGTAAATGCATTAATAATTTGATACTTGTTTATTTATATCATTGCTTTAATTTTTTATTTTCGTACTTTGACACACAAAGACGTAGGTATATGTACAGATATAGGTAGGTACGCTTATGTTTCGGATTCCTCGAAACGCTTTCCATACATGTAATTGAAAAATACTCCGTGCTGTAGAATTTCTGATCATAGATATACATACGGGATAAAGCCAGCTCCAAATAAACTGGGATTAATAAAAAGTAATGCCGATATTAAACTGGTAACGCGGGCGCTTCCCATGAGACGCCTTGTGTTTTGACATGGATATGGGCAAACAATTTACGAAACTCAGCTCGGGCAAACTCCGCACATTTATAATAATCATTTTGTTAAAGTTCTCTTATTGAATTTACTGGACTTTATAGCAAGTAATCAGCATAATTTCGACAGAGTATTGTTAGTATAGAAAACAATAAGTAGTATTTCATACTCAAAGGGTAAAACGAGACCCTATTACTAAAACTCCTTTGTCCATCTGTATGTCTGTCCGTCTGCCATCAAGCTGTATCTCATGACGGTTGAAATGTTCTCATATTATGTATTTCTGTTGCTGATGTAACAATACATACTAAAAACAGAATAACAATAATATTTACCATACAACAAACGTGATTTTTTTTTTTATTTCGTGTACTTATGAAATAAGTAAGGTTCATTGTTATTTTTAAACTATCCAACTGATAGTCATTATGTTCATATCAAACCTTTACTTTGATAAATCACCTTAGATACGTTGAAAACAAATTTTTCGTTCCTAATTTTCTTCTTCGTCTCGGTTTCAAACATAACTCAATTTAATTCTCGCACGGTGTCTCGAGCACTCGGAAATATTCGAATATTTATCACTTAAGATGAAAATTGCGGAGATTAAACTGAGCTAACTATGCTCAAAAAAAAACTTTATTTTATATAAAATGTATTTTACAACAAACAACCTAAGGTTTTTTTTCGGTTACGCCGGCTAATCTCAATGAGGATCAGCCAACTGCGCAGGAGATATTATAGTGCACAAGTGTGTGTGCAAACACAGGTGAACTCTTTATTCCCTCACTCTCATAGTCCGATGGGACGGCAATCCGACACGACCGGAGAGGGATCAGGCGTAGGACCAACGGCTATTTTTGACCCGACTTGAGAATCGAACCCAACGAGACCAACTAGGCAGTTAACCTAAGGTTATTAACATATTCAATCAGTTTTTAAAAGGGGTTAAGAACTCAATCTTGTAATGAGTCTAATGAGACAGACTTCATATCGATCACATCATTTTCAATGAAGTGTTTGGGGATCGCTGTGGAAAAACATTTCCTTCTGTTTCCAGCTTATTTCCCTACGGACCATTTTTCCTAATGTGTTAGCGCCAACATTATCTAGCCTGTACTTGTTGACGATGCCCAATGCTGATGATAAATGTATTCTCACCAAATTACTGGTGGAACTCCTTGGTAACTGTTTATCGTAACTAGATGTGCCCAGCGGTTTCACCCGCATGGCCTTTATTTCGCGGATTCGGATTATTTTACGAACAAAAGTTTCTCCTTGTAGCATCAGCTATCTACCAGTGACAGACAGACAGTGAAAAGCTGTTAATTTGGTTTTACAAACAGATTTGCAAACAAACTGTTTTATTTATCTGTATGGATTAACTGGTGTGAAAGCATAAGGATATACCCAAGACCACATACGTATGATCTAGATCCTAAAATTATTTTATTACCAGTATCTAGGTAGCATTTCCAGCACGGCGCGCTATTTTCCGAATATTAGTGACAATAACGGTTGATTTAGCACTACTAAACACAGCCAGTGGACGGCCAGAGCGTGACGCACATTGCTAATGGTCAATTATTTGTATTTACACCCTGCCAGCTAAACACCTACGCAATATTATAATTAAAATATGCCTTGTTTGCAAGCTTACAGCCCTTATAGGATCACATGTGAGCGTTGATACGCTTGTAAAATTAAAAGACTCACATTGTGTTGAGTGAAATCGTTGGTCGAAGCGATACATGCGAATTTTACCACACAAAGATTATTTTTAGATTCCTTTTGAAATACTATTTTATTGGACTGAATTTTTTTAGGATTTAAAAAAATATATGCATAATATTTCTTGTATATTACTTCCTTTCTATTAGATGCTAAAAACATGCATGTGAAATGGAACACGCGCCTTTAGGCATTAGAGACTGACCGTTTTACCAACAAAGTCGTTATGTTTACTTTGAATATAACATTTATCTATACATATATGGATGCTGATAAGCAATAATGTGTCAACCCACAAAAAGTCAAATTCAAAGGTTTTGATATATTTTGATAATGCATCACGTATTTAACATTCTAAAAAAGTGTTTCAAGTCATCTGAAACATAAAAGTACGTAAAAAATGGATTTATGTCATAAAACAAATCTTAAATCACGTATACAATCATCTTAAGACGCCATTTTCTCAAAACCAAGTTTATGCGGGTTGACACATTATTGCTTATCTGCATCCATATACAGTGTCTGTTTGTAATTCCAAATTACTTCTTTTGACTAAATGCATATGAAAGTATACACGGTACTGACATATAAAATAAACCATTTAATTTTTTTTTCTCTGGCTGTCTGTTTGTTCCGGATAATCTCCGAAACGGCTGGACCGCTTTAACGGGACTTTCACGTAAGCTACTTTAATTCAAAAAAAAACATTGAAGAATGAAATTAAATCTACGCAGGTGAAACCGCAGGGCACAGCTACTACTAATATAAAGTTGAAGAGGTTGTTTCTTTGTAACCTTGCACGCGCTGATCTCAGTAACTACGCATTCGAATTAGAAAAATATTTCTGTGTTAGATATTTTATCGGCTATAGACTATATATATATATCATCATGCTTAGTATACGATGTCGCGTGATAAAATTAGCGTTAGCCAAAAGTAACTAACTACGCAGAAGCTAGTACCGAAATAAAATTGAAAAAAACCTGAGATTCATAAAATTTAAAATGTATGCCGCATTATTCACGAGTTCCGTTTTTTCACTTTGGTTACGGACCCATAATAGCGCAATGGACGCTCGTTTTATGTTCGTACTTAACATCCCAATGCAGCGCAGACCGTGTTTTGTTAAATCAACACGGAGGGTGTCGGAATTAAAAACATGCACAAATTATTATGACAAATCCTTAAATAAATTAGCTCTTAAATATCTAATACGAAAAGGACGTTGATGAAGGCTTAATTCAAAAACTTCTAGCGAAACAAAATAAACATCACATTACACTTACTGAGGAGTTTTGGGTCTCGTTTTAGATCGTTGAGTACGAAACAGTAAAAAAGACATGAACGCATGTGGTTAAATGCTTTCCTAGCACAATAACCATTTTATATTGAGCTGCGAATTTGGATGCCTCAACCCCTTTGCGATTTAAATGTGATGGCAAGAGAAGAGAAGGGTAGCTCTTATTAGAGCGGTGAACTAGGTCCCAAAATGAGTAGCTCTGGGACAGCCCCCTCGAATAATTGTCACTACCCGGGGCAATGACCCGAGTCATTGTGTATAGGGTTGGTTGGTACTTATCCCACACCTCCTATGATAGCTGTTTACATTTCAAAATATCATTACCATACTTAATACTTAACCCACGAATGCAAATCTATCAGTAATTATTTTCTCATAGTCTCTGTAAGCCTAAAATGTTACGAGTCTATTGTACGCGTCGTAAAATTTTCTCTGACACTTGAGAATGGTCATATCTAGTCGTCAAGTTTCGTCAAATTTCGTCAAGTTTGACTAAACACTACATTGATAAAGATTCCTACCGAGCCAGCGAATCGTTCAGATGTTCAATTAGGCAATTATAATAACTTACAAAACCGTTATTGCCATCTTCACATATTAAAATTACATCACTCCGTCCGTATTATTTTATTATCATAACACATTGGAAATTAAAATTATTTATTCATAGTACGCCCTAATAAGGCACTGATGAAGGTCGAAGAATTGACCACCATGACATTGCTAAGCCTATCAACGTCAGTTATCGGTTAAGAATTTGCTTGAAAAAATATTGGAGCTTCAAACAGGAGCCTATAACTTACCAGGTAGGTAGGTAAATAGGTACCTACTACTAGTTATTGTCGACAAATATAAAACATATGGTCTCGTTACGGGCGTTTCTAGAAGACGAATATTTTTAGTTTCGTAATGTGGAGTCCAATATATTATAAAATATTTTATATTTCCTTCACTTTAGAGCGCAAGTAACTTCGATCGTTGTTCGGTCAGACGGAAGAAAAGCTACTGCGATGATTACACGTAGATATTTATGACGTCAGGCTTGCATACCTACTAAATGTAGTGACGTCTAGCGATAAATTTATGGACCATTATCACTTCTAGCCTTATCATTTGGAATGTCAGTACCTACCTGCTGTTAATACATAAAAGGGTGACCAAGAATCACTTAGTGTTTACTGTTCTCAGCGAGCAACACTGTTTCGTCGTATGTATTGTGTGTGTGCTTTGGTCAAAATACCGGATAGGCAAAACTGCGTAATTCGAAAATCGTGAGAAGACGTTACAGCTTTAATCGCCTATATTTCTCAAGTGGCTTTTCACATAAGTAAAGAAAATGCCAGGCTCATAGAAATTTGGCAGCGTAATTTGGTGCAGCGCATTCCTCAGTCAAAGCTACTCATCATCTCCCTGACCCTCCCATACATTGTTGGGGTCGATGTGGCTGATCACCTGGTTTTTATACGAAGCTACTGCCATCTGACCTTCGCAAAGTCTTTGACAAGGAAAATCTGTGATCTGGGTTAAACCTGTTGTCAGACTATTTTAGGCCTCCGATTGCCCTGCAACGATTGCCAAAGTTGATAAATTGGCAACTAGGACCGACGGCTTAGCGTGCTCTCCGAGGCACGAAGGGAGCTCGGGCGGTCACCCATCCAATTACTGCCTAGGGTTAGGGTTGCTCAACTTCGCTGATCGAATGATATGCGCAATAGCAACTGTACCACGAGCTCCTCTCTTCTCTCAGAGCTACTGTCTTCATCAAATATGTCTTAAAACAAACAACTATTATCTGTGGTTGTTCAAATAATGTCTCTTCAACTGCCATCGTTTTACACTCGTGCGCAAATTGTATGGGGTGATTTCGTGTGAAGTTGCCAAGAATTCAGAACTGTTAACGAGAGCGGGAGCATTCCCCACATCTGCCTCGTGAACGCCGGATACGTTTTTAATATAAAGCCTTGAAACACCTACTTATGCAAATAGTGTTTCACCTAGACTTGCTCTCATAGCGGAACTCTGAATTGCTCTTGCGTGCTTCGAATTCAAATGTTTGAGCACTTAGAAATACAGACACATTTATTTTAATGTAAGTCGGCTATGAACTACTTACTTAGGTAAATCAAGTGGTTCGATATGGAAATCCAATATAAACATACATACTACTTTTATAGACATCAGAAAAATTTGTGCACATATGTCAATATTGAAGTTATGAAATCAACTCGTTTCCTTGTAGTGTTGCCATTGAAAATCATACCCTTTGTAGTTCACAATTTAAAAGTGAAAATATCAGTGGTTTCAAGCATTTTCCATGAGAGGGCGCTTATATAATCTTATAGCATTTTCCGTATAAATAAGACCCAGAACGATGAAAATAAATGAATTATTGTCGCAAATAATACATAAATCTATTTTATTTTATATACATGAACCGATAATTTCAAAAACTTGCTAGCGCCATCTACGTTCAACCTTGTGAAATTGAATGCCGTGAAAGCCTTCCTACGCTCTTCGTTGGTTTGAGCATACATTGCTGCAGGATGTTCATGCCAATAGATATAGATGGCAATAGGCAAAATCCTAAGTAAACGAAACACATAAATACACTATTTACTAATCCACGTATTATAAAAATGCTTACCCGCGAGATCCATTCATGATGACATCCTTCGATCACCTCTCTTCAGAATAAACAAAATAACACAGCGAAGACTAAATGCAGCTCTGAATAACTTTTAAACTACTGGGTTTAAAACCCACTAATGGGTTATGACCGGTATATTTTTAATGCAAATATATTTAGAACTTTATAAAAAATATTCTTAGTTTGAACACGACCAGAACCGACAACAAACTGTTGACAATGAGTAACCAAACTCACTTAACTGCCCGAATCACTTTCCTTTGGCGGGCATACATCCACATCTTGCATCTCTGTTACACTGAAAATTTGTCATATATCTGTCCCTTACGAGTGTCGATTAAAGTAAACCATTACGTGAGAACAAAAAAGGGTCCCCTCTGAGCAAATTGTAATATATCATCGCTTGACGTTATGAGCCTGGGGTCTTCGACCATTCTTTTGTCCAGGAACTGTTACATTTATTGGAGTAACGGCTCTGATGCACGAACTAGCGAAATTTTAAATGTTTTAATAGTGTTATTTGGCAAATATAATACTCAAACCATGGACTTCCTCAAATGGTAGTTAACCTACAAAGTTTTCTAAAGTACGATTGCAGCCTGTCACACATTATCAGTAATTGTATATCGATAACAAATCTACGTTTGATGTAGGTACAATTATTATGGGGTAGTCTGTCTGTCTAGTTCCATGGAGTCCAGGAATGAGCATAAATGTACAATTATAACATAATTACAGGAAGAATATTTTGAACGATAAACGGTTCCACCAATTAAAATACATACAATATACAAATATAAACAAATAAATAATATTAAAGTGTTTGTTTTTTATTCCGAACTCTGAAAAGGCTGGATGTACTTTAGCGGTATTTTTCACTGACAGCGGATATTACAAGTAGTAAGTAAGGCTACTGAAATTTAATAAATAAGGTCTCACAAATAAAACGCCCATGAGATTAAGTTGTAGACTTAATCTCAGTTAAAATTACATTCAAATATTACTTAATAGATAAATTAATAAATATGCTCACGCCAATCCCAGAAGAGTCCCCGTAAGGGTAGGCAGAGGTGTTGGTTGTAACAACAATACCCACATTTCACCGAATATGATTAAGTGCCAACATATCTCAGACGTATGTAGGTTGCCTCACGATATTTTCCTTCACCGTAAAGCACGTGCTGTGAAATCACTAGACGTAAGTTATTCCTGTATATTACCAATATATTCTAAACAAAGTTGTGGAGAAAATTGAGGTAGATTGAATTTACCAGAAGCAAATAACGTGTCGCAAAATCATAATCTGGTATGCTTTGCTCGCCTTAAATAGTACTAAATAACGTTTGCCACCCATAGCTCTCTGTTCATAATCACCACACACACAGCTATAACAAGGATACATCTACACCGGTGTTAAGATGCAACGTTTACACTCTCTCACGGACGAAAGCCATCTATCAAAGTGCAACAATAGACGGTGCCGGCTCAAACCAGCAGCTGACTTCAATGTCTACCCAAGAATTAATATTTCAAGGCCCCTGGAATATTCGATTATTATTATTTTTTTTATTAAAAAAAGGTGATTGAAGAATTTACATTGCAATATTCTATCAGCTCTAGCAATTGTACATCCATGATATATACCATAATCTATTTACACATTATAAGGATTCATTAGTAGGTCCGTTTGGTTAGCCAAACGCAGGTTGATATTAATGGGTTTGATTGGATGATATTTGCAACTATATATTTTGCTATTGCAACGTCATTGGCAAACTACAAAATCTATCTTTTTTTTTATATTTTCTTTCTCCCCACTCTCTAAATAAGGTTACTTTTACTTAAATTAATTATTAGTGTTTCATGAAATTAAGTCTACGCAGGTGAAACAGAGAATATATATAATAGGCAAAGCTAATATACACTACTATTATAAAGAGGAAATATTTGTATTTTTGTGTGTATGTTTGTAATTAACAAACTCAAGAACTACTGTAGATACCGATTTCAAAAATTCTTCACCAATGGAAAGCTATATCATCAGCAAGTAACATATACTTTATTTTCTCCCCGTACTCCCACGAGAACGGGAACTACTCGGGTGAAACCACGTGACGTCCGCTAGTTATATAGGTATATTAAGCCGAGTGAAGGGCATTGGGCAATTCTAAAATTTCCTTTTGCTAAATGACTCCACTCAACATTGTATCGCATAGACGAACAACCTAAATATTCATCTAATGACATTTATGCAATGTCGACCGACTAATAGTCATCCTACTCAAATTGTTGTTTAACTTTAGCACGTGTTACTGGCGTAACGAATATCTGATGCCCAATAAGATTCTGTTAGATTTAGAGTGTAAACCATTTCATTATTATTACATAACGAGTTATGGTAATTGCTCCTACCATTATAACTCATTTTCTTAAACTACTTAACGGATTAGCGTATTGTCTAACACTGCAGGTGCCAATTTGCGAGTCTGTTCAAAAACCAACCTGCTTTTGGATTGTAGATTCTAAGCATCATTTTTAAACATGTCCAAGAAACAACCGAAAACAGAAATAAGTATTCAGGTTATTCTTACATGTGTGCAACTTGCTTCTATCTTAATGGTGTTACTTATCTGTGTAAGTAGGAACTTTGGTTGTCGTCGAAAAACTTGTTGTTTCGATATTTTCCTCGTTGCATCTACTGACACAAAACAATATAGATATGCCATATAGGTAAACGACTCAGGCATACCTATTCCGAATCCACGTATGAATAAAATATGTTTCGTATGATTTCAATTATAACCATTTACAATTTTTATTCCTGTAAATAAAAAGAATACATCTTCTCATGCATTGGTCAAATTCTTATTACTAAAAAAATCATTTTTTTATCTATTAGACTGCTCGTCGGTCCAGTGATTGCAAAAGCTACTGCAGTATACGACGTCATGGTTTCGATCCCCTGGTCGGGCAAATGTTATTGGGTTTTTCTCTGTAATTTCCCACTAGCAGCCCGGAGTCTCTATTATTGTAGTATTAAAGGGAAACTTGAAAATAACTGACGAAATGTGGGTGCAATATAAGTATATTCCCTTCGGGGAACACAGCCGTGGACATACGACTTCAATAATAGGTAGCTCCACAATGTTTGTTTTATGAGTTCATTGTAACATTCTCGTAATGATAAGTAAACCTAAAAAGGATAAATAGTTGTGACAGATCCTTTAGCTACCGTAACCGATTTCCAAGTTATCTCCAACTGCCTGACCACTATCGGAGACCCGGTATGTACGCCTTATCAGCACCACACAAACAAGCCCTCTGCGTAAATATTGGACACACAAATGAACGAAGTCATTACCAAATTAACGATATGCAGGTGACAAAAAGCATTTTGTAAATACGGCTCAATCTGTGCGGTCGCCAAGAGAAATTGTTACTTTAAATCAATATAAAATTGAAATAAGTGTAAAAGTGAATAAAATTGAAATAAATTATTAATATGTCATCGCCCACTCCGTCACCACCAAGCTTGAATTCTGATCAGGACGAGTCCAGAGATTCAACGTCTTCAGAATTTTCAAATGCAGTTATTTCAAATTATGATGGAACGGAAATTGGTCAAAGAGATGATAATAAAATAAGTGCAAACACCTCTCATGGAGTGGAAGATATTTTAGGAGACGGTCATTATAGTGTAAGTGAAAATGCATTTCAAGATTGCAAAGTGTTGTCATCTATCCCACATAGCTTCGTTCAAGACTATAACTCAAGAGATTCATCGGGATTTAGCATTCAAGATATACTAGGACTCCATCAGCCGTACGTTCCACCTAATACCCAAGATGAATTGGAACCAAGATACGACTACCAAATGCCAAATTATGAGAACATTAGCAACAATTCCAACAATAACTACTCTGAAGACATTATTGCAGAGGAGTGCATTGACAAAAATGACATGTTCATTTCAACAACAACACCTGTTGGAAATCAAATAGCTTACGATAGAAACTATGCTACTAATGAACTTGTTCGGTACCAACACCGAAGTGGTTTAGACGGTGACATTAAAGATCCTGGAAGAGAAATCAATGACTTACACGAATCTAGTTTTTCCAGTCAGGTAAATATTCACAGAATTTTGAACTTTAACACTCTATTAATAAGGATCGATACCAAACAGTGTCATAGTGGAAACATCAGTGACGGTTGTGTTTTACCGCAAAATAACCGGATCCATAATGACAATTTAATTTAGTTACAGATAGTTAGTAATTAGGAAATAGGTCGAGTGCACCTTATTGTATCACTAAACATAACCAAAGAAAGACGTATTCATTTTGTTATAACCAAATTATTTATTTATTATTACAGAATACCTCATGGAGTAATAAGAGTTCTTCAATTAATGCGATTGTCAGACCTTCCTCGGCTTTATCAGGAACTGGTAAGAATTTCTTATCATCATATTCTTAGCATAATTTCTAATAAAGTCAAATGTTCAGGCCAATTAATTTAAATTTCCAATTAATAATCTATTTCAGAAATGTCGGAGTCATCATCATACCAAAAAGGATTCACGAAACGCGCCCGAACAGCTTACACCAGCTCACAATTGGTGGAGTTGGAGAATGAATTTCATCAGAATCGTTACTTATGCAGGCCGCGGCGTATCGAGCTAGCAAATTACTTGCAATTGTCGGAGCGTCAGATCAAAATATGGTTCCAAAACCGACGAATGAAGTATAAGAAGGACAACAAACATAACAAGCCGTCTTCATCAGTAGACGATAGCAGTCCATCTAGTTCCAAAGAGCTGTCGCCTAGTCAAGATCATAAACTGAGCCACGGCAGAAGCTGCGGTGGACACGATCGACACAGGCGTTTACTAACCGACAGTCATGCAAGCCATCACAAAATCTTTCTGACATCAACCGATACTATATCAAGACCTCCAGAATACTCAACAGTTACTCCATTGAAGTCAGTTATAAAAGGGTCTCAAAATACGATAGAGCTGCCGTCCTATACGCCGAATTTATCATATTCATCGTACTACGCGGCAGGCACAAGTAGGGCTGCTTACTCACCGATGGCCGAGGTTTATCGGTTTACGAATGATGAGTCACTGACTCCGAATTCTAATACACTGCCGGCCCTTGCACCAGATAGCTACGTTCCTAACGGCGTGAACTTAAAACTAAATGATGACCTAATGCGGTATTCTACGGGATCTCCGTATTACAACCCGATACCGAATATGGTGATGCATCCCTCAGCGCCGGACTCCTATGGATTTGGATCTTCAATTCCAGCGCCAAGTTATGATGATAGCAGTTTGCATACAAGATCAGCAGGGTTGCCTACATCACAAGATCCGTACCTTTCTTACTTGACGACTCCGGATACGAGCACTCAGCATAATTCTGTTTCTCCTACTGCCAGCAAGTATTCTTCGTACATAACATTATAACGCATTGATACCCTTGTAAATCTCTTTAAGTATTAACTGTAAGTATAGTATTAGAAATAAGAAATATAGTGTCCATATCACCGTATTTTTGTGATAAAACATATACTTACTTACTTTACCATGTAAGATTAAATTACTACTTAATTTACATTATAAGTATATTATAATTTAGGACAAGGTTCAATAGCTTAGCGTTCGTTATCTTAGTTTGTTTTTAGTATCATAAATATATTTTTATGGGAAGTGTAAATAAAACTACTTAAAATTTATGGAACTTTGATTTTCCTGTACGTATATTCTCACCGTGGCTTTGCCGAAGGTTCTTCGGAAGAGTAGCCTCTGCCAACACACTTTGTAAAACTCACCGTCCTCGCGTGGTTTTCCTTCATGTTACCATGTCGCTTGTGTAGCAGGCAACTAAGTGCCTACTCGAACCACTAGGCCAACAACTCACGGCTGCTTTTTAATATAATCATAATATATATATTTTATCTTAAAATCATCTTTACTATCGTTTGGACCAGGAAAAAAACATTCTGATAGACTTTTTTTTATGCGATTGGGAGGCGACCTGGAAGCTTAGATTCACAAATCAGCCCGGCAGATGGCGCTGCAGTCGCTATGCAGGTCTGTCGGGTCCGCCGGATTTTTTCTTTCTATTTTAGTAGATTTAAGTTACTGCTTGATTATTGTTATTTTAATTAGATGAAAATAAACTGTAAATATAACTTAAATAATCTTAATATACCTGGGGGCCTACCAACATCGGTTTAAGCAGAGCGTATAAGAACTTCTGATTTTTTCGTTTCAATTTTGTTACAGTAATATTAAACGCCAAAGCTAAAAAGTTCTTAATACGCGTTGCTTAAACGATCATAGTTGACCCCCTGTTTATGTTGTTTTTATATAATTTATTATTGAGAATTGTGAACCGTATGAGAGCGTAAACATATTAACGACAAAAGGATTAATTTATTAATCCTTTAATTATAGTAAATCCGCACTAATTACGGGGATGGTTGACCAATAGAATATCACTCCAGGTTGGAAGGGGTAAGGTCTTCACTAATTACATGTACCTACTCAAAATACATAAAAACAGGGACGTAATTGCAAAAATATATCACTTCCTAACATAACATTGTCTTGTGTGTACTACGCTGAACATCTCTTAAAGATGGAGACCATTACGAAATGTACAGTGGAGAATTTCCAAAATGCTAATCAAATTAATAAAAGTGACGTACGTATGTTATTTGTTTTGATACATACATATTATGATGAATACTTGTACTTAATAGAATAGTGCTGAAACGTTATGTGATATAATTTCAGATTTACCAGTTACTAGAAGATCTCCAAGATGTCTGTTCTACAAGTTCCAGTGATGATTTGCCTTCTGAACCACCAGCATGGACTCTTGAATCTTTGTGCCAGGTAGTTTGAGCATGTGGAATTAATTAATAATTTGAGCATGTTTAATTAATTAATTAATTAATATAAGCGAGAATTAAAAGACGCGTGTATATGCTTGCATCCATGCTGGCTCTTCTAGAAAGGTGTGAAAATATATGAAGAAATAAATGGAAATATTTTATGTTACCTTTTTAATTGTTCACAGGCGAATTTCACTCCACATCAGAATTACTTTGGATCTCCTCCCTCAATCTACAAAGAACAGAATTATGTTGAAAATAGACATAGTCAACTCTGCCCCAACTCATTTGGACCTCACTACAACTCAAGCTATAATTCTTATCCGGTATGTATCTATTAAATTGTAAGGCGATACCATGCCCATTTATTGCCATAATAGTTTGCTTGTATTTATATATGTTACCGTCGCACAGATGAACTATCATTGCAATAAGAGCTCATGGTTGGACCCCAGCTCTTAAGTATTCATCTTTTCTAAATTAATATGGTAAATTTTATCAAAATTTATTTCTATTTTCAGGTATCTCAAATGTTCCCTCAACCTATTGTGACGTCAGTTCAGTCTAAGGTTCAACATCGAGCTGAAATATCTCGTAAGTTCATATCTCATTAATTCGATAATATGTTTTTAAATTAGACAATATTTTTCAAAAGTTTCTTTTATTTCATAGTTGTACAAACATCAAGGACACAATTCAAAGCAATCATAAAACGTAAACGCAAAAGGACTATGTTCACGACAGAACAGTTACAATCCCTTGAAGAAGTCTTCAAAACAAAACCTTACATCATCAGGAAAGACAGAGAAGAACTAGCGGAGCGACTTCAACTCAGTGACAAATCCGTCAAAGTTTGGTTCCAAAATCGAAGGCTTAAGGGTAAACGACGCCCTTCAACCGAATCTAATGAAAGTCTCTTAGATTACGTTGAAACACAAATTCATGAGAAAACTGATCAATTTGGATATGTAACTCTCGACGATGAAGTAATGGGCGAATTACTTAATGTGGTTGACAACCTTCTTTGTAATAGAGTTGAGGTATCGTCTGATGATGCAAGTGTGAAGACTAATTTCGATAGTAGCCCTATTTATGAACCAATTTCGCCTGCCAGTGTTACAGAAGATGAAGATAGCAGTTTCATTCAATACCAGTCCTATCAATATGATCACTGTAACTCAGAATATCAGTTTGATTCTGTGCTTTACTAGTTAAGACTTAAGGTATATTTGTAAGATAATGCAATTCTCCTAGTAATTAGTTTTAAGTTTAATTTATTTGTCAAAACTATTTATTTTATGTATTCATTTAAATTTGCATGAATGATGTAACTATGAATTGTAATTGAAAATAAACAAACGTAGTGTTTTATATGAGTCTTTGAAATAATTATCTAATTAATCTTACTAAATCCATTTGTGACCCATTACATCATTTTTTACTTAATTGATTACTATCATAGTTACGTAAAAGTAAGTATCATGACGGAAAGGCCAATCGTGAGTTAAAGTTAGTCCAAAGTCTAAATCCCACGCGGATTAAATCGCGGGCAGGAGCTAGTATTAGTATATACATACATATTTCCAAAACAATAAAATACCCTTTAAGAAGCAAATCACCTTAATTTTAAGTAGTGAACAAAGAGCTAAGCACTGTTGTTAATAAAGGTAAAGAACATTACTAAAGGCACGCATACACACTCACAATTACACATACACACAAACAACACGGGCGCGCGCGTGCGCACTCTCTTCTTCAGCTTCAGTTAAATCTGATTACAAAGTATTTTTATAATTAAGTTGTATAAGCATATTGTACACAATATTGTTTGTATTCTGCTGATTTCTGTTTAGCGACTAAAATAATATTAACTTTTAGTAAAGAATGAATCTGTAATTGGCACTAAGAATAGGCTGTATAATCTTCAAATTAATTTACTAAATGCTGTTGATTATTTGTAATAAATACATAAAAATAAATAAAAACGACATGAGAAGAGGTAGCTAGTTAATAAAAATACTTGCATGATCAAAGTGAGCTAAATGCTGTGACGTATAAGCATACCGTGGTGGAATTCTATGCGCAGTTCATAATCAGTATATACCAGAGTATTTCGATACAACACGGGACACGTGTAACAGCGCATGGACGCTATTTTTTATTTTATCGATTTTATCAATAAATATGAGGGTAGATATATATTGTACCGTCGCCTTAGATTACGTTCGCTTACACTAGAGCATAAGTAAAGGAGATCGTGCATCGTACGGGCAGGATTTTTAGGATCGTTGATTAAATTACTTACAAAAATGTTACACACGGTATTGATGACGTCGCTGACTCCTTTATCAAACACAGATGAGGTAAGGCTTAATCTATATTATCTACATAAGTTTTAGGCTATACAATTACAAATATATTGGAATAACTGTAAATGCTCGTTCGAATAAACATTGCGTTTGAATTAATTCTAGTCACTAACCATAATCAGTATTGAAATTAAATTGAGATTTAAATATATATATGTGTTACGTACGTCATTTTATTCTTGCAGATGAATTGCTGGGACAACAGGCCCTTTACAGCGGTTTGGCCTGACCCAAAACCGAAGAAAAGTCAAGGTATGTTTTCAATAATATCAAAATCATAACACATAGACGTTCAAATTATACAATTTTAAATCAGTCTACCTATCATTTTATCTTAAAGCATTGTCTAAAAGATATTGTAATGTGATAAAAATAATAGAACTTTTGTCATGAGGGTACTTTAAAAGACGAAATTGACTATGTTTTTAACAGCTTATATTCTTTTCGACACAGATATAACCAGAACGATAAAGAAGAAACCAAAACGGGTTCGCACAGCTTACACAACTGATCAATTAAAGTCTTTAGAAAGAATATACTCAAGTCACAAGTACATTGATTCCGAGAGCCGAAAAGATCTGGCAAAGAGGTTGAACATTGGCGAGAAATGCATCAAAATCTGGTTCCAGAATAGAAGAATGAAGGAAAAGAGGGAGTCGTCGGAATCGAGCTCGGATACCTCCAGTGAGATTTATGATGTGGTAGCGACTCCAGTGCAGAACAACCAAGTCGACGGTCCTTGTATTCCAAATCAATTTGAAAACTACGAAACAAATCCAGATCCCATACATTATCAACTTCCCCCTTACTACCAATATGATAACAATGTGTATGAAGGGCAAAATGGTCAGGTAAATTCACATACTTTCCACAGTGATACTAATGTATACCCTACCCAATACTATCCTTGTATGCCAGATACAGGAGGTGCAAATTGTTTTAGCGAATTCGGCAGTGATTTACAAAATTATTGGGCAAGCGTTAATTACGATATGGGGTACTATTAGTAACACAATTATTGTAAGTATAGCTTTGTATAAAATTACGTTTAATAGTTATAGGTCTGTAAGTAATCATACTTAAATATTCTAGATATTTATATAATTTATTTCATCAATTGTTATTTATTGCGAAATATTTATATTATTCAACTAAGTAAGTTTGTAAGATTTTATTACTCGACTTGTTGCTGTCTTTCACCTTGTAATTTACTTTTCTATTTACTGAATCTTCGTTAAAATTAGTGTTCTTATTTAGTAATATTTTTTTCAGTTAATAAAATTATTTGTCTACTTTACTGTTATCAATATAAGATTTTATGAACTTGTATTTAATATAAGAGTGTGCGAAAATAGTATTTAAGATTGGAAATAAAGATGAATTATATAATATCCAATTTATTTCACTGCTTACTAAATTAAATAACATTACAATAGTATACCAATATCCCAACGCGTAGCTAATATTTAGGTATATTACTCTGATATGGCACAGTAGCGAGAATGTATTGAGGACTGACTTGACCCTGGAAGTTCATTGGCATGGTCTGAACTGTTTTCACCAGATGACAATCGCAGTTACAACACCTCTTTTGCACATGATCCTGAGTTACAGACAAATTCCCTGAATGGTTACTACTAATCGAAACTGCAGAAGCACCTGTTGACATTAAAGGCATAACGTTCACAGGTTTCCAGAGCATATTACCAGGTGGAAGGTAAGGTTGTGCATAAAAACTTGGTATTACTGGAACATATCTGGAATTCGTTGAAATGTTTGATCTTGGAGAATTAAGCGTTTGAAGATGAGGTTTTTTCCATGATGACAAATCTTCGGGGCCTTCCTGGATTGCAGTTAGTCTTTCAGGTATTGGTTCTACTCGTTGTGGTGTTGGTACGTTATGGCTAACGATCCTCGCATCTTGATGGGTAGGTATTGGATCCGATTCGTTTTTATACTTTTTGCACAAATTTAATGAAAACTGAGCCGTAGTCTTGTAATCAGCCTTGTTTAGCTTTGGTGATGAAGAACTTAATGTGGCTGTTGATGATTCATTGGAAGGCGTATCTTTGAAATAATTTAGTTTCTCTTGAGGATTTTTAGGGACACAATTTACTTTGTTTTTAATGGTCGTCTTAGACGTATTTTGATCTGTCAACATTGGTAATGATTGAGGCTCATTAGGTGATGGCACTGCAAGCGCATTATTTAATTGATCTTTCACAAATTCCTCGGGTTTCTGGTCACCCATTTCTTTACTCATTGTTTCTTTTTTTTCTTTCATTCGTCGGTTTTGGAACCAAATCTTGACTGCTCTTTCTGGAATATTCAAGGCAATGGCCACGTCTTTGCGATGCCCGCTCCCAATGTAAGGGAATTTCTGGAACTGCTTCTCCAGACAATTGATCTGGTCCGTGGTAAAAGCACTTCTGTATCTCTTCGCTTTTCTAGTTGGACTATGGGACGACTGCCGGGCAGGATCCTAAACAGTGAGAATAAAAAAGAATCAGTTCCAAGCAACCCAAGAATCAGGCAGAATTTAGGCCTTGTGACAGCCATCTAGTGTTTGTTTTCATCTTACCAAAAACATGGTATATAAACAGTTCTACTCAATTGCTCTTACAACATAAAAAATATTAAGACTATACATACTTATGGATATAGATTTAGTAATAGTAATAATGAAAGTAATAATATTACAGCGAGAATAGATTTGTGTTTTAATTATTAATTAATAAACTCAAACTCTTCTAGCGCAAATTTGAATTTATTTCGCAAATTTAATGCTACATTATTATCATCGATTAACAGTAAACAGCGAGGCACAGCCTATGTTAATTTGTATGTTATTTTGAAACACTTACATGATCTGTTGTCAATTGATGCGTCAGTGTGTTGTGGTTTTGATCTGTATTCATGTCCGCTGTGATGGCTACACCGCTCGGTCCAACCCACGTATACTTCATTATAGTTATATCAACGAAACGATTCTTACTATGATACTAATCATTTTACCAGACTTATAACGTTTATATACTATATTAACTAAATCATTATAAATATCACTTAATCATACACAATTAACTAACTATAATAGCTGTTTAATGTGTTTAATATTTTATAAGATAATTATAAGATTACTTAATGTGGTATGGCATATCATTTGCAGAGTCGTTAGGAATCGGGCTCCTATCCTGTCTTGTGTGGAAGTAAGTATTTATATGGAAGCCTGGTTAATATGTTACTTCTTTTAAATAGAATTCCGATTTAATACATTTTTAAGAAAAAAATTGCGTCAAGTAGCAATTCAATTTCCAGAGTGTTTATTCTGCTGTTTTTTGTTTAGTTGTTTATTTTGGTTTTATATTTGAAATAGTCCTTTTAAGCATTCTAAGATAAAAGTATATTTAACTACAGTGCTCAATCATCAAGGTCGACGCCTTCAGCTTTTCATCACGCGCTTACCTAATACCATACGTGCTGAATAATTACTATGGTAAGTAATGTTGCCTGCGCTGTTTTGACATAATATGTCAAAGAACTTCCATGTGCGTATTGTAGTATGTTTTATCTAGCAGAGGCACACAATTTGCCCTGACTTTAGAATGAAAAAAATATACCTATGAGCGGAGTAGCAACCAACATTCACTTAGCCCAAGAGATATCCTATTAGTCCTACTAATATAAGAAACGTGAAAGTTTGTGACGCAAAAATTTAATGGCTATCACCATTACAACCTTAACACCTTAACAATAATATAAAATAGACAAAATTAGACAAAATATAAAGATAAGTCAAATCCTGCGCAGTTTTGAGCACCAGCTAGTATTAAAATACACAAAATTAGTATTTAGTATTTTTCTATAGTGCTAGGCAGCTTTAGACCGGTTTTCGATGAAAGCGATGGCGAATTTTCATCCTTATCTATATCCGCAAATGTTTATGGAAGTGCAGGTCCCGTCACGAGCTAAGACTAACTTTGAATACGCAGTAATCATTTTATGAGTCTGTCTCTTGCCTATAATATATGGCACGAGACGAATAAAAATATGCACAGTATCTCAACAATTTTTCGCTGCGTATTCTATACTCGTGATGGGACATGTGACTGGCACAAACCTCCAATATTTACTTATCCTGAGGACCTAGTAAGAGTTTTTCACTACCGCCGTCATCATTCGTCGCGTTGACGTAAACGCAGATATGTATGGGAACGAAACAACGACATCTATTGGATGCATACCACAGATAGCACTATTTTGATCCCATACAAATCTGCGTTTACATCAACGCGGTGATTTATTATGAAGATTTTAAGAAAACTCGCACTTGGCTCAGACTAAGCTAGCGAGACTTAATGTTTATTCGACATCTAAACTCACTAGTCATAAACGTCACCGTTGAAACATGAATTTAATATATGTACCAAAAGAAAAAGTTCTTACAAAAACTGGTGTAACAAAATCATAAAGGTGGAGCTGGCTGCCACCTTTCTATTTGTATTCAAAGAGAGCTTTTTCTTCAGGACAATCAAGTGTCAGAAGAGGCTTGAGATAGGACAAAAATGTCATGCCAACAGTACTTATGCAGTCGCAATCTAAGCTTGCACGTCGTCTGGTAACCTCACGTGACTGTGCAGGCTCTGGGTTTTCTCGTTCGGAGAATCAACATTGCTTTTCAGCGTGGCAGTGCTACCAGCCTTCTTGACACAAGCACGCGAGACTCTAGACAAGTTTTGTAGTCGAAATTAGTCTTAAGTATTGTTTCTTGCTTAAAAAAAATCCATTAAAAAGTATCAAATTAAAATAAATGTATGCGAAAATTATTTCTATCTTTTCCCGTTTCATTTATTAGCAACCCACCCTCGCTTCTCTTCGAGCTACGATTTTTATACTAAGACTACTATCTTCAAATACAATTTAAAAAACCCATTGAAGTGGAAATATTTGTAAAAAACGTTTCAAAATCCGTAACGTATTTTAGAAGAACGATGCGTTCAAACAGACTAAATAAATTTGTATGTAAATGGTAGTCACCATGTCCATACAAATTTATTCAATTTGAAGAAATTAAGGTTATTTGTCCAACTGACTAAATCGATATAGTTAAACTACAAAGTTGTTAGTCGATGCGTTAAATAACTTTGACTTATTTGGATTAACTAACTGAATAATAAATTTGTTAACAATTAGGAACAAAATTCAAAGTTGTAACTTGCATTAATTTATTTATTTTAATAATTAATCTAAAAATCCTTATAGATATCCTTAAACTACTTTAATCTCTAAAATTCTTCTTCACCATCTATGCTTCGTATCCATGACAAATCCCAACTTTTCTCGATGATATCACTAGAGGCACTAGTGGTTGAAGTTGCTGCCTGCAGTTCCGATTCCGGAGACAACTCTGTAGGCACCTCCTGAACCGCGCTACTATAAGGAGGTGGGTATTGGTGCACTTGAAGATGTGCATGCTGATATTGTTCCTCTGTCAATAATCCCTGATAATCATTCATCATCGGGGCCTGAACCATCTGAGGTACTAAACTCGCCGTCGGGATCGCCATTGACGTGGACACTGGATATTGCTCAATGAAAACACCGTTGCGATTGTAAACGTCATTAGCAGGCATCGCATACTGCTCATGGATCAACAATGGTATCTGACTGCTACTCATCTCTGGTGGCGATGAAGTAGTACTGGGCTCTTCACAATCCTCAAGGCTTTCAGCACGGTCCTTCTTTTCCTTCATACGGCGGTTCTGGAACCATATTTTGATTGTGCGCTCATTTAAACGCAACAGCTCAGCGAGTTCAATGCGCCGGGTACGATCAAGATACCGGGTCCTAGCGTATTCTTGTTCCAACTCCATCATTTGGTGACTGGTGAATGCTGTTCTGATACGCTTTTGTTTCCTTACTCCTCCTGTGGTCTTGATGTTATTGCTCCAACCGTTTGCTTGGTTGACGAATCGTCCTAAAGTAGGGGGTTGGTTGGCCCAGCTATTTAACCCATTGTGTGTGCTACGTAATGTATTGGAAGCATTTTGCACCATCAGACCTCTTGGTGGGTAAATAGTAAACCCTTGTGCTACATTGGGTAGGTCTCTCTCGTAAGGCATGTTGATATAGTTAGGAGGATTGACGCCATTCGATCCATTGACCCCATTCTGCGAGTTGATGCAAGTAGGCACTTGGCAGTTGGGAAGACCATTGCTGCTTGTGACTGGGACAACGTTCTGAACTGGTAGCTCATTCCACTGCATAGGCTGTAATGGAGTATATTATATTAGAATTGAAAGTTACTTAATTACCACATCTACACGAAACATTTACCATGGACTAATGTCTTCAATATGAATTGAATTGTACAGAGGGTAGTTAAAAGGTTTTTCGATTAAGTTAGATACATTTATAAAGTGTCAGAATTAAAATTACCGTTCCATTCTGGATATTCGTGGCACTAGCTTCTTGGTTCCAGTCATTCTCACTGGCACAGTACTGAGGCACTGGCGTTGACGCTTGACTGGTCACTGATTCAGGCATATCTTAAATGCTGATTCTGACTGTTGAATACGTTCACCTCGAAAGCTCAGCTATTAGTAATGCCTTCTATAATTTACACTCGATTTTTATATATCGTACCGTGTGTTATGATCATCGGTGATTAGCAAACTAGCTTAAAGCTCCTTCAATTAGGTGATTACGCCATTGTTCTCTTATTGATACTTTTTGACAATGATACTTGTTTTGCATGATTGGATTGGAAATGTCTACGTGCTTGATAGAAGTTCAAACTTGACGTCACGTTATTATAATTTAATTTGACTGTTAGTATAAAATATATACTTAATTAGGAATCTATGAATTCAGTAATTCAATTGTGGCGTACAATTGAATTACTGAATTCATAGATTATATAGACCATACCATTGTCAGTGATGAGATATTCCTGAAAGGTTCATGAAGTAGTAACTCCATTTGGTAGTTAGTATTTGAGACAAAACAATAGGAAAACTTATTTAGATAAATATGTCCATGTAGATAAAGAAGTGTATGAAGAGATGCATGAATGTGAATGAAGCGAAAGAAGTATGTAAGGATCGTAGCATGTAGCGAACGATGGTCCCTGCCTACCCCCATGGGATACAGGCGTGAGCATATGTATGTATAGATTATCATATAATAAAATATATGAATAAATTATTATCATACTTTGCAAGTCCTCGTCTACTACTTCAACTGCGTATTGTAACTAAATACAAAATTCTTCAACTCAAATCTTTATACAACATGTAATCACTAATAATGAGATGTAATAAGTTTATTTGACGCCTAACGCGACTTAAGTACCTATCTTGATTTTAATAGGCTCATGTTATAATGAACTTGCTTTGCTTAAAACTTTAAGTAATTAAAACAATTTGGTTACTTAACATATATAAAATAATAAAATTCCTGTTTCAAAAATGATTAGTATTTTAAAACTATTATTATGTGTATTAATAAAGTAATGGTAATAATCTTGTATTTCTGTTGTTTGTTACTAAACTCCTTCACAACAGCTAGACCGATTTGTATGAAATTTTGTGTGCATATCAGGTAGGTCTGAGAATCGGCTAACCTGTATATATACCTGTAGGCATACCTCGAAGTGTTAGGGGAATCCAAACATTTATCACGGCTAAACATTTTTACCAGACACAGCTAATAAATAATTAATAAAAGGAATTCATCAAAGTAAATGATTATCTAAAAATGTAAATAAAAGCATTGAAATTAAAACTGGTTGACTAATTATAAACAATCTTCGCATATTGTTCCGAAAATAAACATATTTAGTGGGTGTTATCTAAACTGGTGATTACTATGAACACATCGAAAGTAATCTTGACAATGTTATAAAGATATAAGCCTATATTTAGACGGCATGATTTTTTTTATAACTATGGAGAAATAAAGTAATACCGCCATCTGTTGACTTGTACTGAAATTAATCTCGTAACAGCGAGCGGCGCTACGGTTTTGGTGCAACAAACTACGGAGCCTTCGGTTAAAATGGATTAAAGATAATTTTTTCTGACCATTCGTATACTATTAATACTGAAATAAATTTATTTTTAGTATATATTCAAACTTTTATAATCTTAGCGGAAAGTACACAGAATCAAGGTAAAAATATAAGTCCCAGTAGATGCTACGCTGGCTGGTTCTCGCTTTGGTATGTAGTCAGATAGCCATACATTATGGCATGTATTAGAATGTACAGATGGCGTAACAAGTAACTGTTTGATAAAATATATTTTTTTATATTCAATGGAATTATTAATGTACTTAGGTGACGGTGTCAATGAATTCCGACGCATCTTTATGGAATATTATTGAATATGTTAAAATCTTACCCTCTCTAAATGGTACAATATAAACGAATGTTTATAATCATATCTGAAAATAAACAAGCATATGTCTGAGAAGCAATTCAAAGGCGTATGTATAGTGCCTGACGGTGATAGACTCACCATCTGTCACGTTCGCACTAAATCATGTTCGGGGATAAGTGGTGTTGTAATTAAAAAAAAATACTTCCGCCTACCTCTTCATGTAATACATTCGTGAGCATGACATGTATGTAAAACAATCCTTTGGACTTTAATAAAATAATATAATTATTAAAACCTGCTAAATTATAATTCTGAACCCATGTGTTCCACTGTTGGGCAAGGTACCCTTTTCCATCTCCTCCGATCTAGAGCTTGCTCAGACCAGTTTTACCAGGTATGTGTCGACACATACCATACCATACAAGAATTCGAATTCTTCCTGCTATCTTATTCTCGGCTTCTAAAGTAAGAACAATACATTTTATCATACCTACCATTCTATTTACTTTTAAGCCCGTAACAACTCATATATAAACGAATCGTCATAATATAGGGATTACCTATATAAAACCCGTGCAAGATGCAGAGTAATAAGCTACTATAGACATGTTGATGATACAAACAGAAGGACGAACGTTTGGCAAACATATTGAAATCATAGCGGCGGTAACAGTTGACGAATGTAGAATATTTCGCCAAAGTACTTTTACTGTGGCCTATGCCTGAGTTTGCTTATATTGAATAAACGTGGGTTGAATAGAACGGTAGGGCTGTCCATAACAAAAATATATATATAAGCGCGAAACTTGTCGAATTTATGAAATGTAAAATGTTTAAGTTTCATTCGTACCTAATCTTTCAAATTTGTTTATGTTTTTAAAAAATGCTAACGGTTTTTTTAAAAAGTACCTTCTTTAGCATAATCTAAATCACAGAGTTGTGGTTCTTATCAACAATACTACTTTTTTTGAATTAAAAAACACAATCTGCAGTAAATATTTTGTAGGAGGAGTCAAGTGCAACAATAGAAAGATCTGTCAATCATTATTTCACGGAGGGGATTATCCCTTTACAAACGCGTACTAGCGTCTGTGCGAGAAGTCCTAATACATAAAAACACAAAGCATACAAAATATTATTTACAGTTCTTATCTCTGCATCCAAAGGGATTGGATGCTAATCACTTTGTTTACTGATTCCTACATTTACTCTAGTTGTTGTTTTCGTAATGTGTTTATATTATAATGCTGTCCTTTTAAAATAATATAAAAATATTTTGTATAAAGCGTACTACTGTTATTACGTTAGCCTTAAAAATAATTATATAATATTAAAATAATTAAAAAAAAAGGCCAGGCGAATTTGTCGCTAACTTATTGGTTACTAACAAGTTTATTCTAAATATAAATTCGACAGCCCTGTGCGTCACCGCCGCGGAAGATCATCAATCATCGAGGCAAGACAATCACAACCGGTGGCACATCTGCCACGCTCGACGCGTCGCCCGCCGCGGGACTAGCATCCACGCCGTAACTATCACCCAAGCCTGCAAATACATCAAATATGCACATTCTTAATATCAAATTAAACGTTTTCGGCTTTAAATTTATACTAATTGGCATCCGTATGCTACTCACTACGCTTATTTACGAACAACGAAACTAATTGCTTTTTGTCAATCACCTTTATTTTAATGTTATTGATAAAATAATAATATTGCAAATGTATGTATTTTTTATACATTTACAAGAGTTGTTTTATAGTGTCCGCCATGCTAGCCCGGCCGAAGTATTCTTGCGGAATTCCTTTTTCAGAGCACGCACAAAATACTTTTGTGTCGTCTTTTGTTCATACAGTTGAAGTGACTATGAACTTTTGAAGATAATACGCGGTTTGATAAAATGGTTTCGTATAAATTTATATAAATGAAAATAACGTAGTACCTATCTTTATTAAAACTATGAACAGCAATGCCATTGTTGTAGAATAACGGTATGATGGAGACTAGTCCGGTATTCGACGAGATTTTTGTCACAGAATGAGAAAAATCTAATAAAGGTAATATATAGCAGTTGAGGTTTTTTAAGCTGTAGGCATACTTTGTTACGCGTATACTATATATTGCCGTAGCTGTGTAAAGCGTCAACCCCAGCAGTCGTTTTAATCTTACACCCATATTCACCTTGTTATATTCTCGTAAAAAATCGCTTTCCATATTTCACTAGTGGAAAATTGTAATATCGCGTACGCCTCTGCGTCTTAATAAACATTTTTTCGTCGTATGAAAATGACATTCAGGCGTCACGTGTGACATTGATGAAAAAATATAAAAGATATGACGGGATCGACGGCGCGACGACCCAGCATCCACTCATATTCAATGTTACTTATTTGTAGATACGCCTCTGACTTGTATCAATAACAATACTGAACACACTTTTTCATCAAATGCCTGGACCTCTAATTTTTTTTAAACATTATCCTTTGTACTTCAAGTAAGCAGGGACGGACGCTACGATAAACAATCTGCTAGTAACCATTTTAGTTCGAGTAAGGATATCTACCATTTAGATTAGATAAAACAGCTAACTTTATCATTGGACAAATGATAAAAAAAATTTTGCTTAACTACAAATATAATTAGTATACTTTTCGTCAATTCTTCCAATAACGTCAACTTATTTTGCTTACTGTCTCTTATGATTTTATTATTCGCGGACCTTCCTTTCCTATATTCTTCGCCGAAGAAAATATATCGTTTGGAGGCACACCCGCGCCCGATTGCGTTTGACAAATGAGTATCATTATTTGACAGACGCGATCGAGGAAGCAGTGACGTCGTGTCGACATGTTGTCCTTTGTTTTATTAAAGTCACCCTCCGCTATTATGAGGGATGAGTGCTTAACATAATACGGGTAATGTCGCTTGTTACGAAATGGTTATGGCTTACGGTTCAACTTTACAGCTCTTTCAATTTGGGTGGGTTTTACTTAAGCAGTGGTTTGATACTTGGGGATTCTATTGGTATTGTTATGAAAAGTACAATCTTTAGATTTGTATACTTAGGTTATTTATATGAACTATGTACCTACGTTTAAATTATTTATATAAAGGCCGCCATATTTATGATACTAAGTTTTTTTTTATTTAAGTAGTAAAAAGCAGAATATTAAATCGATATTGTGATCGGTATTGATGTATCTAAATTTAAGAGACGTGAGGGTGAAACTGCGGGGCACAGTAAGTCTATAAAATCATCACATTTCGACTCATTATAGATGACTGCTTTTATAAAAAAATTATCTAAAGTTCCGCGGGAATTTAATTAAATCTTCGGTTGAAACTGCTAACAATAATTTGCTAAATACATAAAATGCTCCCTGGCAAAGACAAGACCTTCCCACATATGCGAAACCAAAAGCATTAATTACCAAATGAAATTATCGAGTGTCATACAAACCTCCATACAAACCACAGATTGTGGAAGGAAACACGAACCCACCGCGGATCTTGCGCCATAAATCAAACTCGCGGAAGCAACTGGGAGTCGCGAATCTCAAAGGGGTTCATTTTAATAAGGACTGTGTTATCTGCTAAAGAGAATGACGAAAATATGTTACTTCAGATAAATTGCTTTTTATTTCACTGCCAGAAGTAGCTTTAGTGGGAAGCTTTTATATTTTATTTTCGATATTACCTAAACATTTAAGAAAATATAATTAATTTTTTTTCTGTGAAATAAAGTTTTTCTTAAATATTGTATTTAAAGTAAACTTGAAAAAATATAACGACACAACAGTAATGTGTTGCATTTTAAAAATCTTAGTTAACTGGTACTTAATTAATAGAGTACAGGTTATTAATTAATGTACAGCAATTTATCTAATTGCTCCAAATAATTACGTTACACAATTACATTGGTATGTGATAGCATATTTACTACGTAATTGAATCACTAATGAAAAAGAAATCCAATAGTGTGATTAAGAATATTACTCATAAGTTAGTAATTAAATCGGTTGAAATTGAATTAGCTAATCGAACGGACAGGATCATAATTTTAAAATAATTGGTATAAATTGATTTTACGACGTTAGTATATTAGCAAAAAATAATTAATTTTGTCATTTGGGTACATATTGGTAGGTTATTAAGGTGCAAATTATTATGCCTAAATAATGTACTAATTTAGTTAATAATACTAAATGAGTACTTTAATATATATACTGCTAGTGAGCGTCAGTGATGTTATAAAAATGCATTTGAATCAGTTGATTAATCCATGCATTGAGGTAGATATAGTGTGCAGCAAACAGTTGATATAAAGTAGCACACCGTTTTTACAACCACATAGAGTAGAAAATCGCTTAGATCGATCGTTGCGCATGGTCAACTTATTTGCCAAGGACAACCGTAGTAGAAACGCTAATAAATTACTTATTGGCGAAACAACGCCAAACCTGTGTATATAAAAAAGCCTACTAGTATAACTAACTCTAAATTTGAACGACTGTTAGGGAAAAAAGTTACTGATGCCCGATGAATAACTATCGCTATGAAATTCCTCGCTTAGTTAGTTATATCGGACTCTCAGAATGATAGGGTGAGCCCCTATCATTCTGAGAGTGCGATATAAATCAGAAATTCTTTTTTATTTTCAATCAATCCAATCATAGATCAGAAAGTTTGAACTAATCGGTACAATGTGACGATAAATTAAAAAATCTTAAATTATCTTAACTCATTTTCGTATAATTTGCAGTTGAGCCCCTATCATTCTGAGGGTGCGATATACTGTGCTAAACCTATAAATGTATAATGGAAGCCAGATTGACGCTGGATAATTAATATCAAAGGAAATAAATATCTATGTTATAAAGCTGCACATACACCTAGTCTTAGCTGTCATACGAGACTTGATTTGCTATCAAATTGGTAATATGGTTTTAAAGCAACTCGATAAAATTCACAGCGTAACGACATAACCAAGAGTAGATGATACGGCTTCAACGTGTCTTGCATCTTCACCTAACGGGTGTAAATTATGCAAATGTTAAAAAGTATTTTGACCTGGTATAAATTTTTTTACCTTTAACGATATAATTTAGAATTAATTCATTAGTTTAAACTTAATTGAATCGCCCAGTAAGAGTTTATATACTTTAACTTTAACACCTCATTTCACCAATTCCTTTACATAGCTTACCTTTTCCATTCACTAAAATACATCCTCCAAAATTTCTCTCTCTGCGGCTTAGGCATTGCGTTATAGTTAAGTTTACCTTTATGTCTTGCTTACTCACATACCTATTTACCAACCTCACGATTCTTTCAATATCACCTTACTGCTAGTAAAAACACAGTTACAAGTTACATTATTTCGGACCTCTCCTTCTACTACAAACCAATAACCGACACAAGTGGGTAAATTAGTATAAGAATGTAAGTCAGACTATGAATATATGATTCATATACTCGTAAAATTATAAGTTTCATTCGATGGTAATGATTCTTAACGATCGGAAATTACTTAATTATTCTAAGAGCAATTCTATGTATTTGCTAAGTTTAGGGCCTTACCATAAAAACATATGGTCTTGATAGTTTAACTGTGTGACAGTGTCAGACTTATACGCTTCATATACATCTATCTCATAATCATTGTCAATCTAAGATGGCATTAAGAGGTTGTGGTAGGACCCGTGATCATTATACTACGGAAGGTAAAGATCGGGTTACTATGAAATTCCCTTTTACATGACCTTTCTTCCTATATAATGCCTCTCAAAGTAACATTGCATTCTTCCATCTGTTATATATATCAGTTGCAGGCCGAAATCTGGATTAGTGCTCGGTTAACGGGAATAGGCTTGCACCTTTATTTACATTTCATTACATGAGACTCAAAACACACCTGGTGAAATGTGGGTGTCTCTACTAAAAGTACACCTCTCCCTACCCATTCGGGGAATACATCCGTGACCATATGTATGTTTATTCCTCTATAAAGGCATATAATATTAACATTAAATGGTCAGCCAATTTGCTTAAACATCTCCGTTTTTACTTACATCATTACTAACTTGCATGAAAATACGACGTGCTATTAAACTAGACGAGAGTTTTAATAGTCTTGATAGTACAACTCTATATAGTTCTCGCATCGATGATTAGCATCCTTGTAAACCGTCGGGCGAGGAGAGCTCTTGATAAATAGTCAACGTTGGCGATAGGCCAACCTCGCGGAATAATCAAATTTTGTACTCTACGTTGCCTTCAAGTTTCATTCAACCACTAGGTGTCTTTTATGGATTGTATTCCCCCTAACAAGATGTTGGGGTAGCGACTATTCAACTGCGCTTATAAACTACTGTGTTTTATTTGATCGCGATGTGAACTGATTCACGGTTTGTTATTTAATCATACTTTTAATGTATCCAAGAAATTTAAGATTGATTAAGTAGTATTTTATATGGTAAGAAAGCCTATTATGAGCGCATGAATAGTGATGATGTGTTTATTCCCAAATAGAAGTTCACTGAGCCCCGTGTTCAGGCTAACAATCTTTATAAATAAAGCGAGCCCATTGCCTATTCATGACCGGGCAGAATTCAGTGCCCCCTCCGCTCACCCCCGTATCAAACAAGCCCCTTCATGTCAAATACTCCGCGCCCCGCGTCTGTCAAACTCTTCGCCAGCGTTTGACAGGGATCCTCCCTCGCTTGCGGGGAGGTGGAGTGCCACCTTTCACAATTCACTATCGAACGAATCCAAACTGTAATGTGAACGCTATTAAGTTTATTTTACAGGGCTGTGTTAGCTCAACCCGCGCTGTCATGAGTCTAGGTGCAGGCGCCACGTCGAATGATGGATGACGTCAGGAAGGTCGGCAGCATCACGCGTCATTCATGTGTACACAGGCGTAAGGGATACGTTTTTCGCGTGACGATATAATATCGGTGATATGCAAATTCGCTGTCGGGTTCGTGTCGAACCGCCCGAGGATATAGACAATAGTTTGTATCCAATTTATTTGTTTTTCTATGTTTCGATAAAAACTGTGCTTAAGGCTGATACAGTTTATTTAAGTAAGTAAGATTGTACCTATGTATACTAACAAGAAAGTTTTTGGGTAAGCTAATAAGAAATAGTGGCTAATTTGATAGCAAAAACTAAAAAGATCGTCATACAAGAATCTGGTTGGATTTTTTTTATAATCCTAGTAAGATTAATACTAACAATAACTAGTAGATAGGTATATATGCTCCCTAAATATTTGATATTCTGCATTTAAGTACCATTCAACGAATTTTAATGCACTCTTCAAACTTGGCAATAGTTAAGTGAAACTTTGTGGTACGGTGTACGCTCTCGCACCCGCGCAACTTGTTCTACGAACTTGTACTTTATGAAAATTAAATATTTCTGCGGCGGAGTGGGATTACAACAAATTTGCATTACTTAATGGAAGCGGTGCGTGAGGATTTGTCGCGAACTCCATTTAATATGTTCAGCACTGTTCCCTGTGATTGATTGTTTACGGAAAATGTACTCTGTGTCATAAGAATACGGAGTCTGTGTAACAACATGTACTTTGTTTAGAAATGTTTGCAAAAGATTTAAATTAAACAAAAGAAATAAGCAGCTATATCAATTTCATATAAATTAATTTAACCAGTGTGAAAAAAGTTGATTCATAAACGCAGTTTTCTAAATAAAAATGTCAAATTATCGTCATTTATTGTGAGTAAAACAAGGAAACTAAAAACAGAAACCCAAGATTTCACATTTTCCTGTTTTTATTTTTATTTTTCATGAATAAAACAACAGATCTCTACTTCCGCGGGCAAGTTCTCCCAGCCTTCGATTTATTCGAAGGATAAAGAAAAGTTCCTTTAAAACGTAGGTAAAGTTACCTTTCATATTTTCCGCCTGTTAGCTCTCTCACAACTCAATGTATGTGCATTTTAATATTGTGTTTAATATATTTGGGATAGATAAAACTGAATGCTCTTAAAATATAATATAGCTGCTTTTAATCTATCATTATAGATTAAAATTAAGGAATATTCAGAGAGCTGTGGTGGCCTTGAGGTTTGAGCAGTCGCCTACTACACAAGCGACGCAAGTTCGAATCCCAGCGGGGCCTGTAACAATGAGTTTTTCTTTAAAAAAAAACATATGTACAGTGATTTCACACCACGTGCTTTACAGTGAAGGAAAACTATGAACAAAGTAATTCCATGACGTATGCAAAGTGTCTGAGACGGCGATGGACTCACCATCTGTCACGTTGGCACTCAATCATCTTCTTGTTTTATCTCACAAGCTTACTAAAAGAAACATATTCAGAGGTAAATATATGTATATTGACTCTTGCAGTACCTACCTACAATGTACAAAGTATAAGGAAGGGCAAATATTTTACCACGTCGAATCCAAGATACGCTTAAATAACGTTAAACCAACACGGTCAGTGGGAGTTGAAGGTGCGTCCCAGAGCTATCCTTGAATCATCACTTTAGGCACGGTGCTTCACGATCAGCCGTCACGCAGACAACAGTCAAGGCTCATTTACAATTCTAATACAATACCGACAATACTGCGTATATGTACATATGTAAGGTAGGTAGATATATACTAGAACACTAGCTATATCCCGCTGTTTCATCCACTTCAACCAATTAGAATAACTTAGAAATTTGTATGAAGGCTAGCTGAGAGGTGTAGCCTATTGAGACTCATCTATACAGATTTAAATAAAATTTAAGTGTCTATTTGTAATTCCAAAATTACACCTTTTCACTATATGCATGTGAGGTGCTGACACACAAAAACCAATTTTTATTATTTTTCTCTGTCTGTCCGTCTGTCTGTATGTTTGTTCCGACTAATCTCCGAAACGGCCGGACTGATTTTAACGGGACTTTCATTGGCAGATGTTAGCTACATTACTATACTTTTCTTTAAAAAAACATTTACGGTTCCGCGGGAATTGAAATAAATCTACGCTGATGAAACGGCAGGGCACATAAAAAAGAAATTTTCGAATCCGACAGCATAATAAGCCTTCAACGTTATTTCATTGGGTGTCTATTATACATACATAGAGACAGCTGAAGATGAGGTTTATTTTAAAATAAATAGCTAAAATATTATTTTAAAATATGAAGGCTTTTCGTATACTCCTTTCAATACAGCCATTTCACCAAATACTTACTTATTCCAACATATTATTACGTAACATTGTCAGTAGATATACCTATTTGTTTTATATATCAATTATGAAATCGAAACATATATTTACATTTTACAAGACATTATTTTCCTTATATTCAAAAGATCTTTTTCTCATTAGAATTTCTTTCCTATACGAATTATAAATTTTCTGATACTAGTTATCTCTTTACAACATTAAACACTAATTCCCACTGTATGTCGATTTATTAGACATCTTATTTTACTATTTCGATACAATCGTCGATCTATCACGCTCACGAGTGACACTCGCGAGATAGAGTGTGCTTTAAATTTAAATCCTAGTGCAACCCTCCCTTTTATAATAGCTTTATAATCGGTAGAATTAAACACGGGTTTTATTTACGAAGGCAAACGTGGTGCCACTACTCCTTAGAATAATATGTATGGTTCTACGTGATCCTTAGCGTACCGTATTTACGCGTACGTATAACATATATTTTAATCATGCAGGTTTTAACAGAAAAAAATTATAAGACTCTAATTTTACATATACCTATAACCCCTATCACGAGTTTGCCAGCGTTTTCGTTAACTATACTCGCTAGCGTCACTCGCAATATTTGTATGAGATATTTTAGTTCTTCACGTCACCGCTGGGAGTCGTTGCACAATTTCTTATAAAAATGTTCGCCGAAGACGCTAGCGAGTATAGATAACGAAAACGGTGGCAAACCCGTGATAGGGGTACTGATGTGTTATACTCAAGTAAGTGGAATACAGAAAATCTATTTTGTAACAAAAGATTAAAATATATTTTGAAACAGAAATTATACGACCTGAATTCATTTTACTTCCCGCAGCAATTAATAAAAAATAAGTACCTGCAATTAATTATATTGAATGAAACCTACATTACCTCCGGAATTTTAGATCAGAAGCAACTTGAGATATTGCTTTTGAAATCGATCACAAATACGGGGCTGAAGAACAACAGAGATTTAATTGTTTGTTATTTTTTCCCCCGTGGATCACGTTTATAAATATTCATAGTGTGTATTAGCATGCGGGGAGGTAAAGCCACCACAAAGTACCACGCCTGTCATTATTTACCCATTTGGACGCAAAAACGACGCACCTTCGCCGGTTGCCGGCGGGTACCGCTCGGATGTTTTACACACGTGATTGTTGGAACTGTTTGCCTCTTCGTTTCAACATTTTATTTAGATAACTGACAGCATACCTCTTTGGTCCATAGTGCAAGATATCGGCTGTAAAAAAAAGTTTAAAACACATCAGAGGCTACCATAATCAACCCAAATCACAGATTTAAAGGTCAGATGGTAGTCGCTTCGTATAAAAATCAGGTGATCAGCCACATCGGGTTGAATCAAGTGCCGACCCCAAAAATGTACAAAATAAGGCCAGGGATCCATTTAAGCAGAACATTTAATTTTGGTAACAAACGATCATAGCTGGCCCCCAGCAAATAAAAACATTTTTTTATTCAATTGTGCAATATTAGTCATTATTTTGCACCGCAACTAAAACCAGAATATAACCCTGGTTATATAAAATTTAATATTTGTGTGAGAATTTTATTCCCCAAGTACAGATCTCATAACAAAATAAAAACAGAATTATAAATTCCCTCCGGTAGGTTCAATAAGTAAGACTTTTTAAACTTAAGAAAAATAAAATTCAAAGCAAAATCAGAGAAAAGGCAAAGTAAAAAAATCCCCAAACAAGTAAGTAAATTAATAAAAGATCTTAGCAAAGGCGGAGATCTGCCTACCCTCTCTGAAATTATAATCCTTTCTTTTAAAATGCAATGAGGTGGTTGTTAAAAACGTTTGCGGAGGAATTTAAAATGCGCCTTCCTTGGCAATTAGTGATGGGAGTGAAATTAAAACAATGCCGAGGGTGGCACGCAACTCATTGTGATGAGAATAGACCACTGCCTCCATCGCGTTCTTTACGGCGTGCTATGGACACGCTTACTACTAAGGTGCGTCAGCGATATTTCATAGAACACAATGGATGCACTCTATACAGATACAGAAAATGTAAGTGTCTGTTTGTTATTAACAGATTAATAACAGTTTTTTACAAAATGCATAATGAAAGTAGATTATGGTAGTTACATAAAAAAACAGATCAATTTTTTTTTTGTTGAAACGCTGTACCAATTTTAGCTGAAATACAATTTTTTCACTGACTACCTAATTTTTTTAAGTTTTGCAAAGTAAAATCACGCAAAACAATAGTCTACGCGTGTGAAACCGCGGGCACAGCTAGTTTTATAGTCAACTATCGAATATTGTGCAAACAATTTTGAAACCTATTAATAATAAATTACCGTGGTGGCCTCGGAGTTTAAGCAGTCGCCTGCTACGCAAGTTCGAATCCCAGCGGGGCCTGTACCAATGAGTTTTTCTAAAGACTTATGTGCATTGATTTCACACCACGTGCTTCACGGTTAAGGAAAAAATCGAGAGGAAACCTGAATATGTCTGAGAAGTAATTCAAACACGTGCGTATGTATAGTGCCTGAGACGGTGATGGACTAACCCTCTGTCACGTTAGCACTTAATAATATTCGGTGTTGTTACAACAACTCTGTTTACCCCTTCGGGGATGGCGTGAGTATATTTATTTATTTTATGCATAGATAATCTAAACAAATTAGTATAATTGTACAATGCAATTCGACCCGTTACACTGTTACGATCTTGATTCTCTGAATCTCCTCTCCTCGGTATATCTCAGTTAAACAATGCCAATTGAGGTGACAGGAATGATGACGTCATAGACTGTCACCGCACCCGCAAGGGTTTCAACAAGACAAAGATAACGAGCTCCAGATTTGCGAAGGGAAATTTATGGGTCCCGCACACACCGCGTCGACGCTATGACGATGCGAAACAGAAACATTGGAAATGTTGTACAAGAATTAAAAAAACACAATATACATAATTCTCACATTTGAGAATATTAAGAAGAAGGATTTAAGGAAGTTCATTTTACTTTTTATTAGCTTCTGCCTACAGTTACCTAATAGGACTTGCATTTTCTACTGACTTCAATTCTATTAGGTTCAGTCGGAGAAAAATTTAAAATGCAAGCTATAATTGATCATTCTTGTTAGATGAACATTTTTAATTCTATTCAAATGAATGCGTAGGAATGTATTGGATAAATCATAGCACGATAAATAAGAAATATTTTTCTTTCCTATTTTACTGACCAAAATCAAATGGAGATTAAAGCAGTTTTTGTTTCAAATGATATTGGTAAAAGAGATTTTTATTTCATCGTCATGTACGATTTCCTAGAAAATCAATACGCTGAGCTCCCTCAGAAAATATTTCCCCAATATTCTGAAACATTTTATTTAACACTGCTTCATAATCGCAAGTCATTTAGAATTTACATTTTATTTAGATTTAGATAAATTTGACAAGTCACTTCATCTCAGAATTTCAATTTATGTAAGCTTATGTTAAACTGGCGTAACGGCAGTGGAGTATTTCTCAAAAGCTGTCACAGTTTTGTATAAAGATTGTATATTTAGTATTATCTATACGTCACTAGCTGCGTGGTTTCACACGCGTAGACTTATTTCCGTGGAACTCAATTTCAACTCAACATCAGCTATCTGAGAGTGAAAGTCTCGTTGTAATCGGTCCAGCCGTTTCGGAACAAAAAGAGAATTTTGGAGACAAATTTAAAAAATAGATAATTTCGTTAGTAGCTCATTTTTATTATTTTTTCTAAAGTAATTCAAAGACATGCAATGTAAGCAGATCTTTTCCATAATTTTCATTATTTTTTCTAAAGTAATTCAAAGACGTATGTATAGTGCTTGAGACGGCGATGGAATCCCCCTCTGTCACGTTGGCACTTGATCATGTTCGGTGAAATATTGGTGTTATTGTTAAAACACTTTGGCCTACCCTTTTGGGGACCCTTCTGAGATGACGTGAGCTTATTATTATTATTTTATATATAAATATTAAAATTTAATTCAACATTCATCGAATAAAATCTTAATAATCTATACCATACACTAATGATTTAAATGCAAAAGTGTTTGCATGTCTGCTACTTCTTACAGCTAAACTGCTATAACCGATTCGGTTGGGAGCAGAGATAACTTTGAATCCAAAGACGGACATATTCATTGTTATTGACAATGGTAAGTATTGTTAAGAAGGCTCGCATTACCGCGCTAAATAGAGAAGCTGATTCCGAGATGCCTACCTCTTTCTAATTCTGTAAAGTGTATCATAAGCTAAATATGTGTAGGTTTGTACCCTAATAACTTCACCTCCCTGGCCTTATCCCATACATTGTGGCGGTCGGCACTTGGTTCAACCCGATGTGGCTTATGACCTGATTTTTATACGAAACGACTGCCATCTGACCTTCGCAACCCCTTTAACGAGGAAAAATCTGTGATCTGGGTTAAACCAGTTGTAAGACCTATTTTAAGCCTCCGACTGACCTGTAACAATTGCCAAAGTTGATAAATTGGCAATCGTGATCGACGGCTTAACGTGTTCTCCGAGGGAACATGGGCGGTCTCCCATCCAATCACTGGTTAAGGTTAGGGTTGCTTAACTTCGCTGATCGAATGATATGCGCAATAGCAACTGTGCCACGAGCTCCCTTATTAGTTTGAACCCTAATATAAATAAAAACAAGGAAAAAGGAACAAACATTTTAGAGGGTACATTTTCGTCACTATCAACAGTATTCGCAGAGATCGACGGAAAATTATAAGTGAAAAGAATTTGCAAAGGAGGTCATAAAATCACGAGAGTTTAAACTTGGAATATCTCGGAGCTCTTCCTACGATTGGACGCGAAATAGGAAGTGCCGGATGTAACGTCACAGGCGCTATCTGCCATGCTGATTGCTCGTAAACCTCGCTGTTGAGTGTGATAACGCGGGCGAACTTTGAGAATAGACCCCTTGGTTTATCGACTATCTTACGCTTCCTTAGACTAGATGTCTTTTGTAAGCCTAGAAAGTATTCGTAATGTCAAGTGATAAAAACACAAAGTAAAGTTTATTGGAAAGTGTTGTACCATCTCGAAGAACGTGAGCAGCTCCAAGGATCTATGAGTTCTTAAAAATGCAGACTCTATTCATTATGATTTGTATCCTATTAATAATATTATAGTATAAATAGAAATGAAGCGTTGTTTGTTAAGCTTTCACGCGTCGAAGTCTTAACCTATCAGCTTGAAACTTCGTACACGTGTTCTTGGAGGTATTCGAAGTAACAAAGGATATGTTCTAGAAATAATACGAGTAAAGCTGCGGGTAAAATCTAGTGGGTTTATAAAAAACTATTGACCTTGACAAATTTTGTACAAAACATATTATCTCATAATTGCGATAATGCTAAATCATTATATTTGTATAAAGTAATTTTCAAATCCGGTTATTTCAGTAATGTTTTCATGGTTTCAAAGCATCAAAACATATGGGATTATGCAATAAAGACATTGAGATAATAGTTTTAATGATACGTACACTATTATACTCAATTATTGAACAGCAATGCGAAGTACTTGCATAGTTACGATTGTTTCACACTGTTTACATTTTTGAATAAACAAAATATAACACCAGAACTTATAGTTATTTACTAACTAACTAAATAAGTATGAAAATTTACCCCAATGAAGGCACACAAATTTGTATCACACTAACATTATACATAATATTATATACAGGATGTGGAAAGTTCAAACTTTTTACCAAAAGCTGTAAGCGTAAGGTAAATAGCTTCAAATAGACTTCTCATAATTGTAGGCCGCGGGGTTGGAGCGGTCGCCGTGCTACGCAAGCGACGCAAGTTCAAATACCAGCGGTCTATACTATTTACTAATAAGTTTTTCTAAAAACTCACACCTTGAGCTATACGGTGAAGGAAAACATCGCGAGGAAACCTGCACATATCTGAGAAGTAATCCAAAGACGTGTGTTGTGCCTGCCGCGGAATGATGATGATGAAATCAATATCTGTTACGTTGGCACTTAATCATTTTCGGTGAAAAATGGGTGTTGTTGTTGCAAGACCTCTGCTTACTCCTTCTTGGATGAGGTGAGCATATTTTCTTTAAATTTAATATAATAATACGTTGAATAAACAGTATGTCCTATGCCTTAGATGTACTATTCATACATACTTATTCGAGATTTTTATCATAAAAGTACTGTATCATTGTGAGATAATAATGGCGGATGACAAGGTATTATTGGAGGTTATCCATTCCCGCGGCCGGCGGCTCGATTGTGGCAAATCTCAGCGGGACTCCGGATTTTCACCAAAAGGATCCAACCACAATTGGATTTTTGGTTACGAAACCGGAATAATACAATCGGGTATCGTCCTGAAATCTCTGATTTGAATCTTTTCAGTGGAGCTTTGCTGTGAATTGGGGCCGGGAAGGTGTTATTTTTCAGCGGACTGCCGAGTCACCGTCAGGGCTCGGCCGGACGAGCTATCCCCTGAATAAGATATCCGGAGCTCCCGCCAAAATTATCATTTATTAATATATCATGCTTGCTTATAAATAAACTTACTACCTATAACAGTTCATATTGTATGTAAGTAAGTACAGTCTCATTGACCAAAGTGACCGAACAGTGTACAAAATACAATCAACCCCTTAAGATACTGAAGTTGAAGACAGATATGCTAATCTATTACCACTTTAAGTTACTTTATGATTAGAACTTGGAAATCATAGCTTAGTTGGAAAACCTGCATTTAAATATATCTACACATTCTAAATTCAAATTCTTACTTAATAAGCCTCTCATCTCTACTCCACTCTATTGCCAGAATATTTTGGTGTGGTAATAATAACAAAACATATGCCTAATTCCTGGTCTCGATAATGAGTGAAGTAACACTATTCGTATTAAAACCGGTGTGTGGTAGCATTAAGTTTATCAGCGGCGGTGGGCGGGCGGCACAAAGGCGCGCTCAAGTGGGATAACGCTCTTTGTGATGCCGCCGACTTGTGAGTCCTACGGGATATATAGTGCTTACATGTTAACAATACAACGAATATATCTTTTAGTTGCTCCTATTATCAACGCAAGACAATTATTTTTATAAAGTCATATGTATCCGATTAATTTTAATTAATCCAATTTTATTATTATAGAAAAGGTAAACATTAATTTGCAGAGCCATCTACCGGTTAATCTTGTGCAAACGTTGAAGTCAATGATCTTCATATAAATCTCAATTTATGATTGGTCAGAGTGCATGAATGCCACCATTGACAAATCGTCGATCTGTTTTGCCTTTAAAACCTACAGATGGCACATGCTTACCAGAAAAGAAATTTTATTTCAGACCTAGCCTAAGAAAAACGTTCAGCTCAATATTAGACGGATGCACGAACAGCCTTCCTAATTAAATACACAGTCGAGATGAAATGTTAGAATGTGTTTCTATTTTTATAATATGCCATGTATATAAATCAATGTATTGTGTACTAGTGCAAATCATTGTAATGTATACAACATTGTGTAATAGTGCTGCATTTTGTGTAATTGGTTAATGGTCGTTCAAAATGTATTTTCAAATAAAAAATAAATAGGCGCACATTTTTATCACAGAGCATGGGTAAATATCAATTTAAAAACCAAATAAAGAATCCCTTATCTTTATTAAACGACAAGGAATTAAGAAAATTTTAAGGGAATTTTTATATATATTTTAAATTGATATGTAAGTACCAACCGATACCCTGTAGCAAAAATGTTCGCCCAAAAGTCTACATCCTATATACAATATATTTTTTTCCTAAAAATTTCTCAATTTTACTATAGTCTTAATCGAAATATATATAACTCAAAGGTGACTAACTGAATGACTTACATAGAGATCTATCAACGCATAGCCCAAACCACTGGACTGATCGGCCTGAAATTTGGCATGCAGGTAGATGTTACGTAGGCATCCGCTAAGAAAGGATTTTGATTAATTCTACCCACAAAGGAATAAAATAGGGGATGAAGGTTTATATGAACTTTGATCTGATATATTATATAAAACTAAATCGAACGCGGTCGAAACCGCGGAGCACAGCTATTCATGTATAATCCCCAGTATTACACCAAAAGGACAATGAAATCGACAATTTAATCATTGTAACTCGCTAATACAAGTAAGATCCACCCACAAATACAGTCATTCCACGCGACTTGGAATTTAAAACAGGAACTCAATACCGTTAAACGTATTCCATTATTCAAGCGCGAGTAATGTGCGGCGATGGTCAAAGGCAGGCGTGACCTCAGAGGCGTGAGAATAGACCGCCCCCACTACCTAACCCCCCTAGAGATGACCGCATACACCGGTCACGAGCGTACGTACTGGGAAATTTTCTAAGGTGAGTACGTATATATCTATATCTATACAGATAAATACAATTTTACTATCTGTTTATAATACAAAATCTACAGCTTTTCACTAAATGCATATGAATGTACGTTTCTCTTTCTGTGTGTCTGTTTGTTTGTTCCAGCTAATCACTTAAAAGCCTGGACCGATTATGAATCATACAAATAGTTTTTCAGAAAGGTCAAATTCGGAACACTCGTAACCGAAGAAAGTTTATGAAGAGATGTATGAATGTGGATGAAGCGAAAGAAGTATGTAAGGATCGTAGCATGTGGCAAACGTTGGTCTCTGCCTACCCCCATGGGATACAGGCGTGAGCATATGTATGTATGTACAAATAGTAACTTAGGCTTACAAATTTTTACTTAAGCTTATTTTAGTTAAAAAGATAGGGTGACCTATGAAATTGAGTCTACGCGGGCGAAACCGCGGGTACAGCTTGTAGTAAATTTAAAAGAAAATCTAATAGACATCTGATTTATAACATTGACTACGACAATGTTGTGGCTTGTGACAAAGTTTCATTACTTAAAAAAAAATCTTAGTTGTTTTCTGAAAGTAATTCAGACTTGCCACCAAACAAGAAATTCAATATAGTGGATTTTAAAGAATAAAACATCACAACCGTAATTATATAAAAGAAGCTCTGGACACAATTATAGGACCCTAATACATCTATGCGGTAACGCTTAATTCCATTGAACGGTGACCGATCTCATTAGGAGAGGGTTAATGCGCGCAGCACGACGCTTATTGATGGTAACCATACGTCATCACCCTTCATTCACGCGGCGAGGTGCTTTGAGCTACATTTTAGATGCTCTACTCACAACACTTAGCAGGTAAGTCATTGATTATATAATGGAAGATTCCCTGAGATTGGAGCTTAGCTCTAGCTTAATTCTTGGGTCAGCAATCAAATCAACCGAAATTCATATGTACGAAATACTCGCATACCTAATGCTTGGTTCCGTGGTGGACCCAGGGTTGGAGCAATCGCTTGCTACGCAAGCGACGCAAGTTCGAATCCCTGCGGGGCCTCCCATTTAGTAATAACCATTGGTCATCATCACACCCCGTGATGGAAGGTGAAGGAAAACATCGTGAGGAAACCTGCATACGTCTGAGAAGTAATTCAAAGACATATGTATAGTGCCTGTAGTGCCTAGACGGTGATGGTTCCCTCTGTCACGTTTTGGCACTTAATCATATTCCGTGAAATGTGGATGTTGTTGTAACAACACCTCTGCTTACCCCATTTGGGACCCTTCTGGGATGGCGTGAGCATATATATATATGGAGGTTCATTCATTGTGATTTTCCTAATATCAAAGAAAATTATTAAGATGTGTCAAACTTTTTTTTATCAACCATAGAAAAGGGTCTTTCAGTGGTATGGTATCGATACAGTACCACATGAACTTATAAAAGTATATTTACACTTTCAGGTCCCTTAAACTTTCTAAATACACCAGTGAAAAGTAATGACCATAGATACATTTTATTTTCAAAAGGTCGGTTCAGTCATATAAAAAATACTGAGCTTATCAAACCTGCCTTTTAAAAATGTTGATGGAATTACTTGGCTTGAATAAAATAAGTCACTGGGAATTGAAGAAAAAATAAAAATGTTAAAGGGTAAACTAATATTTACAAGTTGCTAGGTCTTACTACAAGTAGGTACCTACTACTTTATAACTTTAATTATGAGTAATAATTTTATTTATTTTTAGTCACAAAGATGTAACACTTAATATTAAAAGCAGATATAAAAAATATATTACGCATTTCAACAACTAAAACGTATTTTATTCTATTCATTATAACGTTAAAAAAGTCTTCAAAAAGTCGTTCCCATGCAACTAGCCGCTTACAGATAACCTTAGTTGAACATAAAGCTATAAATAACGCCAAGCTGATGTCAGTAATCCCTCATACACCTGACCTTATAACAACACGAATATATCTGACTATAAGTGATCAAGAAGGTATCAACATGCAATGTGCTATCTACAGGTGATACATGTAATCACCTGCCATTTTTTAATGAGTGCAAAAAGTACTCCGACATTCATCTCCTGCTAATTATCCCTTGTTTAATGTGCGATTAAATAACAGCGGTGTTCTTATTTCAGTCATCGAATTTGAACAGGGGGCCTACTATGGTCGTTTCTAAGCAGCAGTCGGTTTTTAGCAGTGTATAAACTTCTTAGTTTTGATGGCTTATTTGTCACTAATTTTGAGAAACAGCTAAAATCGCTCTACTGAGCGCATACAATTGCAGTAAAGCTATAAAAAAATCGTGTATTTTAGTCATGCTTCAAAAAAATTACAATAATTAATACTTATATCGGTGTAAATAAGTAAAAGGTAATGGCCCCTCATGACCTATTATTGTGCAGAGTTGAGGAATTCGTTGTGTGTGAGGCAGTCTGCTTAGGTAGGTCTGAAAAATGATTCTTTATCGTGTAAATGTCGTAACTACTATTGTGGGCTTATTTATGCTCTAATAGTCTTATGTTGATATGTTTTTAAGCCTTACTTAAGACATCTTCAAACTACAGTTTTGCATACGAAAGAGCTAAATTTGAGATTAACGTCGTTTTGAGTTAAGTATGTTCCGATAATGGGCCGGTAGACTAGATCAGTCTATGATCACATAGAACAATATCACGTACAAAAATATTATTTCACGTAACTTTCTCTAAAATGATTCGATATATAAAACAAAAATTTAAAAAAATATGTTCACGGCATACCAGAAGGGTCCCCAAAGGTGACAAAAACACAACATTTCACCGAATATGATTACCTAAGTGCCAACGTGAGAGGTGGTCTCAGGCACTATACGTCTTTGAATTGCTTTTCAGACATACAGGTTTCCTCACGATGTTTTCTATCACCCTAAAGCACGTGGGGTGAAATTACTGCAATTAAGTATATACAAATACTCATTGGTACAGGTCGCTGGATTCGACTTGCTTCGCTTGCGAAGCAGGCGACTGCTCAAACCCTATGGCTACTACGACTGTGCAATATCCCATACTGAATAAAGGATTGTATAATATATATATCTCATAAATATATACTTGAATTATAAAGTCACGAATATTGAAGATTTTTCAGTTTTCCGCAGTTTTTGTGGTAAGTTAAGACCTTACACGCAATTTTTTCTAGATTTGCTTAAAGTCAATCTTCGCGCTATAACGCGAGAACAAAACTATTCTTTTTTTGTATTTAAACTTAAATTTATCTATATTTATACTAATAAGTATTACAAAGATGTAAAGTTTGTATGTAAGAACGTTGGCAAGTTTAAAAACTGCTCATCTGATTTCGATATTTTTTTTACCGTAAATATTTTACCAGAAAAAAATAAGTTTCTGTGAGATATAGTATTTTGGCCACGTTTGTAACTTTGTATCTCCGAAACTACTTATTTCAGTTAAATATAACTTCTAAATTCTATTCATATGCACACTGTATTAGTCCCCGAAGGGGTAGACAGAGGGCCTACCCCTTCGGGGACTAACAACACCCACTTTTCACCGAAGATTATTAAGTCCCAATATACATACATCTATGAATAACTTCTTAGATACATGCAGATTCCCTCACGATGTTTTCCTTCACCCTAAAGCACGTGGTGTAAATCATTGCACATAAGTATTTTTTGGACTAACTCATTGGACCGCAGAGATTCGAACTTGAGCCGCTTGCGCAGCAGACCACCACGGCTCTTACACTAATATTTAATATGCTGGTCTTTTAGGGTGATCTTAGGCTATACTTATAGTATATATCACGCGGGCAAAGCCGGGGTAAGAAGCCTGTATAAAGACATATATGTACGCAATAGAAATCGTATCTAATTTACCCATGCGTGACGAAACATCCGTGATTCAGAAAAAAATATTTATGGTGTGAGCATTATGGGTTCCGCATCATATATATTTTAATATTTTGAAGACTTTAAATTTTATAGCAATACTTAAAACGAATGAATTGACGAGTGTTACAGATCGAAAATATTCGCTCAGGCACGATAATTAATCAATACATATTGTATTAGGTACATTATTTTATTTGTAGAAAAACAATTTTTCTATTGTAAGGTAATTGTATGCGATAGGGTTCGACATGTTCAATTTATATACGAACATTGTACAATAGACTGAATTAGCCTGACAAGTTACACACAAATTTCACGAGGTGTGATTTGTTATTTTCCACCAACCGAAAATAAAGTTGATCTGATAAGCGAACGCACACGCGAAGTACAGGGACCCCTAAAGTTTTAGTGCGGTGTTTAAATCGTGTTAGCGACGGTCCATAGACAAATGTGTTGCTTGACAGTATAACATTTTTATTTTATTATATTTCATTTCATTTAATACGTGTTTTTGGCCGTGGACAGTCCGTTCATGTCAATATTTTGTCACGAATTCCATTTGGGAGCGACGTGTACTAATGCGGTCATTAATATGTTTCTAACGTAATTAACTTACCGGCTACGGTTCTTTGATGTCCTTTAACAGCATTTTGTACGCTCGCACATTAACAATAATGTACGTGTTAAAACAATATTTTGTTCTCATGTCAAATGGGCCGTTCATTAACCGTTCTCACCTGTTAATATTAATGTTATAACTTAACACGTTCCATGCCTCTCCGATTTGTACATTTGTTCTAAGGTCACTTATGGGTTTAACAACATTTACGCAACATAATTTTATTGGGAAATTTTTAGAGAGAACGCTTGGGACTTTAGTTTGGAAACGCATTCAAGGCTATAGGAGTGCCCTTCGCCCTCATGAATTATTGTTTGAATTAAACAAAGAAAACAGTACGATAACAACGTAGATTCTGATCAATATGGTTACTTTGTGTTATGTGGTTAGAATTCCCCCGAAATAACCGAATGCAGAACACAATGTTTTAATTGTAATCGCACGCCACGCCCCACAGTCACGCAAGATCGCGTTTCTGAGCACATACCACCCGAATATGAACTAAAAACATAACGTAAACTAGTTTCTACTCAAGACGTATACTTGCTCGAGCACGAACTCCGAATAAACTTAAGTATCGATCGCCTATTGGACTCCAGCCGACCAATCGCATCGATCGATCCCCGATTAGAATCGATACCTAATCATTGTACCGATCCGTTTCACCTGCTATAAATTTTATTTTGTATTTAGAACAAAAACTTTATAATTTCCTTGCGGCCAATAGGAAAAAGTTTATTAAAGTCGAAAAAAGGAAGAAAGAAAAAAAGCTATGCAGCCGCTCGCAGGCGCAGGGGGCGGATCGAATGCTCGCCGCGGCTCGGTTTCAACTACAACCTGTTTGTGTTCTAAGGGACCTCAAAACATAACCTAAATGAGTTTATTTTATTATATTACAAATCCTTGCGACCGTGTAATTTAGAATAATTTAACAAAACACAGGTCCAGGCTAAGTTCAAAATCATATATATTTTTATTGGATAATGTCCTCTTGTTTTATCGAGTATCTTGTGGAATATTGTTTAATTTACTCGCCGGTACTGAGGCGCAATTGACATAAATGTTAAATTATTCACAACAATGAGTAAAAGGTCAACTTCCTCGTACATATACATTTTATACTTACAAGGCAATATTTCGTTAATTGATTTAAATGTATGTTCTTGTCAACCAGAGCTAGTTATCATTGCTCCCCAAAACTGCTCAAAAGGGTGTTCATATTTTAGCAATTATCGATAACCGGTGAAGGCATTACTAGGGTTGGTTGGAACCTAGCGCGTTGTAAAAGACTGATGGTACAAAATTACAGATAATTGACCGATTACTGAGGAGCCCGAAGGCGGACGATCGCTTTAGACAGCCCTGGGACGCAATGCACTGATTATAAATGGGCCGAGACATGTAATAACATCGATTTCGATTCAGCGCTGCTTATTATATTAAGTGGGGACCGAATAAGATCGGTGACGGCGTAATCGCTCGTAATCACAGCGTGGCAACGATTCACTCGATGTAAACTGGAAGGCGATTCCCACAAACCACTCGTTATGTATCGTTGCCTACGTTCAGCTTTCGTAAATGGTCAACAGAACATAAATCATTTTGTAGTTTACTTAGTACCGATGAGTTTGTATTTACTCACAGCGTAATTGTAACGATCTACTTTGATTGAATGTGATATGTAAGTTCTAATCACACTTATCAACCGAAATAATGCCAATTAAACATAAAATTGGGCGTATTTTTGAGGAAACCTCTCTATATTTGGTAGTTCAAAATATAAAAAAAAATCTATTCGGAATACAACAATAGGTTTCAAGTAAATATTTCATATTGTTTCCATAAACAAAGCATTATTTGCCATAAGTAAGTACACTCTTACGATTCTTACTTTAATTAACTCTTACTAAGTACTGTTTCTTGTATAACCCTATTATTAAGTTTATGACCAATAAATACTAAATTAAAAAAATCTAAATATATCTATTTGATTACACTTTTAACAAAGTACTTTCCAATCGACAGAACGACAAGATTACACAGGATTATACATACCGCCAGGTTCGGAAGGTGGCCTTTACTGAGAAGAACCTGGCAAGAACTCATTAATTACTCTTTTAAAAAAAAAAGTAATTTTATAATTTTGAGTAATACAATATAAATCATAAAAAATATATATAAGCCCATTGACACAATTTCAGTGCACAAAAGTCAATAAACAAATATGAAAACAAAAAATTAAACTACGTATAATTGTGTAGCTTGAGATGACCCCCCCCACAAGCAGCACCTGTTCACAAGTATGACGAGAATGCCAACTATGTCTCTTACAATACCGTGGTACTGTAACTATGCTCATTTATTACATTTTACAGTTTGAGACTCGAATCCCAAACCCATACGTCATGCATACATCCAAACTCTTACCTCGACAAAATGGTGGAAAAATACGTCTTACTTAAAATCTTTACCTCTTAAAAGATCCTCTAATATAGTTGAGTAGATAACCCGGCGAGGCTGGCGTCCCTTAAGGGTCATCCCTTTATTTCTGCAACAATCGCCGGGAAATTGATATTGATGTGGAAAGGGCAAGTTTTCCATAAAAATAGGGTTTAAGCATTTGAATAAAGGATGACCGGCTTGCGCGGGGTCTGACGTGCGATAGTCGGGATACTTTATAACATTGGCCAGTAGGGAACCAGGACTCCATGATATAACGTGGACGTGTTGTGTTATAATGACAATAAGTCAGGATGAACAATAAAAACTTCATAATGTAAATTTTTGTGACATTTTATATTAATGCTATTCTCTTACTTACTTGTTACCGCGTGATGTTATCTATAGCCCAATGAATGAACTGTTAAACACAAAAATATTATTGTGTTCTTGTAACATAAGCCATCTGCCATTGAAAGTCTCGTAAATTGATCCGTTTCAGAGATAAATTAAAAAAAAAATTATGTTATAAGAGCCGTGGTGGCCTCGGGGTTAGAGCAGTCGCCTGCTACGCAAGCGACGCAAGTTCGAACCCCAGCGGGCCTGTACCAATGAGTTTTTCTAAAAAAAAAATTATATACAGTGATTTCACACCAAATGCTTTACGGTGAAGGGAAACATTGTGAGGAACCTGCATATTTCTGAGAAGTAATTCAAAGACGTATGTATAGTGTCTGAGACGGCGATAGACTCACCATCTGTCACGTTGGCACTTAATCAAATTCGGTGAAAAGTGGGTGTTGTGATAACAACACCTCTGCCTACCCCTTCGGGGAATACAGGCGTGAGCATATGTATGTATATTTTATGTGAGGACTGTATACACGTTCATTAATTGAAATGTATATATGTACATTTAGTTAAAAGCTAATTTGGAATAAAAAACAAACACCTTGATTTTATTTACCTGTAAAGTCTGTATAGATTAATGCGTATGATAATGATGATGATAGTACTAAAGAGATAAAAATGTTAAGTAAGTATAAAACTGGTAAAATATAGTGCTAGAAATATACGAAATAAAGAAAACAAATGACCAACAAAGGGCGGTAATGAACTCCCAAACGGACAGAATCCGCAGAAATGAAAATATTGATGTGAACGGAAGATATATCGGCGAATAATAGGCGTGACATTAGTGCGTCGGTGACCCCCCCGGGAATCGAACCGGAGACGACACATGGCGAGCACTAGCCGCGGTGAAATTAGTTTTACCCTATTTCACGGAACTTTGTTTCTCTAAATTCATACGAGCCGCTTTTTAGAAAGCCGTTTTTAATGATTCTCTTAACTCTTACAATGTACATTTTTGCATTTATTCATATCCTCCCCTAATCCCAAGGGTACCCAAAGGGCTTACAAACTTTACACTGAAAATCATACATATGCAAACTATAGTCAATTCGCATTAGATACCTAGATGTATTGATACCTGGACCTAGCGTATCGATACTTGGCCTCAAAAAATTACTTCTGCTAATTCTAGGTCAGCGCTCATAGCTCGTGACAGCTAGCTATAGTTATATGATAACTTATTATACGTAAGCTGGTGAGATTGATTCATACACTTACATTACAGGCTACTATCCAAACTAGACTGCCACCAAGACCATAGTAATTTATTTTCTACACTCTACATACATACGCTCACGCCTGTATTCCCAGTAAGGGTACGCATAGGTCTTAAAATAACAACACCTACATTTCACTGAAGATGATGAATTGCTAACGTAACAGAAAGTGTGTCCATCGCCGTCTCAGGCACTATACATTACGTCTTTGAATGAATGCTTAGACATATGCAGGTTTCCTCACGATGTTTTCCTTCATCGTAAAGCACGTAGAGTGAAATCACTGCACACAAGTTTTTCGAAAAACTCATTTGTGCAGGCCCCGCCGGGATTCGAACTTGCATCACTAGCAGGCTAGTGCTCAAACCGCACGGCCACCACGGTTCTACATTCTATATTAAATATAGCGGACACCACGTGGTTTCACCCGCGTACTTCCCATTCCCGTGGGAGTGCGAAGATAAAATATAGCCTTTGTTACTCGCTGATGATGTAGCTATCCATTTCTGAAAGAATTTTTAAGATCGGTGCAGTACTTTTTGAGCCAATTCGTTACAAACATACGTATCATACAACATATTATATACATAGTAATCTTTCCTCTTTATAATATTATAAGTATAGATTCTAAAGTTAGCCTACATGCTTTTAGTGTGAGCTAGCGTAAACCTAAACCGTGAATAACCGTGAACCGGGTTAGGCTTGAATACAATTTTCCACTTTTGTGGATTCCAAAACGAGTATGTTTAGAACGTCTTTGTCCAGCTATGAAAAGGATGTTCGTGTCACCGGCGCGTTCGTCAATACGAGTCTACAAACAAAACGGTGTGACGTTGATCGCTCAATACGACGGTTACTAACACAAATAAAGTATTATACATAAATTTAAAAGTTTGTGACTAAATGGCGCCACAGACATAGAAGATTATTATACCATACTATCTATTTCAGTGGATGGCGCTATGTGATAAAGTCCGTAAATTGCTTGTAACAAAATTCTATAAATAAAAAAAATTATATGCTCACACCATCCCAGGGTCCCCAAAGGTGTAAGCAGAGGTGTTGTAATAACAACACCCACATTTCACCGAATATGATTGAGTGCTAACGTGACAGAGGGTGAGTCCATCGCCGTCTCAGGCACCATACATACGTCTTGGAATTACTTCTCAGACGTATGCAGGTATCCTCTCGATGTTTTCCTTCATCGTAAAGCACGTAGAGTGAAATCACTACACACAAGTTTTTCGAAAAACTCATTTGTACAGGCCCCGCCGGGATTCGAACTTCCATCACTAGCAGGCAACTGCTCAAACCACGAGGCCAGCACGGCTCGATAAATTATATTTTTGAAAATAAAAGTACAGCGATTCTTTCATTAAAGGTACTACCACACAAGTGTTAAAAAAAAATTACATAATTTCAGATGTTTTTCGTGCAAGAAAATCTAAATAAAATACTGAAAAACCAATTTTTGGTACTAAATTTATGTTTCAATAAATAATATTATTGAGTAAAACACCTCAATAATATGCGATAAGTACGTTCTTATTAAAAAAAATATGTTATGAAAATGAAGATTACTTTGGATTATTGAACACCTGAATTTATTCAAATTGCTTAATGTTTTCCTACATATTCACTTTAATGTAATTTTTGTTTGTGTTCAGTCTTATTGATACTTGGGAAAATTGTCTTGTTTGTCTATCATGCGTCCACTGTTAGCTTCTTCAATAACATTAATGTCTCTATTGAAACTTATTATATTCATAAAACTAGGGAAATAGTTTCAAACTATTAATGGTTCTTTGTTTCTTTTACAAACAAATACCCCAATGAACCCATGTTTTTATACAAAAAGCAATCTGTTAAGAACCTAATAGGGTTCCTCAAACACTTATGCAAAACGGAACAAAGTATGCCCCTCATATCATTAACACTGTTCTAACTTTACATTCTTCAGTGACGTGTAATGTGTGTTTAAATACACAAGATATAGAGTATATTTTCCTTTGGCAAATTTGGTGTAACAAGAGCAAAGAATTGACATGTACACCGCAGTTCAATTAGGCTAATGGGGTACGGCTCAAAGGGATTAAATTAATTAGTAAGAAAGTTTCGCTCCATTTCGTAACGCCGCCTTTGTTTGTCGTCGTGTCTTCGATTTTGGTTTTTTCTTACAAAACAAATTGGAAAACGCACTCAGGAATATCTAATTACAATTTTATTCGTTTCATAACGGACTTATACTAAAGAGACACTTTACTCATGTTATGCTATTTTATTTCCAGCTAATATGAACACCTAAAGATCATTCTGTGTAAATAACTTGGTAGTTATAAGCCTAAGAGACCGAAGAGTAGAATTAAAATTCTGTTATTTTTAAAAACTACGTAACTTTCGAAGATCGATCAAATCTTATTTTACTTAGTTTAAGCACAAAATATATGATAACACTTCATCCAAGCCAAAATTGCTAGCATTACCAGAAATTCACGGCGTATAAACGAGCAACAAATACCCGTAAAAGCTGGTAACACCTAATTAACGATATTAAAATACGCCCGCGGCCGCAAAGAGGCGACAGTACCGTTGCATTCGCACATTGTAAGCCATAAAACGCAAACGCTACCCTCCTTATTTATACGAATGAGAATTTTAAATTAACCGTGTAGACCATCCCTAGGAGAGCGGTCGCCCGGTCGAGGTGTACTGACTTGTTCCACTTGTCTCCCCCCGTTCTACACCTACCAATAAATAAAAATAAATCTGTCCTTTTACAAAAGTATGAAGACAAATATTTCCTAGACTAGAAAAACTAGTAATTGGGTCGATTTAGTCTAAAGGGATAAATACATTTTAAGGGCCTGTTTGTAAAAATGCATATTAAACTATATACGGTAGGTTAGGTATACTCACATAAATTAAGTGACACTGAATCATCTTCGGTGAAAAGTGGGTGTTGAGATGACAACACCTCTGCCTACCCCTTTGGGGAATACAGGTGTGAGCATATGTATGTATGTATATTCATAACTTAAGATAATACAATATCGCTAAGATAGGTGTAGTTAGCAATAAACGTTCACATGTGAAAAACGAGACAAAACTAAAAAAGCTGTTACAATTTGTTGCTTAATTCGCTATCCAACTACCAACTACGCATAAATATATAAACATAATAATATTATTACTACCTGATTTGATTTTTAACATAACAAATTAGTTGTCATGAAACAAAAACTCAATTTGCCTCAATCATAATAAATTATTTTTTGCTGGTCTATGTTTTGTTCAGACTGTTGAAATTAAATCCTTAAATTAATGTTATATATGCGTAATCTGTCAAAATAATAATACTTTTTGTGCGTTCTAAATCCAACCATACGATATGCTATTTTTATTTTTTATTTACATTGATAATGGGTTATATTATACGGCCCTGCGTGGAATGTTACTAAAATTTATGTCCGGTTCTTGTGAACAAGTCGCGGGCACTTGTCGCCAGTATATCTCGGGCGGTCAGAATACACATTAAGCCCTCCACCATGTGTGCAAACCTTTATTGCTAATGCTGATTTAAATTATCACCCGTACCTCTTACGGTATGTACCTATTATTTGTGAAGTAAAAAATAGGCTAATGGGTTGCCTTTAATCAATATGAGAATAAATATCAGAATATAATCATGTACTTAGTTCTAAAATAGAACTTACAATTCAAGTAATTGCTAGGCACAAATTTACTAACTTCTATGCCCTGAATGTTATTCTAAATTTAATATATAAAGGTAGGTAATTCAGCAGGGGGTAGTGCTGCTACGTTAAGCCTGACTACCTAATCAAAACCGACGAATACCTACTCAAAAAAGAGATTAATGGGGATGATAACTTGATAAATTAAAAATATTACTTAAGTACCTGATATATAAATAACAGGTAAGTAATTAAATGAAATACCAAACGATCCTTTCAGGGACCCTAACATGACCTCTTATTGCCATGATAGTTTAATTCTTATTATGAGACAGATGTTTATGACGTCTATGAGTCTGTCATTGTCACACAGCGGAACTATGATGGCAATAAGAGCTTATGATAAGGCCGTAGGTACTCAACAATAAGTAACTGTCCCTTCAGTTTAACTGCTGAGAAAATCTTCGATAGAAAACCACGGTTCGAATTTATCGGAGAAGTGAATGTCTATTAGAAGTCTGTGTTCTAGTGAATGAGTCTGTTTCTATTGTATAATAGAATAGAATCCGTCAAAGTCGTGACAGTGGTAGAGGCAGGGAAGCAATGATCCATTTTATTGAGTAGCAAGAGTTATGCAGTTACGCGACGAGGGCGCGCTCCTATCAATCATTGGAGGATTTTTTTGAATTTAATAAAATAAAATTTGTATTTTGTCATCGGTGCTCCCTCGCGTTTTCGTGCAGGGGTGTACTCGGGGCTGCTTCTTATTATAACCGACTTCTCTTATCCAACCTTTTGTGTATTTTTCTTTCGGTTAGGTTTTGCCCTGCAGCCCAAAAAAAACAACAGTAAAGCTGAAAATGATAATGATTTATGCAGTTTTGAATAATGAAGAATTTACCACCGGTTCAGAAAGTAGCCTTCTGAGAAGAACCGGCGAGAAACTCGCTGTTTGGCTGTTTTAATGTTCGAGTGAGAGTAAACAACTGCAAGAATCTTCGTACATACAGAAATAGTTTATTAAACTAATATACTATTTCTGTATTTACGCAATCTGTAAAAGCTATTTTATTTTTAAAGTAACTTTAAAGCTTACCAATATAAGTAAGGTAACGCCTACCTTATGATATAATTGTATAGTAATAAAAAATGATTTATGTACTTTGTAGTGGAATGTACATGATGCCAGCTGAGTTTCTTACCGTTTCTTCTCAGTTTCCGAACCGGTGGTCAATTCTTCGACGCTCATTAGTGCTAAACTGATTAAATCATTTAAATTTTTCATATAAGTCTCGCGCATCACTCGATATTTTGTTTATTTAACACGTAGAACAAATAATAGGATAAAACCGTAAAGTGAACCAGATCCGTCCCTGTTCGTCGGCAGGAGTTGGCGCGGCGGCAATGCAGCGCATCTGTTACCGCCCTCCCCTCATCCCTCCTCGATGTACGTACTTACTATACACTCTTGCAACTGTTTTATATCGTGCACACCACACCTGAGAGATCCACGCTGCTTCACAGTATTGAGATAATATCAAACTCAAATAAGATTGGAAAATATGGACAAGGTAGAAAGATACTGATGTTAGCGAAATTTTTGCTTTGTTTGTTATTAAAGGGGTATTTATTGCCCTTCCCATCGCAAGCTGTATAATTTAATGTAAATTTTCAATGATACACGTTCCTGATGCACATTAATTACATATCTCGCGCAGAAACAACATGTTTGACACCTGATACTGATCTCACGCACACATAAGTCCTCGAATGCAACCTCATGCAGACACGATATAAAGGATTCAGAAAAAGTGGTGATAGCCGCTGCATAATTTAAATATAGCAGTGCATGGCACACGGTCGCCACGCTCCGATGATACTCTGTTATTGCAAACAGAATGGCGTATTACTTTAAATACAAAAAAGGGTTATTTTCTCAAATTGTGAAGCATACGCCCGACCAGCGCTGGGCCGAAATAATGATTAATGATGCTAAATAAGCGGGTGAGTGTGCCTTCACAAAAACTGCTGGTCGGCTGCAGTGCGGTGCAGTGAACTGCGAGCCGATACCACGTAAGGACTCTTTAATTGAATATATCTCAACTGTAGTGTTTTTAGTTCGTGTCTGACCAAAGTGAAAATTACAATTAGAAAATGCATTGCGCTTGTAGGTTACTGACTTCAGTAAGGTAGTCTGCGTTCTGTATTGATTAATAACGTAGATCTCATGGTCATGTTGATCCAAAATTGACCCATTAGAGGCAAAAACTTTTCTTTTCATTTAAATTACATGAACCTTTTAACCGCGTTTTAGGTTGTGAGATTTGATAGCTAAATAGCGGGTGAAGGTAATTAAAAATCAGTAAAAAAGAGTCTAAAAGATACAGAGCTATAAATCATTTTATCACCTGATAAAGAAACTATATAAAAACTACAAAATTTCTAGGACCAGTTTGATAATCTAGCAAAGCGTTCTCACATCGTATAAAATGTAAAACAATTTCTCAGCATAATTAAGTTTTGGCCAGCTCAGGAGCTATTAATCAATTTGTGTAATTAATTTAGTTGCGATAGGTGCGTCAGAGGCAGGTACCCGACAGGTGGGTAAATCTACAGGAAACGATAATTATACGAGCCTTCCGTCATCCGCACCCATCGAACGGATTTACAAAGGAAATCGAACATCCTCGGTGTTTCTTGAACGGAATTACAAAGAGCTCACATGCTTATAGTTTCACAAGATCAATAACTCTTCTATCATGTTGACCTTACAAACCTGACTTTTCGTTCGTAGTAACTATTTACACGTACCCCGTAAGAAGAAGAATCCCTACAAAATAGTAGAGGCTTACTAAAATCTTAATTTATAATTAGTTCTTATTATATAACAAATTGTGCCTCTAAGGAAATTGTCTCGAATAATACCACACTGTCATGTCAGTCTCTATGATCCGAGCATTAGTTGTTCTATGAAAACTCTTGCGTTTTTTTATAAAAAGTTTTTGAGCATTATTCGCTTATAGCCTGTTGAGTGAGGGCCTGTCATCAGGTAAATCGGTCAACTGTTAACATGCGGTTGGATCTCACGGAATAAGTGACGAGTGCATGTTTGACGCAGCTGCTTGCAACTCCCTGGCATACCAAATTTCCTCTTTTTGCGTAAATACAAAGTTTGCAACTTCCAAGACCTTAGGACGAAACATTTGCAGGAATGTTGTAATAGCATACTTGGGAAACCAAGCAGAAAGCAAATTGCATTCAGGGGCTATTAGGCCTCCCCTGGAAAATAACTCTAGTTACGCCAGTGGTAATATGTCAGCAGTATGTACTCACAATGGTTACTCATAAAACATTAACGTTTATATTCATAGCTTCCACTGTCAATGCAGTATCGATAACCATCCAGCCAGTCACCTTGCCCCAAGCAACATGTCATCCAAACAGTTGACAGACCATCTGACGCTAATGAGGCAACCCTTGCACATGTCGCGTAATACGACGCTAAATTATACCTTATCGCTTCACACTCACTGCTCGCAGTACTGAGAAGCCTTTTTGTTTTTGTAGGGTTATGCTCTCTAAAGTATATGGGAAACAGTCACTGAATAGTTGGTTAGATGATAACGTGAAATTAGCACTAAAGCTATCACCAATAGTATTGATTTTTGACATAACATTTTTGTAGTTTGACTAATTATACACCATCATTCATCATCTTTTATCGGTTACCATACTTTTGCTATCTTATAGTATATGTTATCACGTGATTCATACTCGACAGATGCGAGGTCAATATACTGCATGACTGCTTCTCGGAACACTTATGTGCCTAGTTTTCTTGTTAAGGACTACATAAGGATATGTAATGAACAAGAATGTTACGAGGAAAATTTTGAGCGTAGATCGGTATTTGCAAGAACTATAAGAGAAGAGGAATACCTAGGTAACACAATAGACTGGAATCGTGGGGAAGAATTCTTGTGTTCCTGTGGGGAGGAAATATAGGAGTGAAGGCGCTGTGCTATAATGGGACCATTTTCTCTTTCCATTCTATACCCAGGGTAGGTGCCAGGATTCATAGGCTATATTTAAATAAGCTGACAGTTTTATTGTATGTGGTAAATAAATAGGACACCAACAGCAATTGATAATTCCTCTAAATTGCCAATTTTCATCACCATCATCTCCCTGGCCTTATCCCACACAATGTTAGGGTCGGCACTTGATTCGACCTAATTTGGCTGATCACCTGATTTTTATACAAAGCGACTGCGATTTTACCTTGGCAACCCCATTAACGAGAAAAATCTGTGATCTAGGTTAAGCCAGTTGTCAGACTATTTTAGGCCTCAGACCGACCTGTAACGATTGCCAAAGATGTTAAATTGGCAACCGACGGCTTAACGTGCTCTCCGAGGCTCGGAGGGGGCGCGGGCAGGGTTGCTTGACGCAATAGCATCTGTGCCACGAGCTCCTCCATTACCAACCTTGTCAACATTTATGGCTTTTGATTTTGGATAAAATGCTTCCATAAAGCCCACTTTGAAGCCACAGTTCGCCCCACTATGCAGTTTCCTTTCGCTTACATACGTAGCACTATTAAACAATGTTACAATGCCTGGTAATTGTAGCAATAATTACAACTTATTACCGGCTGATAGCCGTTAATTAATTGTATTTGCTTCGCGCTATAAACATCAATCATTGGCACTACGGTTAAACGCTCTAACTAACAATTACTATAAATGGTGGAAAAATTAACTCTTTTTGCTTTTCACTTACGAACACGAATCTAGATTGTGTGCTTACCTTAGTACGCCTACTGTGTTATTAGTTAATTAGCAGTCTAACCAGCAGTTACTATTCCACAGGTACCTTCCCATGAAGGCACCTATGTTTACGTCAATTACATTATTAACTAGCTGTACCCCGCGGTTTTACCTGCGTAGATTTAGTTTCATGCTTTAACTCGCAGAGCCCTAGTTTTTTAAATAAAAATAGCCCAAGTAACTCCTTGAACTATCAGCTATCTGGCAGTGGCAAAGGGACTTTCCCTTTAAAATCGGCCAGCCGTTTCGCATATTAGTTGGAACAAACAGACAGACAGAGAAAAATTGTTTTTTTTTAGTTCAGTGACTGTATTTACTTGTAATTATGAATTGAGTGTAAAGCTATTATTTTGGGATTACAAACAGACACTTCAGTTTTGTTTATCTGTATTTATGTGTATGTATGTATAGAAGATAGATATTGTGCTCATTCAGTCCGAGCCTCGCACTTAATGGATGTGAGACGTTGCCTGTGGATCCTCACGGAGTGAGATAGGGAAAGGCTGCAGGCGTTTGAAATGTGGTGCTGGAGAAGTTGGCGGGTATAAGTTGGATAGATGGTCCAGACAATAGAAAACAGGATGGGGAAGATGATTGGAGACCTTTCACTTAACGGTTGCATTTAAAAAATCATATTACATATGCTCACGCCTGTATTCCCCGAAGGGGTAGGCAGAGGTGTTGTTATCACAACACCCACTTTTCACCGAATTTGATTAAATGCCAACGTGACAGAGGGTGAGTCCATCGCCGTCTCAGGCACTATACATAAGTCTTTGAATTACTTCTCAGACGACTGCTCTAACCCCAAGGCCATCACGGCTTCTTTTCTCCGTATAATAGAACTCCGTATTTGCAAAGTATTTGCTCCAATTACCTATGTATATTTCTGAGTGTAATACGTTAGCCTTCAATGCATATAATTAGATACACAGCATATTATAAACATGACTCCGTCTCCGTATTATTAATTACAGTGCAGACTTGCAAGAAATATGGAAAACTGCGTTCATTACCAACGCACTCTCATTTAATGTGATATAAAAAAAATCAAGCTCTTCGCAAATAATGGATAAAACGAGTTGTGAATATCTGATGGTTGCAGATCGCCGCTCTGTTGAATACATGAATAAGTTCCAAGCACATTTAATTACCCCCTTTCAGTCTTGAATATTCAACAGTCTTCAGGCTACTTACTACTGGATGCTGAAGCACATTATGGCCGCAATAATACTCGACAGAGTTAAATTATATAACTCTGGCGAAATACAGCAGAGGTGTATAATATACATCTGCTTATATCGAAATATAAAAATTAAATTGAAGTGTTTGTATTTGAAATAAAATCTTTTCAGAAAATGGATTTAAAAAACAGTACGTACATAAAAAATAAAAAATATATTGTTTAATTCCTTGTGTGTCTGTATGTATATTTGTTCTGGCTAGAACCCTGTAAAAAAATTAAGGCTACTTTAAGTTTTTTTTATTAGGATTCCGCGAAATAAGTCCTACCATGAAATTAAGTTTATCCGCATAGTTTTATCCGCTGATCCAACGGTCCCAGGGGCATGGGCCCATGACATTTGGAGAGTGCATGAGTATTCAGATCGACTCCATTGCTGGAATATATATCTTATCATGTATATATGTATCTTATCATGTGCAACTATGCCTTTTCTTGATGAAAATATGTTTTAATGACTGTAGTAGGGTTGGTTTTACTATCCTCCTCACTTGGGTTGCTATTTGAGTTTGAAAGGATGAAAATTTATACAACCTCAAATCTTAAAGGTTCTTAGTAAAATAAGTTCCATTCAAAATAATTTTCAAAAAAAACATTTTTTCTACTTACTTACATTTGATCCATTTAACAGTTGATTTCCACAGGATTTGTAGTAATCATTTTAATAATTCCATATTGGGTAGACATATTGGTTCCATACATAGAAATATGTATAGACATTAGGGAGAAGTTAACGTTACAAAACGTTGAGCAGTCTTATAACCTCTTATAATAAGTCTAAAAACATTCGCAGCCGATTTGACTACAATTTAAAAAGAGATTGCTTTGACCCTAAGGATGTAGGAAATACCTACAGGTTTCTTTTCCAAGAATTAGTCAACGCACAGCTGCGGTCAGAAAGGTGTTAAGTATTAAACTTTACAAAATAAGCAAAGCTTCTACATATCCCTTTCAAACTTCAAAGCTCGCCGAACGCACCTCAAAAGGAAACCAATAAGACATTACATCCAAACCAAGCGTTCGTACACAACGAAAGCGTACGAGAGAAAGAAGTCCTAAATCGCAGGGTGTAATTAAGGCGACCACCCACCGCAGCGACCTCGAGGCCTTGACCGACAGCCCTAATGAGTTCACCCGGCTCTCAGACTACACTCAGACGAGACTCAACACTCACGGAGAGACAACTGTCCAATCCTCACTCGCCTAAAAAAAATGCCCAGAGATTTTGACATAGACTTAACTTAATCCGAGTATCGTGCCTATTCTAGACAATAGTACTCATCACTCACACAGCGCCATCCAAGAAAATTGCTAAATAGATTGTGCATAGGGATACGACGCCATATTGTTGCATTGCATTTCTCATGCAATGTCCCGTTCACGAAACAAAAATCAAGCAACAAAAGGAAAATACCGACAAGCCGGTTACTAAACTTTTTACTTTATTTCGTCGGTAGGCGCCAGTAGCCGATTTAAAAGGTTCTATGTCTCTTTCGAAGCTGAACTTAAAGCCTTCGTACATAAAAGGCTTAAGTTTCTGGGAACCGGTTTTCGTAAAAGACATTTTGTTTTTCAATATAAATGCTCCGACATGAGAGCTCCGCCTACACTTGATTTAAAATTAGAACTCTTGCGTGACAAACGCCGGTAACATCGAATTAAATGCTAAAAAGTTAAACTTTATTCACAAGTGATAGAGCACAATATTCAGCGGAAGTTTATATGCCGTAAGGTGGGTTGCTCCGTAAATGCTATTGGCCCAATCGCACAACGTGAAACAAACAAGAAATATGAGAGTAAATGAGACAGCGCTACTTCATCGGCGCAACTGTACGTTGTAACAACAGTATTTGTCTTCTGAAAACTCCATCTAAATCTCTCGATTTTTCGGTACCGATCGAATTTTGACTCTTCTATACAAATCTAATTCTTATAATACAAAAAATGCATCTAAGTTCCAAAATAATGAAGTTAGACCAAAAGTTGTCCTCAAAACTTCAATCGAAAGAGAGACACGATCGGTGTGCGCTGTTGTTAAAAGAGTAGAGAAGATATATTTTGTAGACGCGCAAATCGATGTCGTGGGCGTAAGACATGAACGAGCGCTCTTGAATGTTTGACCTTTTTGTGTTGTGGTAGAGAGAAAACTCGTTTGTTGTAATTTGTGAGTTGTGTCATTTTGCCACTGGTGGTCGCGTGGAAGTGGGCATGGCGGCAAGCGAACAGTGACGATTCGTTTAGTAGACAGTTGACAGTCGCCACGCCACACTGACATTCCGATAGTAGCACTGATAACAATTTTCTATTGATATTTTTTGCTGACTGTGCGTTGTGTTTCATCATAATTACGTACATAAAGGCAGTGTGACATTGGTAATAAATGTTGGTTTCAAGATATTGACTCAGTTGGAAGTGTTAGTGAAGTGTTGTGGTTTGTTGATGACTCAAGTATGGTGTTGACTCTATAATAACGTCACAGACAAATGTGAATTTGTACTTGTGTGTAAGTTACATTGTTTTGTATCTAACATAAGTTTTGATAGATTGATAGAATGTCTAACTTACTGAATGGAGACAGGTTAATGTTGCTACAACAACCATTATATTTATCAGATAACAAAAAATAAAATTGCTTACCAAATTATTATCTTTATGTAGGTTAATATTTAGAAGCAATACCTAAATAACCCGCAGCAATCGAAATTTTTAGGAATTGTGGGTAGGTAGGTCTTTCATCTTTGATTTAATTTTATATAGGGAGGGGTAATGTAATTCGAACCCTATTATCATAAAAGCAGAGGCTTTAATTTTCAAATGAATACCTTACTACACCGTATCTTTTATGTATATAAGTTGTGATATCTTCGACATTCACTGTGGTCTTTACCCCAGGAAATTGTGTATAAGATTTTATTTCTACTACCATCTCTTTTATTTGTTCCAATCTTTACGTCCACATGGTCTTTAGTGCGTTTCCTTGTTTATGGATGTCTATCTCCCGACTTGATGTTCTTCATAGAATCCGAAGGAGATTCTACGCAAGGGATCAAATCTTAGTAACTATATGTCCATAACTTTAAGTAGTCCTATAGATCCTCGCCTTGGAATGACGCTTCGTTGCCCATATAACTAGTGACTCTACATTCCACATCATCTATAGATCATCATCTCCCTGGCCTTATGACAATGTATCGGACATTGTTGGGGTCGGCACTTGATTCAACCCAATGCGGCTGCCCACCTGATTTTTATACAAAGCGATCTGACCTACGTAACCTCCTCCACGAGGTAAATCGGTGATCTGGGTTAAGCCAGTTGTCAGACATTCTTAGGCCTCCGAGAGACCTGTAACGGTTGCCAAAGATGTTAAATTGGCAAACGGGACCGACGGCTTAACGTGCACTTCGAGGCATGGATGGAACTTGGGCGGTCACCCATCCCACTACAGGCTTGGGTAAGGATATGCGCAATAGCAACTATGCCAATAGCTCGTCCAACATCATCTGTAGATATACCAACCATTTGGGCATGTTCTCTTCAACTTTCTAAACGATTGCATTTTCCGGCGTAGTCAATCAGAATTTTATAAAGCTACGAACATCACTCTTATCTGATTCCTTTCTTGGTCTGCACCTGTTTGAAGATGTGATGAACTGAATATTTACCTTAACAGTAAACCAGCAGTTTTATTTCTGATATTGAATCGACCATAATAAACACAAAATGATTGGAATGAAAACGCAAAATAAACACCACATTTTCTTGCAACTCCTACTTATGCGGCTGCAACGAAACGAAAATACACTGAATATCCTTGCTTGTACGCATCCCACACTGGGGCATAATACAAGTCTCACTTATCTTAATTAGTATCATGCATTCTAAGTAGTGCGAGCAATGAATTGTTATCAACCATCTCATTTTAAAATATTTCGTAGCCATGCCTCGTCTGCCAAGCAAATCCAGCTAAGCCTAGACACAATGTAGCTCAGTAATTCCTGTGTTCTTACATCCCTGTTTTATCCTTATGGCGTTTTAGGAAGAAGATATATATAGAACGATTTGTGTATCACAATTAGCTCGCTACCTTCTAAATCCCTTTATAGATTTCACCAATTACGACTCTACCTTACCGTCAATTCCAAATAGCTCTTCGTATATCTGTTAGCATAAGAAAGGTGTGTTACCAAATGCCAAGACTTGGCAGTTTGAAGATAGTATGTATAAGTTTATAGGTGTTAGTTGGAATCAACTATCCAGTAATACATTAGATCGCTGCAGGGCGGGCTCGGAGCTCCGTCGCTGGGCGGCGCGTAGACACGCCCATCCGTCGCGTTCTGCCCAGTACATGTAGTATACCGTTGTAGGTACTGTGTTCAGTATTATTTTAACGTTATATAGCGTTTCAAAGGTGTGCTTCCATGTGAAAATAAGGTTATTCTAACCGTTGTTATGTGCATTTGACGTGAAATTGTGTTTTGGTTCAAAATTAAAAGGTCTGTATGGTTTCTATTTCGTAAGCGTTTGTTTAGATATCTTGTCAAGAATCGTCAAATCCTGAATCTGTTGTCTACATTGCATAAGGGTGGGTCGGTTCTTACCTCTCTCTTCTAGTTTTCTATACATATTATCAAATTAAGTATGTATATGATTCTGAGAAGGCTTTCTTGGTTAGGTTTCTATTAGCAATACTGCTTGTTAGACTTGATTTTGGCCTGTTTGTTTGTATTCACGTATACTTAAATGAATAACTGGTTGACCGAGCAGTGCTCGGTTTCTTCTTCACACAAAAAAGAGGAAAATAAAAGAAAAAACGTCAGTCTCGAACCGGGGTCCTCTAATTTCGTTATCGCCCCGTAAGCTGGAAGCCTCACCTTTGAGCTGCCATAACTTGACAGATGTCGGCGAAATTTGCGGTCGTATTGTAATTATATTTTATGAGCTTTTCAGTGCCTGAAAACATGGTCAAAACGATGTTTTCCGTAAATGTAACCAAGGCAGATCTATTTTTTGCCCCTGAAACCCACTTACATGCAACATTTCATGAAAATCGAAAGAGCCGTTTCTGAGAATCCGATTATATATATACAAGAATTGCTCGTTTAAAGATATAAGATATAGTGTGTTATTGTTGTTAAAAGTACTTACATTTTAACATTTTCCACGCTCACTTTCAAGCCTTAGCTACAGATAGGTTCTTTCTTCACTCCTTCAGAACACCGCTAACATAAAAAAAATCCTAAAATTCATCTCTCTCGTCTTACTTTCATAAAGATTGAGATAATGTCACTGAATACCGCTCATACATTATGTAACCTGGCATCTGTTACCAAGTATATCATCCTCTACCTAAACATGTATAAAGAGAAACGTGTACGAATATCATCTGCCTGTGTTTACTACATACATACAAATATATGGTAGGCAGTTGTGTTGTAATCACAACACACACTTTTCACCGAAGATGATTAAGTGCCAACGTGACAGATGGTGAGTGCATCGCCATCTCAGACACTTTACATACGTCATTGAATTACTTCTCTTGAAATATGCAGGTTTCCTCACCATGGTTTCCTTCACCGTGAAGCACGTGGTGTGATATCACTGTACATAAGTACAGGCCCCGCTGGGATTCGAACTTGCGTCGCTTACGTAGCAGGCGACTGCTCAAACCTCAAGGCCACTACGACATGTGTCTACTACACTTTGTGTTATAGTAGAAATTACAGTAAATTTTCACATTAATCTATTTGTTTGATACTTCCCAACTATTTGTTTCAAACATTTCACATACCATAGTCAGTACCTTAATGTTAAATTCGTTCACCCTTTACTTAGTTACCACAACACTTTTCGGATTTTCGTTCTTGGTTTGTTTTTAGTCTCTCCATTCATAGATGAACATACCTATACATATAGATAGTCCAGCCGTTTCACCAGCGTAGATTTAATTTCATTCCCGCGGAACCCCTACATATAATAGTAGCCTCAGTTACTCCTTGTAACATTAGCTATCTGCCAGTGAAAATTCCGTTAAAATTGGTCGTAAAGATTACCTGGAACAAACAGACAGAATGGGCATATTTTAAAAAAAAATTTTTTTTAACGTAGTACCGTATATACTTTTATCTTAGATTTTCTTAAATTTCCCTTACCTGAGATGCACCTGCTCCTGTATCTTTTATGCTTTAATGAAGGTGCTGGCATCAATAAAAATATTTCTAGAAGTAATTTAGGACATATTTTATTTAGAAGTTTATAATGTTTGTGACTTACCTAATAATAACCAGCTAAACAGGAGACCAAGTCAGCCAATAAATTGTTAATATAATAAATACCAAATACTCCTGTAAGTAATTCTTGCTGTTCTCCAATTCTATGAAATTCTTCATAAATATTTAATTTAAGATGAATTTGAAGATGCAAACAGCTCTATGTTATTTACAGTCCTTTATTTGGCCTTGTCTTATAGATAAAATAGATGTATCGATGTTACGGTGAATAGGAGTAAAATATTTCTGAAGACACCCCTTTTGTGATCCATCACGCACTTCAACCGAACCCCGTGAGTTAGTCATGATGCCAATCTTAATAATACACCCTTATAATTGCAGCTGTAACACAAAAGTTGCTGCTACTTATATAATCAGTAATAGGTATGTCTATGAGCTGTAGTTACAGTTTGGTAACTGAAGGAACAAGGAGGTTTTAACACAGCCAAAAAATTCCTCTTCGAGTTCTAATACTTTTATATCGAAGCATAACTTAACTGAAATCTAAATAATTTTTAAATTAAAATTAAATAATATGAGTAAAACACAACTTTTATATCGATGTAGAATTTAAAACAGTCGGACTTTTCAGTAATTCAATGTGAGTCTTGCTGAATTAAAAAAAATACGATCACTACCTTTAGAGTTTTCATCCTCTACATAATATACACCGTTACAGTTATTACACCTTATTATGAGTAATAATTATACTTCTGTTTCTTAAGCTTAGCATAGCTTCAAACAATAATTATTAGAGTCTGCACATAGAACATCATGAGTGCTATATTCGGACCTCCTGCGTTTGCTTCACTCTGTTAAACTAATCAGGCAAATGGGACCGCGGTTCCTGTTAGCTAGCGGTCCCACTCTCCTGAATCATCAATATAGTTTTAATACCAACAACATAAAGGGATGTTAGGCAGGTTCTTATATCAATCTCAGAAGTCAATTAATTTCAAACTAATCCCATAAATAAATGTATAATCCAATCGCAGCCCCTGTGCGATCCATCACGAATCCGTGCAGCCCGGGGCTTGGTGATGTACCCCAGACGTTTACGAGCGGAATTATGACGTATGCCTTCCGCTCTACACGGCCTTTAGCACTTTGTCACTATAGCTTTTCGCCTTGTTACCGTATATTTATTGCTGGTTTACTACACTCATATCTGTTGGAGGAAGTTCTTACGAGGATCTGATTTATCTTTTCTGAAACTGTTGATATTACGTTTTCAGTAATTCTCTTATATTTGATTCATCCATTCCTGTGAAAAATATATTTTGAGTTTGCGATAGCAATTTATGTCGGTATGTTAATTCAACAATAAGAACAAAACTTACATTTGCCATTCTACTCTATACTACAATCCAGCCACTAAAATCTAACTGAAAATGTGCCTTAGAAACAGTGAAAGATACTACTACTAATAATATTATAAATGCGAAAGTAACTGTATAATATATATTTTTTTAAAAGAGTAATTGTTAAGTTTCTTGCCGGGTTCTTCTCAACAAAAGCTACCTTCCGAACCCGGTGGTAACATTTATAATAATGTATTTTGTGTCCTTCTGACGGTTTGAAAGTACTTTGTAAGAAGTCTAATCAAATAAAGATATTTTGAATTTGAATTGAACTCTGTCGGTCTGTTACGCTTTCCTGCTTAAGAATCTCAACCGATTTTGATGAAATTTGGCACATACAATCTTTAGACCCTGAGAAAGGACATAGGTTACCTTTTATTGCGAAAAAAAGTATTATAAAACTAAATCTACGCAGGTGAAAACTTGGGCTATTAGTATATTTGTCCTGTATCTGTGTAGTGTATTAGTATATCCCTTGGGAAACCTTGCAGTGCATGCAATGATCATTACATCGTAACAAGCATTCAATTCTAAAGGGCGAGTGGTTCTGCTGTAAACGCATAGTAAACGTATCGATGATCTGATGAATCGGTCTAAGATCATGCCACCTTCGTAAATTATAATGTATAAATGATGTATATATAGTGTACTATAAGTATACCTCTACCCAACCTTTCGGGGAATACAGGCGTGAGCATAATGTTAGTTATGAATTTGGAATAAAACCTCGATGTATATATTCCGACACGAAGATTAGCCTAGTATAAAAGATGCGTACATTGTCTTTCACTTCAAATCGTGATACAGTTATTAACCTAGATATACAAGGTTTATTTTATTCCAATCGTATGCTAGTCTAGCTAGAATTTTCGGCCTCGATTTGATTACAGTTACTTAACCAGTTTTCAAATATACCTATATCAATAGTAGTAATATATACAAGTAAATAAGTAAGTCTGCTTTTAATTCCAAATTAACAACTTATTCACTTAAATCCATAATGAAATTGAATCAATTAAAAAAATATGGCTTTTTGTCCGTTTGTTTGGTCTGGTATATCTCAAACACGAATGGACAGAATTTAAAAGGACTTTCAATAGCAAATAGGTGATGTGTGATAAGGAGTAAGTTAGACTATTTTTATATGGGAAATATAATAATAACTCAGTAACATGCAGTTTATTTTTAATTATAAGCGGGTAAAACTGCGAGACACTGCTAGTGTTCAAAATTCTGGCGAGATATTCGCTTGAATGTATAATAAATGAACGTATAAGTACGCTACAATCATACCTGTCCATCATAATTGTTTAATTATGAGCTTTCAATAATTATACACGTGAACCCAGTCATGATTTGAAATAGAATTAATAAATTTTCTATTTTGATTAATTTACTTTGAGTACAGTTGGTTGGTACCTACTTAACCACCCATAGGACACCGCGATAGTTAAATAATATGTAGATATTATTTAATAATACATTTTGAACAAAACTACTTTAATTTTGAACAACACATACTCCTCATGCATAATTCGTATCTTCAATGAATTAACTGAGAAAAAAAACATATCCATCTTATACACAGATAAATAAAATTGAACTGTCGGTTTGTAAGTCCAAAATAACAGCTTTTCACTAAATTCATATGAAATACATACGGTATAGACATTAAAAAATTCATTTCAAAAACAAATCTCTGTCTGTATATCCGTCTGTTTGTTCCAGCAAATCTCCGAAAGGACAATACAATTGCTTGACAATGGCAAGACTAATTTCAATGGGTCTTTCACTGGTAGATATCTAATATTACAAGGAGTTACTTAGGCAACTTTTTCAGAAATAAACATTAGGGTACAGCGCGCTGGTTACCAATAAAATTAAGTTTACTATCTACTAACTTTTCTTCTATGAGATCAACACCTTTCTGATATGGAGTTGAATAGGTATAACGCAATCAGTGTTGCACAAGTCCGTAGATAAATTCAGGTATTAGAAAGTGACTAGTGTTTAAATTGGTCAGCCTACCATCGCATAAAAGAAGCTTACATAACCCCTTTGAATACAAATAAAACACGTTTAATACAATATAATTATATTTACTTTTCATTACGAGGTTTGTCTTAAAAAGGATTTAAAATGCGGGAATATCGGGGCTATTTGTTATGTATGTATGCGTTTCAATCACCATCGTCGGATGAAGCAGCACTTATTAAGAACTTTTAAAGCCAAGAAGTTCTTAATACGCACTGCTTAAACGTATATAATTGCCCTCCTGATTAAAGGAATTGCGGCAACAGTCTTTTTTCTCTACCGATATCATTTATTTTATAATAAAATTACATTTCTACTGAAAACAGGACTAACATTATTGAACAAATTAAATAATGTAGAGGCTGGTAGCCACATTATGTTGCAAACCGCAAACAATATTGGAAATCTATAAAAACAATACATCCATCTCCCTGGCCTTATCCCATACATTATTGGAGGTCGGCACTTGATTCAACCCGGTGCGGCTATTACCTAATTTATATACGAAGCGATTGCGGAAAAAAATTAGGTTGCTTTAATTCAAAACTAAAAGAAATGTACTAAGCTAGATGATAGACAAATAAAATAAAACCCATAATTCCGAGATAGGTACTTTCACTTTAAACAAAACAACTGCAACATAACACACACTCTAAATAATGTTATTTTATATATGAAGATTTCTCTAACTTGTGATTAGTGAGTACAGAGAAATTATAGTCCTGTCGTTTGATGGTCGTTCCCGGTGATTCACTTTTTGTTTATATCTATGATTTCTACGTAACAAGCATAATTTTATGACGCGATAAAAAATAATTACTTCTCTACCCATCCAACATGGTTACCGAGATGAATATAGAAAGTTAATACAGTACGGAATAAGCTCATTTCTAATGGGATTCACATCTCTACGTTTCTCTACAATTATATTATGCCTTTGCTATGTATATAGTTTGCACTCTGCTACCCTGTATGTCAATATCACCCTGACTTTATCCCTTGCATAATAGGTGCCTAAAATTATTTATGGGGTTACAAGAAACAACTGCAATCGGTTACCATGTTTTCCACATTCAACTGCATTTCATTAGGGATTCCTAACTTAGTCGATTAAGAATATAGCCAATATTAGTCAGTGAATTTACAGCATTATATTTTAATATTTTTTTATATTATTATGATTTTTTTAAAGTCAGGTTTTCATATAATATTTTTTATCGACGTTTAGCTCATTCAGTGACAATTTCCATTGCTTGTTTCAATTCTACTCAAACCACATCACACCCTTAGAACGATAAAGGCTCAACTCAAAAATTTGCGAACAAACTTAAGTATGTTAATATCATAAGACAGACCTCAAAATGTATTTCTACGTGTATTTTTAAAAAGTACAAATATCTAAAAAATGTTTTTTTTAATTATGCCCATATCGTTTGAATTGTTGGTGTGCTAAATGCAATTTTTGAAATGAGAACATTGATCAATCTAGCTTGCGGGTTTACCATAGTTATTTTATATTTCAAAATTCAAAATATCTTTATTTGATTAGACTTCTTGCAAAGTACTTTCAAATCGTCAGAAGGACACAAAATACATTATACATGATTATAAATGTTACCACCGGGTTCGGAAGGTTGCTTTTGTCCTTTATTCACTGTCAAAGTTATGTCAAATTGTCCATTGAAGTTTAGAAGTATGTCTGTAAAACGTAAATTCGCGATAGGCCACGACGTCCTTTACTATATGTTTTATTTACTTATCTATATCTATACTAATGTTCTAAAGAGGAAAGATTTGTATGTAAATTTGTTTGTAACGAATTGGCTCTAAAAGTGCTGGACCGATTTTAAAAACTGGACTGATTAATATATGCTATATTGAACTCCAACGGGAACGGGAACTATGCGGATTAAACCACATGACATCCGCTAGTTGCTTATAATCTCGTTGATGCACGCGTCTGAGTGTCGAACGAATTGTTCCTAGAGTCCTTGCTCGCGGATAGCATATATGCCTATGGTATCGAGAAGTACTAGCTTTTCGAAAATTCCTAGTCGAAGAGTGGAAAAAGTTCATATTTCTATCATTATTGCAACAAGAATTTTGATCTATTACAAGAACATCAAAGAATTACAAACTAACAGTAAACATAGCTCGCAATAGAGCCAAAGTTAAATATGTTAAAGTATGATTGAGTAATGAACAAGTGTGTTGGCGGTGCATTGTCGTGTGTGTCTCTGCGTGAGCGGCTCGCGTGAGAACTAATAACGAGTACACTGTGTTGATATGATCATGTCGTCTTGTACATCACTCACACATGCGTCACTCGTCGTGTCACTTTAATCCAAATTCAAAAATATCTACATTTGATTAGACTTTTAACAAAGTACTTCCAAATCGTCAGAACGACATTATACAGGATTATACATGCTACCGCCGGATTCAGAAGGTTGTTTTTACTGAGAAGAACAAGGCAGGAAATTCAGTAAATACTCTTTTCAAAAGTAATACATATATAAGCCTAAGCCCAAAAAAATATATAAGCCCATGGACACAATTCCAAATAAATATACTGTAAGAACTTGGGGCCTACCAACATCGGTTAAGCGTATTCAGAGCTTCATAGATTTGACGTTTCATTTTATGATACCAAAATTAATCGTCAAAACTAAGACTTCACTGCTGTAATGATGATAGTGGGACCCCTTATCTTCAAATAGTAAAATTAAAGTAGTCATTTCCATACAAAATTATTGTCTCTTTGAACGCATGGCGGCTTCAGTTAATTTCATAGGTTAAATTAAGTATTCCTTTATTAATTCCCGCTAAAATCTGTTCAGACCATTCAAAGATAAGCCAGATCAATAAAGCAAACAGCCGGAGTTTTATAAGACAGTAAGTAAATTAAGTGAAAATTGTAAATTTTTTTAATTCTATAGATATAGATATATGTGAGCACCTCTTTAACATAAGCATGTTTGAATGTCAAAGAGTGTCTCACCTACGTAGTCACATAATGTAATGACCAAACTTTGGATAATATTACAGACGAACTTCATATCCTTTGCTTTACTCGTGTATACAACTACAATACGTGTATACATGTGCACCACATGTAAACGTATATATGTATGTATGAGTGGGCGGCCGGACGCACGCCATTCGATTCCCCGAAGAGGAAATCGTTACGGCCGGCAAATTGGAGCCTAACCACTACTTTGGCCCTGCGTTCCCAACGCAGATGTTCGCTTATTTACTCCTTGTGTTTACTACATTACCAAAATTATGATAATAGGGCTCCTCTCAAAATAGAGCAATGCACACACGAAGTAAAACAAAATATTAAGGACTCTGGCAATGTAAGCATTTTCTTTGCTTTTTACTAACGTCCCAATAAAGTCACGTGACTTTATTGGGACGTTTCAATAGCTTGGTTTTTTCATATTCATATTCATATATTTATTGCATTTATGTTACTTACATGTACGATACAAAATAATCTTAATTTATTTATTTATTTATTTAACCTCATAGAACGGCATGAAGCCACTTAAACTAAAGGGAAAAAAGGAGCACTTTCATGCAGTCTCCTCACAAAACTCCAAACATACACACAAAATATTCTTCCATTCATCCGCAAACAAATCACATTCATTAATTATAATAGTATCCCAAGCAAAGCTAACATAAACCCTGTTAGGGCACAGCAACGTGAGAGGCACTACTAGAATTATTAATATTAATATATTTATCAATAAATACCTAATATGTATAAAATTATTTATTACTAAATAACAACGTAATCTATTATTTTCTACACTATATTACAACAGACAACGCACACTGCGTTATCTGCTATAATACAATATAAAAAGTTAAGATCCTATTCTATATGTCCTTCTTTATATTAATTAATTCTTTACATTTGTTATTATTTAGTTACAACATAACTTTTTTTTTTCACTGAAATATAATATTGGTGGTGTTATCTTTCAGTGAAAAAACTATATATACAAAAGTTATCGATATATCGTTTGAATGTATAGTATGTAGGATACTTACATTTACTCTTATTTTTTTTTTAATAGGATCACCAACAATTGTTATATTATTACCCACACACAATTAAACGACACATGTATATGAAGCTAAATATAAAATTATCTAAAATTATGGTTACTTATACCACATAACGGAATAAGTTACTTATATTTTTTATAATATTGGAGACTGGCTGTGTTCCAAGGCTTTACCGATGTAGGATTAACAATGAAGAAAATTTTATTTTGAGATTTTTTTTTAAATTTAAACGAGCCTTATTTACTAACTACAACATCAGTTCCATTGAAATCGGTCCAGCTGTTTTAGAGATTAGCTGGAACACGCAGACTGACAGACGGGCAGAGCAGACAGATACATTTTTTTAAAGACATGCTCACGCCTGTATTCATTGAAAAATTCCCCCAATATGATTAAGTGCCAACGTGACAGAGGGTGAGTCCATCGCCGTCTCAGGCACTATACATATACGTCTTTGAATTACTTCTTAGACATATGTAGGCTTCCTCACGATGTTTCCTTCACCGCAAAGCACGTGATGTCAAATCACTATACGTAAGTTTTTAGAAAAACTCATTGGTGCAAGCCCCGCTGGGATTCGAACTCAAACAGCTGCTCAAAATCCAACGTTACCACGGGACTCATTTTTTAAATTGTTTCTTTTAGTAGGTACCGTAAATACTGTAATATGCATTTAGTGAAAAGCTGTCAATTTGTAATTACAAACAGAACCATCAATTTTCTTTATCTGCAAGACTGTATATATACCTTGGTCATATACAGTCAAATACTCTCTCCCCGAGGAATACACATCATTGATATCAATAAAGTTTTAAGAGCATTAAATTAGGAATATTGTTATTTCGTAAGCCGCGAGTTCGAAGTCAACGTCTCTTAAGAATAGGGCCATAAACAAATTCATAAGTAGGCTCTGTTCGTCTTTTTATGTGTTTTTAAGGGGCTCTCCCTGAGGGAGCGAGGAAAGTGAAACGCGGCGTAAACCTGCTCCCTGCCGCGATACAAGAGGGAAAGGGCTCACCGTGCTCTGGCGAGATTTAAAATCCTCAGATTTTAAAATACTTAAGCTTTGTACCCTCTAAAAATGAGGTTTTCTATTTCTACAAATAAAGTACCGACACCAGAGAACTCAAAAAATTTTAGTTACTAAATCATAACTCAAAATGTTAGTATGTAGGTTTGGCTAAAATATCAATTAAAATGGTGTAAGTATGGGCAGAACGTATTGTCCCCACTAAAAAAAACTGCCTTCTTTTTTCTAAGTGGAAACTGTAGGTAAGTTATTTATTTTTGTAATTAAACTGACAAAAATACTAATCATATGAAAGCATTACCCAATTTCCCATGCACGTTGCAAAAGTGCCATTTTTCAAAAGGAAATTACATTCATTGTCCACCCTCACGCGGAAAACCGTCAGAAAATTTTAATTCAAAACACAGAACGACCCATACGCATTAAAATAGGTTTACCGCCAGCCGTTCCACTTTCGAAAAAAAATAAAACAAAAAGGCGCGTTCCCGCCATTTCTCTCGAGCCTGGCCGCAAATTCCAGCGGAAAAAATCGTATTCCGAACGCGGTTTGAATTTTAATTGACATTCAACGAAGAGGCAGCCATCGAGGCGAGCATCGGAACATTTTCGAGTTTACATCTCGTCGATGGGGTGCGTTTTACATATGGATGCAATGTGACGCGTCCAGTAGTTAGGTGGAAACTGACACCAAAATTACCACATGCCTCGCACTTCCCCAACCTGATAAGTATAACAGTACCGAGATACGCACTGAATATTTTGTTGGATTGAAATAAGTTAATAATTTTTTAGATTTTTATGAGAACTAGCTTTTTTTTTAAATGCATTGATCACTAAAAAAATCATGTTCGTCTCAGATCAATTGACAACCAAACAGCGTAGTGCAGAAAATAAATTGGTCCCCCATCTTGTATGATCTACAGCTTGCATTGTCATCCAAATTAAGCGTGTATACCAAAGTTTAGCACAACTTTAAAAGTCAGTTGCATACATTGCAATCTAAAATAAAACTTCTTCTATCAAAAACATAGAAGGTTTTTTCTAATTCATTTGGAGTTTGAGTACGTACTTACATCGATTCGCATTATTATCGACAATCATTTCTCTTTATAAACGTTTTCTTATATATACTGAACATTTTAAAACATTCATATTATTATCATTTTCTGTTATATTTTTATTCGAGTACATTTTCCTGTCAATTTTAATAACTCTATTGTTGTAAGTAGTCACGTGCTCCACAGTTCATGACGCTCGCTAAATTACAATAAACAATTTCGTGCGCTCATTATTCGCGGGTTCATCACGACTTTATCTGTACAAATTATTCGACACAAAGCGAGGTAATGTCGAACGTCCGCGGATAATTACTAAATAACCACCAGACAACCTTCCCCCGTAACGTTTAATTTGGCGCCTCTCTACGTGCTGCCTAAGTACATCATTTAACACCATTTCGGTGATCCCTCAATTACATTCACGACACCACCGTTTAACCATTCTTTGTCTTTTTCAGATATCATGATACAACAATCGGTGTCAAGTGCAATAACAACTAGAAACCAAGCCGTCACAAGAAATAACCCGATGCGTAAACGAAAATGTTGACGCATGGTGGCAGACGGAGAGGAGTATCGTCACGTGAATGATCACTCGCCGGCGAGTGGCGGCGCACACCGGCAGCGATGCAAGAGATCTGCAACACCGCCGCGTTGCCGCTGGACACTAACCCACTGGTGCGCAAAATAAAATGCGAAGAGTTCCCTGCCCTCAGAGGAAAGCAGCCCACAAGAGTTGGTATGGGGGTGCGCGATGAGATGGAAGAGGAGTTCGCAGTGAAGACGAGGAACACACCGCCCATGGGGCCCGCGCCGGGGCCCGAGCACCCTCGCATGGAACACGGTGGCAATGGGTTCTGGCTGGCCGCAGTGACCGCCGCGGGCGCTCCGCACGCTATGCTCGACACCTGCACCGAGACCGGCTTCATCAACAGCCAGCCCTCCATGGCGGAATTCATGACCGCGCTTCCGCAGCTCGGCGGTGGGGAGCTCAGCCCACAACACACCCCGCCCGGGTACGCGCCAGACCTGCCCTCTCCAGGAGGAGGTCTTAACGTGCCCGAGTACCCCTGGATGAAAGAGAAAAAAACTACCAGAAAGAACAGCCAACAAGGTGAGTCTCCATCGGTTATTCAGTAGCGTACTAGTTTAGCCCGAAGGACATTGCCATCGGCCAACTGTAATATTTTCAGACAACGCCATCATACTGCGGTCAACAATAAGAAAAGCCTCGTCTAAAAAGTTTCGTAAGTACGTCTAACTGCCGCATGAATAACTACTTCTGGATTATTGTGCCTTTCAACGACGGCAACAAATGGCCATTCAACCATTGTGTTCTGGTTCATGGTCCCAGAGTTTCTTTAATGAACATCAAATTACTCGGAAATATATTGAATTGTATGGCGCGACGACGTTTTGTGTCTGTAACTGTTTATGGCGGGCCGTGTGGGAGTGGTAGAGAGGAGGTATTATCCGAGCCACCGACCTGCCGGCTGCCAGCGTGCCGTGTAACGGAACGGACACTCGACATGCACTATAACCACAAATTATAAGTGAGAACATTTTAGAACACATTTTTATATGCCGACAAGCCTCGTAAGCCATTGTAGACAAAACACAATTCATTCCAGAAACGTACACCAATTTGAAATTTGCCCTGAAAAGACTCGAGTTATTAAAAAGTCGCAATATTTTTGCACAATTAAACATAATACGGTTGTTTAAAAAGTGACCCCAAATTTGTGCGGGGACAAAAGGCAAGTGGGTCAGAACAAAGCGCTATGCGGATGATCCATCATCATCCGTCGACCGACTGTGGGAATGCACCCTCACCTGGTGAACCGATACATCATGCTTTCGACTAATATCTTTTCAATATTATGTATTTTATTGCTCTAAATAGAGTTATTTATAGCAATAAATTACTTATATATTAAATATTTATAAAAAAAAAATAATGTAGTTCCCCTAATTTCTTTAATTTGTCTAAGCATAAGGTTAATAATAGTTCAAAAAAATCGTTGCTATTTTCGAAATAAGAAATGTTTGTGAAATGTATTGTTTCAAACAATTAAGAATTTTTTTATAAAAAAATACGGATAAAAATTATGACATGATTTTCATCCTTAAAAAGCTCGATGACAATGTATACATTATGAAGCGTGTGATAGATAATGTTTTAGTATTAGGAGACGATTAACGCGTTGGCTAACAGAAGCGGCCTCCCGCCGGGCGCGACAGGGGGTCGCCTTAACGCTTCAACATACTACTTAACACAGTCCTACTGTAGTCCCATCTAGATACTTTAGCTGCATATATAATCATTTTGACCGATTGTATTGATAGAAGGAACCTTATACGCTACATCGTTATGTCCAACTTTATTACAACTCAGTTGATATTGAACTACAAACGTTTGTCGTTGTTTGTATAAGTAGCAAGATAAATTACTTATTGCTTACTTTCAGTATGAATTGCAAAGAGTAAGAGAAAATTTGAGAGAAGATTTGTCAGATTTACAGTTGAGAGTTATAAGTGATCATTTCTGAAATCAAACTAATATAAAGCTTCTACCGCCAAGGCGTCGTTTATTCTATATGCCTATGAATACAAACAATTTCTTGATGAAGAACAAATTATGAAAATAAGTCTAATTTGCAGAAGAACTCTGTATTATCTTTCTTTACATCTTCATCTTCATTTACCATATAAAGTACATTTTATCTATCATCAGCATTCAGCTCTTCAATTCAACGTATTATTTAAAGCAAGCTTAGATACTTGGATGATACCGCTCAAAGTATAGGTTTGCACAGACAGTGGACTAGGGTTGCCTTCTTTAACTTACTGACTCTATAAGATATCTTACAAAAATTCTGGCGTGAATATAAAACTCTTAATAATATTACTAACATAGTTGCCATGGCCTAAACTGAATACTTAACTTTCATTAACATTCTCATTTTTATTGTACACTAATTTTGACTAAGTAGTCAAAATGTGTAGTCAAAATTATTTTACGTGAAAGGGGACCCTATCACGTAAAATAATCCTTGGTTTAAAAGTAGTTCCATCTCTTTTTGTGATACGGATTTCAAAAGGGATGGCTTTAATGCAAGTTTGATCTAGTCTGTCTATAAACCATGTACCAACCATCATAAGGGTGCTTGTGTCAGGCTAATTAAGGTTAGACTCCCGAGAGCTCTCCAAAAATGATGTACCTAATTTTAAGTGCTTAATGTATGTGTATATGTAAATATGCACAGTTCAGGCTGAAAATAGGTCGATAGCATTCATACCGATACATGGTTGGTATTAGAATGTAGTGTGATGGCAGCCCTGGCTCAGGGGCTGGCGGGGCGGCCGTGAACCGGCGCTACCGGGGTAATCCATCACTGTCGCCGCTATCGAGCGATGCACGGGCGCATGCAGCTCGCTCGTGCGAGTTGCGCGTTTGTGCCGCTCTGCGCTAAACTTAGATACCCACTCATTTACCTACTAGAAAAACGTCTATGACTTATTTTAGAATATCTGTGCTTCCGTTGTTTCTCATCAAACGTGTTGAGACCTTTCACTATGACTTTTTCTCTCGTGTGCTGTCCGATATGCGCTCGGCCTTATTCTGCGAGAAATTTGAGTTGCACAAATACAATAACAACGCTTCTGTTCTGAGCTCAACATATTAATTAGCATTGTGACTGCTAAAACAGTAAGATTGTAACGGTCAAGATGAGTTTTTGTTAACATAACTTACCATAGAAGGACTAGTTGTTGTAGTAATTATATTTAAACAACAGAATACAAGATTGAAACGTATTTCTGTTCTGTGATTTGAATATCATATCTTCATATGCAGATATGATATAAATTAGACCATGAATTCTCTGTGCTCTTATGAGCACAGGGATGCTTAGACAGCTACATCGATACTATTAGTTTGATATCTTGAAGTACATTTTCGAACCTGAATTCTCTTTGAATGAGAAGTTCTACGCTATGTTACAAATAATACATTTTCATCTGCTCCCATGTGTGCAGAATCCGCTAGATATACTTGGCAGAATAAGGGACATGAAACAAATCGTTCGGCGAACCACGCCTCCGGCCGTTCTCCTGAGATCGAAATTAAAATGAACGCCCTGACACGATCGATCATTCCGATTCGCCTTTAATACAAAGCCCTATTATTTTTGCACTGTCTCAATTTGTTCACGGAACGCTTGAGTGACATGTTATAAGCATTCTCAATTTATAAGTCCTTTGTCGATCAAAATTACTTTTGAAATTAACAATGAATTCGGTTACCAAGTCAACCGTTACTGCAACGTGCAACATAAAGTGAAGTTTTTTTGCAAGGGACAGTTCATGTATACTGCCACAATTATTCTCATAGAAATAGAAAAAAAGGAAAAAAATGAGTCAATTAAATATATTTAAAAAAAAAATGTATTTGTAAGTAGGTATACGAAAACCAAAATAATGTTAAGCTCTTTTTAGTAGTCCATTCGGGTTTCATCTCTTATTAGAAATTTAGGCCACCACGGCAGAGGTTTGAGCGGTCGCCCGTTACGCAAGCGACGCAAGTTCGAATCCCAGCGGGGCCTGTACCAATGAGTTTATCTGAAAACTTATGTACAGTGATTTCACACCACGTGCTTTACGGTGAAAGAAAAGATACTGAGGAAACCAGCATATTTCTGAGAAGTAATTCAATGACGTATGTAAAGTGTCTGAGACAGCGATTAACTCACCATCTGTCACGCTGGCACTTAATTATCTTCGGTGAAAAGTGGGTGTTGTGATTACAACACCTCTGCCTACCCCTTCGGAGAATACAATCGTGAGCATACGTATGTTAGAAATTTAGATATTTAAAACTTTGATTTTAATTTCAAACAGCAAAATTTTTTTATTTATTCGGTCCGATACATTGATTTAAATAAAATTGGCATGATTATAGAAGCAATATGCGTTACATTCATTTCGATAAGGAATAATTTGGTTTACCGTAAATCGACGCTAGTATTATAAATATAAATACTACTTCTACACAATAATACAGCATAGCAAAATTTATTTAAAAATCCCCATAAAACAAACAATAGTGGATCGCGTGAGTTGGTTAGAGTTCAGTAAATAAACATCTGAAATATTCACAGTAATTGGAACCTATTATATGTAATGATGATGGCATGGGAATAACGTCATTTTGCGTCACTGACTCCCCCAAGCTTTGGTGTAGGTATACCTACACTTTTAGATATCACATGATATTATAATCAAACTTTTTAAATACAATCCTCGAAGTAATATAAACAGTTAATAATCTACTTAGTGACTGGTTGATATGATAAGATTTAAGTTCTTACATAGTTGCAACTGCTGTAACGTAAATGGCTGAATATGCCTACGAGTTCTGGTTTTTAAATTTGAGAAATTTCATCATAGAAGCAACAAATACAAGGGTCGACGACTGGAGAACCTCCTTTCACTGGTTAATAGTCAAATACGTAGATACAAGCACAAGAGCCGTGGTGGGCTTGAGGTATGAGCAGTCGCCTGCTACGCAAGCGACGCAAGTTCGAATCCCAGCGGGGCCTGTACCAATAAGTTTATCTAAAAAAATATGTGGAGTGATTTCACACCACCTGCTTTACGGTGAAGGAAAACATAGTGAGGAAACCTGCATATTTCTGAGAAGTAATTCAATTAATTAAATACAAATAATTGTTGTTACTCAATACTGCAACTGAGTTCTTTTGTAATACATTTTGTAAACTACTCCGTAGGTGGTCGTTGCCATCCGCGACACAGTTTATAACTTCTGCGGATGACATCGATAATTAAACTGTACCATAATGTATGCCAAATAAACAAATTTATTATTATTATTATTAACGTATGTAAAGTGTCTGAGACGGCGATGGACTCACCATCTGTCACGTTGCCACTTAATCATCTTCGGTGAAAAGTGGGTGTTGTGTTTACAACACCTCTGCCTACCCCTTCGGGGAATACAGGCGTGAGCATATGTATGGAAAACATTTCCATGTCGAATAAAAATCAAATTTTATTCACAAATATAGTTTTGTACTTTCGAAAAAAAAATTTCCTATCCTTGTTTACACTTTTGATTTCTTTTCACGGCAGAATAAGTCATAAATCGTCAGAATTTGTTCTGGTTAAAAAAACATAACTGGAGCAACCTCAGGTAGTCTTTTGTCTAAGAACAAAGTTTGACCATAGACATCCGCAAATATACCAATAAATCTTTTTGCCGGTTCTCTTTGATTTATGTGAAAAATGATCGTAAATTTTAGGTTAGTCGGTTTGAATGGCACATCCTTGATACCTCCTGAGAGATTCCTTTTGCTTATTATCTGCTCTTGACTAGAACTAATTTTGGAAATAGGCTTATTAAATTCAGATTAAAGTTTAAGCTGCAAAATATTTCGTCGAACAAAAGTTAAATTGGTTAATCGGTTTCGGATCTCGATTTAATTCTAATACAAAAAGAATTTTTCGCTGATGCTAAAAGATGCAGATAACTTAATAATTATATCTGATGAAAAGGACTTCTAAAGTACCTTGAAAAAAGTATATATTTTTATAATTTTCGTTCACCACCTACTTTGCGTTTTAAAAAAATATTTATTTAAATTTACATGGTCCTAAATGCACACCTGTCAAACAGTTAACACTAAAATATTAAAATATTTTTCAGTTCTGATAACGGTATTGACGAGCTGTCTATACATCGGTTCATTTTGATTTACGCGCGCCTTTGACCGAGGTAACACTTTCACTGCTCGTGGCCGTATCATCCTGGAGGCATAAATCAATGCCGGACGACAACTCGCCTTTTGTGGCGTTTTATCGTCAATTTCAAATGGTTTAGACGTCATTTGAAGGTTGATTGTAGGGTTGCCTTATTAAGATTGAAGGTTTAGAGTAACTACTGGGTTAATGAATTATATATTGATTATATTTTAAAATCAATACTGGCTGATTGACAACGCTCAGTCTAAATTTACTTTTATAATGCAGCAAGCATGCATACAACAAGCTAACAAGAAAAATACATTCTAAGGTGTACAATTAAGTTTTAATAAATAAATAAAGCTCGCCTGACGGTAAGCAGCTACTGCATCCTTCAAAACCTGGAGCTTTGCAAGAAGAATTCCAAGGATTGTGTTTTAAAGTTTATATTATGATAATTCACTTATATTTAGTTTGGGACCCACTAACCACTTATTGCTATGATAGCTGAACTTTATGACACAGATGTATATGACGTGTATATGTTTGTCATTGTCACACAGTGGAACTGTGATGGGAATAAGAACTTATGGTAACTTGAACTCCTGATATTCTTGTTGAACAAAAAAATATCTTCACACAGTAGTGGAATTAAAGCTGGGAGACCGGTTCAAAGATGAGTTGTAGTTTCGTATTCCTTTCCATTGAAAGAGTCCGAATGGGGCTGAGACGGCGGCGCGCCACAGAGCAGCGGCCGCCCACGAGCTGTCTCTACTGTGTAGCTATTATCGCTCTGTGCGTTAATAGGATTACAGCTAGCGTATCAGGTAAGTGTCCCTAATTGGTGTAAAAATCGGCGCCGACAATAGTCTAAAGGAAAAAAAAATACCGGACAAAGACCGGCGCCCGGTGCGGTTGCCCTCAGCGAAAGTGATTTATTGATTGGTGTTCTTTATGTCGGCTTAGTCGGCGGATTACGGGCTGTTTGTTTGTTTTTTATCATCACCGGCTACCGTGGTTTGTTGTTATTTTAGTGTACGGAAAAAAGAGTGAGTCGATCTGTATTAATAATTGTACAAGTCATTGCCGTGGTCAGAAGATAATAAATTGATCATACACACACTACCACATAACATATACTTAAATATTAAAATGCCCCTCCATAAACCTTCATGTCCCACGAAAAGAAAAAAGTTACTTAGTTGAATGTAATGTACTTCAAAATCGAAACAATATTCCCTAATCTATCATAAACATTGCTACAAACCAGTGTAATCAATTTAAGATATCAATTTGTTTATTTAACGGTAGATTGTTTAGCGCTCCACACCCTCGGCGCTCTCAAGTGAGCTGTTTGGCGGCTGTAAACTGATTTATCATATCTTGGAGTTCGCCAAACAAGCGTCATCTTACACGCATAAACCCCCGTATCAACCACATTGTGGTGGCAACAATACATTCTCGACAATATGCACTAAAACTTGAAGCACATATTTGGCTAACGCGGTTAGATCATCTTCCCTTAACATACGAGGACGTGACGTTGCAACCACCTCGAAGTCGCTAAAGTAATATAAGCTCTATATAGGTAGCTCAATGTTGATTTTCCCTTGCATGATTTGGTAGATGTTATCATACAGCCTGTTTTATGGGTGTTATGCTGAAACATGCCTGAGACGAGGGTGCGATGTGCGACGTATCGTGTTGTCCGGTTTCCGGACAGGAGTTCGAAGCTCGCCGGTAATTAACTAAGTTTGTGCACACTACATGTTATGGGCCTTCTTACTTATGGTTACCCATAGAGTTAACTGCTAATAGGAATTAAGCTGCTTGGTATTGAATTGAAATTTAGAAGTACGTCTAGGTGCATCCAAAATTTTTTTAATGTAATTATATTATTTACACTACGAAGAATCCTTGATGTTACGAACATATTTTTGTCTTAATAACTAAGATGCTTAGATATGCTTATTTTGTTTATGTAGCAGGCAATAGTTTCTTCGTAGTCTCCACACGTCATAAATCAAAGATACCGTGTTATAGCTAAGCCGCGAAATCCGTTTAATCATCTCGCAGGTTATTAATAACGCCTTTGAAATTAAACAATAAATTTAGCGGGGCTAATCGCGCGAGGCGACCGCACGGCAACTCGCTGAGTCAACATTTATAGAGACAAATTGTTGCACCACTAACATGGCCTCTACGACGTATTAATCTTAGACGTAGCTCGTAGCGACTACGCCGTAGCCCCTCGCTACGCGCTCCCTGCTAAGAGATCGCGGCGACATAATGAAGACGTTGTTTTAAAAATATTACCTACGCTTTTGATTTTTTCTCTTGTGTAATATTAGAAGGATATTTAATTTAATGTTCAATTGTTCGATAAATCCGTTGTTCTTATCTTAATAAAATCTCGGTAAAATTAAATTGAATAAAAATTAGAAAACCTAAATTTTCTGTTAGTAGTTAATAATATAATATTTCTTAAATTTTCGCAATTTAAATTCGTATTTGAAGTTACTCGAGACGTATTACGATAATATATGAAAATAACGTACCTGTATGTATATACATATAATTTTGATTTAAGATCTAATAATGCACAATCTACGTTCCTATCCTATGGCCCAGCAATGAAACCACACACCGATATCAAAATGTTTGAAAATTTGTCGCAGTCAAATACTTACTGTGCTTTTTTCCTTCAAGAAACCATTAGAGATAACCTTCAATTTGTTTCTCTCGCCGAACAAATTGACAACCGTCCATAAAAATGTTAGCGCAAAATGTCCAGACAAACGATTGTTGACCTTATCACGTTGTGGGGTGATAGCGCTTTCTCCCCATTACCCTCGCATGATATATGGTGGCGATGCGACACAACTATTAGTGCATCCGTCATTAGTCACCGTCAGCCCAGTGTTTAGCCCCGCTGCATAAACAACTACATCTCTTGGGGCACTTACATTGCTTTACTCTCGAACTGGAACAACCACAAACAAAAGTTATACATTTTATAGATGTGTTGTTTTGATAACTACTAGCGGCCAGTACCAATGATTTTTTTCTAAAAACTTAAGTGCAGTGAAGTTACACCATGAACTTTACAGGGTAAGCTTGAGACGGCGATGGACTCACCATCTGATACGCTGGTACTGAAGTGAGAAGTGGGTGTTGTTGTTGCAGTACCTCTACTTAAGACTTCGGGGACGTTTTTGAATTAGTGTGAGCAAATATATATAGTTTCGTTAAACCTTTCACGATTGTCATTTAGATTAGTCATAAAATTCATCGATATAAAATTATCCAGATTTTGTTCGCAAAAAATACATTTGGTAAATTGTTGTCAGCGTATGTTTCTGGATTGATTTTTTATCTCTGGATAATATTTGAAATATAGCACCTTAAAACAATTTGTTATCGTCTTGCAGTGAATACACTATTAAGGATTGCAGGTAATATGTAAGCTGTGTGCCGAGGGCAAGTGTCCGTCTCGTGAGTGGCGCAGGCTTGGGGATCGTTTGTCTCACACGAGGGTGTTAATTTGCTAAGACCGTAATGAAACCCGCGACTTGCCACTCTCGATCCCCGCCCTGATAAGCTCCGAGAATCCCGCAGGAAATTGACGTTTTCAACGAGACTAACTTCGCAATTTTACGATAGCATCTCTATGCTACTATATCCCGAATAGTTAAATACTCAACGTCTCAGACGAATCAAAACACGCATGCTATTTAAATAACGCGGCTCTCACCCCCGGGATCGTAATATTGAAAGTGGGCGATCGATCGTGAGGGAATCACTCCGCTTTGGAACTAATTTGATTTTAGCATATTAAGGGGGGTGTAACATCTAGATATAAGGAGCGCGTCTTGCGGTCCCACCCCGCGCTCCTCGTAATAACGCAAATGATCTAAGGTGTGCCCTTAATATCCATCACACGCGTCCCCGTATTTGCTTATCTATAGAAACACGGAAGTGTAAAAATCGTCGTGAAAAATCCAACACGGGAACCTCAAATGTGGTACAACACAATACAAAACGTACGCGACTATTAATTTCATACGCAATATTTTTCATTTGAATTCTTGAAGTTGACTTGAGTGAAATTTTATTTATTTACTAATTAATGTTGTTAATGAGCTAATACGCCACTAAATATCTTATTTCTCCTTTATTATTTGAAACTTCGTGAAACTTGTAGTTTCAGATAAGAATTAGGTCCAAATTTAAGGTGGACTTCCTTTTAAATATTAGAATACTAGTTGACCCGGTGAACTTCGTATCATCTTTTCCTTTATTTTTATTTTTTAGCATTTAAACCTTCCCTGAACTTTATTAAATATGTCATGATCAAAATTACCCAATTCGGTACAGCCGTTCTCTAGTTTTAGCGAGACTAACAAACAGCAATTCATTTTTATATATATATAGAAGATTTTTGAACTACAATATTTGTAAGATGTTCTACAGCCAAAAACAATTGGTTTCATAAACATATATAGTAATGAAAATTTGTATGAAACTAAACTCTATTTCGACTATACCTAATCACTACCGGTCCCAGTAGTTTATGGCAAGGGAGGACTTTTATATTCGAAGGACACCTCCTCAAAATAAATAAGTTTAATACCACGCCGCGCGTATCGGAAATTTTTATCTGATCCAGTAACGCTACAAAAGCCCGATTACTCGGTGGCAACAAACTCATTTAACTTTACGAATCTCCCCGCTTAAAAATTCTGCTTTAAATATTTCCCCGCTTCGATTTTATTGTTCTCGTCCTCTTTTGCGATACATTTACTTTATTTACAAAGTAGATGGATTAAACGTGGTTTTACGTAACGCGCAATCTACAAGACGACGGTGCCTCAGAGATGTTTATACTAGTTATAATATCATCATATTAGGTGTAAATGTGTTACTAAGATTACAACAGTTACAACCTGAGAAAATAATCAAAGAAATAGATATCCCTCTTCACATCAAAGTAAATTTATGAAAAAAACGAGTGATATGATCTAGATATGAATTAGTCCCAGTCGAGACATCCAATATCATAATTTTCTTTTGACTTGTGAAATACATATTAGGACAATTATTTATATCGATGCAAACTGTTCACGGTTGCAAATAATTGTCTTACATATTGTATGTATGATACAAGATTTTTTTAATAGGTATTATGAACCCGCTCGTCATAGTAACATGGAAACCATATTCCGATGTGTATATTTACGTTGAGTTCTTTAAAAGGTACAATGGTGTGAAGTTCTCCGGAAATAAATGTAGGCTCGGAGGGTAGATAAGTGAGCGTGCAAATGTGCCGGCCTCGCGACTCGAGCTCTCAATCGGATGCCGGTACATAAATAAGGTTGGATGAAGGTGTCCTCTTATCTAGTTTTATCGCCGCACTTCTTACTTTGAATGTGCTTGATGAAACGTCCCACAAAAGTCATCGTCCCAGATTCAGTAGCGGGACTTTTATGTTCAGTTTTATGTATGGAACAGAATACTGATTGAGGACGGATACAAAGTATTTTTTAAATAATCATATATATATAGGTAAACCACAAATTTTATTTCGCGTAACCCAATATTTTTTTTGTGTGAATACCCTATAAAATCGTCCAGCCGTTTCAGGGATTAGCTGGAACAAACAAACAAACAGACAGACAAAAAAAACATATATTTTTTTATACGAGATATACTCTCATATGCATTTAGTGAAAAGCTGTTAATTTGGAATTAAGAACAGACAATTCAATTTTATTTGTCTGTATAGATGAATAATACAGGACAGGACATAATAATATCTGACTGATACCTACATATCTGACGATACGTATGTTTTGACACTCCCAGCAAAATGTTAAAAAAATTAATAAATCCATCATTGTTTACCGAATAATTCTAAGTATATCACAAAAACTAATTTCATAAATGTAATCCAATTTGATCAGGGTTTTAATTTGTATATTTGTCCGCGAAATGCCTGTATAACTAAATAAGTACGTCAGACGTTAAGTAATTCATCTAAAACGCTGGTTTTCTCCTGTGGGTTGTTTATTGAACCGCGAAGCATTTGTAATCGTTTAATACCCTCAATTCTTTATCAGCGCGAGGGTGCGCTCGCTCTAATGTATAGCTCGACGAAAGCTATCCCATTATCTATTCTCAAACCAATATCCGAATTTAATCAATAAACGAGATTACAAAATTATTGAGCTAATGAAATATTATTCGATATTTTAGATACTCCTTTGAGGAATCAATAAAAGTGAAATGAAACGCAAACGATACAAACTAAGGCAAAGTCAGTAACGACCTCATTTGCTTATCAGCTGACCATTACCGAAAATCGAATGGTACATTAGGTACGCACAGTCCGAAACCTAAGTGTCCCCAAATCTAATAAAAACTCCTTATCGACGATTCGCTATTGTAAACTGCCATCGATTGCAATATTTACTTTAAAAACGGACATAAATTCTTTCCATTTACAAAAATAAAAACATTTCGGCCCTTATCGTGTTCGATTTTAAAATAACGCCGTGCCATTGGTAGCTAAGTTGAGGACAAGGTTTTGTCCCTGTTCCCCTTTTTTCCTGGGGAGGAATTTCTTTTCAGCAATTTAGAGGCGAACAGATAATAAAAGGGCTCTAACTGCTCCGATCGCACCCTAATGAAAACTGGAAAAATCTTCATTTCTGTATCAATAACTTTCCATTCCAAGTGCAATAACGGTAATAAATCCTTTAAGTATACAAGTTTGTTTTGGCCACAACAGAAGCCAAAGATTATTTATATTATATTATTATTTCTCTTTCCAAGAGCAGATATAGCGTCGATAAACCGATAAAATTAAATTAGTAGATAAAGACATGTGTCACGAATTTTCTTGTTAACATTGATTGTTACGAAAATTTATTAAGATTAAGACTTCATGATTTTAATATATTTTTGAATTACTGTGTGCGTTGTTTGATGAGCATAAGTTGCACGTTTTACGTTGATCGTGTAATGCGTATATCGGTACCGTATTTTGTAAACACTTACCTATTGATGTAAAAGTATTAAAGCCAACAAAAAAATGTAATACAGGCATTATAGTGATGACTGCGTAGAAAACAACTTCAGTGTTTTATTGAATTTATATGTGAACAATTCAAATGATTGTAAATATAACAGCAATACGATCTGATCAGAATAATCCCTGACTAGCACTTGACCCATTTCCCTGCACCGGCGGCAAATCGAAAATCGATGTGGCAACGACCTCTCCGATGCCTCGGTGCCAACTCCCGCGCTCCCAACCTGCATCACATATCTACTATCTATTGCCGTCTTATTTCGAGCTTTCGTTATTACTTGTATCTATTATTACGTAAGTTCAGGATTTCGCAGATGCAGTAAAGTAACATATAGTACCAACAATACAAATAAAATTTAAGTGTCTGTTTGTAATTTCCAATTAACAGTACAACAGTAAAACAATTTTTTGAAATTTTTCTGTTCTCTGTTTGTTTGTCCGACATATCTCTGAATCTGCTTGACCGATTTTTACGGCACTTCCACTGACAGCTGATGTTATAAAGGGTAACATAGCTACTTTTAATTCAGAAAAAATGTGTTCCGCGATATAACGCCACCCATGAAGTTAAGTGCACGCGAGTGAAACCGGGGGGTCAAAGCTAGTACAATATAAAATTCTCAGATGTTATAGAGAGTCTTCAGATAAAGTGAACCATTATAATTCGCAATAAGCAACTAAAGCCGAAATAAAATTATAAGGAAGTGCTGGGTCTAGGAACGAATGTCGTTCTTTTCTACCCTTAAGGTGTCGATGTCCGATGAGATTATGTACATATCGTACCCTCAGAACGATAGAGGCTCAAATCAAAAACTTTTTTTTGGGATATCGCAATCAGCAATTTAGTTTGTATTTTATATTAAAATATAGTTTAAGTAATGCATTGTCGTATGTGTAGTATGTATAAATATACACTTTTTGAGGTCTGTCTCATCTTAACATAATTATTTACGCAAAATTTTGAGTTTAGTCCCTATCGTTCTGAGGGTGCGATATGTGTATATATAATTAAAATACTAAAAACTAATATTATTATCTGGTAAGATATTTGTGTAATATACCTATCTATCTACACAGGTATATGTACTGTCGGTCACTTTAATATGTACAGCCGGAAAAGCGTGCGTGCTTTTTTCTGACCGATTTCGGTTATTCCCCTCGGCCACGTGGTGGTCACTAATTACTCAGCTGGGACACCCTCTAAATGACTACTCCACTCAAACAAATACACTTATTTGATAGTATTACACAATACCCTTCAACTGAATATATTCTTCGAACTCTCAAGTTAAAAATAATCATAATAGACTGGTATCTCTGAGCAATGTTTGTATACGAAACGTACAAACTTCAAGAAGAGAAAATTAACGCGCCCCTCCGTATTGAGATTGTTTAAAGTTTAGAATTATGTACATGCAACTGGCACGCCACATGTCCTTTCTGGGAACCCGGGAACTTCTCCGCGCGTATTCGAATTCCTGTATGGAGTAGAAATACGGCTTTATGGGAGTAAAATCATACTTTCTCCTGGCAGGCGCGCGGGGTTTGCGGGCCTAATGACCGCGCGGGGCGGGGGCCCTACCTACCTATACCTATCTCCACCACGACAACCACACTTTATATTGCGTTTAGCAGGCTGCCTACCCACACTCCTGCCACACACACACACACACCCTCACTGCCAAGGTTTGTTTTTTTAGTTATTATTTCAACGTGCACTATTTTCTTTCTGACCGTTCGTTACTTGTGGTTGCTTATGCGAAACATGACGGTCTCACAAATCGAGGGAGCTACAAGCTGCTCGTTTTGAATGCGGTAGCAATTTTTAAATTACACTAATTTTATTTACGTTGTTAATGCTGTTCCAGGATTTTTTATTCATGCGATTCTCTGAGACATTAAGGTGACCTGAGCATGTACATTTTGTAGTTTCGTAGCTGATCGATTCATATTATTTTCTTCGTGTTGATAACAATAGTTGCCTATTTTGGCAATGTTATTATTGAGAAATGGTTGAAGGATGATAAATTGCACAAAGAAATCAATATATAACGGAGCGTTTTCTAAATGTATAACAATTATTCATTATTAGTTAATGTCCTTGTAAGGCACTTATGAACGTCGAAGTACTGTCCACCGGTTCGGAAACTAGCGTTCTGAGTAGAACCGACAAGAAACTCAATAATCTTGTACCTACATTTCATGACAGAATATATAATAATTTATTGTAAATGAATTTTCACACCGGTTCGGAAACTAGTAATAAAATTAAGTATTTCAGAAATACCATGGTAGTCAGAGTTAATTGAATAATACAGTAAAATTCGTTTTCCCTCGTGTAAATATAAGGCCTATATTTTATAAAACAAGACATGTGAGTACCTACTACACTACTTAGTTCCCCAAATAGAGATGTTCTCAGCTCAGTGTATTGAATTGTTAGAGTTGGAAGTAATTAAAAATGGCTGTCTCAGTTCGCAGCGAGTCATGGTGCACGCATGTGGAGTCAGACTTGCTGACTCACTGACCCTGTGTCAAATCTCCACGGGCCAGCCGAGCGGGTGTTTAGCACATGCTTGCTTCAAATAATAACATACAGAGAATTCATACATACTAAATATATAAAAAAAAATGATTGCATTAAAACAACTATGTTTATGATATCTATCTTCCATACTAATATGATAAATCTGTTTTGTGTTTTTGCCTATATGTTCACTAAGGACAGCAATGAAGCAAATTAATAATCATGACACTGACGAAATAGAAGCTGAAAGCTAATCCCTATATATTTTGCGGATAACGTTTTACACAGCACATACTTACAGACTGCAAAACGTGTGACCATTTATGCGCAATAACTGAGGCGACGGGTTGCTATGCAAACTGCGGTAAGTAGTATGAATAATTCTGTGTAAGCAAGTCATTCTGACGATTCGAAAGTACATACATACACATGCTTAAACCTGTATCCCATAGGGTTAGGCAGAGACAAACGTTTGCCGCATGCCACGATCCTCAAATACTTCTTTCGCTTCATCCACATTCATGCATCTCTTCAGACACTTTCGAAAGTACCTACTATGTTAAAAGTCTAATCGAATAATTATATTTTTCAGTATCAGTGTATGTGACTGACGTTTCTATGATGATGAAGCCGTAATGGCTTTGAGGTTATAGCAGTCGCCTGCTACGCAAGCGACGCAAGTTCGAATCCCAGCGGGGCCTGTACCAATGAGTTTTTCTAAAAAAACTTATGTACAGTGATTTCACACCACGTGCTTTACGGTGAAGGAAAACATTGTGAGGAAACCTGCATATTCTGAGAAGTAATTCAAGGACATATGTAAAGTCTCTGAGACGGCGATGGACTCACAATCTGTCACGTTGACACTTCATCGTCTTCGGTGAAAAGTGGGTGTTGTGATTACAACACCTCTACTTACCCCTTCGGGGAATACAGGCGTGAGCATATGTATGTATGTATGTATGTTTCTATGATGTCAGTAATGTTTACAAGCAGACAAGTGTACGCGTAATATGTGCGTGGATGTTGTGTACGTGTTTGTATGATTGCCGAAGGAGTAATCATCGCGTTGACAGCGGCTCGCATGAACAACCACACTGTGGTCGCCGACGAAATGCCGACGTTCCCTGCGAACTGAGAGCCTACCAATATCGGTTTAAACACAGTGTTATCAGAACTTCTGAGCTTAAAGTTTCATTTTTTTACCGTAAAATTAAACGTTTAATTCAGCGGTTAATTTTAGTATCACAAATTAGAAAGGGATGGAAATACTTAGTTTTAGTCGAAATTAGGTCTATTCTACGTCTAAACCATGTTTTGTAATTCATACATACATTACATATGCTCACGCCTATATTCCCCGAAGGGTTAGGCAGAGGTCACTTTTCACCGAATTTGATTAAGTGCCAACGTGACAGATGGTGAGTCTATCGCCGTCTCAGGCACTATACATACGTCTTTGAATTACTTCTCAGAAATATGCAGGTTTCCTAACGATGTTTTCCTTCACCGTAAAGCACGTGGTGTGAAATCACTGTACATAAGTTTTTTAGAAAAACTCATTGGTACAGGCCCCGCTGGGATTCGAACTTGCGTCGCTTGCGTAGCAGGCGACTGCTCAAACCCCGAGGCCCCCACGGCTCTACATACAGGGTAAATTTCTATACGGAAAAATAAAATGTAAGTGTCTGTTTGTAATCCCAAAACAACAGCTTTTCAGTAAATGCATATGAAAGTATATAAGGTACTGAAAAAAAAGAACAATTTTTTAATTTTTTCTCAGTCCGTCTGTCTGTTTGTTCTGGCTAATCTCCAAAACGGCTGAACCGGTTTTAACGGGACTTGTACTTGTAGATATCTAATGTTACAAGGAGTAACTTAGACTAACTGTATTTAAAAAAACATTAAGGTTCCGTGGATCACACATACAATTTTGTTTTAATTGTCAAATAGTCTAACTATTATATTACTTTTTGATAAGTAACTAGAGTACCTAAAAGAATATCTAAATATATATAACTCAAAGGTGACTGACTGACTGACATAGTGATCTATCAACGCCCAAACAGCCCAAACCACTGGACGGATCGGGCTGAAATTTGGCATGCAGGGAGATGTTATGACGTAGGCATCCGCGTAAGGAAGCGCAGAAAGAATTTTGATTAATTCTACCCCCAAGGGGATGAAAGTTTGTATGCAACTTTGTCAATTTTAAATCGATATATTATAGAAAACTAAATCTTCGATAGTCGAGTTACCTACCTCCATAATTCTCAACGAAGTACATTAAAACTGTATTAGGTATAATGTGTATTAGGTAATTTAAGCGAAGTAAGTAACAGATATTCTTACAACACTGTCTCAACAAAGTGATCCCACAACAAAAGCTATACTTTACCACAAAAAATACATTATTTACTGCCTTCAGGGATCACGAAGTAGCCGCCTCCGACCGGTCAGTGGTGTTAAATTGTATAACATCGTACTACGTCCCACGGTGGGAGGCACAGACATGCATCACTCTATAAGCTCTATATATTTACCACATCTATAGATTCATTAGCACTAGGTATATCTATGTTCCATAAATACTCCCTCAGGATAAGTGTACGAGAGTTATAATATTTACTAGCTGGTGCCCGCGACTTCGTCTGCATAGTATTTATATTTTGGATAATTCACACAATGTCTTTACAAATTAAAACTTTTGTGTTATATTGATGTATATTATTATGAAGTTTCATTAAATTCTATTCCATAATTTTTGCGTAATTCATGCAAACATAAATCCAGACATTCATATATACAGACTTTCACGTTTATAATATCTTTTGAACCCAATGATGAAAGAGATTTTGTGATAAGATCTCCATTTATATTCTGTTCCAAAAAGTTATTGTATATTTCAATTCATAACTTTGAATACTCAGATGAAATAATATTACGTCTGATGTATCATTGACGTCAGCAAACGTCCAAAACTTAGAGGTTTATTTGATAAATTACAGTAGAGGCGAGCACGTAACGAAGATTATAAAACACACCTCTGACTTTCAAATAACATATGATCCAAATTGTTATTGGAATAACGCATCATCCATCAGACATTGCGCCCGTCAGTGGGGTGTGGGACGTAGCTGAAGAATGGGAGAGACAGACCCTGATACGGCACGGGAGAAAGGGATGCAAATCGAATTTGAAGAATTTGCATAATCTGCCGGAGCACTTTATCATAGAACCACGTGGCAGTGACTAGTGCAGTCGCGGATTACGCGGGCGCGGATTAAATCGGCACTTTCCAGTGAGCTCGTTTGAAATACGCCACGCTTACTTTGCATAGCATATAAACTAAATTTATACTACTTACACTTAAGGTTCAAATTCACATAACTCCTTCCACATAATGACACAATATTAATAGATATACAGATATTTAATTGCATCTGAAGTCCAGTGGTTGATACCGAAGTAAAAACACAATTGGAAATCCAACTTTTATATGAAATGATAAATATCACACCGCCAGCCAGGGTCGTCCAAAAAACGCTTAACTTGTCCCGCTACAAAAGGAAAAAGCCAGCGTCTTCCGTTCGGTCGGAGCCAAAGAAAAAATCTTCGCGAGGGATCCGAGCCTTCCATTTATCATATTCCATATTCATTTATTCGTCAAGTTCTGGATTCATTTATTCGTCATGTCTTGATTTCGTCTCATTTATTATTAAAAATGAACTGTCCAAAGCAGAACGTGAACACGACATCGGCCCGGGGCCACTGTTTCAATCTTTGTATAATTTCACGCTGAATTAGGTCACTGTGCACCGGATCGAGCTTTTTGTCCAGCGTTTTTCGTAAGAAAATGCTGATTATAATAGATGAAGTGTAGGTCTGAACCCTTGTTCGACCAGAGTAGTGTTGATAATACAGGGCGGGCAGGAGGTCAGTGGGCAAGGGGCGATATCTGAGAATCTCGGCGGGTCAGCACCCGACCTCCTGAGAATGATAGATGGCGGCACATGAGCACTGCTATCACGGATACTGTAATTCATTTTATTAGCTTTACATGTGTCTTTTGTGTATTATCTCACCTGATATATTCATTTCGAGTAAACTCGTGCAGACAGAAGCTCAAGAATTTGGCACTATACCTACTTAACTAAGAGCACTTTGCATATGAGAGGTACCGATATAGGTACGGCAAGACAAAAGAGAGCTGTGATTTTTTTTCAAGAAAGATCAACATTTTTATTTCATCTTAGAGCTTTCGTTATATACGATTATTTTAATTTGTGAATTTACTTAAATACTTTTATGTAAAATATACCACGTAAAAGACAAAATCGAACTGACTTATAGTGACGATACTCACATAAATTGACTTGTTTTAATCTTTTCAATAGCCAGTTTCATAGTGTCACTTTTTTGAAATGAACGTATACTGTTTGTCATAATAATATGATTGTTGTATGAGGAAGCGGACAGCAGTCAGGGATTATCTCATCTGCGGTGCCCCCTCGCCCGCCGTGTACCGCGTGATAAATGACGCTTTGACGGGACACTGTCATGCAACGAGACAGCTAGATTCTGCTACTACTGGACGTTTATAGGCGTCTTTTGTATGAGCTGACTTCAATACGGCGTTAAGGTCCATACCGACTAAACAACATATCCATTTATGTCAGTTCATACTGCATGTTAAACAATTCAGGTGGGGACACCATTATCTGTTTAAGCTGTGCGTAGTAAACTTCTAAGCTTTGACGTTTCATTTTTGTACCGTATAATTAAACTTCACAGCTAAGAAGTTCTTAATATTCACTGCATAGACGATCATAATTGATCCTCAGGAGTCCAATACACAAGTATTATTCCAAAAAAGAAATAAATATGACGCACAACACGAGTTCGAACGTGAAATATATGCGATCCATTTGTAGGCAATCTCGACAATAAAACGTTGTCAGTCTTTGTGTCGGCTGTCGGCGGGGTCTGTAATACGGCCATTTTGCAAACATAACAAATGAGGGCACATTACGAGTGGCCTGCCGTCCCGCACTACATACATCAAACCATAGCAGCCCCACAAGGATATCTGAACATTCCTTTATATATCACTGAGCTGTTTGCGCGATGTGTTACGTTAAAGTGAAGAGTTTAAATTTGAAGGTCGTCTTCTATGAAGATTGTATTACGTCACAGACCGTCTTACGAACGTGTCCCAAAAAAGTGTTGGTGTAAGTTTGACGAGCTGAGCCGGTCGGCTCGCAGCGGACCCGCCCCGGGCGCCGCTGCAGCCGCACCGCGACAATAACAAATGACCCCGACGCATCATAATAAATAAAACAATTTGTTCTTAATTAGATTTCGTGAATTTAATTTTCATGCCAGTAATTGGTCGGTGGCCACAAAGAGCCGGCTCTCTATCGGTGATGGATGATCGAACGGCGCCTTCTTACTATTTACCTTCGTTCCGTACCGCGGTAATTAGGGGGTTCGGAAGTTTACTTTCATTATTGCTTATGAACCTATTACTGTTTCTAATATAGATTTCATTTCGTCTTGTTTTTCTCTTGTTGTTTTAAAGCGTGAGATCTCGAATGTTTTTTAATGTTCATATACGTAATGTGTAGGTACACATGTTTTTAAATCATCGTAGCACAAAAGAACGATTTAAAAAAATATACTCTCAAAGCATCAACCTTAAAGAAAAACAATCATGAGGGAAAGATAGTTCACCATAAGGAAACAAAATGACCTTATGTCGTCTCACGAATAAGCATCTGAAGTAAACAAAGCGAAATCGGAAAACGCTCGCTTTTATGTACCCGCAACAGAACGGTGCCGAGCGTAAAGTTTAAAAAATAAATGCAGAAAAAATCTTGAAAAGTCACGGACGCTTAACTTTCTTCCCCTGTTTTATTTTTCGTTCCCTCTTCTGCACTCTGCTGTCCCTCTCTAGCACAAAGCTTAAATAGCTCCTGCTCTTTCCACTTAACTGATAAGTTACTTTTTTAAACTGCAGGAAAATCGAAGTCGTTCACTGTGCGAAATTAAAAGCTGGCACTCGCAGACATAAGTCATAAAACGAAAATATGGTGGACGTTAATCAAATGATTTAATAGAAATGTACTTTTCTTATATTGTTCAGTTTGGAGGTTGCCAAATAACGGAGCGATCATTACACGCTTTGGCTATTTTAAAATGGTTACGGATTAATCGTATTAAACGTGAGAATATTTAAATGTTTCGTTTTGGTATTCACGGAGCGCAGTAAAAGTTTGAGTTTGTTTATTTGGCAACAACCAGAGATGGAGGTAACACCGCGGTGGGGCCGAATGTGCGCACTCATTGCTCGGTAGAGCTAGCAAAATACATTACATACCTAGGTCACTGGCAAACTTTTCATTGTGAGACTGTTTTGGCGACTTTTATCAAAGCAATTTTAATGATTTTATAATTTCAATACAATGAGCATTAGTAAAGCGAATAATATTGGAGTCATTTTGCAATGAGATATATAAATATAAAACAGGTGAGTGACATAGACCACTTTTTAACCGACTACTTTGGCAGTGGGTATAATTTGTTATTTCGATAGTATTTTTTGTGTAAACAAATCGGGAAGATTTAATATGCGAATCTAGGGTTGTCTATTTGCTGTTACTAATTAATTGTATATTTCTTGCAGTATACAATTAATTAGTTACTCTAAAATCAATTGAAAAAGTTTTTCAACGGGAATAAGGTGCTCTAGATTAAAATCAAAATTGAGCTGCTTTCAGTCACTAAACGCTCAGGCATAGCCTTTGTATAGTATGCAACGATCTGAAAAATATCATTTCCGTAATATATAAGATTTAGAATTAATTTAGTTACTAATTTAGGTAAAATTTTGTTTTTTTTTCCAACCATACCGTGATGCAATGCAAATGAAACGAGCGCCGTCACCACAATGAGGGCGCATCTATCTTAACATAACCTATCTATAGCTACTATAAATGTGTTCTTAAAAATATACTTTCAAATGTCAAGAAACTGCAGCCTCAGAATCGACCAAGTAGTCCACCGATTTGACACAAATACCTACATTTATTGTGTTGCAATCAGGTTTTCTCATAAGCAATAGAAATAGAAGGAAAAAAGAGCTTCGTGGTCAATATTCATTCGCGTTCCTCGGTTTTCTACCGCATCAACATCATTACTCTACAAATATTGAGATCGTGGTGAAAGTCACCGTCTTTACATATGTTTATAATGTTTATGGCACGGTAGATAAATATATACTGCAGTATATTATGAGAATATTAGTTAAATGGATTTTGTGTTTTATAAAATAATTGTCATATATACAGCATTGGTAGAGTAAAATTCTTTGACTTTCCCATAAAAGCTTAATTCTATTTGGAATTGTGATCTTCAAGTTACTAAATTAATCTTAACATCCAAAGTAAAATGTGAACTTATTAGATACACGAATGGGTAAGTTTACCTAACTTACAAGTATATCCAAAACCAAACTTAAGGCTATCACAGACAATACCAGAGTACCATAACTCCGTTGTGAATTTTATTCACTTTACTGCAAACATTTTACGCAAACTTCTAACGCTAACCATGTCCCCGAAAACTTGGCTAACAGGCGTTTGTAGCGATAACTACCAACTTGTAGTTTAAACAGAGTTGGAAGTTACGCAAAAACCGGTGGAACAAAACGCGGCGCGATGCCCCCGGGAACAAGGGTGGCCTGATATTGATATGAGTGACTTGCACTTACCGCCCTACGCGACCCACGGCTGTGGACAACTACCCCACCGATCTGACTGTTTGCCGAACAAACACTGGCTCCACACTTACGTCCTAATCTTAGTTAAACGCACGAATAATACGCTGTTTTGGTATTAATGTTTCACTTGAACTGACTTGACGCGTCCTTGTTTGATTTACGCCCGATGAAGATTTATTACTGGTTCCAATCATTACAGTTATATATTAGCGTAAAGTACAGTTGGATTGATATTTAACCTTACTTAATCGAACAATTTTATTTACTGCAACAATTTCAATGAATAAACAAACGCATAAAGCGTTAACATTAAACACCATTATGCACGGTATCTAAATCTTATCGTGTGCCAGTTAAATATAAATTCGCACGAAACTTGCGAAACCACAATGCTGGGGGCAAAATGGCTGAAGTGTCCATAAACAAGTGAGCGAGGCGCGAGTGGAATATTCAAGAGGAAAGTTGGTCCAGTTAGACGGAGTCCAGTCAATAGGCGCCGGTTGCATGTAACGGGCCGAGTTTGGCCACTACGTCACGCCACATGCATTGTCCCCTTAATGAAGCCTTCCCTCAAACTAGTTTGCGACAACTTATTGCGATCTAAACGAGTTTTGATGACCACTTAAATGTTGCTGCCATACTTAATAGTTCGCTAACTTTTGCCATTATAAACTGTGGAGATTTAGTTAGTGATACTTAGCTTAGAGAGAACGAAATTATTAATCGATACAATAGATAACGGATAGGTGTCAACGGTGTAAAATGAACATATGTATAAAGATAAATAAATATATATATTGTAAACAGAGTAATTTTGAGGTTTGAGCAGCCGCCTGCTACGCAAGCAACGCAAGTTCACAGCTGGTTGCACCAATGTGTTTTTCTAAAAACTTAAGCGCAGTGTACAGCTCCCCACGTGCTTTACGGTGAAGGAAAACGTCGTGAGGAAACCTGCATATATCTGAGAAGTAATTTGCATGAGACGACAATGGACTCACTCTCTGTCACGTTAGCACTTAATCATAGTGGGTCCCATAATCATCTAAAACAGTAGGTATATGTTCCTCAAACTCTTCAATTGAGTACACGCAATGTTGAATTGAAATCAGGAAAGTTTTCATAGTAATAATAGAAACTTTAGCACTACTTACATCGCGCATTGAGGTCAAACTTCGTGAAAACTACCCAATTGCCTATATATGAATCCTATTATTTGTTACAATGAAATAACAAATACCTAGTGAGGGCGAGACCTTTCCCCGTGTGAACAGAATCGTAATATCTACAAGTATGTAACGCTCTTACTCAATCAACTCGTGAGCATTGAAAGGCATTCAAAAATAAATTATGAAATGTTACTCACAACGTGATTTATAACACCTATCTATTGAATGGTTTCGCAACCTGCTAATACAATAAAATAAATGTTGAAAAATTACAAGCAATATTTTTATCAGATTACAAAACAAAATTTTATAAAAGAGTAATCCTATCTTACTCTACTTCGCTAACAAATGAGAGTAATTCTAATAACATAGCCTACCTGCATTGTTAATAGCATAGCATAAAATGATTGAGTATTTTTTTAACTAACTATGTCCCGCAATTTCACCCGCGTAGACTTCATATCATGGAGAAAAAATTTAAAGTAAAAAAAAATTATGTAAGTAGATACCGTATACATGATGTATATTCTTTCCTATGCTTTTAGTGAGAAGCTGTTAATTTGGAATTTCATCCAGACACTACAATTGTATTTATCTGTATAAAATGTGTAGAATTATGATCGAAATATAGATAACTATTGAATATTACAACGTAAATTTTTAAACTGACAGTATGAAGACAAGGCGAGAAGTCTTTTATGCCAAATGGAAATGTTAGTGAAAGCTTAGATGCGACTACGACGTTTCGAATAGATAATAAATATATAATTTTGTATGACACATAGTAGGTATAACACACAAAAAATGTTTTCGTTCAAAAATGTTCTGTCGCGTGTGACATCGGTGCCGCCGTCTGTCGTCGCAGCGTCCGATGCGCCCGCGCCGGCGACCGTTGGCAGATACGTCGCTAAGGCGTGCTTTTAGCTCTGCGATCACATCTAAACAAATACAACTTGTCACAGTGCCGCTGATAGCTACGACACTACGCTACACATGTGGACATTATAAATGAATATTTGAACGGTTTTTAACACAAATCCTGTGAAAATGTCAAACATATTTAGACATCGATACTAAACAACTTTAACGTAATTAATGTCTCATATGTTGGATACACATCTTAAACACATACTAGCTATGCCCTGTAGTTTCACTCGCGTAGAGTTAATTTGGGAGGGTTAACTACGCAGAAGCATATTTTTTTATAGTCTATATATATATATATATATATATATATATATATATATATATATATATATATATATATATATAGACTATAAAAAAATATGCTTCTGCGTAGACCAGAACTGAGAAAATTTAAATAAAAAGAGAACATTTTTACTTCATTATCGTGCATATTTTCATATGCATTAAGGCACAAGCTGTTAAATTGGAATTACAAATTTTATTTAAATAAAAATAAATTAAATTTTATTTATCAGTACTATATATTTCCTGAGGACTAACAACAGATAAAGAAACTTACTATAAGAGACTAATAACAGACTGATATGGAATCGTATCTGTAAATCTATTGAACCAGCATTCCTTCTGCTGACCATAAGACAGTAAACATGTGTAATATAATTGTTAACTGTGTGATACAAAGGTACCTATTGTTCACCATCTATTCTTGACGTAAAACAAATCTTTCCACCTAACTATATACGCTTAGAAACATTGCTTAACCTCCTCAATTTATATGCGTTGGAGCATCTGTATTCTTTAGTACCAACAATCCCTAGGGGCCCAGAGGTTAAGTCTAAATATGAATATGTGAGTTTATTCATACAATTTTTCCTGATAAATAAGATATGGTAAAGGTAATATAAAAATATAACATTTTGAAATATTGCCAAATTACCACAAAATACCTTAAGACACTCGGCTTTATTCGAATGATTTCAGTACAAAGTGTGTCCGCTGCGTCGTGAAGCCCGGGAAGTCTTCACTCGTCCGTCGTCACTCCGAACAGACGGCCAAACAAAAATAGCTCCCTATACATATAACAAAACATCGGATATAGTCGTCTTAAGTGTCGACAAATGTCACATTGTTCCAAAATTATATTTAGTTGCCTATTCGCATTTCGTAAATTTCATTGAATTTTATTTCTGAGCTCAAATGTTTCGTGGATTCTCACTGATTAATATGCGGACACAGCACCATATCGTATGCAGTATTATTTTGCTGGTTTTGTCAATTAATTATTATTATTATTGTGGAATTTAATCATACTGATAAACGAATCATTATTAGCCTCATCAACAGCCGCAAGTATGACTAGCCTAGTGATTTAATCTACCTTAATATCAAAATTTAATATTATGTTTATCAGAGCATAAACATGCAAATTGATACAAATAAGCGTAGGTACACATAAAGAAAACAATCTACTGAAAATGTAATCCATAACGATCTAATACAAATTGGCCTCTTATGAGTAATTGTACGCGAAGTGAAAATAGATAAACGGTGCATACTGTTACCACTGTTGTATGGACTTCCGCTCCGTTGTCTCGGAACAGTGGTCGGATTGTTTCCTTTAATCTCCGCTGTGAATGGAGCTAATGAGCGCGGGCGCATAACGGTCGGCCCATTCATCAGAACTGTCGACGACATCATTGACAGCTTCTGTGGCACGCTTGCTCTTGTACACCACACCCACAATGGTTAAGAGCAGTTCTCTTTTAGGAATACCTAAGTATAACTAAGATGGTGGGATTTGGAAAAACCACATCATTGCAACACGATCACTGCATATAATATAGGTCATTGCCTATGAAATAATTAAGAAATATTATGAGTATTAGAAGCTCAGAAAAAGCATCAAAAAGCTTACTCAGAATGTTAGTGCTCATCGAACCTCAATAGCCTTAAAAATCTGTTGAACTCAAACTACAAAGGCGACCGAAAAATATACACAACAATTAAACTTCAAAAAATTCGCCTTTGTATGAATCCCGCCGCTACCGTCTACAATAGTTGGTGATAAGAAATGTTAAAGAAAAATAAACCATTAAAATATCATCAGTCATCGCACGACCCCCGCGGTGGGCAGGTCAGCCGCGTCCGAGAAAAAACCTCACAATTCGGAGCCGGATTCAAATGAAGAATGATTCATTTATGAAAATGAAATGACAGATTGAATGAATGTGGAGACGGTACAAAGGAAACGGCTACTGGCCAGCTTCTTTGTGCCACGTGCTCCCACGCAGCCTCCGGGGACTCGGTCGACACGTTATTAGACTTGCATGGAGACTCAACTATTTCTCAGCATTTGATAAAAAAACCAAAACAATAACCATTTAACGCATGTGTGTTTTCTAATACTTGCTTGTTCCAAAATTTTAATTTCTGTACAACATATTTCGAGATGCACATTACTTGCTGATTTCTATAGGAGTAGAACCAAAGGCTGACTTCACAAGTAGAATTCGAGATCATAGCTGATACTCCTGTGTACTGCTAAACTGAGAGCATAGAGGTATTGCTACTAAATCTTGATTATATGTATACGTCATATACCTAGACCAGGGGCCTTACCATGACCTCTTATTGCCATGATAGTTTGACTCATATTACGAGACAGATGTATATAACGTGTATACATCTATCACTGTCACACAGCGGAACTATCATTGCAATAAGAACTCATGGGCCCCTGACTACCTTTGAGTCAAAATAATGTCACAATAGTAATTGGTGGTCAAAGCCCAATGATAACTTGGCTTGACGTGTCGTGTCATGCATAAATACGTTTGTGCATGATGAATACTGCAAATTTTACACACGGCAACAATACTTCACTATTATTCGTATTTAACCGTAGGCAAAGCTTTTATTTAAAACTCAGATTGCGTGTAAAATTAAGGACAAGCTCATTTCTTGTTATATTTTTGTTAAAGTTTTCTTTCTGATTATCTAAAGAACCCACCCTAAATGCGACATAAAATATGTTTTGACATTTAAAAGTTGCGACTTTATCTAATAAAATGGCAATTACTGGGGTACCCTTGCGATCTGAGCGGGCCGCGAGTTAGTGAACTCCGACAAACACTAAGAAAAAGAAACGGGCAATGAAATTAAAAATATGTCTTAAGGGCAATTAGCTTTAACTTTTACTGTAAGTGCCCTATCGCAGCGCGGCGCTCCCTTACGCTTTTCAATTGTGGGGAAAGCGGCCAGCTTTTCGGTTCGAGTGAATTTTATGAACTCGCAAAGAGTTCTGACTTTTGAACGAGTTCGGCTACCCCGGTTGCGATGAATTAATTTAGTTAACTCAAGAACTGAAGAATTTATAAGTTTCAAGTCTAGTGTAAAAACACGAAAATATATGACATAGTAAATTATAGCTACACTAGCTAACTTACTAACATTATCTAATAACCCCAACAACAATATATACATAACATTATCATCATCATTTCCCTGGCCTTATCCCATGCATGCACTTGATTCAACCCGATGTGGCTGATCACCGGATTTCTCTACGAAGTGACTGCCATCTGACCTTCGCTACCCTTACCACAAAGAAAAGCTGTGCTCTGGGGTAAACTAGTTGTCAGACTATTTTAGACCTCCGACTGACCTGTAACGATTACCAAAGATGATAAATTGGCAACCGGGACTGACAGCTTAACGTGCTCTTCGGCACGAAGGAAACTCGGGCGGTCACCCATTCAATTACAGGCTAGGATTAGGGTTGCTTAACTTCGCTGATCGAATAATATGCGCAATAGCAACGCCACGAGCTCCTCAATCTCAATCTCAATGACAAACTAACGAAAATAACGTAAATATATTAAAAAAGGTATAGAGTACAGTAATGTTACATGTAATCTGATACATTACAAAAATACAATTAAATGAAATCTGAAATCTCAATAACTGCTTTGGAAGCTGGTATTTTATTTGAAAGCAGAAACTAGATACAAATTCTTAAGCGCCTAGTTGGTCGCTTTGACGGAGTGTTTAACAATAAATTTCCATTTAAAAAGCAGCGTTGGGCGGGCGGCGGTGGGCGGGCGGCCGCTTCCGCCACATTTTCTTCATTTCCTCCAGTAGGGCGCCCACCGCACCACTGGAATTAAAACGTTCGTTTGTTTTTTTACTAAACGTAATTATGTAAACATCGAGTACGATTCTTTGTTCATAACAATTTCGTTGGTTAAATTCTGTCTGCTGCTCAAACTGTAGACGGAAAATATGCCTGGCAATTGGTTACTTTACCATAATGAAAGAAGAATGTAATTCTAACTAGAAGAGTTAATGTTACTTTAATTATCACTATACTATATCCAACGAATAAGTAGTCCTAAGGATTTACAATTCTTGCAAACAAATACAATTCAAGCATCTAAAATCTAAGCTATACATGAAACAAAATCAAATACCTACCAACGTTCACTGGAGTTGAATAAATACTCACTATATAACTGAAAAAGTACGGATAGTCCATCACCTTTTGCTCCCTCTCAGAGATACTTATTTGTTGGGCAATGTATAAAATCTCTACGCATAGAGCATAAGTCGGTGACTCTACCAACTATAGTTCAAATGCAAAATATCTTTATTTGATTAGACTTTTTAGAAAGTACTTTCGAATCTTCAGAATGACAATGACTTTACACATTTTGTATAAAAAATTGTTGAAGAAAAATTCTACTTGCTACTTAAATAACTACTAATAACTACTAAAAGGCCATATCTAACATCTTTACAAAAGTAAGTAGTTGGAAGCTCCTTTAAAAGGGTTTCCGTTGAGACACTGCTGTCACAAAGGCTTTGTCATTCCAACTAAGCTGAATTGAAAGTATGCAGAATCAAATTTCAGGAAAAAACATTTAGTTAGGGAATAAATACATTTACAAAATTATAAAAAACATTGATATTAAATATGCTCCCGACATTCCAGAACGGTCCTTGAAGGGATAAGTGGTGGTGTTACAACAGAACACTCACATTTTATCGGTTGAAACGTTGATTGAGTCCATCGCTGTATCAAATCATTATACATACGTCTTTTATTTTTTCTGCGACATAACACGATCCTCGATCATAAAGCTCGTGGTGTGCAAATCATTGCATTAAGTTTTTTAGAAAAAATCATTCATACAGACAACTGGGATTTGAACTTGCGTCGCTTGCCTAGCAATGTACTGTCCAAACCACTCGCCTGTCACAGATTTTAGTTTATATTTATGATTAGCAGGAATCAACCATACCATGCGTCCGGTATGGGCTTGTTTGGACGCGAAAATCTAGTTTGTATACTTTCCAAATAGACAGGTTTTTTAGCAAATGGCTCTGCCTAGCTTCCGGAAGAGAAATAGGGATAAAAGAAAGCAGGCATAGTGGGCCTGGCATAAATATCGGTGGGATAATAATTAAAGGAACGATAATGTCCCCGCGCGGTGAAAAACGAGCGAGCCATCCTTTTTATTTGATAAATACAATTTATACCCCAACCCCATCCATGACTCCTTGCTTCTTTGCGGGATTCTACTTCCTTTGTTTTTAATCGAATGCATAATGCAAAAAAAGCCGTCGCTAAAGTTTTTTTCTTTCCGATGTAAACTTCATTCCAATTCCATTTTAAATTTGTTATTAACAGTTATTTACTTCCAGTAAAGTTTCTAGCGAATATTTTAAGCAGCAGGAATGTATTTCACATTTAAAAAAGCATGTTAAAACAGTTGGAGATGTCTTATGCGGTTCCAGTTCGCCCCCTCAACTATTAACCCTCCACGCGCCAGGGTCGCAATCGGGACGGTTTTACCGCGCACTAAATATTCTCCCGGCGACAATTGCGATTATGAAAAGTGCACCGTTATTTATATCCCACGCCGTTTATTTTTTGTCGCCCCTTTCAAGGGCAATTAAATACCGCCGGCCTTAAAGCGCTTTGCATACTCCGGCCGTCTTTATTATCAACCCACTAATAAACTTGCTAAAGGTTAAGACATAAAATATACTTTAAAAATGTCGCGTTTGTTGTCCTGCAATATTTTGATTTTGAGTACCTACCTTTAATATTAGGTAAGTATTAGAAGTCCCGTCTAAAAAAATTTTTACAAAAGTTAATACGTAAGTTTCGTTATAATAGGAGGATATAACAAAATCATGTTATATCACCTAGTTCTTGTAATGAAAATTACGTCTCTTCCCGAAATTCCGTCAACCATAGACACAAATGACTAAAGTGCCATTCTCAAAACTTCAGTGAACGATTAGGGAAATAGAACTTCTTAATAATGGGATTAATGAAATTTCCTCGTTGACGGAATCGAACTAGAGCCCGTGGGGACGAGCTGTCAAACTGCTCCAAACTTGCGCCGTCTGTCTGCGCGACAACTTTTAATAACCTTCTGTATCAGCCAGATGGATTTAGATCCGACGCGTCGTCATTACAATTTCAATTTCATGTCAAATTAAAACATCAAAATATAAATACATGTTATAGATGCTCGTAGTTTTCGTACAGCGATATTTGGCGCTGTCGTTTCTCGAACCAAAATACTTAGAGCGAAGTATTCAGCGGCGTGCATAATGGGGAGCATCAAGCCTTCATCAAGCGCGATAAGACGATCTCCAGTCACTTCCTGATACGTGGCCCCTCGCCAAACCGGAGCTCCCTTCCACCCCGCACCGGCGAAATTGAACCGTCTTACATCTGTCTCCTCCTAATCCACGCTTATAATTGATGCGACAATGTCAATCCCACTCCCCAATACAAGTTACCTAATCGGAAAAATACAAATCCGCCTCAACATGATCGATTATTCAATCCAACAGCCAAGACCGCCAACCTACAATTGAATACAATTTGATAAACAACTCATTTGTTGTGACGTAAATTATATCTTATGATATGGAATAAAATCACAATAAAGTTACCTACATTACATGATATCACAGCACCACGTTAAGAGGCTCAAAAAGTCACGTGTTTAGAATCACTTAAATTTCGTAGAACTCCGTGAACGACACTGTTACGGACATGAAATTGAGGAAAATTTACTTTTTTGCCCGTAAAATATTGAATTTTTACATTTATGCCTTTCACACCTCATAACGTAATATTTCTCGGAGGAAACGCCCTCGCTCGGTAACTTTTCCGTTGCAGCGGCAACATTCAAAATAAATGTTTGGTGCTTTATCAAACGCCAAGGCAGTGTGTGACACGCACAGCCGCAGCCCGCCTTTGCCTACATACACTAGCTATTACGTGTAACATAACTCTAAAGGAAGATAACATATGTTTAAATTCACATTACAAGGAAATATGTGGGTCCACACGTTGGTCTGTGCTGCCGAGTTTTACTAAGCTTAAGTAACCCACTCATTAGAGTTAAAATACAACATCCTACTTATGGACGTAATGCAACGACATAAGGTATGTAAATTCAAACCTGAAATAGGCCACAGAATCACCATTCGCCTCAACTATACCTAGATACTCGGCCATTCTGCCTCTGCATGTATCCGTTCCCTTATGGACGGACGAAAACATTTGCATATTTCGTTTAAATCTCACATTGTTTATTTAGGACTGCAATGTCTTAACAAATGAACAAAATCAATTAAAACCGTTTCGGTAACACCCTTACGCGCCATATGCCTTCGGTTCCGACACAAATAACGTGACCACAGTATTTAGTGGAGCGCTCAGGCTGTGAGGGGCATCGAACGATCTCTAATGGCATCCCACCGCCAACTGGCCACCGCATTAATCCTTTACCGGCTCTTGATTAATTATTTAAAGTTGCCCGAGGGGCTTCGCTCTCCGCATATATCGTCCACAAATTGTTTACAACTACTTGTATTGCCACTTAAAACATTACTCCGAGGATATGTTCACAAGCAATGGCTTCTGGAGCCGGTTCGCTTAATTAAGAACGAAAATAGACGTGTCTTACCACTACTAATACTCAAGTACTTGCTCATGTCTCGTCAGAGGAGAAGTTACAGACAAGTTAATATTTAAAAGTTTATCTCTAAGAATTTTGCCACCAATACGGAGGCTCAATTCGTCGTAGCAATGAAGATGGTGTTTCGTTCATAACAAACTTAGGATCTAGAATAGGTAACAGTGACCTGGGGGGGTCACGGCGAAGCATGTGAAGACGTATCACGTGCACCCCCCCGCTTAGCGACTTGGAGGAACACCGTGGAGTTTAGTCGGTGTGAGTCCGACATAACCCTTCCGCTGCCCCCGCGGCGGTTGGTGTATCCATAACGGATTCTCCAAGTTTAAAAAAATAAAAAAAATAAAAAAATGTATCAGTGACCTATCTTCTATTTGACCACACAAATGTTGCAGTGATGCCTGGTGAGGTAAGATACAGCTTATGGACGCTTGAAACACCAAATTTGTATAGATTCCAGAAAACACGCCAAAAGGAGAATGGGCCTTATAGCATAGCACCCATTGAAGAAACATGAAGATGTAGAAACACAAAACCACTATTATAGAACAGTGTTTTCCCAAATGACCCAAACTGTAGGCTCCTTAATAACTGTTCTTTGGAGTTAGGTACGAAGAAAATTGATAGCTGATTGATATTTGAATTACAGTGTTATCATACAAAGCTTCAGTGATATTATCAAATGAAGTGTGGACGGGCGACTCCTGACTTGACCGATGTAAGTGACCCCTAATCCGCTGTAAATCTTCGGGCGGCCCACCGCTCCGGGAGGGTTGACCTACCTACTTTGCAATAATTTATTACTCACACCTTGTATAACAAGACAAGGGATACATTATTATGTTAGTTAGTGATCATATTTTATCGTCTTGTTTAGGAGTAAGTTTATTATTAAGCAATTGTATTTTATTTCATAATCATCTATCACTACCTTGTGTTTGTATTTATCCTAAACATTTGAAGTCCATGTATTCCATATCTGCGCAATTTCTCGCAAAAACTGCTCCACCGACAGGAACAAAGCTCTTAAATTGAAGAACAGAAGAATATTTTGTCGGAAATGGTTTTTTTCGATTATTTCAGTATTTTCATAGTTTATCGAGTTCAGTGTTTAAGAATCGAGTGACATGCATTAAAGTTATAAAAATCACTATAAAACCCCAACACTATGGTTAACTAATACGTCTTTATCTACGTAATTTCCCTCTACATTGGACAGAGGTGCATCAAAAGTCTACGCAAGCAAAGCCATAAATACAACTTTCGAAATAATATTTGGATACGAGTAGATGTTTTTGATATCAGGGGAAGGCGCACAAAGCGCGGTGCTCGCTCGCTCGGAAGTGTAATCGCGATAATGCGAACATTATACACGCAGCCTCTCGACTCTGCATAATCGTGCCTATTATACCACGCAAAAACTTACCGCCAACTTGCATCTTTCCAACATTTGTCGTAGTACAGACACGCATAAAAGGCAAACAGCGCCTTTATATGGGGGAAGTGATAGTTTTATGTATATGGGGAAAGTTTCGGTCACTGAGTTATGTTCACCTGGTTCATCTTATAGCTTAAGAAAGCTACTATTTACCCCTGATTGTATGACAATATAAAATGATAAGTGTTTTTTTTATCGGTACAAAGAAGATATATTAAACATAAGTAGTCCGTAGTGTGTGATGATATATAAAGCATAAATGCGGATATGTTTGTTCAATAAATATAGGTACCCTATTGCGCTACTTTTTTAGTATGAATTGGCTACATTTTAAAATAATATTCCAGTGTTTTTTTATTTAATGAAAGTATCTAACGAATCGCAAAATGTTATTAAATTAATATAATTATGTACGATAGTTGCAACAAAACACTTGTGTTTTCCCTAATACCTAAGTATTATAGAATTATAACCGTAGTGGCCAGCCAAGGGCTATCTAACTTTCAGGTCCGGTTAACACATTATAAACTACTTATCTACCCAACATTTTGGTTGCAGGCATCTATCTTACCCTTATTATAAAATATGAAACCAAGAATTGTAGGAATGCAATAATATTTAATTCTTTCACAATACCTAACTTGTCTACCTAAGTACATTAATTAATACAAAGCAGTACAATTTTTATAAATACACAGCATTTATTTAGTTTAATGGAGGGGTACATTCCCTTTGGGCAAATTAGAGCTTGTCTTTATACGTAGGCCGAGCTTGAGCGCCGGAGCGGAACCGAGGGCCGCACGTTGATTGACAGCTGCCCTTGTCCAATGGCGGAGAGCACTGACGAACCACGTCAATCATGCGCCACCACTTCTACTCAACAACCAAACCACATATACACGCGATAATACCACGTAATGCGTAGCACTAAGGTCCACAACGAGTGCACCTGCGACATTGCAACCGCCCGAACCCCGCGGCCAGCTATCACGCGAACGCGATCGCACCATTATTCGCCGCCCTTTGTAATTTGAATTTCGAATTCCAATTCGTATTTTGTGGTAAAATAAAAAGAACAACGTTTCGACACAATGGCGTCAAGGGCGGTGCTCTGACATGCGATCAAGTTATTACATTAAAGGAAAGCGCACCCGCAAGCCCGCCTCGCAACCCTGTTATTGAAAGCTTCCACGAATAACATTCTATAACGCTAATTTGAAACATGTTGTTCATATTTTATAGGACACGCTTTATAATGGTACTTACCTTCAATAAACATTATAGCAAATAAGCATAATATCACCTAACAGCCGGATGTAACCAGGGGGCCAACAATGATAGATTTAGCAGCGCGTATTTAGGAACTTCTTAGCTTAGACGTTTAGTTTTACGGTACCAAAATCATACTATCATTCATAGTTACCCCCTGTAGGTATTCTGAGATGGTGATATAAGTTGGAATCGTTGCGCCTACAATATATACCTAGGCATAATGCAACGATCAATCATTTCCTTTACTGCTAGTAGGTACAGGACCTTGTAAAATAATTATTGAAACCTTATTCACGGAAGGAGCACAGCGCTACGATAACACCGAAAGTGTATTCAGACATTTGCCTCCGATATTCTATCAGAGGTATCTACTTCTGGCGGACCATTTTGACCCTGCCTCATTATTTACACAAATCTCTTGCATTCTGAAATTAAACCTATTTAACTTATCGCTGCAGGTACCTACATGTATCAATTTATCAGGTTCATAATAACATACATTTATTGTTTCAGAAAATGGCTTACCGCGAAGATTACGCACCGCTTACACAAACACCCAGCTTTTGGAGCTTGAGAAGGAGTTCCACTTCAATAAGTACCTATGTCGACCGAGGAGGATTGAAATTGCAGCATCGCTGGACCTTACTGAACGGCAGGTAAAGTCACTGCTTCATAAAGATGGGGGGGGCCTACTCGCTTTCTCCGAAAAACTAAGCTTCGGTCAAAAGTACGCAAAGCTCTTACTACGGTTCTTATACGTTCTAAAATTACGTCCGTACGTGGTCTGCAACGAGATTCTTTGTTCGTTTGAAAATCGTTAATATCTTCTAAAGTTAATTTAATAAAACTATTAATCCCCGAAAACTTAAGCTTCTTAAAAAAAAGCGATACTGCAACTACTTACGTTTGCGATGTTTCGTTTCTAGAAACGAAGAGAGAGTACACCCTCTGGTCTCTTTCGAAAATATTCTCAAGATTTAAAGTAAAAATTATTCCAATTTAATAGTATGAAGGAGCATTCTATAGGTATGAGGAGTTTATGTAGACAAAATTTATTAGAAAATTATGGGCAAAGCTAAATTATGATAAATACAATTGTTTATCTTTTGTTTACAGGTAAAGGTCTGGTTTCAAAATAGGCGCATGAAACACAAAAGACAGACACTAACCAAAAGTGAAGATGGCGACGACAAGGATTCAACGACATCGGAGGGTGGCAAAAGCTCCAAGATGGGCCTCGACAAGTTCCTGGACGATGACGGCCCTCTGTCGGGGAAGAAGAGCTGCCAGGGATGCGAGCTGCCGCCGGGCGCGCTCTGCTCCCCCGCGGAGGATCTGCCAGAGCTAGCGTCGCGCACACGCAACAACAACACTCCGAGCGCTACTAACAACAATAGCTTCGCCAGCGACGGAGCCTCTAGTGTAGCCTCTTCTTCTTCCCTCGACAAACTAGCTGAGGATGACTCCCGCGATGCGCACCCGCCCGCCTCTGTGGCCACGGCGCCCAGGAACCTTGCCAAGAGAATCAAACAGGAATCCAGGAAGCGCTCGCCGTCGTTAGACGCCACGTGCAAGGTGTCACCGTCCTCCTCCAAAGACGGCCTCGGCCCAGTGGCAGGATTGCCCGACGGAGCCAAGTTCTCCTCGGTCAACTTGACGCCATCGTCAACCCCCGGCACCCCCTCTAGTATGCACCCGAGCCCGCTCGGCCACTACCCGCGGCCATCACCACCAAACGTGCCGCCGGGGCCCCCACACTCACAAACTCTACCTAACGCCATGCCCCCCTATGTGATACGGGGTAACGCTCCACCAGGTCAATTCGTTCCCCATCCTGACTTTCGCATGGATTCCAAACAATTTGTCGGAAAGCTGGCCCAGTACCCGCAGAGCAACAGATCCTACGAAGGCTACGGACCTTCTATTCAGAGCACAGATCAACACGTATACTCGCGTAATCAACAGCACACCAGACAAGACGGATCGCCATCTGCGAGGCCCACCAACGGTATCGGGTCGAGACAGACGTACCCTCACGAGATGTACCAGAACTATGGTTACCCTGCATACGGCAAGGACCAAGTGGCGTATGGACACCCCGGGTACGAGCAAGCGCAGGGCTACGCGAACGAGCACATGGGGTACCCGAACAGCCACTACGGCTACCATTACCACGAGGGCGCGCAGCACGAGCACGCACACAACTATTACGGCACTGAGGGACAGAAGGGTGCGCATGGGACCGAGTATGCAAAGAATACGTATTACGACGCAGCTGCATACGGCGCGCAACCAACGCCGGCGGCGGGTGGGTATGGAGGCGCAGCGGGCAATGCAGGCGTAGCAGCGGCGGGCGGCGAGGCTTACGGCGGCGAGTGTGCCGACACCTACGGCTCATTCCAGCAGTTCTACGAGGCCACCCACGCCGCGCCCGCTGGAGACAACTCCAACTCCTCCTCGGACTTCCACTTCCTCAGCAACCTCGCCAACGACTTCGCACCGGAATATTACACCATTTGAGACAAGGACTTCGCCGAGCAGGCGAGTGATCTGTTCGTTTAAGTGTACTACTTACATACTTCAAATTGTGTATGGAACGTTATTTAATTAAGGGTTACGGTATTAAAAGCGATATGAACATTTCGTCCAAGGCGACTACATAGTTCACACAATCGCTTAATTTTCTCACTTTATACCGATCTATGAGTTAGGAATTGTTATAATAATTATGGTAACACTAATATTGTAATTAACTGTAAATACTTGATCTAGGCCTTAGGTTTTGTTTTGAGTAACCTACGTTCAGAAAAAATAGGTGCTGATTTCAAATGATACCGAAAATATATAAAATAATTATCGAAACAGGTTAATGTCTGTATTAGTAAGATTAACGAGTTTACATTTCACACAGCGTCTTCAGAGTGTTGTATATTTCAAGCTTCCTACAGTTAATAAAATATAAATATAATTTGTAATGTAAAAGGTTAAACTGTACACTTATTACTAAATAATAAAATAAAATACATCTTATATCCAAACACCTTTTCACGTGTTCATGGTAAGAAATTAATTGATTAAAAAATTGTTTTATGACACTTATTATTAAAAAATTGTTTACAAGTTTAAGGAATAGTCGTTGCCTTATTTAGTTAATATTGTTTTGTGACTATAAGACATATTGTAGATACATTCATTAATAGTTTACAATAAGTCATTATATTGTAGATATCAGCGCTATCATTTTGGCCTATTAAAAAAATAAATCATTTGGTGTCACATTTTTTATTTCTTTATTACGCACCTGTTTTCCACCTTATAATACGTACACCTAATAATGTCTTGTACATTACATTTATCTATACATCTATACGGATATATAAAATTGAAGTGTCTCTTTGTAATTCCACAATTACAGCTTTTCACTAAATCTATATGAAAGTATTCCCGGTACTGACATAGAATTTTTTTTTTTTGTTTTCTCTGTCTCTCCGTCTGTCTGTTTGTTCCGGCTAATCTCCGAAACGGCTGGGCCGATGTTAACGGAACTTTCACTGTCAGATAGCTAATATCACAAGGAGTAACTTAGGTTACCTTTAAATTAAAAAAAATCAAGGTTCCGCGGGCCATACATGAAATTAAGTATATGCGGTTGAAATAGCAGGGCACAGTTATATTATATGTAAAGATGATCTATTCGTACTCAGGCGTATTATGTTACTTCGGAACTGAATTGCCAAAAAAGTATTTGGAGAGTAGTTATGCAAATTTATTCTCTATCTCTCATAACTAACAACAAAATATTACCTAAATACTTTTTATACACCCTAAAAGAGTGTACATTTATGGTTAATTTATTTATTTCATGTACGTATTTAATAAACTTATTTGAATAAAATAAATCTTTGGTCACAAATATGTATAAAATTTTAATATAAAAAAAACTACAAAAGTATGACAAGACCAAAAACTTATATAAGTGGTAATAGTTTGATACCGAGGACCCACTGGTTTTAAGATGTTCCACATTAAGTCCCCAAACCGCAAATAATAATTAAAAAAATCTTACTACTCTGTTATTTTATTCAAAGAGAGTAATGGAATAATAGTCATCGTTATGTAAATACTGATAATCATTTATTTCTTAATCAACCAAACTAAGTGTACATAATAAGAGAGATAGTTTGTGATCGTAAAAGAACATTTAGAGGAACAGAAACATGTTCACATTGATAGCAACAAGGAAACGGCCATAGCAGGTGTAACAAAAAAATATTACATCATCATCATCATCTCCCTGGCCTTACCCCGTACATTGTTGGGGTCGGCACTTGATTCAACCCGATGTGGCTGATCACCTGATTTTTATACGAAGCGACTGCCATCTGACCTTCGCAACCCCTTTTACAAGGAAAATCTGTGATCTGGGTTAAACCAGTTGTCTGATTATTTTAGGCCTCTAACTAACGATTGCCAAAGATGATAAATTGGCAACCAGGCCCGACGGCTTAACTTGCTCTCCGCGGCACGGAGGGAACTCGGGCGGTCACCCATCCAACTACTGGCTAGCGTTAGGGTTGCTTAACTTCGCTGATCGAATGATATGTGCAATAGCAACTGTGCCACGAGTTCCTCGAAAAAATATTACATGTACACTTGCAATAGAATCAAGACAGATTCTCTTTAAAAATGCCATTCTGTGGACCTAATATCAAGTGTTTCCTATCAAAGTTAGTTCTTCAATTAGCGCAGCACTGAGGCGAATTAGTAATTATGATTTTAAAAGTTACAGGTGTGGACTGTCATATAAAAAAGTTGCAGTAAAGCACCTCAATAGACCAGAAGGCAAATTTATTACTGAATAAGCAAGCAATAACTTTTAAAAAACAAATTCACCAGAAATCAAACAATATGTTGAAATGATACCACCTAATAGGCAGTATATTGTTATTCTAAAATAATTTTTAATAGAACATTTGAATTAATTAATTACAAAATAAAGCATTAGTAAGATCAATGTGCATTGTGTGTTATGAAGTGGCCGGTTTTGCAGCCTGGCCTTGGGCTTGCAGTTTCATCTCGAGCATGGAGCACACTGCTTCATGTACCATCGACTTCTCTCTACCAATATATTGAATTTTCTCCATCTGTTCTGTGACAAACTGAACTTTCCTCTTGAAGTAGTCTTTGGCACCTTCTATGTCCTGTAAATATGTTAATGTATAAGTATGTAATGTGGCCTTGATGCTTGAGCAGTTGCCTGCTATGCAAGAGACATACATACATATGCTCATGCCTGTATTCCCCGAAGGGGTAGGCAGAGGTTTTGTAATCACAACACCCACTTTTCACCGAAGATGATTACTTAATCATGACATTGAAAATCTTTCTGTGGACTCACCATCTCAGACACTTTTCATACGTCTTTGAACTTCTTAGCTATATGCAGGTTTCCTCTCGATGTTTTCCTTCACCATAAAGTATGTGGTGTGAAATCACTGTACATAAGTTTTTTAGAAAAAGTCATTGATACAGGCCCCGCTGGGATTCGAACTTGCGTCGCTTGCTTGCATAGCAGGCGACTGCTCAAACCTCAAGGCCACCACGGCATGCAAGAGACCCAAGTCCAAATCTGAACAGGGAGTGTACCAATTATATATGTTCCATGGTGAAGGAAAATATCCAGAAGAACCTGCAATGTCTGAGAAGTAATTCAAAGACATATGTAAAGAGTCTGAGACAGCAATGGACTCACCCTCTGTCACATTGGCAATTAACACATTTACTGCCAACACTTATAGTTGGACACACAGATGCGTTGTTAGCGGTGAACATGTTAATCATATTCAGTGAAATATTGATATTGTTTTTACAACACCTCTGCTTACCCCTTCAGAGATCCTTCTAGGATGCCATGAGCATATTTTTCTATATGCAAAGTGACATATAAGTGTATACCATTTAAACACATTCTTCTAGACCCAAGCATAAAATGTTGATCATCTTCACAAAATGCTTTGCCGATGATCCACAGAAGCAATGTAAAGTATAAGACCCGTTAACTACGTGTATGCATAAAATCCCATTTATCTGACAACCCATAGCAATATTTTTAAACAGTAATTACTTACTTTCTGTGCATAATATCCAGTCCCAATATCTATCACAACATTGTCAACATCAACTATTGTGCCTGGCACATACATAGAGCCAGTCAGTGGTACTAATATAGTCTTGCCCTTTGTCTCTGGTGTTATTTTCTCTACACTCTCACCGGATTCGACGAATTTACCCTGAGCCATCTTCAAGGTTTGTAAAGAATCTTGAAATACACTTAGTTCCTGAAATAGAAATATGTACATAATTTTAATTTAAGTATGTATAAGGACCTCTCGTAACAGACAACCTGAAACATTTTAACGTAGTCTTTGTAAAGTATGTGTGCAATACGAAATTGATTATGACAATAGGTCCAATAATACCTGATCTAATCGTTGCTTTAACTGTGCCAACTGCTGCAGGTTCAGCTTGGACAAGTCAATTTGCTGCATGCCCGGTGCCGGTGCCGTAGATACTGAAGCCATTCTGGTGAAAAAGGGTAGATTTATCAAATCAAAATACGTATTTACTACTATTGTGCCTTTTGATGTACTTTTTGTTCAACACTCAGAAGAAAAGAAGAAACTATAACCTCAATGTCTGAATTTCCAATAGAAATATTGGGACTGTCAAATTTGTCAATGTCAATGTCTCCAGAATTGGCATTGGCACTTGTCGTATGACTTGACAGGTAAATAAACAGGAAGAATCGCAAGGATATACATAATAACAAAAATAATTATAATAAATTACATTTATTGGTGACAAATAAAAACAACAAACAAAATAAAAAAACAAAAAAAGGTATTCAATATAAAAAAGTAATAAATATACTTCGTATTTTGTATTTTCAGTCTAGCCCGTTCGAATATTACTGCACACCACGTTTAATACCATTATATTAAATTTACACTCGTTAACTCTTTTTAGTACATCCCTATAGAAGAAGCGTCATGTGTGTTGAATGAATGACGGACGAAGGTGACATTTTTGATTAAACTGTCATTAGGTGTGTGTCATTCATATTTCATTCATTTCATTTCCTTTGACGAAATAATGAAAGAAAAGTTATTTTATTTTATTTATAAGAACGCTTCACAATAAATTAAATACTATTGTTCGGTAATATTTTTTGTAAGTAATAGGTGCACATTATATCTAAATACAGATTCGAAGACGAGACCTATGTTCTACATTCATGCATTTTATTTTCAGATAAGCAGTGTTTCAAATACAAAGGGGTTAACCTAATCAAGCTAACCTATCGTCGAAATGTCGTTAATAAATATTGAAACAGTGGGAAGTTTTAACAGTTTTATAAAGTAAGTACAAGTTTGTTAATTTTGCCATTTATACTGTGGATATTCAAATATTCAATATACTTGCATATATTGAATATTTGAATCTCCTGTGGATTCAAATAATTTAATTATGTAAAATAAAATAAATGGCATTTCTAGAACATACTCCTGCATTATAAATATAATGATAAATTCTCTCTAATACAATAGATTTGTATTAATTTCAGTGACTGAAATTAAGTAATTTCAGTCACTGAAATTAAGAAAACTTTGACTATAAATTGAAAATCATTCTGTGAGTAAATTTTTTGAAAATCATAATGTTTGGACATTATCACTCAGCGCCTGGATATAATACTCAAATACTTCTTTTTGTTAATAATTCTTTATAATACATATTAAACACCCAAATTCTGGGCAAATTGTTTGTCTTGAACCCGTGACACTTAGAATAGCAGTCTGATATACAAACCACTAGACCAAAGGTGTCATTTACCTCTAAAATAGTATACATTTTTTAGTTAGAAAGGGTACTGTATAGGTGGGCTTATATTTATAGGTTGAAAATTTATGCATAAACTGGTTCCAATTTACTGAGCAAATACTTCAATTTTATTAGTATATTGCCTGAACAACGCCCATGCTGGCTTAATCAATAAATATCTTATTTACAATGAAGTTCTTTGATATCAAAATGATAGCAATTTTAACCTTTATAAGCAGGTCATGGGCACTGTTATTATACATAGCAGTAGTAACATTGTTATGTAAATCCTTTCAATTAAGTTGTATAGTACTAGCTGTGCCGTGCGGTTTCACTTGCTTAGATTTAATTTAACGCGTTCACTGCTAACAATGTGTATGTGCGTCCAACTGTTAGAGAATTTACGAAGAAGTTGAAATGTTAGCAGTGAATGTGTTAATGTGGAACCCTAAATGATTTTTAAATAGAAGTAGTCTAAGTTACTCCTTGTATCATTGACTATCTGCCAGTGAAAGTCCCATTAAAATGGTCCAATATATACTTTCATATGGATTTAGTGAAAACCTGTTATTTTGGAGTTACAAACAGACACTTCAATTTTATTTATGTGTATAGATGAGGACAGTGCATTGGCATTACTGTGAGTTATTACTAATTAAAATGTTTATAGCACATCAGCAACATTGTGGGTTCACTGTGGTAAACCTATGGCTGACTTCATCCTGCGAAATTGTTATAATATTCATCACACAATCCATCCATCTGGTAATCATTACCATGGAGAGATGGATGGATTGTGTGAATAATTATCAGTCTAGAAAGGTAGTGAATCAGAATGTGATGACTGATAGAGAGAAATATAGGAGAATAATATATTGCCCTGATCAACAATAACATGGGATATGGGCAGGATGTTGATATTTAATTGGACAATTAATTTACAATATAAAAATAAAAATGATGTATCAATACTGTGTTTCAGATCTTCAACATTAGCAGTAGTACATTTTTCAGCGAGCTGGGCTGACCAATGTTCTCAAGTTACAGATGTACTCAAAGAACTAATTAAACTACCAGAAATACAGTCTAGTGGTACCAAGGTTGGTGTGTGCGATGCTGAAAATCTGTCTGAAATCTCTCTACAATATAAGGTAAGCTTTATGTGCGCAATAAAATACACAAGGCTATTTGCTATATAAAAGTTGAAATTAAATACCTATATTAAAACTTCGCCAGTTGTTTCAATACAAGAATATTTGGCGACTTTGAAATATTATGTACATAATAAATTCTCTTAATTAAAATACAATAGAAAAAGTGTTTCGAAGATAAACTGTAATTTGATATGGACCAGGACATCTAAATCTACACCACTATTATAAAGAGGAAAGATTTGTATTTTCGTGTGTATGTCTGTAATGAATAAACTCAAAAACGGCAGTACCCATTTAAAAAAATCTTTCACCATTGGAAAGCTACATCATCACTCAGTAACATAGGCTTTATTTTGACCCTGTACTCCCACGGGAAAGAGAACTACACGGGAGAAACCGCTTGATGTCCGCTAGTTTACATTATAAGGGCTGGACATTTATTTTGAATTATTCACATTAAATTCTAATGTTGTTGTAGGGGAATCCTAGTTTAAAAACATCGGAGTTTCCCTTCTACTCCGCTTAAGTAGTGGACTGTATTTTATGTTAATTATTTCGTCATTCGCCGATATTGAGTGTAATTATATAAATAGACAAATACAGGGAAAAACTATACCCTAAACTCACCCCTTTGCCGCATCAGGAACCACTTTCATGAATTTATTATTACGAGCTTGTTGTCGGCCGACCGCGCGTTTTTTTCGTTCCCGCCAAAAGTACATGTGTTGCCAACTTAGCAACACCAATCCCAAAAAGAATGGTAGGGAGGGGAAAATATATAGATACCATAAATAATCAACTAAATTATAATGTGATGTGTATGTGTGTGTAAAATGCCGCTTTAGTAGTCTAGCTTGACATCACTATTAATACTAAACATCCCCCCGCCCGAGAAAGGCCAAAGCCTTTATCAACCGCAAAATTATAAAATAACCGTTTACAATAAAAAATAATAAAAAGCCAACTTCGGCTAACTGTTAAAAATAAAAATAACCGCAAAATTATAAAAGCTACTTACAATAGGCTAACTTCTTAAATTATAATAACCGCTAAAAAACTAACTTAACTATAACTAGGTATATCAGAGCGGGCTCGAAACGAGTAGAGTCAGTGTATAGGAAACCGACAAATTTTAACTACTGGCCGCACAAGTGAACCCGTTGGTGTCCTTAACTTAACCACTCTGACTACACCATCCTTGCCAGGTAGTAAATCCGCTATCCTAGCACGCATCCATTTTAATGGAGCCAAATGGTCCTCTTTTATGAGAACTAAGTCTCCGATCTTAGGTGGATCAGTCGGTGACGTCCACTTGTTCCGCATTTGAAGAGAATGGAGATACTGATCACTCCACTTCCGCCAAAATTGTTGAGTCATTGCATGCAATAATTGGAAGCGTGACAACCTTGAACTGGAAATATTATCCCAAGTCCTCTCAGGTACCGCTAAGAGAGGTCTACCAATCAGAAAATGACCCGGAGTTAACAACTCAAATTCTTGTGGATCATGTGAAAGTGGGCACAGAGGCCTTGAATTTAAAACCGCTTCGATACGAGTAAAGACTGTAGTAAGCTCTTCAAAAGTTAAAATTTGCTCCCCAATAATGCGTTTCAGCAAAGTCTTTGCTGACTTCACTGCCGCTTCGAATAAACCGCCAAAGTGAGAGGCAGATGGTGGGTTGAACAACCATGTAACACCTTGTTCAGCCACTTTACCGCTTACTATAACTTGCATCTCAGTCGAAGCTAAGAACTTCTGAACGTCCGACAAGTATCGACTACTACCCAGGTAGTTAGTTCCACAGTCTGATCTAACCTGACTGGGCAAACCCCGTCTACAGGTAAACCGCGAGAATGCAGCCAGGAAACCTTCCGTTGATAGGTCTCCGACTACCTCCAAATGAACCGCTTTAGTAGCCGAACAAACAAATACGCAAAGATAAGCTTTCAACACCTTAGCATTACGTAAGCGCGATGCACGTATGAAGAAAGGCCCTGCAAAGTCCGTTTGGACTGTATGAAACACTCCGGTAGCGTTTACTCTATCCGCTGGCAAATCTGCCATTACAGGATTTTCCGCTCGAGCCCTAGTTCGAAAACAAAACACACATTTATAAATATGACTCCTAATAGTCTGACGGGCTGAAATTATCCAAAATTGACGTTGAAGAATTGCTTGAAGAGCTGTTGCACCAACATGGCAATACATTTTATGATGATAGTCTATAATTAACGACGTCAATGGATGAAATTTGGGTAAAAGCAACGGGTGCCTCGCCGCATAAGATAAATTAGATTGTTCGAGACGACCGCCAACTCGAATCAATCCGTCCGCATCAATGAATGGCATAAGCCTCCGGAATCGTGTTGAACATTGTTTATCAGTCCGTAATAGTTCTATCTCCTGCGAGAACTCTTCCGCTTGAGCTATTTTTATAAGTTTGTTCAAGGCATCCTGACGCTCCGCAACTGACAGGACTCCTGACCTTCTATTTGTTGGATATCTTGCATTATCTGCAAACCGCATACAATATCCGACTACCGCAATTAATTTAGAAAGGGAACTATAACGCTTTATCAAAGACGATTCCGCCACTGTCGATAATACGACTGCATGTACTGCAACATTTTGCTTGCGCATACCCTGCAAATCAACCGCTTCACCAACAGTATTTACTGGAACGTCTTCTATCTCCCAACACTTTTCTAAAAGTGTGTCTGTACTGACATGAAACGATTGACAAATATCAGCGTCCGCTTTACTAGCATATGAAATTGGTCCCATAAGGACATAACCGAAAATTGTGTTCATAGCCGATGGCAAACCTTCAACCCGCACAATGTCACCGCCAATTAAAATTTCATTTAAAATATCCGCACCTAATAAAATATCAATTTTGTTACTTTTATAAAATTGATCATCCGCTAAATGAAGTCCGCTATAAAATTCACTTAAATTGTGTGGTAAGGTTTCGCTAGGTAAATTACCCGAAATTTTATTCAACACTAAGCCGTCTGTGACCACCACTGGTTGGTCAGCATGACGAGGGCTAATACTCAAACAAATACTGCCCTTGCAGTTTTGCAAATGTCCGCCAATACCGCTAACATTGAACGTATTATTTAACCGCTTTGGACGTAACCCTAATCTGATTACGCATTCTTCAGTAATAAAAGTACTCTGACTGCCGCCATCAATCAAAGCACGCGCTTCTTGATATTTCCCGCTATTATCAAGAATACGCAAAACCGCTGTAGACAATAAAACCGCTCGTTTAGGTGTGGTTGCCGATACCGCATGCAACACACTAGACACCTGAGTGCTAGAACCGCTTGCACTATTATTTTGTCCTGATGGACCCGCATTCAAATTATTTTGTCTCGATAGACCCGCAATAAAATTTGTATGTCCAGTTGGACCCGCAGTAAATTGAGTTTGTCCCGTTGGACCCGCAACGAAATTAGTTTGTCCCATTGGACCCGCAACCGCTGGCACTAAGGCCGATGTAACTGTATGATGAGAAGTCTTAACTTGATTGGATTCAAAATGTAAAAGGAAATGATGTTTATCAGACTGACATTTGTAGCAATTGAAATTACTCCGACATTCATTAATATTGTGTTTATTCAAACACCGAAAACAAAGACGATTGCTTGCAACTACTTGTTTCCTATTGAAAGGGTTCAACCGCAGAAATTTATCACATTTACTTAAATGATGCTGAGAAACTTTACAATAAAAACAATTCCAACCTAATTTATGGTCACCCTGGTTTGTCATGGCCACGTGAGACTGTGTCCTGGGAGTGACTACCGCATGTGAAATAGGCTTGTTAACGTTTGCAGCCTCTAAAACTTGAACATGACGTGTTAAAAACTCAATAAAATTATCAAAGGTAGGAAGGTCCTCACCGCCATAATATTTTTCTTCAAAATTCCGCCTTAAGGAACCATCCAATTTATTTAAATTTATATGTAATAATATGTAGGACCAGTGTTGTACTGGAAATCCCAACTTTTCCAAGCCTTTAGTTGTCTCGAGCAAAGTATTTAGAAAGCCTTTCAAAGAACTAAGTGTTTTAACATTGGAAACCGCTAACAAAGTATTTAATAATCGGTCCGCGTGTAGTCTTTTGTTACCATATCTAGACTTGAGGATGTCCAGAAGAACCGCATAATTATCCCCAGTAATGGACAAGTGTTGTCCCAAAGACTTTGCTTCCCCGCCTAATGAACCATATAAATAATACATTTTCTGTGTATCAGATAGGTTCGTATGACTACCTACAATAGACTCGAACAAATCAATGAAATGTGCGTATTCCTCTATTCTTCCAGTGAATGTAGGAAGCTGCACCTTTGGCAGCAATATGTGAGGGTTGACATTGGTAGACATCCCTGGGCGTTCCTCCTTACAAACATGACTATCATGAGTTGGAAATAATAAGGAAAATTTTAATTTTACCGCAAAGTACATGTCGTTGAAACGTGTAAACTTTACATTATGTGCAGTAAAATCGAAGTCCTCAGTTGCCTCAGCTTCCAACAAAAGATGTAACTCCATGAATTGACTGTAATTAGCGTCTAATTCAACGCACCGCAATTTGAACATTTGTTTTTGTTCATGATTATCGAATACCGCCTGAGAAAGCCCATACACTGTTACCATATTATTCATGCACATGTCATACCGCAATTTATTCATAATAGCTTCTTTACTACCTTTAGTTGAACGAGCCATTTTGTATTAAATCCGCAAACGGTTACCGCTATTACCGTGTAATTAAAATTAAAGAAAACAACAACTCATTCACCTGTGTTCCAAAGATCTGTCCGCATTTAATCTAGTTTGCACCAAACCGCTCAGGTTACAAACTGATTATTAATAATCAAATAATTTAAAAGATCTATTATAAAGTACAAATAACCGCTCATGTACCAATTTCGAACCCGCTATAATAAGTGAATAAGTTGTGACCGACAACAAACAAATATAAATCGCTAATAATTATAACCGCACCGCATATTATTGAAGCAGCTCCTATAATAATTAAATTACTAATGTAAATAAGTTATTCCATAAAATTCCGCTAGATGTCGCTACTCTGTAACCCAATAAAATTGCCCCGAATTAAAGTTTAATCCTAAATCAATTTATATAGGAGATGTCAAGTTAGTTACTGTCAATTACCAAAGATGGCGCTATATGCGTAATTGAAATGTATTTTGTGTGAAATTTTACATAAATTAACTAAAACACTAAACATATGGGATTTAGGATAGCGTAATACATAAATACTGTGTTTATAATGATAAGGGGTTGAGTGTGCAATGTAATTAAATGTAAAAGTAAAGCAAACCGCACTACTTTACTTTTATCCAAACATGGAGGTAAATTTGTGCAACATCTTTGAATGACGAAATAAGACGATTTATGTTACAAATAAGATTTGAAAAGGCAAAATAAGCAAGAACTAAATTAGATCTGGCCTATCCGGCTCGAAGGACCAAAATATGTAGGGGAATCCTAGTTTAAAAACATCGGAGTTTCCCTTCTACTCCGCTTAAGTAGTGGACTGTATTTTATGTTAATTATTTCGTCATTCGCCGATATTGAGTGTAATTATATAAATAGACAAATACAGGGAAAAACTATACCCTAAACTCACCCCTTTGCCGCATCAGGAACCACTTTCATGAATTTATTATTACGAGCTTGTTGTCGGCCGACCGCGCGTTTTTTTCGTTCCCGCCAAAAGTACATGTGTTGCCAACTTAGCAACACCAATCCCAAAAAGAATGGTAGGGAGGGGAAAATATATAGATACCATAAATAATCAACTAAATTATAATGTGATGTGTATGTGTGTGTAAAATGCCGCTTTAGTAGTCTAGCTTGACATCACTATTAATACTAAACAGTTGTTGTATTGAATATTTGAATTTAAACAATATTTTTATATTCCTGATTATTTTTCAGGTTGATTCTGTACCAACAGTAATATTATTCAAGAATGGAGGCCAAGTGGACAGAGTAGATGGAGCTGATGCATCTCAGATCACTGCCAAAGTTAAAATACAGAGCTTGGGCAAGAGTGCACCAGTTACCAGCCCTCAAAAACTTGAGGATAGACTTAAGGCTTTGATCAACAGGCATAATGTTATGGTATTCATGAAGGGTAATAGAGACCAACCTAGATGTGGATTTAGCAGAACCCTTATTCAAATACTCAACGGAACAGGGTGAGACAAGATACAACCTATTATTTACACCTGCTACTCTATATTTCCATTTCATGTGACATATAAAACAAATTTTAGTAGAAATATTTCTGGTTGGGTGAAATTGCTTATTTAATATTTTATTTATTATATTGATAAATCACTAGCTTCTATTTGCGATTTCAGAAACCCATGTAATATTATTTTCTGCCATCAGGATGTTAGTTATGTACAGTGATTTATAGTACTACAATATTAGTTTGAAAAGTATGTTTATTTGATACTTAATATTCTTCCAGAGTACAATATGACACCTTTGACATTTTAACTGATGAAGAAGTGAGACAAGGATTGAAGGAATATTCAGATTGGCCAACATACCCTCAATTGTATGTCAAAGGAGAATTAGTAGGAGGGTTAGACATAATCAAGGAACTGCAAGCCAATGGAGATTTAGAATCTACACTTAATGCTTAAATAATATTTTAATGTGATAGGTTTTTTAATTTATTTGCAAGAATAAAGCTTTGGTTCTTTGGTTTTGTAAAATGTTTTTTTTCTTTCGAAATCCTCTTTTTAAACAAGTTTATTCATATGATATATATTGCATTAGGTCAGTTACATGATACAATATAAACTTGATTAAAATGAATCATCAAAATCTTAATTATAATCGTAGGGTTTGTCTATCTAATCATTTACAATCATTGAAATTTCAATCGCCGTAGTTTTGCCCTTTTTTCGGAACCCTTCAAAATCCTTCGGACATCAAAGCTACCATAAAATTAATTATGCAGAGGAGAAGCCGCAGGGCACAGTTTTATGGAATTTGATATATTTTTATTGACGAGTAAAAATCCTACGATCGATTCAATTCACAACACTAGGAAGGAAACAGCCTAAAAAATATGTTATCTATTGTTATTTTGAATGTCACGTCAATGTGTGAAACACATATGTCACTGTCAGTTAGACGAAACGAAAACACGACAAAATTATTTGTTGTTCTGTCTTCCTCACCTACATTAGTTGAAAAAAGTTTTATAAAATCGAATAATAAATGTTACATTGTTGTTTGAAGTCTTAGAACTTACGTTGATATATATTTATTTTGCATCGCAAGCAGGCGCCAGAGTAATTAAACATGGATAAAGTACCTGCATTCCATTCAAGTAAGTATTAACATACAGAAATTCTATTACAGCCGTGTGTAAAATTCGTTCCGTCCGACTAAGCATGTATGTTTAATTTAAGAAATTATGAGCAAGACCAGGACCGCGGGCGACGGTATGGAATCCGACGAGAAACCAACGGAAACAAGAACGGGTGAAACACTTTCGATCAAAACTGGGAGAAAGGAATCACTTTCACGTCCCGGTCGCCTTATCCAAGTGTATCCTACCAACATAATCAAATCGGAGAAAAAGTCCCATATATCTACAAAAACGCCAAAATTTGTTCCTTATGAGCCTTATGCAGCTGCAGTGAAGCCTATAACGCCACAAGGTGCATGTAAAGGTGCAAAGAAATCAAAAAATAACATGGATATAAATACTCTCATAACGCAGATGTCCCAGATGAAGACAGATTTGAATGAGTATAAACCGAGACCAAAGCTAATATCCACCGGTGATAAAACAGCTCCTGTTGAAACACCAAGTGCTGAAAAGATTGAAATGCAAAGGAGAATTGATGACTTAATGACTGAGGTTGAATCTCTGAAGGAACAACTAAAGCAGCAAGTTCAGGTAGTATTTTATCTTGTTATCATTGTTGGTTGATAATTAAATTCATTATCATAATCAATATATTAGCTACTTTATGACAACATTTTTGTGATAATGTCTTAACATTATTTTATTTTTGATGCCCCTATTTCTTTTTATGCATGAAACACATGATTTACAGAGCAACTGCATGGGGATCATGGGCCCAAATCCTATATTGTATTTTTCCTAAATGTATACATTTCCAAAGTAGCAAATGTGTCACAGTGTGTGTTTTAAATACTACCACCTAAATAAAACAGTTCAACAATATTGACACATTTGCCCCAGGAACACTCCATTAGCACATTCACTGCTAATGTTGCATCTTCTTTGTAAATTCACTCACTGTTGGATGCGCAGATGCATCTTTAGCAGTGAATGCGTTAAGCCCTTATGCTGTACTGACCCAAATTATTTCTGTCATGTACAGTGTCACTGGCATAAGAGTTCAAATTCTGTTGACACTCATATGTCGAATTGCATATGAGTAAGAATTTTGGGATCACCAATATTTTGTTAAATAATAATAATATTTTGTTACTCGCACCAAATATGTTATCTTTCATATGCAGATAATTTTTTGATTTACAGGTCAATAAAGAATTAAAAACAATGTTAGTGGCATCAATGGGGGAGGACCTTGAGACCCAAGTGCAGTCTCTGAATGAAGATAAGAAACATTTAGCAAATGCTCTACTCAATTCTGCTCAACATCTATCTACACATCAGGTATGTGCTAAGAAAGCTACAGACTCATACTTATATTTATAGTTCTGCTTCTTGATTGGGTTGCACCAAATAGTTGCACATAAATGGTTAATGAGGAGTAAGCTGCAAGTTACCTTTGCATAATAACAAGGTTACATTTAGTTTGCATGTTATGGTACTGTGGTAAACAACCCCGACTTGGTCACTGGCTACCTGGAATCTATCCTATTTAATCTTCAATAAATCAATTAAATGTTTTCCACTTTTATTATTTTTCTCTTCCATCATTGTTCCATCTCAAAATCACTCTCTGACCACTACTATTGTTTATTGTCATAATCCGAAAATAATTTTTCGAATTATTTTCGGATTATGAAACATCTTCCATAAAGCTTAAATTTTCAAAGAACAAGGTTTTAAGCTGCTTGTAAGGCCTTACAGTAGCTTTTACTCTCAATTTCATATAATGATTTTTAAGTACCCAGCCTTGGAATTAAAGCTAGCCCTATCATTTGTGAAACATGAACCAAAAATCCAACTTATGCACCCACTAGATACCACTGTTACTTATATAGCACAATGATTATTTTCTTAAATATGTAAATACTGCTCATCTAACATCTGGCAGGACACTACCTATACTATACTTATTTATAAAAACGAAAGATTTGTATTTTAGTATGTAACAAATAAATTAATGGACCAGTTTGAAAATTCTTCCACTGAGGGATGGCTACATTATCATCGAGAAACATAGGCTATAATTTTTCCATTTCCCCATTCTCCCATGGGAGTGGGAAGTATATAATATTAATATGAATTGCTTTAGACTTAACCTTCAAGTCACCCTGTATCATCACTTTCTTCAGCAATCTCACTTTGACCTACTTACATTGTTTTCATACTAATCTGTTTGTCAGGAACAAACCGAATGGCTGGCGGGGCAGTGTGAAGTATGGAGAAGCAAATTCCTAGCAAGCAGGTAGATATATAACATACTCTAACATAACAATGTAATTAAGAAGTTACAATAGGATAAAGTAACGAAATTACCTTCAATTTGGAGTATACCAATGTGTACCAATACCTATTTATAGTTGATGATACTAGATTTTTTCAAAAGAGGTTGTTATGTCTGTATGCTGAAATTGAGGTGTTGTCAAAACTCTCTCTCCTCAGTTACTCTTAAATCTTTATACTACTTTTTTGAAAAGTGACAAACTGCTTAAAGAACATTTTTCTCTGTTTGTTTTGTATATCTATACTTTTAGCATTATTGCATATTTGGTGGTTTGGTAATTGTATCATAATATGTGCCTCAAAGTCATAAAATTTATTTTATTTATATTTGATACACATGACACTTTGTCCCCCAGTTTGATGGTAGAAGAATTAGCAGCTTGCAAGAAGTCCCTCAATGATAAGACTGAAAACTTACAACAGGCAATAAAACAGCTGTTAGATGAGAGATGCAGGGCGCGAGACATGATGATGTGCACTTATCGCAACCTATACAGCTTGCATGAGAAGTGGCTGGAAGATATCACAATATCAGAGTATGCGGGTAACGGTAGCATATACAACAGACCCATCGGTAACATGAATTTTAACGCAACTATGCCCCATTCAACAAACATTCTGGATTTGTCATCGGTCAACTTGAAACTGTCTGAAAATATTAGCAGTAATGTTGACAAACAAGATGTTACTCACCTGAATAACTTGTTGACTATTACTGAGGGAGAGAAAGTTGCTGAAAATGTAAGTTGCAATAATATTACGTTTATTTAATACAATATCATATCACACTTATAGAAACCCTATATGTTCATAATGTCCTAAAAGTAGGTAGGAAGTATCTTTGCCCCATAGGCTTCAAAGAGTGATACTTTATTTCTAATAAAAAATCTCTCCTCTGTACAACATTTAAGAGAACATTGTTGCTCAATATAGAAAAAATACTGTTATTCTGTACTTTTAATATTAATATTCAATCATAAAGGCATCTAAAAAATCTATAAAATGTATCTCTTTCTATCTATGGTTTTTATTTAAAACAATACAAAGGTATAATATATCTGTTTTATTAAAATGATCAAATTAACAATGAACTATACGAACATGGGGTACGTGCAGTTGCTCTGACTTGGCCACAGGGCCCAACTTGAATAAATATTTTTCATTTTCAAGAATTTAGAAAATAAATTGGGTGTCATGCATAAAAACTAATATCCATGTTTTGACAGGTAATGGCGACGCCCTTGGAATTGAGAAGAAATAGTGAAGCACCAGTGAATGCCTTAGTTCACCACGCGTATACCAACAGTGGCAACACAGTGAAGCCAGTCGCTTCGTGTGTACATTGCAATGGCAGAGTACAGCTACTATAAACTTTATGGCTATACACATTAGGTGCAGATTTATTCAAACATGTAAAGTAAAATTTAAGGTTGTGGTATGTATTATTTTATTGTTTGTTATTCTAATATTTAATACACGAATGCCTTGCGGCGTGACTGTCATTTTGTATATTTTTGTAATTATTTATTGAATTCTCGGGTTAAAATATTTTAAGGCTTTTGTAGATAGTTGTATAATGAGATTAGGCCATGATTTTCATGATTTTGTTATATGTTATTCTTCAATAGACAATTAGCAGAGATATTAAAACAATTTTAATATGAAGAATATCAAAAACTGTGCAAAGACATGGAAGTATAAATGTAAGATATGCGAAAGAAATATGTAAGTGTTGGCTGGTATGGTGTTAATTTTTCAGGCTACTAGAGTAATCAGAAATAATATGATTTGTGATCGTGATTAATACACACGACACATTAATACACGAGCTTCTCTTTGATTATTCTCTACTACATCAATTTTACTTTAGTTAATAATAATAAAATTACAATACCCGTCAAAAACTATATTTATTTATTTTGTAAAAAAAAACATTGTAATAATAACACTTCTAAAAATAAACTTAAGCATACCTTGTCCAACGACTAAATTGCCAACTATCAAAGAATATATGAATTTAACCAATATACGAAACGTTACCTACGTTCAATATAATATCAAATCGTTAAGGCATCACTTTTCGGAACAGTCAACTTATTCGATAGACAAGTATAAATCCTTACAATTCCAGTAATCTATCACATTGTTATACATAGATGTAATCCTTATACTAAGGGCTGATGCCAGCTTTCCTGAGCACTTGGTTGTGATGGTGCAGCATCTCAGTACCGGTGTAGTTGTACGCGAGGTAGTCCCGCACTGAGATGTACTTGGCGCCGCCGAACCAATCGATCATTGCTATCTGGGCTATCTTCAACTTTGCCACGAACCAATCGTGATCTGGAAGAGGTAATTAACAGATTTGAGTACGCTGTTAAGGGTTTTCAATTTGATTCATGAGCCTCGCAAAAAGGTAAGGTCAAGCGAAGTACATTTGAACAATTTACATAAGGGACTATGGCAACCATCATCGTTTAAGCAGCACATCTCAGCAACTTCTTAGCTGAGCTGAATGTACGGTACAAAAATGAAACGTCAATGCTCTGAAGTTCTTAATACGCTCTGCTTAAACCGGTGATGGTAGGCCCCCGGTTCTTTATTAAACCATCCAACCAACATTCATTCAATATGTTTGATTATCGACAATTTTGCTGTAATAAACTTATATAACTCAATAAGGAAATGTCAGAGGGAAATGCTTTGGTGGCTGCAATTTGCTTACGAACAAACGAACTTGTTATTTTCCTCATGACTAATATTAATACCCAATACCGCATTAATTAACGCGATAAACTGTGAGCTGTGACCTTCATCATGTTCACGCTGATATTAATAATTATAAGTTTTGAGAACTTACCTATCTAATCCTAAACTCTGCCAATTGCAAATTGAAATAAAAATATAAGAAACTAATTTCGTTTGGATGTCACAGAAAATACTTATAAATACCGATGTGCAGCAGCCCTGTGACACGTGGCAGCTAGTTTAACTTCTGTCCCATAAGAGTGGCAGGATCGGCAATATCCAAATACAAATTAATTTATTAATTTGTTAATTTGTATTAACTAGTACTAGTAAGTAACTAGCTAACGTCACGCGGTTTCACCCGCGTAGTTCTCGTTCCCGTGGGAGTACGGGAATAATATATAGCCTATGTTACTCGCTGATAATATAGAAAGTAAAGTACTCCTGAAAGTTTTTTTCTAATAGGCCAGTATTTTCGGAGCCTCTTCAATACAAACATACTTAAATACAAATCTTTCTTCTTTATAATACTAGTATAGATTTCTTTGTCCCAGGGCAAACAGCAGCTATATTAGAAAATTTATATAATGTTATAAAAATCTGATGTAAGCTGATATCTCGGTAAAACATAAATTTCCGATTTCCGAAATTGACCTGTATTTCGTTGAAGTTAGATATGAAATTCGTAATTTCATAAATGCTGATGCCATTTAGCTTGTTAGCTGGTTTCTTCGTACTAACCTGCTGGGAAGTTGGCCATAGCCGGATGCCTCTCGAACAACGCGGCCTTTGCGAACGTGTACTCGGTAGAGTTGTCTCTGACCTGTGCGAGAAAACATAATAAGTAAGGAATAATGCCCTTCTTTCATGCATCTAGTCGGATAACGAAATTATAATAGGTTGTCTATTGATATGGACAAGATGATTCTATTTACGAACACTATCTAATAATACCTATATATAACACATACATCTAATGTAATTGGTTCGCCGTTTTTGTTAAATAAATAAATAAATAATAAATGAATCTAAGCATCCTCCTCAATCGCCTAGATTACGTACAAAAATGGTATTAGTAAACAAATATTGCTACTTACTTGGTAATTCTAGGTTCCAAGTCTAAATGATTATAATTAACGAACTTCAAAACAGGAGATTTGAATCTCGTCTGTTTTTTTTCCAGAAAATATAACTATAATTTCTCATGCCACACGGGCGTGAATAGATAGCGGCGAAAAATCTTACAATCATGCGGTCGTATACTTATATAGTAGTAGGTATACATAGCAGGGGTAAGCTAGATTTATGTGAATCGAACTTTTTCGCCATTCATAAATCAATTATTTCAGACCCGCTGTACACTATCCATAGGTGGGTAGATAGAGTTAAAAAATTCCTGTGTTGTAAAAATTACAGTAGCTATATTATATTAAGTCGTCACGAGTTATGAGCGCTGATCTTGAATGAGTGGTAATTTTTGGTCTTGTATTGACGCCAATAAATTCGAGCGCTGTTACCCCACTATTTTTGCTGTACGAGTACACGAGTAATATAATTTAAAACTGCATGTAGATCACCTTCTTCATTTTCCCTGAGAGCATGAGCCGGGTGCAGCGTGGATCCTCAGCGTCGTAGCTCTGTTGCTCGCAGTAGCGAGTCTCCTCCAGGGATACCAGCACTGTCGCACGTGTGTTTTTCTGACGACATAGATATACAAACAACATTAGGAAATGTGTGCAAATTTTTTTCCTAAACTGTAGTTCTTCCGAGCACGAGAGCAATTTTGTGTTGCAGGAGGCCAGAGGCTACGACAGCTCAAATTAGGGGTTTACGAGCCATGTCATATATTGCCAAGTGCTATTAATGTGTGGTACTAATAAAAAAAATATGTAGGTACCCCTAGGTAGGTGCATTAATTTCGAGACCTAGACTTACGCAAGTCGCGTCGTCGTCCCAATACATTAACCCAAGTACTTATAGGTTTGTAAATATTGAAACGTCATTGGTTGACCTCGCGTTTTAGCGTGGCTCAAAATATGTTGATACTTTTCGGAGGCTGGTTGTGGTTGACCCATCACCGACAAAACCCATAATGGGGTACAGTTCATGAAAAAAAATACAATTCCTCTTTCAGTTACTACTACTGCCTTCTAGTTTTCTCTCGATGCTTTCCATATCTGTCGGGTAACTTATAGATCAAATAACTTGTATAGATCCCGTCACGAGATAATAACGTGGTATATTTTTTTCATTCGGTATTCGGAGTCTGTCTGCATAGCGCCAGACTCTCAAACTCGAAAATGACGGAATAAAAAATTGTACGGCGTCCTTCAATTGTGACGAGACGAGTACCAACCTTCAAATCACGAGCAGTGAAGTCCAAAGGTGACATGTAGAAGTAAGGAACCCCGGTAGAGTTCGCCAGGGAGCCGTCTGCGATGGACTTCACGTTAGCGAACGGGAATCCTTCAATAGCCGGCAGGATTGATATGGTCGCTATCGACGCCCAATCTACATAGAGAACAAGGTAGGTTACATACATCTATACAGATAAATACATTTGGAGTGTCGTGTTTGTAATTCCAAAATTACACCTTTTGACTAAATGCATATGAAAGTATACACGATACTGACATGGAAAAACCAATTTAATTTTTTTTCTCTGTCTGTCTGTTTGTTTCGGGTAATATCTGAAACGGCTGAACCGATTTCAACGGGACTTTCTCTGGTAGATAGCTGATGTTGCAAGGAGTAACTTAACTTTATTTAAAAAAAACATTTAGGGTTCCGCGCGGGTGGAACCGCAGGGCACAACTAGTATCGAATATAAAAACGACGCAAGTAAAATCTGAATTGCTGATAGCTAATTGTTATTCCAGACTGACTAATTTGGCTAATTGAATTAACGCGTAATCAAGTGTTGGTGTTGTTTTTAAAGTTACAATCATACTAGGTACCTACTTCGGATCCGTCTGTCGCATTATGTTCCAGACTTTTAAATGGATGAATAAACGCTAGGTGTGTTTAGGTAATTATATCGCTAATCATGTGGTACCAAGTACTTAAAAGCGTTCTTATCTAAGTAACTAATAGAAAAATAAACAAAATATTCGCTAATATAACGTTGGACGTACTACGTACGTACATAAGAGCCGTGGTGGCCTTGAGGTTTGAGCGTTGCCTGCTACGCAAGCGACGCAAGTTCGAATCCCAGCGGTGCCTGTACTAATGAGTTATGTGCAGTGATTTCACACCACGTGCTTTACGATGAAGGAAAACATCGAGAGGAAACCTGCATATTTCTGAGAAGTAATTCAATGACGTATGTAAAGTGTCTGAGACGGCGATGGACTCACCATCTGTCACGTTGGCACTTAATCATCTTCGGTGAAAAGTGGGTGTTGTGATTACAACACCTCTGCCTACCCCTTCGGGGAATACAGGCGTGAGCATATGCTAATAGAAAATAAACAAAATATTCGCCTGAGTAAACTCACCAGCATTATGCAAGACGTATCTCGCCATGGCCACGAGCTTGGTGTGGTCGGGGGGGTCTCTGCCGTGTATCCTAGTAGGGATCTCATTGGCCGAGTCCCACCGGGACCAGTCCTGGCGTCGCTCCTGGCTCCATCTACCAGACACTCCCAACTCCAGGCACAAGGCCAAGCACGTCACTATGTACCACTTCATTGCAGAACTAGGGAACACATTACACCTGTTAAGGTTATTTACAAATAAGCAGGTAGGTTCTTAAAAAAGGTAGTCTAGTAATTTTTTATGCACTTCAACTAGAATGTATTTTGTCTTTGTCTGGTACTAATATTGCCTAATAATATTATTGCATTCAGTAAATATTTAGGTAGTTCTGCAGGTAGTGAAATATTCACAGATACCCGAATACTATGTATATACGTTACGAATATAACTTGTAAATTAATATTAAAAAACAGTAAAATTAATATTAAAGTAATTTATTAGGTACCTACTAATTTTACAGCTAATTTCACTAAAGTAAATCCTTAGTAATTTTTCACTATAAGTACCTTAACTTTTTATCAATTCACTCCAAATAAATTGCATATTGCTAGGTATTCAAATCATTATCATACATACATACCAATTATTCTATTAATACGTTATTTGTTTCTAATTTTTCAAAGGTATGTAGTTAAAGTAGCTGTACCTACTTTTTATTTATTCCTATTTCATAGTGTACCCAATACACCTATGAATCAAATGTTGCAAAGAAACTCGTTAACATCAGTATGATTGATTATGTCCTGAGAATAAATTGCAACCAACACAAGATATTTATAACTTCGTAAATGCGCAAAACAAAAGACGACACAACAAACTTACGTCTTACCACGTTCACCTTGTAAGGGAGAATGAGTATTTTAATAACATGCACTGAATGAATGAGAAATGGATATACCAGAGTCCAGACAGGACAAGTGCGGATGACGAACTGCGCAAAATCAACATGTAATACCATCCAATAAGGTCGCATTTGATCTAGAAGCATAATTGAACAAAGCTCAATCGTTATGACATTTCATTATGACGTACGTTACCATGACTTTGATTTTTTTACTTTAATCAATTATCAACTTTATCGATATTATTTTAAGTATAATAATCCGGAGACACTGTAATCTGTCAGTTTGACAGACACGAAAAAAGTCAAAACGCAAAGAATCGGGTACGTTTCGGGTGGCAAGTTTGAACTGTTTGAAAGTCGCAAATCTAACTATAAAAATTCGCAAATTATTGAGATCTTTATAGAAATAAGAATATAGCGACGATGAGCTAAAACTGAGTTTGTCTATTTGTCTTATTAATACACAGGTAATATAATTAAATTGACCCCAACATAAAAAAATACAAAAATGTACAACCCACCCAATGTACTTCTAATTTGCACGTTTCACTAACACTGGCGAGCAGTTTTCTTGAGAAGCCTTGCCCTCCAAAATTATTTTAATTTCATAGATAATAAACTCACGTACGAGATAACGCGAGGTAATCGTTATGACCCACAAATCTGGCCGAATACCCGATAGTAGCACCACGTACACTTATATCATACTTTTATCTCTGCAATATTTACAAATAACTCTCAAGTATCTTTACACTGTAAGAAATAAGAAGCAATATTTGAGTAAAAAAATTATCAACCTTTATTTAACACTCATGATGCTTATACGCAATTGGTAATACTTAATGTATACAATTAATAAGAATAATGGAAATGCTTTTAATTAGCTTCTAGGGTACAGGTGCTGTCAAGAGTTTTACGCGCTGGCCTTCAATGCGCAGTGTTCATTTTGGGTTTGTTTGGTAAGCACGATCAAATACACTCGCAGTTTCCCCCCCGATTTTCGCTGACAGCTCAAAACTCGTGTGGACAACTGTACCAAACTAGCATTTTTTTGTTTTTACTAGTTTGAGTTCTGAGTTCTTATGATGGTTGTTATAAGATCGTTGCTTCAGCGTTGTTGAGTGCTCTTGGCGATTTGTTCCTTCAACATGAGGATACTGGCCCGCTGCTCGGGCGGTAGGAGAGCTATTTGTTCGTCCGAAAGCTGCAGCACTTGCATTATCAGCGCAGCCTGCAATGGAATACACTCGTCGTAAAACGTAGTAAAATAAACATCTTTAAATATTATCTGTTCAACATACAGAAGGTAATTATGTTATGAATACGTCATACATTTTTTGCTGGCTCAATTTTTCTTTATCTACACTACCTATTATAAAGACGAAAGATTTGTATTTTGTGTGTATGTTTGTCATGAATAAACTCAAAAACTTCTATGCCGATTTCAAAGATTCTTTCACCATTGGAAATCGAGTAACACAGGCTTCACGTTATCCCCGTACTCCCACGGGAACGGGAACTACGCGGGTGAAACCGCGTGACGTCTGCTAGTAAATACTTAAAATAACAATAATGCCATTTAATATTTCAAATACTGCAGGTCTGTGTAATTTATACCTGCTTCAAACGCCATGGTATTTTTTTATCGGCTACACTAAATGCCACTGGAGGCAGAAATCACCAACTATTTAACCACTATTATATGAAGCTGAATTCGAATACTGACACTGCAGGGGAATTTAAACATTATCTAAGAGTAATAAAGAGTAATTTCCAACGATTATTTATATTTCATGGTGACATTTTATTACCTGCAATTATTAGAAATTGGCAAATTGAAAATAAATAATAAATACAGCTTCGCTTATTTTTAACACCAATATAATTCGCTTAATTTTCACTAACAGATAATGGAAATGATACCCAAATGAGTTTACCTTTTCTTGATCGGAAGCTCCAGAAGGTATGCCCTGAATGGTCCTAGCCTGAGCCACGCTCGGCATGCCCGGCGGCATTTGTTCTGTAACAAATACCCCATGCTGTACTTAAAAATACATTAAAACAGAGGTGTTGTAATAACAACACCCACTTTACACACAAGTTGATTAAGTGCCAACGTGACAGAGTGGTGAGCATATCGCCGTCTCAAGCAATATACATACGTCTTAGAAAAATGTTCACGATGTTTTCCTTCACCGTAAAGCACGTGGTGAGTAATCACTGCACATAAGTTTTTAGAAATACTCATTGGTTCAGACTCCGCTGGGATTCGAACTTGCGTCGCTTGCGTAGCAGGAGACTGCTAAAACCCCAAGGCCACCAATAAAATATACCATTTGTGCATTCTACCTCCTTAGTATGGACTAAAATATAAATAATATATATCGTAGCAATTCTTCTTCTGTGTGTAACAGATAATATACCCAATGTAATCACAATATTGCGTGTAATGTTTACATTGCAATACTTTTTATCAATTCACTATCTACTGGCTGCTGCGGTTTCACCCGTGTAGACTTATGTTCATGGAGCCCATTTCATTAATTCGCGGAGCCATATTTTTATTCGTTACGATGCAACATGATGTAAGCCACTCGACGCTCGTTTCCAGCGACAAATGTGGTCACGTGATATGTAGTGATATGTAGTACGTGATAAGAGCGGCTGCATGACGTAGTTTCTTTTTTAGTCGCGGGAAATTTAAAATAGGGTTACGTGCGGCTGCATGTGGTTGAACCTTTATGTAAATAGACAGAGAAAAAATCTAAATTGTTTTTTGTATGTAAATACTTTCATATGCAATTAGCGGAAAGTTGTTCATTGGGAATTACAAACAGGCACTTCAATTTGTCTGTATAGATATATAAATAAAATGCTGTAAATAAACTTACGTGGTGGCATTTTCTGCTGATTGCGAGGATCGTTCGGTCGAATACGTGGATCAGTGTTGAATGGCAGGGCGCCGGTCAAACGGGGATCACGCGGGAAGTTACTGCACGTGGAAAATTTTAATTATTTAACCAGCTCAGGATATGGTAAGGCACTTGTAAATGTCGATACAATGTCTAATAATGTCTAATAATATATAATATCTAATAATACTTAATATACAACAACATTCACTTTTGTAATCAACTTACAACAACAAATAATATAAGACATGAATTTTATGAAATTAAAAACCTACATACATGATATTTTATATGATGATTTAATATATAAATCAATATAAATTATGTTGTACAAAACTTGTAATGGTTGGAAACATTCTAGACCACCAATTAATGCATGATAATCTCTGTATTATTGAATGCATGCAGGTCACAGACGATACATACAGACACAGCCCCGTTATTCACTAAGGTTTCTCAGCGTTGAACTACACGACGAGCGTTGTTTTCAATCATAGGAAATTTATACATAATACACAGAGCATAAGGTTCAATTTCGTTTCTTTAAAACCGATGACGAGTGCAACGCTGAGAAACCTTAATGAATATCGCGACAGTATACATATAGGTTTACTACAAGCAGTACGGAATCCAGGAACAAATCGTTCTAAATGACCCACTCACACAGATACACGCATCTACGAGGTTAATAGCGACCGGCAGGTAGTACATTTTAAGCTAAGTTAGCTTTAAAACTGACGTTCAAAGTGTCCATTGATTTGACTCTGGCGTACTGTGAGGCCGAACGCGTGAACGTCAACTTGCGTATTTTACATACATTTTTCAAACTTCAAATCGACAGTTAAGTATGTAGAATTGTAGCATGTCAAGTCAGTTCAGAAGGTTGCTTTTACTGAGAAGAACCTGGCAAGAAACTCAGTAATTTATTTAAATTACTCTTTTCAAAAATATTATACTATATTTTTGAACGAAATAAATCACTCGAGAAATGCATGTGACAATCAGTGGCATCTGCCTACCCCTATGGTATAAGGTGTGAGCATATGTGTGTGTGTTCAAATCTACATAATTTTTACCGTCAATTAAGGAGTAAATTTAAGAATGACAACCTTCACGCTCAATTGAATAAACATTCTTATTTCAAAAATTTGGTCTAGATTCCATACTGCTTAGTAACCTTATATATTATACTGTGGTACGGGGGAGATGACGTCACTTACGTTTCAGCTATCTCCACAGGGGGAGCAAGACTTGAGGGACAAAACAAGTGGGAGTCATTCTCAATATACGACTCAAAATATAAGTAGGACTTATAATAATGATATCATTGAGTTGTAATCGGCAGACAAGAGATGCTTTTGTGCAGGTGCCGTCACGAGCTATGAGTGCTGACCTTGAATGCACCATAATTTACGAAGCGACTGCCGTCTGACCTTCGTAACCCCTTTTATGAGGAAAATCGGTAACCTGGGTTAAACCAGTTGTCAGACTCTCTAAGGCCTCCGACTGGCCTGTAACGATTGCTAAAGATGTTAAATATAAATTATATGGAAATGATCTCTACATTTACTTCTAACATTAACAAATTGTATTGTACAGACATATTATACCAACATTCGAGTACTCGATAATAATTGAGAAACTATGAACTGTCAGAATGATAACTATAGTCACTTATGTAAAGTATAATAATCTTATAGTATAGGGAAGAAATAAAAACAAATTTAAGGAATTAGGCTAAAGAAAAATTGCTTGAGAAAAATCCCTGAGTAAGTTCAGAGGGACGACTAGAAAGCCAAAGGACATATACAATTTGGTATAAAACGTACGACTCTTGATGGTGCGGCGGCGGTACTGGGTGAGGCGCGGGCAGGCTTCGCATGTCCTGGTCGAGCAGTGCTCCGCTACGGCTGCCGCGGAGGTCCACGTCGCCCATCGCTGGACGAGCTAAAATATATAAAAAATTAACTCATAACATTTTTAGATTTTTTCGTACTTAATATTTATTTTTGTGATAGAATGTAGTTGTTAGCGGGTATTTAAGGTTTGATGCGTTTTGGATAATATGTGGAACATAATTAGTACATAAATATACACGTATATATGCTCACGCCTGTATTCCCCGAAAGGGTAGGCAACAACACTAACTTTTCACCGAAGATGATTAAGTGCCAATGTGACAGATGGTGAGTCCATCGCCATCTCAGGCACTATACTTCTTTAAATTACTTCTCAGACATATGCAAGTTTCCTCACGATGTTTTGCTTCACCGTAAGGCATGTGGTTTGAAATCACCCACCAAAAATTTTTTTAACATCATTATATAACTAGAAAAGTGGGGATATCATACATGTCAAGCCCAAATACATATAAATGTTTTCTGGATGTATTTTATACTCACAAGGATATTGATTGGGCGGTGGAACCGGGTTGTTCATTAGTGGCATTGGTGGTGGAGCTAAAATGATAAAGTAGAAGGTTAAAAACACAAATTATGATATACAAATTATAAAACGTTTTTATGACAATAATTTATGGGTGTGATTTCAGTAGGTATTTGATTTAAATTGACCACTAGCCCGATTCAGGTAGTAAAAACTGTAACAACCTCGCAATGCTATTGCTGAAATCATTGTACAATATTTTGATTGTTTATTTTATGTGAATGGGCCACATACCTTGCTGAACAGGTGGCATGTAAGCACTAGGAGGTGGGGGCTTCTCTCCCGGCTGCAACATCGGTGGCACCTGGTGGGACGGATGTAGCATACTCTGCAAAAATACATTAAATACTACCTAATAAACTATTAAAATTAAAAATAATGCAAACATCCAGAATGTAAACAGAGTTGTTATAACACCTATAAGAGCTCATGCCAAAGATGCTCCATTGCCATTGTATGCAATAAATATCTATCTTGCATTTTTTTCTCAGACACATGCAGGTTCCCCCACAAATTCCATCATCTTGTAGTGTCAATGGTACAAATTGTTGGGATTTGAACATGCATCAGTTTCATACAAGGTGACTACTCAAATCACTCAGCAACCATGCTGCATTTTTTATGGAAATATTCATAATTTCCTACAGGGTTCAAGTGGAAGGTTCAAAGGAAGACCAGTGCAGGCTTGTGGCCAGCATTATGCTGATTTGAAGTCTTTTTATGGCAATTGCTTTATTTCATTAACAAATTTTGCCAGTCATAAGGGTATAAGAAGAGAACAAATATGTTAAAATTAAACTTACAACAGCGGTAGCAGGGTCTACAATCCTCATTATAACTTGAGCTTGCAGCAGAGCATAAGCAAGCTGGGGGTTTTGCAGCAGCATGTTCCTGGCCTCAGTTGGATTGTTCTGTAAAATATGTGCTATGAAAGTTATTACACATCAAACTTCTGTTATATGGATAAATTCCTGTATAAAATTATGAATTTCTTAGAATTTTCCCTTTTTCCATCCTTTAGGGTAATTATAATATAGTTAAATATATTAAAATTATTGAATTTAAGCAACAGTAAAGAACAGCATTTAATAAGATTTTCTTTTTCATCTTTTAATCTTTCGTCTTTTTCATCATTTCATGTCTACTGTGCTCAGAAAGCATGGGTACACAAATTGTAACATAATTATTCTCATAGGTTCTTACTTGGATACATAGTTTCATCTGCTTCATGAGTTCAAACATCTGCTCAGGAGGAAGTGTAGCCACTGCTTTGCTGATAGCTTCAGGAGCCTTCTCCGGCTCTATTGACTCTCCATATGGATTCTCTATCTACAACATTACATTACAATTGAAAAATCTTATATTCAAAAATATTAAAGGTTTCTGGTACAGGCAGCTGTTTTAGAAAGCGAGAAAGTATCAACATATAGTACACTAGCTGTGCCCCGTGGTTTCACCTGTGTAGACTTGTCTATGCCCGATCGGTTTAAAATTGACAAATTTTATCCTCTAGGGGGTAGAATTAATCAAAATCCTTTCTTAGCAGATGCCTACATCATAATATCTACCTGCATGTCAAATTTCAGCCCGATCTGTCCAGTGGTTTGGGCTGTGCATTCATAGATCACTATGTCAGTCAGTCAGTCACCTTTGAATTATATACATTTAGATTACTACCTCTTGAACTTTCACTAAGAGCGTAACAAAAATTACTGGAATTTACAACAGACTATTGTAGGGGTAGAAAATAATATTAATTCAGTTTCAAAGAAGTTGTAAAGTTACCTGTGGTCCCTGCATTAATGCTTGCATTTCCATCCTAGATTTCTCAGTACAAGCATTATCCACCCTGAGTGAGCGGCCTCCTATCTCGTAGCCATTCAGGTTCCTCATAGCACTGAGGGCTGTCTCTTGGTCTTTGTACTCGCAAAATCCATAGCCTTTCGGCTTGCCCGTTTCACGATCAAACACCAGTTTAAAAGATAACACCGGGCCAACTTCACTAAATATATCCTTTAGTTTCTCTTCAGTCGCTTCGTATGGTATGTTACCCACTAAAATCACAGAAAGACATGTAAATACTTTAGCTTTTGCAGAAAACAGAAAGTATAACCGATCGCAAAAAGATTACTTACCGAACACAGATCTCATGGATTTATCCATGATACTCTGTTCTTCCTTTTCTTTACTTTTATCCATTTTGATAGTGGTAATTTAGCGTTAATAATTAAAGAACAGAAATATTTATTTCGAAATGAAAGCTGTATTTAAGGTTACTTTGATGTTAGTTACATAGATTAAATTATAACAGTAGTGAAGTGACAGTTCGTTCGTTGTTGAGTTTATTGTCTGACAGAGAGAAACTTTACAGATTTTTTTTATTTATTATAATTAATATAATTGATTTATTATTTTATTTTAAATTCAGGTAAAGTTTGGGAAAATGTTAAATGAAAAATAAATTCATAGTCATTCGTTGCATGATATTAAAATTCTAAATTGCAATCAACTGTTTTTCTTTAATCGAATATTTTTAATTTGTAGTGCCATAAATATAAACATAATTATTACAAAAACGACAACGCGACTAATTGAAAGAATAATTCGGTTCCCATCCAATAGACAAAATCGAGAATTGCCGATTTCTTAGTTTTTATCATTGTATTTGAGATAAGTAACTTTACTAATGTAATGGGTCTGTACATTTATGGACTTTATTTACACTGGCAGCACTTTCGCCTTCCTTCAATCAATCCAATCAATCAATCAAACAAAACCAAGCGAGACTGCTCGTTCCGTTCGCTCGCAGTTCAATTTTCTCAAGTAATTGTTTACCCAATTGATACTAATTCTAGTTTTCATGCATATTTTTATGAGCAATTGAGTAACTGTTGCAAACAACATTTGCTTTTGGTGCCGTGAAATTAATTATTCCTGTGTTAACGCCTACCGATTTTCTTGGAATTTGCCATTTCGTATGACTGAAATAGGTATTGATTTGTTAACAGTGCGAGCGATGCTATGAGAAAATCATGTGTATTTCATCAAATTATCTTTAAAAGTTTTGTAACTGATAAATAACTGGTGTCGTTAAGTGGACGGAATGAATCTGGATAATTCGTCGAGAGAAAATTCCGAAGCATTGGATTCCATTGGTACTGTGAGCCCGAGAGAAAAATATCACAGCATGAGGGAAAAGAAATTGTCAACAGCGTCCCTGACGAACACGGAGGGGGCGAGGCCGAAGGTGGTGACTGTGAAACACCCCGAGTCCAATAAACCGAAGCCGACCGCCAAGAAAAACAAACCAATTCAAGCCGATTTGGACGTTATTAAAGAATTTATGAGATGTCGCGAGGAAGGCGTAAAACGTCTTGATCTCAGTAAGTCATCGATAACTTCCCTTCCGCCCAATGTACGTGATCTGACACACTTGGTTGAGTTTTATTTGTATGGAAATAAGTTGGTTGCACTTCCTACTGAATTTGGCTGCTTGACTAATCTACAAACATTAGCATTGAATGAAAATTCACTGACTAGTCTTCCTGACTCATTGGCTAATTTGAAATGTTTGAAGGTGTTAGATTTGCGACACAACAAGCTCAGTGACATACCTGAAGTTGTATACAGGTTGTTATCACTGACTACACTATTCTTACGCTTCAACAGAATTAGGGTAGTTGGTGATGGCATTGCCAATCTGACAAATTTAACTATGTTGAGTTTGAGGGAAAACAAAATAAAGGAATTATCATCTGGAATTGGAAAACTGGTGAACTTGGTGACATTTGATGTTTCCCACAATCATCTGGAGCACTTACCTCAAGAGATAGGCAACTGTGTGAACCTGTCCACTTTGGACTTGCAACACAATGAGTTACTGGACATACCGGAGACTACAGGGAACCTCCAAGCTCTGACCCGCCTGGGCCTCAGATACAATAGACTCACTGGCATTCCTTCCTCATTAAGTAATTGCAAACACATGGATGAGTTCAATGTTGAAGGCAATTCAATATCCCAGCTCCCAGATGGCCTCCTGGCCAGTTTGAATGAACTGACAAGCATCACACTGTCTCGCAACTCATTTATGAGCTACCCCTCTGGTGGTCCAGCACAATTTACAAATGTGTTTTCCATAAACCTGGAGCATAATCAAATTGATAAAATCCCTTATGGAATATTCTCCAGGGCTAAAAACTTAACTAAATTGAATATGAAGGAAAATCTCCTTACTTCCTTGCCCCTTGACATTGGCACATGGGCCAACATGGTGGAGCTGAATTTGGGCACCAACCAGTTGTCAAAGCTACCTGATGACATACAGTGTCTGCAAAACTTGGAAGTTCTAATTCTATCCAATAACCTGTTGAGACGTGTCCCACCTAGCATTGGAAGTTTAAGGAAATTGAGAGTACTGGACCTGGAAGAGAATAAACTTGAAATACTACCAAATGAAATAGGATTCCTGCATGACTTGCAAAAACTGATAGTACAGTCTAACCAATTGCAGTCTTTGCCCAGATCAATTGGGCATTTGACAAACCTCACATTCCTGAGTATCGGGGAGAACAATTTGCAGTATTTGCCTGAGGAAATTGGGACGTTAGAGAACTTGGAGTCTCTGTATTTGAATGACAACCCAAATCTATGCAATTTGCCATTTGAACTAGCTTTGTGTGTTAGCCTTCAGATTATGAGCATTGAGAATTGTCCCCTGACAGCCATTCCACCTGAAGTGGTGTCATCAGGCCCGTCCCTAGTGATCCAGTATTTGAAGTCTCAGGGTCCATACAGGGCCATGTGATATCAGGAAGATTACCTGTCCAGTGGTGACACTTAAGCATCTTGGATGCTTCAATCTTCAACAACAATGTATACTCAAGAAAAATCTGTTGTGAAATAATTAATGTATCATAAAATATGGTAAATCATTCAGCATGCAGACAGATTTAGAAGCTAATGATTTTCCTTGTTTCAAATTGTCACCTTGTTTGTCTTGTATAAATGTCCTATTCTTAATATAAGTGTCCTGTTAATGTAACACATTACCTATTCACGTCTGCTTCCAGTTATCCAATGTTTAATTATTTGCATGTTAATTATTATGTCAACATTGATTTGTAATTGTATATGAAAAATATAAAATACAAAAATATAATTAGTAGATAGATACTAAAATCAATGCTGTATATATTGTATTTTATAATAAGTACATTAATTATGTTATGATTGTTTAAATCCATGAATATCTACTCATTATATGACTTTCTTTACTTAGCTTTAAGCAACATATTCTTGATGTTTATAGAAGTAGGTTTACTATCCACCAGGATTTTAATGGACTTTGACCTAGTCTATCAATTTCTTTGGATTTCTTTACAAAATTATTTACCCTTGTAAAAAATAGTCAAATATTTTTTTTTCTAACAAATTTTATTATTTACTTTTCTGCAAAGCTATGAAGAATTTTTTTGAATAATTGTTGTTTATTACTAAATCATAATCTTTAAGCCATCTTTAAACCATCTTTAAGAATTGATTTATCTTTCAGATATTTTGTTATTTGACAATATCTAGTTGTAATATATTTTCATAATGTTATTGCTAAGTATTTAAATAGTATGCATAAACTTGATGTAACCAGTATTTTATACAATTGATGTAATGTAGTAGTATGATATTGTTTGTCTGAGGATATGATCCTTGTATGATATCAAATGTTACAGGGAGGGGAACACATTACTGTACAATGAAATTACTGATGTACACCATTTATTAAGGAGCAATTACTTACTTTTCATTGCCAGACCACATTTTTTAATGCAGTTTTCCATCATCCATTAAAATAAAGTTATGTAATTTCTCTTCAACAAGAAAAAGAGTTATTGAATTCAAGGAAATTATAGTGGAAATACTGATCTATTTCACTTTCTAACACATATGCTGGCGTAATAACAAGATATAAAAGAAGAAGAGAAGATATGTTCATAATGATTTATTTGCAATAGATAAATTAAATGTTTGGTAAAAATTACATTTTAATTTTAACCCACAATCTAGGATTTTTTTAATAATATGCTGCAATGTAATTACTTTTTTACAATTTTATGAAATTTTGCATTTTTTTTATAAATCTGTATTGGTTTTTTTTAAAATAAATTATACTTTGCATGATTTACTCTAAACATAATAATACAGATAGGCAAGCACGTACTTGTTACTAACAAGTTTGATGTGGTCACATGCAATATATGCATACATTTCTTTAGTATCATCCAGTTTTATGAATTTGGATGAGGCATCCTTCAGGTCTAGGTATGAATTTGACATGCAACCAAATATTCCTACACGTTGGCTGACAGAATACCTAGATGACTAGGTATAAGGTACATTTTGAGAAAGGTTTAGAATTAAGTTAATTGATGTTAACAACATTTTGTAGCTATCTAGTCATTGCATTTAAACATTATATTACAGTGTGTAAAAACAATAATGTATCCAATCAATGTATGTACGTACAACTTTACCCTCGATTGCATTGTCTTGTGTAAATTTATTTGGCATTAGGAGCAGCTTGATGTTATTGTAAGGGTAAGTACTTGTACTGCCATCTTTTTTAGACATATTATATGTAAGTTCTTCATCTGTTCACCTTTCTGGTGTGGGATTGAGGAATAGGCCGCATCAAAGCTATTTGTAAGATTTGCTTGTTGGAATTATGATGGTACAATTACTTGCTATTATAATCTTCAGAAAATAATTGTGTATGACTCAATGTACTGCATATACCTATTATATATCTATCTACACTTGAAGAGCTAAAATATTGTAGGTACTTACCTATCTTTTATGTACATATACATGCATGTTTTGTATCATGGATCGTGTATGCGTTGACCTGTAATTTGGTAGGTAGGTAGAGGTGCCGCAATCACTTTTGAACGCTGGGCAAAAAATTAATACTACCAATTTAAGTATTCATTATTTGAGTCTTGCATGCGCTCAAAACTAGTGACGGCACTTTTAGATAACCTACCTGATTTGATAATGTTGGAAATCATTAAATATTATTTTAGACAATGTTGGTGTGTCTATTTGATGTCTGTATATTTTCGTGCTCTCTTGTTTCATTGCATTTATAATAATATCGATGTTTTAGTTAAGCTCTAAATGTTGATGTATACCGCGGTGTTACGTCTCGAGTTGGTTACAAATTATTGTCTAATGCTCGGGCGAGCTACTCTGTAATGTTGATCAGTGTGTCGTATTTTAATGTTTCAATGACATAATGTATAAACGTGTTACTGAAATAAATTAATTATGTATATGTAATATTTGTTTGTTTTACTTTGAATCCGACGTTGAATATGTTTTAAAAGTAATATGACCGTGCTTATTTTTTTGGGTAAATACATGTCACAGACGTGTCCGTAATCTATCGACGTTTTGAGATACGCAGAGGATAAAACGGGACCCTATTATCTACTAGGACGATGTCAGTCACTAGGCTTTGTATCATGACCCGTGACAGTTTTTAAAAAAATTGCGCGTGATATACTCGCAATCGACCGGATTTTTAAAATCAGGTAATTCTAGGCTAATTGCACCGGTGGGAGCATGGGCCGTCGCCATGTAACATTTGAATAATTCAAAATTAAGCGAGACTCTGCGTAAAGGGAGAGTCGACGACAAGGGAATGATTCATATAAACTTTTCTTAAGACTAGATAAAACAACATGTATATAATATTAGGGAATCGAACCCACGGAACATAATATCCACCTCTTATATTTCATTAAAAAAGTTGTAAGTAGGTAGTAACGTAGGTAGGAAATAAAAACCGCATAAAGTTCAATAATTTATGGAGTGCAGTATTACACAAGTTTCATTCTTAAATTGCGCAGCTTACATTAATAGTTATATATACAAATTACTTTCAAAGCTTTACATGTAAATCAAAGCAGTATATATTATTTAAGAAACAATATTATTGATCGATAAGTATAAACTATGCTCTCCCTATGATTGTCCCTTTACTCTTGGGTGAATATTGCATAATAATTGAATATTAATACATAAATATTCACTCAAATTAAAGTTAGTATAAAAGAGAAAATGTTTCGGTAGCAAGATCGCTATAATATCTGCAGGTGGCGTCAAGAGTTATGAGCGGTCAGGATTTGTTATATCTTGTATACCGCTAATTAATGGTAACTTATACTCAAAAGTCAAATCTGCAATATTGTGACATTTGTGAGTAAAGAGAATTAATAAAATGTTATAATTAGTTTTATTGATCGGAAAATGTCTTGTAATCGTCGGTGTCATTCGGTCGCTGCGAACGAATTGCACTCTCGCTCTTTTCTTTTCATTTGCCGTCAGCCCGATCTAGAGTTAGAGTGACTCAACTCAGCCATACATACAGAGACAGACTCATAAAATAACTACGGCTAGTTCAAGGTCAGTGCCCATATCTCATGACGGCACCTGTATTGTAGTGTTCTTATACTATATTAATTGTTAGTATTCGAATTCGCAATGTATGATGTCGAGCATTCCCATTGTCTCTCACTGGTGAACATTGACGCCGTTTTTATTAATTCAACTTGAAAAGATCGTTTCTTAAATTCATGATGACTTACTTACAAACTATTATCATCAAACTTGAAACATATTGTAAAATTAAGTCGATTCTGCTGTATTTAGCTTAGAACTTTTTTAAATACTCAACGATTTTAATTCAGCTTTCAACAATCGTTAGAGTAAATTGAAGATGTACACATTCACTGCTAACATTTCAACTTCTTCGTAAATTCTTAAACAGTTGGACGCACATACGCGTCGTTAGCAGTGAACGCGTTAATGCATGCACATTGTTTAGTGTTGCTAGTATAATATTTATTAAAGTTGCCAACAAACAATAATATACGAAAATAATTTATCTGTTCGAAAGCATCGTCCTATTAAACTATGTTATGGATCTTGAGACTGTTTTTGGCGTTTAACTATCGAATTATATCTACAAAAACATTTTATATCCACAAAAATATGATAAAACAAGTGGAGAAAAGTCAATAGTAATAGTATTAAAAAGCGTAACCCGAAATGAAGAGGGGGCGGGTCGCGAGTTATGTATAGAGACGGAGAATTTGTTTGTTCGTTTACTTGAACGCGCTAATCTTAGGAAAGTCCAAGTTCGGTGCTGGCTAGCCCATTTATCGAGGAGGTTATAGTTTATATATACCTACCTATATAAATAAAACGTGTCATATATTAATTTACATTACTTTATATCAAGTAGTACGGTTTCAGAAGTGTGATATCATAGTAATTATCAGTCATTTGAAAATGTTGTCGGACCCCTAATAGAGGATTGAAGGTGTTTAGAAAAATTGCACCAATCTGCACTAGTAGGTGAAAACAGGAATGATCGACGTAAAGAGAGCAATCGATGCAAATTCCATTCATGGTAATTAAATATAGCGAAGTACCAAATAAGTACTCGTTGTTTGTATAAAATTATATCCACACACAACTTTAACGAATACACGTCGTAATCGAACAAGTCTTCAAAATGTTACATTTCCTTCACATTGTGCTCAAGTTTCGTTGCTGAATTACCTACACTTCAAATGCATTGTTAGGTATATCTTAGCCTAAATTTTCACATACAAAAATATTCTGCCCTAAGACCACACTTGATTTAATCACATGTTATATAAACAATATACATGTGTAAATCATAATAAAAAGTGGGTTAATCAAATGCTAATGTCATATATTTATTTTTTACTTAATCAGCTGCCAATCCTTGATACACAATTTTCAAAACACAATTAATGATAATTCTCTCTAAACACACATATAACTGTTTATTGCCATGTAAACATTTTAGCTTAAAAATAAGAAATAATTACCAGCATAAATAATAATCACCCTTCGAATGTGTGAAAGAGCTAAACAATTAGTTTGTACACTAATTAATGTTATCTAAATAAAATTTATTGGATTCTCATATAAATGCTTAAGTTTGCAACTAATTAATTATTACTGAGTATATTACTTATTACACTAGCATCTACTGTCAGTCCCTATTCACAAAGTAGCATTAGAATAATATCAAAACTTCCAATATTGAGGTTTGTTATATAAAAATAACATTATAGTCATTTTAAATAACAGTAACAATCTGTTTCTAACCATAAACTATAATATATAAAGTGACGGCTTAAATCTACTCGTAAATCTTTGGTATTCCTGTTTGCTTAAGTAAGCGGAAAATTATAAAGCGCATATAGCGTGATGTTTGAGCTGTAATACATACATACAAGGACATAATGAATGCAGTAGTATCGAGGACAATGTATGGCACATTTGACTGGTATTTTGGAGTGATGCATTGTTTGAATGCAGTCGTTCAACATAAGGCGAGCAATCAAGTAGACATTGGTATAGAAACATATTATTACTGTTGGCATGAGATTCCTGCATGTATATTGTTAGTTTAGTCATGGAGTTGTCATATTTACATAATTAAACATTTCCTCTGATGTCTCTTCTGTGGTTCTGGTCTTAATACTGCACGTACAGCTTCATCAAACACCTGGAAAAACAATTCACAACATATTATATTTCCCTGTTCAACCTAAAAGTTAATTACTTAAGTAAACATTATTGTACAAATTAATTCACTACAATACTTTACAAAGCTTTGCAAAGCTATCTTCATGACCAGAACAAAGCAGTTCATTAGTATAACAGTTACTAATGGCTGTTGTAACACCTGATTCTAAAGTCAAAACAGAGCAGTATTTGGCTCAAATTACAGATCTCAAATTCTTTTCAGGCAAGCTAATTCCTTTGGTCATCTTTTATTCATGCGGAATGTAATTTTTCTGGATTGAAGCAGAAGTCAATTTATTGCTTTAATCATACTCTTAATTTAGCACTTACAGGTACTGAACAGTAAGACTATAAATTAGCAATATGGACCCTGTTGAACACAGTAATTTTTGTAGAATTCCTTTGGTGATAGAAGACCATTTCTACTGCACAAGCACCTTGATATTAAGGTAGTCTTTGCATGGCATGTGTCCTGTGATATGTCCACATATGCCCTTGATGTTATTGTTTTGAAGAATCTTAGGGAGTTTTTCTTTTAAGTATTTAGTATGTCATGTATGGTATAAATATTTAAACAAATTTTAATAATCTTTATATGTACCTGTTTGAGTCCACGCTGGGTAAGAGCTGAGCACTCCATATATTTAACAGCTCTAATTTTGTTGGCCAGTTTCTGCCCCTGCTCCCTCTTGAGTGGAGACATGCCTTGCTCAGACAACAGGCTCAGTGTCTCTCTGTCATCTCGAAGATCAATCTTTGTACCTAATTAAGAACATAACTATCTATAAGTAAGTCCTGACTGACTTAAATCAATGCAAAAGCATTAGTCCTATACATCAAAATTGGAGGGTGTTATTGGAGAGGTCAAAGTTATTATTTCTAATTAAACCCTAAAAATTTTTTTCCAAAATTCCACCGCCAACCAAATAGTTGCGAGATTAATTGTTATTTATTAAAGCAAATAACTATATTTAATTTAACTCACTATAATTCAGATTAATCATGTTTTGCAAGTGTAATTGTTAATTATTAACGCAAATAACTATAATTAATTTGACTGAATATAATTTAGATTACTCATGTTAGAATTAGATATGTATTAATTAAATAATAAAATTAGTAAATAGTGACAACTGACAATGATTCACCATTTCATTCATGAATATTGTATTTTAAATGCAAGTTCAGGGTACTTTTAATAACACAACAATTAGTAATCATCAAGTCATTCAAAACTTCCATGATCACATGACAAATTAAACTTTTCCCATGTCTCACCAACATTGAGTCATGTGACGAAAACATTACATGACTGTCTAGAAGACTTTTCAACCTTTGGCATATACAATCCCGATATTTTTTGTCAGAACAGGAGCAATCTATCATCAGTCTTTTTGATTAATAAACAATGGAGACTGACAAGGATAACTTACAAGGATTTAAATAAATTGTTATTTCACTAGGGCCTGCAACTCAACCTTTTATAATGTAGGCAATGCGTAAGTGACACTTGGTGCTATGAACATTCATAGGCTGCTGTAATCGCTTATCATCAAATGGACTGTATGCTTGTTTACCCAATTCGACAATTAAAAAAGAACTCTGACAGCACTATGCACAACATTTATATGGTATGTAACAGAAAATGGTCTGAATCTATCTTTACTAATTTAGTAGGTTAAGTTTGTACAAAGGAGGTCTTCATTGAAATTTATAAAAATACAGTTAATCCAGATTGACTTATATAATGTCGACAAACAGCTGACTCTAGTGACATTCAACTTGGAGGGTGTGTTTTTCGTGAGTAGGTATAAGCTAAGAAAGGATTTCCCAATATTCCACCCCTAAGGAGGTGAAAAGTGGTATGAAAGATTGTATGTAAAAACACAGGCAAATTTACATTTTGGGACTTTCAGGGTGGATAAATTACATACTAAATTAGAAAAGCAGATAGTAGCTAGAATAATTATACAACACCAACCAAAATTTGCATTCCATATTTCAAATGGGAGAATTGGGCTCTGTACATCAAAAAATCACAGTTCAATAGATTGCTATTTTACCATGTTCACTGCCAACAACACGTCTGTGCATCCAACTGTTACGATAATTTACAAAGAAGATTAAATGTTAGCATTTATTGTGTTAAAGGTATGCCATGCCATTTACCCTATAAAATCCTTGAGAGACATGCAAATGTTTAAACAAATTGCATCTTATTTAAAATAAACAATGTATGGATGTAGCAACCATGAATCTTATACACACATACATTTGTAAAGGCAAATGCAACAACAATGGTCTGTACACTTACCAACCAATATGATAGGTGCGTCCGGGCAGTGATGCTTTATTTCAGGATACCACTTCGATGTTACATTTTCGTAAGATGATGGGCTGAAATACATTGAGCTAATAATAAAATCTATTTGTTTGGTGATTCAAATTTATCTTGAAAAATGAGCATTTTAACTAAGTTTTATTTGTAAATTAAGATGACTTCACATTTTAGTTATACCTTGTCCAAAGAATAGTTAAGAAATTTATGAAAATGATATACATGTTAAAAAAGATATTAAATGTAAAGTAAATTTGAGTTGGGCTTAATCTGTATTCAAGCCTTAATCTAATTAGTATGGCATAGGCATCACTTTTTGACTCAATCTCATGGCTACTTATTCAGGGGACACAATATAGATGTGAATTTAAAGGAGACAATAGCAACACTCATAACAATGCTAATGCATTTAAGCACTTGTGTATATCAGAATAATGATAAAGTATGAACCTTGTTACACTGAAGCATATGAGGAAGACATCTGTCTGTGGGTAGCTAAGTGGTCTGAGTCTGTCATAGTCCTCCTGTCCAGCAGTATCCCACAAACCTAAGGACACCGCCACTCCATCAACTACCATTGGAGCTGAGTAGTTATCAAATCTGTGGAACAACACAAAAACAGTAGACTATGCAGTAATGTTACACACACATAATCATGTTTATCACTTTTCAAACCCGCAGCTTATGGTATCGCAGGCAGGGCTAACCACTGGACCACCAGGCATAGACCACGTAGAATTTGACAAAAACTTACACTGTAGGCACATATTCCCCAGGAAAACTATCAGTCGTATACGAGATTAACATACACGTTTTTCCAACAGTACCATCTCCAACAACCACACATTTGATTGGCCTTCCTGATGACATCTAAAAACAAATAATATTGATAAATACAGGTAGGGATGAGTCATTGTACAATCTAATCGTATGTAATATACCAATTTAGTCTTACCGTTTATAAATATATTGCGGTTTCTATAATACCATAAACACTGTTATATATGTCTAAAAACACCTAAATAAAGGTGAAGCGTGTAATGAAAATTAATTTGTAAGAAATAAGCTACAAGTCCAAGCTAAAATTCAGATTGGAATCGGAAACGCATTGGAAAATGTCAGTCAGTCAATCAAGTCCATTTCGTTTCGTTCAATCAACACAAGACATTCAAAAGACAACAAGTTAAGATGGATGTCAGGCAATGAAATTAATGAATTAATCAAAGACAAAGACTTTAATTTTTCTTTGTCTATGGAATATACGAAATTTGAAGCCCGCAACAGACGGCGATATATTATAAAATTTTATAAAAAATACAATATGTTAAATAAAGGTCAAACATTTTCCACCGATTTGGAAACTAGCCTTCTGAGAAAAAACGGCAAGAAACTCAGATATATAGTAATCCATATCTGTGATTTAAATATACCATAAGACCTTTCCATGATCATATTAACGATAAAAAATTAAAACCAATGCTAGGTGAAAATTCCAAGAAAATACCTAACAGCATTATAACTCCGAAATTACAAGGAATGATTTGGATACCCCATAGCATATTTTTTTTTCCCCCATAGTATTATCGCGGGTGGACTTGTTTTTGAGCTCATTTAACGACTTCACATGGGCCACAATATTATATTTAGGTGTAGATTAAGATTGTATTAGATTTAAGCAATATTATAATATTATTTTGTATTCCATCGCATTAGGTTAATAAATATCTGTAATGATGGTTTATAAATGATAAATAAATAAATTATGAAAATCAATATATATATAAATTTTGACATTTATGAATCGGCCGTTCTGTATAATCGAATATATCGGATTATTTCGAAGGGGGATAAAACGATAAAATACTTAATTACATCAAATATAATTCCGATTCCTCTCGCTAGCAAGAGGCGTTTTACATGATACTATGTTTTTTTTATGGAATGCAGAAGTCAGTCAATTAATACTACTTACGTTCAACTGACAGTGACGTGACAGTATAATTTGATTGGGTTGATGGACGAACGCACGCAACTCACCGCAATTTAATTTCATTCATTATTCGTTTGACTTGACCATTCGTTCGCTATTTTTTAACAAGAGGAAGTCTTTCTTTGTTTTGCATTTACATTTTTATTTTATTTTGTTGATTTAAATCCTTCCATGCGTATACTTTGCATAGTGTTCGCTTTGTTTAATTTGTTTTGTAAGTTTAGTTAGGTATAGTTTAAAATAGTTTTGATTTTAACGAAATCTTGTGATTTGTTCCGGCTTGTTTTGATTTTGGTGTGGATGTTATTTAATAAAGTATCACGCGTGTTTATTATAAGGTAAATAATTTGAATTTTTGTACCGATTACAATATTATTGTTGTTAATGTAGGTACCTAATGTTTGGCTGTTGTCATAGATGAGTGACTCATGCGTGGAGACTCCTGAGGCGCCTGCATGGCTGTCGAAGTTGGAGAGTCAGCGTGAGAAGTTAAGTAAGGCTCGGTTGGGCCACGACAGCGGTGCCGGCGCTCCTTGTAATTCTTGCGGTAAGTCAACAAAGCCTCAAGACTTTATATGTACGGTATACAATTCTAAGGAAGTATACAAAATATTTTCCAGGAGTCAAAAGGAAAATAAATATACCTATTTATGCAATAAGTAAGATATGAATAAAGATTGATAAGATTTATAAGTGAGCAAGGGTTCACAGAACTCATGTATTCAGTGATAGGGCTTTAGTTATCAGCGTGAGTGCTCCTACAATGTATGATATAATATTTCCTTTTCGCTTATCTCCCACCCACCATTTTGAAAGTTTTATTTATGAACATTATACTAGAATTCTTGTTAAAATTATACTAGTGACCCTACCTTCACTTGCATCAGCTTACAGTTATTAAGTTTATAAAAAAAAATTACTTTATTGTCTTAATATGGAATTTTTTGCTATAAATTAATCAGAATTCATCTTCTACATATTAGTAAAAACTGTATCAATATCTTGAAAGTAGCATAGAATAGTTTCAAACATTGCTTTTTTAAAGTCACAATATCATGTTGCTGGGATAAACCCTATGACTCATTTCATGTGAACATTTTTAGTGTGATATAACAATCGGTCTTAAATAATTTGAAATAACTATTCATTTTTGGTAGCATCAAGATATTACTCAGCATGAAATGAATCATCCTCCTGCCCTTTTCCCATGTTATTTGGGGTTGGCGCAATGTGTTCTTCTCTTCCATTTCACTCTATCAGCCGTCATATCTGTATTCACTCCTATTTTAGCCATATAATCTTTCACACAATCCATCCATCTCTTCTTAGGTCTTCCTTTCCCCTTGTAACCATCCACATTCATAAACAAAACTTTTTTGGCATGCAATGAATATAAACTAAAAATTACATTAATATCTTTAAATCCATGGCATTACAATATCATTATCATTATCATAGGCCACTTCATCTCGAACAATGATTGTGGCTTGTATACTCTAAGGGGGTAGGCAGAGATGTTGTAATAACCACACCCACATTTCACCGAAAATTATTAAGCATTAATGTGACAGAGGGTGAGTCCATCTACACCTTAGGAGCTATGCATGCTTCTTTGAATTACTTCTCAGACATATGCATGTTTCCTCATGATGTTTTACTTCATGGTGAGGAATGTGGTGTGAAATCACTGCACATAATTTTTTAGAAAAATGCATTTGTACAGGCCCTGGCATTCAAACTTCTGTCACTTGCATAGCAGCCCACAGCCACCACAGCATTGTTTAATCTCATTCATCTTCTCCTGTGGTTTAATTTTGCAGCAGGAAATATACAGAAAACATATTATATTGGTGCCAAATTAATTATTAGTTTGTAATAATATTTCCATATAATTGATGATTATTGATGATTGATGATGTGGTTCCAGGTCCAAGTTGCCCTGGCCTTGATCTCCACTTCTGGCGTAAGGTCTGCCGATCGTGCCACTGCAGTAAGGACGTACATGATGTACAAGATGATGACCTGTCTGGGTGGGCGCAGTTCGAACTTCTTGGCACTTCGAAGCCCAAAAAGGGCACATGTGAGTATTTTTTGTTACTCTTCAGCTATGAAAATAAAAATGATACAGATTAGGACCTGGCAAGGCATTTATGAATGTCAAAAAAATTTACTATCATTTCGGAAACTAGCACCGGCAAGAAACTCAGCTGGCATAAATGTTAATGACATAGTAAATAATTATTAATTAGAATAAAATTCATATAACAGCATTCACAATTGTGTAAACTGTATCAGTATTTGAAATTACATCTGTATGTTTGTGTCTCTTAATGATAGACATTAAGGAATGTGAAGATCCTGCCATTTTATTTGGATGACATCAAATAAACATTATCCCCTTATTACAAAACATAGACTCAGTACGCAACAGTAGCTCCCATGTCTTTTTGTGATGTAGATTTCTAAAGGACAGGGTTTTAGTCCAAGTTTGGTCAAGTCCTCGTTTCGACCATGTTTTAATAACGGGGTATAAATAATAAATGTTTAATTGATTACATATTTATGTCTGAGTAGATAAAAAAAAACTCCACAGAGACAAAGTTGAAGTGATTATAAAGATATACATGAAGTATAATCTCAGCTTAAACTTGTTTTTGAATGAATGAACTAATCAATATATACTTTTTTTCTATTTCAGTGCCATTGATCAAAATTCGTGGATTAACTGATATGCCAGTCAAAGTAGATTGGGTCCCTCCTAATGCCTCCACGGAGTTGGTAAGTATATAAGTTATCTATTGTGTTTGTGACCTTGAGTTATCAATAGGATCTTGACGTCATTCCTTCTGATTACTAGTTTCATATTGATAAGATAGTAATAAGTTTATCATGTTCAAAGTTCATTGGTGTTGGTGAGAAAATTGTACTTGAGGTAATAATAATATTCTCATATATGAGTATACTATTTTATGGTAAATAGTAGAGAATAATTATGCATATAAGTGAGCTGTTCTGCATAACATGCAATATTTTTGAAATATCTTTTGGGGAAAATCTCTGCTTTCTTTTGTAGGTTTTATAGAATAGGACTGCGAGTTTTAGGTAGTCACCTCTTACACTGTTTAGTTGTAATAATGCTTGTTCTAAATTAATAGAATATGTAATAATTCATGCTAATTTTCTCAAGAATTCATTTATTTGTCACAACTCATTTTTGACAGCTCATATTTTTAACAAGTGTATAGTGGACTGTATTTACTAACTCTAAAAAGGTTGGTTATACCTATGAACTCATTAAACATTCCGCCCACCAAGAAATAAACTGTTTCTTATAAACTCTATAACACAAAAAATAATAATATGATAAATTGGTCACAAAATGACATTCATTTTGTAATCATACACAGTTTGTTAACTGGGCGTTTAAATATACCCGTTTTACATTTGACTGATACCACGCGCGTTTTATTGTCGGGACCAGTATGCTTCTCAATTATTCTACCTAGCAACCACTTAGCGGGGGGAATGTTGTCTTCTTTAAGAACAACAATGTCTCCAATTTGAGGCTCAATACAATTAGAATTCCATTTGTATCGCTGATTTAGATTCACTAAATATTCTTTGTACCAACGTTTCCAAAAATCACACACAACTTTTTGCGCTAAGCGCCACCTATCTAAACCAATTACATTACAGTTAGAATAATCTTTATCAGCAATATTTAACAATGGTTCACCAACTAGGAAGTGACCTGGTGTCAAGGGGAGAGGGTCGTTTGGATCGTCACTTAGTAAAGAAAGAGGCCGAGAATTCAAACACGCCTCTATCTGTGCAAGAACTGTCGAAATCTCCTCGAATGTGAATGTGTTAGTACCGACAACCTTACGCAGATGTGTTTTTGTACTCCGCACGCCTGCTTCCCACAACCCTCCAAAATTTGGTGCATGTGGTGGTATAAAATGCCACGTTGTATTCTCTAGAGTCAGCAACTCAGCGATCTCTTGAGGAATTGCCGACTTTGCACTGTTAAACATTTCTTGCAGCTCTTTATCAGCACCAACAAAATTAGTGCCATTATCACTAAATAAATCTTGGCAATGTCCTCTGCGTGAAGTAATTCTCCTGAAAGCAGCAATGAAGCCCTTCGCCGTTAAATCAGTGACCGCCTCTAGATGAACAGCTCTGGTCACCATACATACAAAAAGACAAATGTAGCTCTTGTATGATTTAGCTCCTCTTCCAGGTGAAAATCTTATGTTTATAGGACCACAATAGTCAACTCCAGTGCTTTTGAAAGGCTTACTCGGCTTCAATCGCGCCTCGGGTAGAAGACCCATCAATGGGGTAGACTTCTTAGTAGAATATCTCAAACAAGTGACACATTCTCGATAGAACTTTTTAGTTCTTTCCTTAGCACTAATAATCCAATATTTAGTTCTCAGAAAATTAAGCATCATTTGTGGACCTCCATGAAGTGTACGAATATGAGCATCTTTAATAATCAAATTGGTTAAATGATTTTTAGCAGGCATAATTATTGGATGTCTCGTATCGTAGCTCGCGTCTGATTGAGTTATGCGTCCACTTACTCTTAATATGCCTTTTTCGTCAATAAAAGGACAAAGTGTTCTCAACTTGCTCTTTTTAGGTACACAACTTTGACTCTTCAACTGTTTTATTTCTGTAGTAAATTCATTCTCTTGCAGTAGCTTAGTACATATTAATAACGTTTTAAGTTTAAAAATCTTCTGCAATAGGATATGACTCTCAGTAATCTAGGTAAAGATGAAAATCTTGACCAAATAAAGTCACTCTCTTCATTGGCTACAACAGTTAAAGACTTTATTCTCTCTTCTTCAATTGTATCTTCTACTTCCTCCTTATCTTTTTCTATGGTAGGGTCAGCCAACCAATTTGGTCCGCTCCACCACAACGGATGAGTCAACAGCTGATTGGGCTGTAAACCTCTCTTCATGTGTTTCATGCTATAATACTCATCCATTACCTTGTTGTATTCTTCTCTAAGTTTTGGCTCTCTTAATAATTTTCTCTCTAAAATAAATAGTCTCCTGACAGCTATTTTCCTTGATTGTCCATATTGACATTTGGGATCTTCATTTGAAAATGGTAATCTCACTATAAATCGTCCGTGCTCATCTCTAATGCTTGTAGAATCAAAAAAATCTTCACAGAACTTCTCACTCTTACTCATCTCTTTCTTTATCATGTTTGGCTCATCCTCAATCTCCCAGAATTTTTCGAGTAACTCATCCTCTTTGATTTCAACATGCATGCTCATTAAATTAGGTTTCAAAAATTCTTCAGATTCTCTTACTGCTTTTCCCGATAATATCCAACCAAAGATAGAATTCTGCGCTATCAAACTCCCTTCAGATGATTGTTTGATTACTCCGTCCAGCAATATATCACCATAGACGTCCGCGCCTAGTAGAATGTCAATCTTGCCCGGCGTTGAGTAAGTGGGATCTGCTAAAGGTAAATGTTCAATCTCTGCCCACTTAGAAACAGTTAGTTTTGTTGCTGGAAGTAAAGAGGTTAATGAATGTAACACATATGCATTTACATGAATTGAATGTTCTGGATTATGCCGCGATTCAACACAAAATGAAACCGTGTATTTGATCCTCATACGACCATCTCCTAGCCCTGACACCCAACCACTTACTGGTTTACGTCTAAGGCCAAGTAGCTGTGCTGCAGCCTTGGTTACAAAAGAGGCTTGCGACCCTTGATCTAACAACGCTCTTATAACTAATTGACAACCAGATACATTAAGCACCTTAACTCTAGCAGTAGCTAATAATACGCTGTTAGGCTTCATATCCCCTCTGGAAAACATTGTGGAAATATTTGTATTACCTCCATGTGATGTGCTCGCTCTCTCAATGGGTTGTGAAGTTTGGGATATGGAAGGGACCTCACTCGTTACCTGGTTCGCCTGTCGATCAAATTCTCTCTCGAAGTGGAGTAAAGTATGGTGTCGTTTTCCACACTTTCTGCAACTAAGTTGTTTTCGACACTTCATAACAAAATGTGTAGGTGATAGACAATTAAAACATAAACGATTGTTCTGTACAAAGTCTTGACGATTTTTTGACTCCATCAACTCAAATTGTTTGCAATGATAAATGAAATGGTTCTCATGGCACATCGCACATTTAATCTCACTCGTTTTTGGTTTACTCTCAATAGACATGTGAAATGTTTTCGGCTTACTTGGTTGTGATGGGCGCACAGTATTCGTATTCGTATCTACTATCTCTAATGTCCTAAATCTGTTCTCCAAATATTTTCTCAGTTGTTCCCATGTAGGTAAATCCTTGGTAACAGTATTAAGGTGGTGTTCCCATAACTTCATAGATTCTGGATCTAGCTTAGACACAATCAGAAACACAATGATAGCATCCCAGCTTTTCGTATCAATGCCCATGTTTTGTAGTGACTTTAAACAGGTAGATGTAGTGTCCAACAAAAGTCTAATTGAGTTTGCCGACTCGAAGTGCAGTTTCTTTAATGCAAATAAACTCCTTAACACAGCATTGCAGTTATACCGCTTGTTATCATATCGCTCTATTAATTGTTCCCACGCCTCCTTGTAGTTAGCTTCAGTAACCGAAAAATTGCGTAACAGGTTAAGTGCTTCTCCAGATAAGTTACCCTTCAAATAATGTAATTTTTGAACCGAAGTGATACTATTGTTGTTGTGTATCAAGGAAGAAAACATATCAAAAAATGTCTGCCATTCTTCGTATTTTCCACTGAAAGTTGGTAAATTGATTCTCGGTAACTTAATGTCACTGTTATTATTCCCGGTATCGCTATCAGGGTTAATCTTTTTTGTACTCTGTACTTCTGTAATGGATGGCGCAAGCAACTCCAAAGCCTCTCGTAGCATTGTCTTGTACTGGACATAGACCTCCTCAAACTCCTCATATTTATTTTGTGTGAAATAAGACTCTTTCTTTTCTTTAGAAGCAATTGAAACTATTTGCTTATGACCTTCTTTAAACTCTATGAATTGTTGCTCTAGTATCTCTATTCTAGTTTCAATGTAAGACTTCTTAATTCTCTCCTTTGGTGTTTTTCGATAATTCCTCTCAGATTTCTTTAAATTATCTAATAACTCATCTTGCAATAAATGTAACTTCTCGACGGTTGCCATTATTATAATAGATATATGTATGGGCTTCTCTCTCTAGTAGTAGTAATGAGAAATGAATCTCAACTCAACTCATAAAACTCTTGTTAGTATGTACTCGTAGTAGGACTCCAATTGAAAAAAGGTTTGTCCGCTCAGCTCTATATTAACTCGCTCTTGCTATTAATTAGCATGAATGTAGTTCTCGTAAATACTCAAGAAATTAACACTTACGGCTTGTAACAAAACTTCATAATCTCCATCGCTCGTCAAATTATTACAGCCATTGTGTATACTCATGAATTGAAACTCTCTCATCTCCGATGCGTCGAATTATAATCCGGCTCGTTTTCGGACCATAATGTTTAGTTGTAATAATGCTTGTTCTAAATTAATAGAATATGTAATAATTCATGCTAATTTTCTCAAGAATTCATTTATTTGTCACAACTCATTTTTGACAGCTCATATTTTTAACAAGTGTATAGTGGACTGTATTTACTAACTCTAAAAAGGTTGGTTATACCTATGAACTCATTAAACATACACCAAGCGATGCAATCAATAATTTTTTTTGTATAAACTCAAGTGCAGTTGCATAGGTCTAGCAATTGCAAACGCTACTGCGCGACACTATGTCCTGGGTTCGTATTCCGAATTGGGCAAAGTGTCCATTTGTAATTTCCTAGTGGCACCTGAAATCTAATTAGTGCCCGGTTAGTGGCAATAGCCTCGCACCCTATGACTTGGCATGTAAGCAAATATAACTGGCGACATGTGGATGTAATATAAGTACATCTCTGCCTACTTCTTTGGGGAATACAGGCGTTAGTATTATGTTTGTATGCAATATGCATGTGTTTTTGATAGGTGAGTGAGTACATGTCATGCCTGGGTCCCCTGGCGCCTGTGTCGGGTTCGGCGGCGGCGCGGCGGCGACGAGCTCAGCTCCGGACACAACTGCCGCCTCATGATGTCGCACCTCATGTTAGAGCCCACGCCACGGATCACGAGAAATCTGAACATACTGTGAGTACTGTCTTTTAACGCCACTTACACATTTTGAATACCAAAGTACTGTGAGTATCCTCATACTTTTGGCTCCCTTAGAGACTCTTCAGGATGGCCTTACAAAAGATTCGAGTTTTATTCTGTTTAAGCAGGAAAACTTTTTCTATTTTGCATTTTGTCAAGTTAATTTTTCTTCAAAAAAGTTACCTTTTGTTTGGTTTAGTTTTCTGCCATCCTGTCAATACAATTACAAAGGAGAATTAGCCTCCCCATACTCCGGCCTCTGCTATTAAACTCCATTTGTGTGGACTTTGAAAGTGGGGACTTTCATATAAACCTTATTATAGTCATCATTATTTTTATATTCAAAAAATTATTTTGCAGTTATGTAATTTTTTCTTTCAATTGGCCTCTATATTCTATTATAACATTCGTTTTATAACTATTTTCCAGGAATACATAACTCGTATCAAGGACCATGTGGTGGGCATGGGTAATGTGGTCAGAGTAGGCCCCCTTCAGAATGGAGATGTATATTCTGTAGAAAACAGTAAATCACACTCCACTACAAAGTCTTATGCTTTGCCGCTGAAAATATCCAATATTGCCAGAGGTGTCAAATACAACATTGTGCCAAAGAACGCGTCTGACAAGAAACTAGTGTTAGATTCTCAGGGTAATGTAATAAGCAGTGCTGCTAACTTGCCTGACTACAAGTCCAGCCCGATTCTGAGCAGGATTGTGAAGGATAAACTACACATTATGCACATAGAGTCTGATAGAATCAAGAGTGCTGTTGAACATGGCCCTGTTTACGATAAACTCTTCAAAAACTTGAATGACTTAAACTTCCCGGTCGCTAGTGACGTGTACCTTCAACCAATCAAACTCTTCCGAGAAGAGTACAACACTAACCCACAATTCAGAGAGGAGACAAATGATTTCTCCAGCAAAGCACTTGGCTGTCAAATCATGCCAGATTTGTGGGGGGCAGCCAACAATAACAACATTATGGGCAATGCTAAGTTGATAGATAGCCGAATTCAGAAAGGGACAATATTCGCTCCAGATGGGGAAATTTGGAGCTGGAAACACGAACCAACTACACCTGAACACAGTGGAACTATTTGTTCTACCAAGATTAGCCCTCAATATTCAACCACTACAAAACCAATGAATCAAGTTGAACCTCAGCAAACAGCGCCACTCAGAGAGTATCTTAGGACTCACTCTGAAGATGACCTCCCACCTCCTCCGTTGCCCAACTATAGCACCTATCCTGGACAGGGGCCTCCGCCTGAAGGGGACATAAATAATCCGTTGATTGATAACGCTCAGCCTACTGATAACTCCGGTAATCCATGCTCCCCCTATGCTTGCACCTATGGCGAGCCTCTTGATCCAATTATTGAACAGCTGTCAGACATGGCGCTGAGCCCAATAGAGATGGAGTTCAATAGGAAACTATACAATGAGGGTGTGCCTTGCCAACGCTGCACAAAGCCCATGTTTGCTGGCGAAGTGGCGGTGAAGGCCGAGCGGGCCGGACAAGAAGCTATTTGGCACCCACAGTGCTTCACTTGCAGCAAGTGTGGAGAGCTCCTAGCAGACTTGGTGTATTTCTTCTACAAAGGCGAAATATACTGTGCAAGAGATTTGGCAAATGTTTTGGAGATACCGCGTTGCGCGGGTTGCGACGAGTTGATATTCACTCGTCCGTACACTGCGGCCGAGGGTCGGGCTTTCCATGTGCAACATTTCTGTTGCTACCATTGTGACGCGCCTCTAGGAGGCAAGAAGTATGTTCCTGATGATAAGACAGGATTGCCGATATGTCTGGAATGCTATGACCAGTTCCATGCAGAGCGGTGTCGAGCGTGCGGTGGGGTCATAGGCCCCGAGCAGCAAGGCGTGTCGTGGTCCACAATACATTGGCATGCTGACTGCTTCATCTGCTCGGGACGAATGTGCGGCAAGAGCCTTCTGAGCGGCCGCTTTGTTGTCAAACAAGAGATGCCCTTTTGCAGTGTGCCATGCGTTCAGAGTAGAATTAAGTGAACCAAACAATTTTTTTTCATCCATGACTAGAAATCACTATATTTATATTCATATTATATTACATTTACAAAATTTAACTTTTGATATTGCATTTATTGAAAACTAAATTTATTCTATATAACTGTTTGTGATGTTGATATATTTTTTGGGATTCTATTATAGTATAGTCTTATGAAAAGTATTTATTGAATAGTGTGTAATGTCAAATAAGAATACAATAGTCATTATATTGGTATTATTACTTGTGGGCAATTATGGGACCAACTTTAATTTATAATGAGTGCTAAGATTTAAGTATCTTGTCTGCTAGGTTAGTGATTTATCTTCCATTTCGCATGACAACATAACAATTACTTTTATTTTTACTCATTTTTTTATTGAAAATTTCTATTTGTTTTATTGAATTGATGTCTCCAATAGTTTCCATTTGCTTGAGAAATAGTGAAAATAAAAATGCAATTCCTTATTATATTATTATCAATGGGTATATTGGTACTAGTAAACATTCCTTGTAAGTGCCATTATTATTTAGAAATAAGAAAATATTCCATTACTGAAATAATTTATATGTAATAAATATTTCTATATACACTATATAACTTTTATTTAAAGCATTTCAAACCTACTGCCACTTGACACATCCCACTGCTGGGAAAAAGTAGGTTTAGTAATATTGTTGATGATATAACCTCCAGTAGGTTTTAGTTTACGAATCATTCAACATTCAACCATACTGCATAATATTATTATATCCAGCGTGCTCAAAATTCAGCCATAATCAAAGATTAATATATAAAATTCTTATTTTTGTTGATAAAAAGTTAACAATGGTTATTACCAAAAGTTCTGTGATGGAACTAGTCAAACTTTGTTTCCAGTAGTACAAGTCAACTAAAAAAACTAGTAATTAAAAAGGCATAACAGTACCCCTGTCACGGGTTTGCTACCATTTTCGTGCACTATCCTCGGTAGCGTCACTCGCAATATTTGTATGAGACATTGATGAGAGATTGAATGAAATATGTAGTAATTAATATATTGATTTTAACATTCTAGTAAAGTAGATGTCATAGAAATATCTGGTTTTATAGGGGGAGAAACATAATGCAAATGTGATGCCCACATTTATATAGTTTTCACTCCCATGTATAATTCCAGTAGATCTCTGATGGTCTCAATATACCATTGTTTAATTTTGCACTGGGCTTGTGGCAAATGTGGAACATGCGATGGAATATCCAAATAATATTTATTTAACACAAAAATGAGGCATAATATGTAAACAAATGATAAAGAAGTATTATTATTTATTTTATATTAGTGTAGAGTATAGTACTATTACCTTAACAATGGCTGTTTGTCGGAAAACAGTTTAAGTAATTCAAGCATTGTGAATATAAAATAAAAAAGCAATCTGGTATAAAAACCTGAATAACAAAAACAAGAGCTTGTGTTAAATATTTTATAACTAATTATAGAAACACAATCATTGTTAATAATTAAGAACTAAACGAGATAATTGGGAAATCAAAGGTTTATTATATTTACATCTAAATTCAAGCTTTTAACTTCAGTTTCCCCATATCATTTTTTAGTTTGTTAAGGTTCTCCTGTAATGCCTCTTGTTTATTTTCTAACGCAGATATGTGACCATCCGTTCGTTTGATTTCTTTGTTAATGTACTCCATACGCTTTGCTACGTTTTGTCTCGCCTCCTCTAAATCTTGCTTCACCAATACTGGCCCAATAAGTTTGTACACCTCCGCATCTTTCTTCAATAGCATTAATTCTTCTTTAACAGCTTTATTCTCATTTAACTGACTATCTAGTTGTTGTTTTAGACTCACTGCCTTTTGGTACTCTTTTTGGACCCCATTATATATTTCTAGCTCTTTTTGTAGTTTCTTTTGTATTTCCTCAGACATCTTGGTGAAAATAATTAAGTTATTGCAAATTAAACACTTATTCTTTAGGGATTATTATAATTTTTGAAACAGAAATCGCGTTGAAGATCTATTTTAGGTATTAAAATTTTAAGGTTATATTTTTGACACTTAAGACTTTGTTGTGTTCGTTTAGGAACTGTAATTTAGTAAAAACCGATGATAGTGTTTTTTGTTCATCATCAAATGTTTTTTCAATGGTTAAACAGATTAAAAAAACCTTATAATCTAAGGTAGATAGAAGCTCAGCAGCGATTATTTTCTGTATCTATTAGTGTAGAACCTGCTGTTGGACTTGATAAACTTTTATATCCAGCGATCTTAACTTATTAATTCCATGTAGGGTTGCCGTGTGAAGGTATGTGTGCCGTTTGAAGATGTAATTTTCTGGTCTATATGATGTAATCATTTTAAATTTAAATAACTACCGTAACTCATCGATTTGAAATTTGGTAATAAGTTAATTCAATAATATGACATCGTGGCAGGTGGCAAAAAATGTTGTAATTTGGAAATTGTAACTTTAGTAGTTCGCACTCTGGCCGCGACGGTTCTCTTTCTGAACACTATCCTAATATTTCTGTTTTATTTTGCTAATAGATTAAACTTGATTGTGTTTACAGGGCGCCTACTATCATCGTTATAGCAGTAACGTCTTACTAACTTCTTATCTTAGACGTTTAGTTTTGGTATCATAAAATGAAACATCAATGCTAAGAAGTTCTTAATAAACTCTGCTTTATAAGCGACGATGGTAGGCCCCCAGGACCTACTTACATTTCATTATATGATTAGTATCTTTTTCTTTGGCTAAAGTTTCAGAAGACATTTCAGTTCATAGATATAGAACATTTTTACCTGTAAATGTAATACAATTTATTCTAATTTATAAAAAATATTAATGGCGAGAATTTTGCAGTTTTGTAAGATAACCGTAAGGTTTCCGCATATCATATTGTAGCATCATAATATTATTATGCTCTACACGTTTTGATGCGCGAGTTTTTTAGTAGGTTGGTACCCACTCGCCATAATGTCCAAAGATATTACTTTAATACTTACCAATGGGTAACTTTACTTGCAGGTTTGTAGAAAAGAAAGTCTTATAGAGTTGACCGATTACAATAGTTTAGGTAGGTATTTATGTAGATTTCCTTTTGAGGCCTACGGTGTACAGGCATATTTTTTTATTATATTTATTTAAATATTTTATGCACAAAGTATCTACACAGGCATACTTAATGTAATAGCATTTCTGCCAGTCAACCTTATATGTATATATGTATTATAATTAAGAAACAATGTAGGTACCTATTTCAAATCAAATGAAATAAACCGTTTCGTTAACTTATCTCATATGCAGGAAATTAATTAATTTGCAGGTAGTTCTTATGTCGGAGAATGTAGTTAGGTAAATAAAAAAATATATAGAACTAAAAATGTTTAATAAATATCACTGGTGCCGTTTTTAATTAACTACTGACGAGATGTTTAAGGATAGTTTGAAGCTAGATGTTGCAAACTAAGAAGGTGTGCGTCGGAGAGGCAGAGCTGAGTAAATATATTTTATAAAGGAAGGTTCATCCGAAAATCAACATAATACCTAAACTCGTTTAAAACAATATACCTACCTACAACAAAGGATATCACAAGTGTATTTAAATACTAGCGTCTTATATAGTAACACTTATTGTACCTATTAATTAATGCTTAATTTACACTTAAACATATAAATACCTACATATAATGCAGCCACTACTTTGGTAAGACATGCTTATTAAGCATTTTCTCCGTATTCTAAAGTCCACATGTAACCAGCATTTGGATCGCCACTTGCTGCGGCTTGTTTATCAACATCCTCGGTTTTCTTAAGAATATTTTGGACTGTTTTATGTAGCTCTGGATTTTGGGGCACTACTCTGGTGTCTTGTAGATTTTCAGATCGTTTTTCGAAAGAACCTTGTTTTCCAAATCTCTCACGCACAAATTTTTCATACAAGTCTTCGCCCGCTTCGTCATCCTCCTCGTTTTCTTCTTCTTCTTCCTCATCATCGTCTTCCTTCTTTTGATATTTCTGTTTATCTTCATAATCGCCATAATAGCCGTAATATCTAGGAGCATCTTCAACTTCCTTCACGTTTTCTTTGTCTTTATTTTTTTTACTTTGTACGTCTTGTTCGTCGCTTTGTTCTTCGTTATATTTGTAATAATTTGGCTTAGTATCATCATCATCATCATCTTTTCTTTGTCCGTAGACGTACGGTGAGCTATCGCGAGTGTATGCTAAAATATCATCAGGTAATTTAATCTCAGGTAAATTTATTACCAAATCATCAAATTTTATATTTAAATTTTCATCGTATCGCTCGGGCGGTGTAAACGTATCTAAAGTGCCATCGTTATTTATTTCCGTGTCTTTACTTTCAGGAACTTCGCTTGGTGGGGCGTCATTTATAACGGGTGTAGATTTTACGTCATCGCTCTTTGGGTGTTCGGCATTTTCACCATGCTTGTAATTTAAAGGAATTCTTTCAAATTGTTGTTTCAAATCTCCATCCTTTTGTGGTGTTTTTGGTTCATGTATCTTATCATTTTGCTCGACACCTGCCAATTCTTTCACACCTAGAAAGGATTCTAAAGTCTGATCTAGTTCTTTGGTCTTTAAAGCACTATTGGGGATTTCGTCTGTCAACTCCGCACTATCAGTATCTATATTAAGTTCTACTACTGGTTTTACTTCACCGTCATTAATGTGTATGAGCTCTGCACTATTATCGATGGATTTTAGATGTGAAGGCAAGCTCGCAGTTTCTTTTGAAGATGAAGAATGTAGTTCATCATAATTTTGTAGTTTGACTATTGATTTCGGAGTTGTCACATTCAATATTTCGACGGAAAATGTGTTACCTGAATTGTCATGGCTTTCTTTAGATGGTTCAACTTCTCCTTTTTTGTTTACTTGTATTCTTTCGTAGCTAAAATCATCCAAATCTACATCTTGAATTTTCGGTAAACTTATGTTTCTTTGTGCGTTTATGTAATCAGCATTATGACTATTCTTAGGTCTGAAAACTTCTTCGCTTGATTCATGACTATTTTCATTTGAAGTTTGGATTGTCTTTCTGGGTTCTGAATAAATTAAACCCGATTTAGAAACGTCAGTATTCTTAGATTCATGTGAAGCATCTCTATCTTTATTGTAATAGGGTGTGGTTGTACTTTCTAGACTAATAACAGGATTTTTTATGTTGGAAAATGTATCATCTGTGTCTTTATAGTTTCTTTCGGTACTTTCTGCACTTTCTTTGGAGTTCGAACGACTTGGATAATTTAAACTTTCTAGTTCTCCACTTTCTTTGATATCATTATAAGGTTTTGGATCACTCTGTTGTATATACTTGCTATCTAACCGAGCATTACTGTTATCGGGTTTACTATGCCTGTATTCTTGACTCTCACTGCTTTCTGCACTATTACCGTATGATTTTTCTTTAACGGGTTTATTACTGTGGTATTTGTCACTATATTTATTAGCGTTATGTGGTCTTCTTACTTCTTCAGAATTATCATTTTCATACCTCTTGTTTGGCACTCGTTCCCTGTAGTTGTTTTTATCCTCTGTAGAATCTTTGTTGATATACCGATTATCAATGTCACTGTCTCTATGATACTTTTTATCTTCCTTAGAATTATTAATATCATATCTTTCACGACTATCGTTTTCTCTGTATCGTTGTTTATCTTCTTCAGAACTATTAATCTCATATTTTTCACCACTATTAATATCTCTATGTATTTTAGAATCTCCTTTGGAATTTGTATTGCCATATTTATTACCACTATCACTATCCCTGTATCGTTGATTATCTTTTTGAGAATTACGATTGTCATATTTATCCCCACTATCCCTATGCCGTTTGGAATCTTCCCGGGAATCATTGTTGTCATACTTTTCACTACTATCACTAGCTCTGTATCGTTTCTTGTCTTCTTGAGGATTACGAATGTCGTATTTATCTCCACTATCACTATCCCTATTTCGTTTAGAATCTTCCCGGGAATCAGTATTGTCATACTTCTCACTACTATCACTAGCCCTGTATCGTTTCTTATCTTCTTGATGATTACGAATGTCATATTTATCCCCACTATCACTATCCCTATGCTGTCTCGAATCTTCTCGGGAATTAATATTGTCGTATTTTCCGCGAATACCACTGTCTCTGTATCGTTGGTTATCCTCTTGCGAATTATGAATGTCATATTTTTTCCCACGATCATTATTCCTACGTCGGTTAGAATCTTCTTGGGAATCAGTATTGTCATATTTCCTTTCGCTATCACTATCTCTGTATCGTTGATTGTCTTCTCGAGAATTACGGATGTCATCTTTTTCCTCACTTTCACTGTTTCTGTGTCGTTTAATATCTTCTCGTGAATTAGTCCTGTCATATTTCTCACTACTATCATCCCTGTATGGTTTTCTATCTTCCTTAGAATAAATATGGTCACGGTCATATTTATCATTCCTATCGTTGTCCCGGTATCGTATACTATCTTCTTTTGAGTTATTATTGTCATATTTTTCACTACTTTCAGCTTTCGTGTACGGCTTTTTATCTTTTTGGGAATCACTATTGTCAAACCTCTCAACAAACGTGGGTAAGGTATGCACAGGCTTTTCTAAATATTTCAATGGTTTTATTTCTTGGGCTGGATTTTTATTTAAAGCAGTTTGATGTAATGTTTGTATACTGAATTCAGCCAAGTCAGAATTTCTGATGATATTTGCTGACGGTACTAGCATCGCTGCTCCTAATCCACCATGTAGAGTTTCATAATTAACTATTTCCGACGCATTTTGAGTATCATCTGGTATTTTTTGAGAACTGGGATGTGATCGTTTTATTCTAGTAACGCCGTTTTTGTCATGTCCTTCAGTCTTTGACGTTTCATTTACTTTGTCGTCTTTTTTATATACGTATTTTAAGACCACATTGCTCTCAGGGATATCCTTCAATTGAGTTGAATTCGCCGACTGTCGTTCTATATTAGAACTGTTCTTATTCTCTGAATCAATTTGTGGACTGACTGCAGCAGTTGTGTTTTCTTGGTTTTGCAAAAGATCGTCTAGATTAAGTTCTGCGTTGTCTTCATCAATAGTTGTTGCATCTTCTGTATCATTAAGGTGACTTAGAATTAAAAGATTAATATTCTTGACAAATTCTTCGTTTTCCTTTGTATTGTTGTAGTTGAAATCTTCAGCGTCGAATTCCTCAGAAATGGTGCCGTTGTAATTGCTGATACTAGCGTTAGTGACCTGTGAATGTGAAAACTATTGTAACACACTGGAGGTAGCTTAGGTCTCAAATTCACTAATGAAAAGTAGTACTTACTTACCAAAAAAGGATTACTTATTTCAGTGTGCAATAGTAAAACAACGTGATATAGTGCTCATGTTTATTACGCAGTACTTTTATTTACATTATAATTACTACATCTGCATGCATAATAGTTACAAATACCTTTGACTAATATAATAAATAACAAAAAAATCGGCAGTTGTTTCTACTTAATGTGTAGATACGTATGTTGTTCTAGTTTGTAGAAAAATTATGAGACATTAATAAGGGTTTTACTTATTATTTGTCCGTATACAGTTTGAATATAATGATGCAACTAGTTAATTAGTTCATGCAACGATTATTATAAAATTGATAAGTGACACCCAGACTTATATTTAAATTAATGATCAGAAAAAATGTAATGGTACGGTATAAATTATATGATGATAGAAAGATGGAATAGAAAGTTCATTTATATATGTAATTGGTAGATATTGCGAATAAACCACATACTTCCATGAATGGAATACATATAAAGTTATTACGAACTCGGGTTATTAGGTATATTCTCTAATCTCATAACTTGTATCCAGTGTACTTTCAACATACGCACAATCTTGGTCTATAAAAATACAGTTATAGGTACTTTAAAGCAAAACTACATCTACTAAACTATACTACAACTACTAACTACGATTCTATCTACTTCTGTAACGATCGCTGGAGGTGTGATTTTGAAATTAATTGAATTTGATTGTTAATTTTATAACTGAATAAAAAATATATTAGAAAATTGTAAGTTGCTTAATTTGGTTCGTAGGTAAATATCAAATCTGAGGGAAGTCTGATTAGTCTTGATTTTTATTCAGTTTTTCTTTCCATCCGTTGCAAAAAGTGGAGGAAGAATAAACATAATCAAATAGCTTTATACAGTATTTTAGACAAATATAATGCAACCTGCAAGATATATTGAGAAATAGTGGTATAATATAAAATATGGCAATCAAGCATTTAAGGCTGCTGCTAAGCCATTTTCTACATTAATTTTGTACATATATCTTACTCTATTTATAAATAAATTCTTTAAATACCATGCATAATATCTACATGTCCGTAACATATTGACTTTTTAATCTACTTTCGACAATTTGAAAAGCAATAATTGACTGTTTTTGTTTTTGAGAAAAGGCAAGAATTATAGTCAATTACCGCAATAAAATTGTCGAATAACATAATATGCCATGTATTTAGATTCTATATAACATACACAAACGTTCCCTTTATGAACTATCTCAAGATTTGAAATCGATCATAAAAGTCATTGCGTTAAATACATTCGAGTTAAACTTCTCGTTGGATAGAGAGCTAAAAACAATTCGGTTGAGACCGCACAAATGATTTAGTAAGTGATTATTTAACTCGAATGTATTATTACGAAGTTGACTAATAGTATAATCTAATTTACTAATCTAAGTGCCGGTGCGATGACTACTTTTTGCCTAAGTATGGATCGAATGTGAAGCTACTCACAAATTGCTTAGCGGGGCGGTGGAAAGGAGCTGGTTCAGCCCATTTGCTGAAATCCATCATTGGAATAATCCCACTTCTGCACGGTACTCTGGGATTTCTGAAATGAAACGTTACATTTTAACCAGGATCCTACTTGAAACTTATGGATAGGTACTTAGGAATGTTTGCGTTAGACAGTTTCTTACAATTCGTGATCAGGCAAGACCATGGGGTAAAGCTGGACGGTGTCAATAATATCAGTATTGTCACAAATGATTCGCGCGAGTCGCGACTTTCTTATCTCAGCGAGTTGTTCCGGTGTGAATGATGACGGTTGGTTGGGGAGCTCAAACCTAGAACAGAAAAATATGATATGGGTATTTGAAGAAAACTAATCTCAACTTTATGAAGGCTAATATTGTTAAAGTTCTTACCAGAATCTGTCTCCTCGTCTTGAATAAGAGAACTGAGTAGCAATTATGCAAGCAAACGTGGGCCCTAGCATAGAACCAGGCAGAGGACGTTCAGAGACACCACCAGACCACAAATCAACGTCAATGGGATGTTCGAAGATAGTTTCGTATTTGCGGACTGTGTGGTTGGTCATGGTTCCAAAGAGGTCCTGGAAAGTTTCGGCTCCGGGAAGTCCGCAGAACTTTCTGAACTCCATGTAGCCGGGTAAACCAAATTCACGACCTCTTTGCATGTTGAAAGATACAAGGTCCATTCCAAAGCGAGCGCCGACTTTCTTGAAGAGATGGTTGGTGACCTCTTGCGTGATAGAGTCGTCCATAGCCTGTGCCACTTGGTTCATCAACCCCATGACGTACTCGTCAAGTACACCAGCTCGGTACAAGTCGTAAGGTCTACGAATGAGGTCGGATAACCTCTTGGATGCTGTAATGTCACAAACATTAGTTTTATTATTGTATGTTCGTACGTACGAGATTGAATATACATGCTCCCAATAACCAAAACCATTAAACTAACCAATAAATTTGTGGGCCTTTGACCACCTTTCCACAGCAGTTGGTAATAGTGAATGTCCGAAGCGGTAGGCCGCAGCTGCAAACGCTGCTAATACATCTGGATTCACTTCTGGATCATAGCCGTCCCAGAAGCCCTACAAACATTGTTTATTTAGAAACTACTTTTTTGTTTAACTTAGCATCCGTGACGTAATACTTGGTTCCATATTTATCTTATTATACTCAGAGTATACTTTGATCTGAGTTTAGATAAAAACGATTGAAACAAGAATTGTTTATGGTCGTCAACCAAACCACATGCAGTGTAAAAATTATTACCTCTTTCTCAAGAACTAAGCCAAATTTCTCCATGACGTCTTTTCCGAGCAGAATAGGCAAAAATTCGTTGTATGAGATGTGTTGAATCTCAGCGATGTTGATACGTCTCGCTTCTTGGTACAGGGTCTCGTCGTCCCAATGAGGGTTCACTTCAGCCAAAGCATTAGCTACTCTGTTATGTTCTCTTGCCATCAATGTGTGCATCACAGTTAATATTAACTGTTCGTTCACTCGGATCTCACCTAGAAAAAGTAAATTCTTTGATTAATCGCATTAGACTTCTAATTTGTTAAAATCTGCTTTCGTTAATGTGACCTTTCTGAAACGACGAGCTAGAATACTAACCAGCTTCAAAGCAGTACATGTTTTTGTTGGGCCTGGTGCATCCTTCGTCGGGAATATCAAGTTTGAGCGGTAAGAGGTCTTTAAGACCATATTCCTTGAATACTGGGTTCATACGCAGCAAACCTCCAAAGCCTGTTCGTAGTTTCCTGTAAACATATTTTAATTCTTACAATCTATTCCATGCTGATTTGTCTGTAGAATTTAAAATCTCCAAGAGTTATTCAATTCCTACGCAGGGTCTATATCCTGTAATATTTAATTCAACCTATCATTAGAACATGAACCACAACTCCGGCTGATCTCCTGATTTTTAAACGAAGCGACTGCCATCTGACCTTCGTATCCCCTTGTACGAGGAAAATTGGCAATCTGAGTTAAACCAGTTGTCAGAATTTCTTAGGCCTCTGACTGGCCAGTAACAATTGCCAAAGATATCAATTTAGCAACCTTGGATAATTTCAGATGGAAAAACCCAATAATACTGGGGGTCGGACCCAGGACTTCGTGTTCCGCTGTAGCGACTAGAACAACGATGCAGTTCATTTTTGAACTCAATAAATATTGATGATCATATTACCTGGCAAACTTCTCTGTGACACCATATACGGTGTTACCATCAATAGCTCCGGTGAGCGTGTTGAAAGGTATCCTTGATCCTAAAACATGAATTCAATTACGTTATCATGTAGTAATTGATATATTACCATGCTTATATACTCGTTTAGATCATTATATTACTTAATTTGAAAATACCGTAACTATGACTCAGTTGTCTATTGCAGTATTACGATTTTACAGAAAATTATGTTGGATAATTTATTGCCATTTAAGCGTTCGATTTTGATTACTATATTTATAACATGTTAATATAAAACATAAGTGACCTATATATCGTTGTTTCAAATATTTTGCATTATGTTTAGATCAAGAAAGACGAAACGGTTACATAGATCGCGTTGAAAACGAGAAATATACGACGATACGTATAGATGACGAAGAGAGAGGTATACTATCGCAGCGAGTGTTAGAGGATAGAGGCGTCGCCCTTCGAATGCCTCCAATAATAATTTGCACTAGATTGCGCAATGGATCGGAACTTTCCCCTCTCACCTGGGCGCGGCATAAAATGGTGAGGTCACGTAATACTCCATACTCCTTGTAAAAGGACTAAAAGCGTACAGCTATATTCATAACTAGCTTAGTCTATGTTTTGTAATTTTTTTGTGTATATGTCGGGTGTTTCGTATATATTAGTGGAGCTATGTACCTACCAAAGGTACCTACCTACCTAATAATCTCCGAACATTTTATTAATAACTAGCTGTGCCCCGCGGTTTCACCCGGTAGACTTTATTGTGCTATACCACGATGTTCATCAGGTCCCACGTGAACGGAATAAGGTATCCTATGTCCATATCCTGGTTCTATGCTACCTCCAAAGCAATTTTTAGCCAAATCGGCTCAGCCGTTCTTGATAGTGTAAATAACACGACTCTCTTTTAAACAAGTATATAGATAGTAAGTAGATAAAGAAGATAATGATTATACCTAATATCATATTTGTTTTTTTGGTTGATGTAATTATCTAAGTTCCTACTTGCATCAAATATTTAAATAATAATTAATTAGTGTACTTAAAGGCAATATCAATCTATTCCCCAAATTTAACGGATAGACAATGAAAAAGTTAATGTATAATTTAATTTTGATTAATTTAAAGAAAAATTGATTTAGGTCAGGTTTTCTATTCGTAATTTAAATATTAAATACAGTTTCTTGTATATACCTTTTATTAAGTTTTTGTACAAAATCTAAATTACTATTCGATTGTAAAAATATAGAACTCTATTTTCTCTCCCCAATTTATATTAATTAAATGTAAACGATTTCTAATTTAAAAGGTCAACCATTAATACTGCTAAAAATTTAAGTAGCAAAAAAATATGAGATGACCGTATTGTCTTTTGTGTTTAAAAAAAACAAGCCTTTTACCAATGAATTTTTCTAAAAACTTATGTGTAGTGATTTCACACCACGTGATATACGGTGAAGGAAAACGTCGTGAGGAAACCTGCATGTCTGAGAAGTAATTCAAAGACGTATGTATAGTGCCTGACAAGGCGATGGACTAACCCTCTGTCACGTTGGCAGTTAATGATATTCGGAGAAATATGGGTGTTGTTGTTGCAAAACCTCTGCTAACCTCTACGGGGACCCTTCTGGGATGGCGTGAGCGTATTTATTTATAAGATCATATAATTTGTGTGCAGAGTAAGTAAGTATGGAATACGAAACATTATATTATTGTGAGTTTCATATATCACATGTTCGTTCATAGATTGAAACATCGTAAAGTGACCGCAGAGTGGCCAAAAGTCAAATTCCTGCGCCACAACAAACAAATCTATATCTTTATTTATACCTTATCTATACACATAAATATAATTGAAGTGTCTGTTTTTAATTCAAAATTAACAGCTTTTCACTAATTTCATTAAAAGTTTTTTTAGTTTGTGATTGTTCCGGCCAATCTCTAAATTTTCTGGACTGATATTAACGGGATTTTCTCTGGCAGATATCTGATGATGATTACTTATCCTACGCGTAAAACCTAAAGCTAGTTTATATTTAGCAAAATATTTTATTATGCGTAAGTATTTAAGTATGTTTTGAGACAAACTAGCTTCTAGTAAGTCTGCCCTGAAAATCCGCTCTTAATATCTGTGTATCTTGTCTTGATTTTTTTAATCGGGCGAATAGTTTTGATGCGCTTCCAAACTAAAAACTTCACATCTTTACGATATAAGTTCAGATAAGTAGGTATAAACCATACCATACCATCTTTTGCTCAAGAACTTATTGATTGGAAATGTGATAAGTAGGTAGCTGTCTGGACTCTTATTTTTTGTCAAAACTTATTGTAACACAATCACTTTGTAACGATAAATAAAACAACACTAGAAGAAGATTTAAGATTGATCGAGTACACCTTTTTCTGTCTGTTACAGTAGGAAATAGACCGTGAAGTTTGTTGACATTTTTATTAGAAGACTTATTTGTCGTTTTTGTTTGTATTGACTGGGGTTCTACTTCACTAGCAACGTTCAGATGAATAATTGTTTACAGTGACGGATTAAGACAGCGTGGGGTCCAAAGCAAATTACATCGAGGGTTTCAAGGTGAGTAAAAAGCACAGTGGGTAAATTTAGAAGTAACTATCCTCTGTCCACAGTTTCGCCCGCGTTTATAAAAATCTATTGCAAAATACACAGGGATTGGTGGTCTCCACAGCGTTTGCCACTCTTGCTATGGTTCTTCATAGTAAAAGCAACCTACCATTCTGAATACCTAGTCATGTAATGGTGACGATTTGAAAGGTGCTTTGTTTAAAGTCTAATCAACTTGAGATAATCGCGGTGTGCCAATAACTCCTTTACTATTAATGTTCTGTTTGACAACTTACCCAGACGGCAGCCGGGTCTCGGCGAAGGGAAGGCACGCACGAAGTCAATGCACTTGACCCCGAATAGGCGGTAGAAGTAATCATCGTCAGGTATCCTGATCTCGTTACAATACGGGTGTTTCAGATGCGGTGGACGCTTGCAGCACTCCTCTGGGTCGTTACGGTTGATAGGATCTGCAGGGAAAGAAAATGTATTAAGTAAATATTATAACTTATAATAAATCTGTAAGAAGGTAATGTGTATTTTTTTTTAAATCCTATAGTCAAAGAAATATCTATTTTACTTCAGATCGTGTAAATATATGGGATGATATTTCAAACAAAGGTATAGATATGTGAAAATAGCAGGCAGTGTCTAACATTAAATAAATAAGTTCATGCATTCATGCCTTTAATGCAATCTACAGATACCATCTTTGTATTTTTTTGTATGGTCTTCAGATATTTTGAATGATGTCTGAAACTGCAATAACATTTCAGTAATCTTACCCAACGGTGTGCCAGTGAGTGTATAGTCGTGATCCATGAACTGTCCCCAAGCGATGACCATGACAGTGCCGGCGTGGTCATGGAAGCCGTCGTCGGGGTGCATGGTGCGAGACACCACTCGCGACAGAGGCAGGTCTCGCCCGGAGTGGGAGATACGGGGCGAGTTAATACCGTCCGCGAATAATGGGCTTATTAACCTTCACAAAGGGAAACGATAACATTATTATTATATGGAAGGCAAGAGAGTTAACCCAGCAGTGAATCTAGAGCTGTCACTAACATTGTGGTTGGCGTATAATTACAGACTTACTATGAATTTTGCCATTTTGTATAGTATACATACTATAAATAATTATGTTGGTATATTATGTTCAGTGAATTATTTATTAGTATTATTTAGTATGATTTAATGTTAGGTAAATAAAAGTCCATATTTCAAAATGTAACCCCCCGCCATGTATGTCTCTGGAGCACCCAAAGGTTGACTTGTAGAGAATATCTAACGTATTAAGTCCGCCTGTGCATATAGTTAGGAAGAAATTTGAAGAGGAGAAAGAATTTTTAAATAAATCAATAAATGTTATTCAATAAAGTATTAAGAGTTCAATAACTAGGTTTATCTGGTGATTTAGTCGTTAAATCTCCGATATAAACCTGCAGCATCAACTTAGAGAGAAGACACGCCACATCTACGTACTACGTGATCTATATAAAGTTTGTTTACCTATTTTTCTTTAAGTAAGTGTAATTGTGATTTCATACCTTTGGAAAGGAGCGTTGGTAGAGCCCCATGTTGGGTGTTGCAGGTTGTTGCAGAGACCGTCAAGGCGGCGGTACTTTCCCGCGCGACATTCCACGTGGGAGAACACAGGAGGGCATACTTCCCGGATGAGCGTCCTCGATGTATCTATCAGGGGTAGGCCTTTCTCCACCTCTTCGTACGTCAAGCCATATCTGTGTACAAATTATTTATTTTGCAAATTTTTCGTAATTAATGTTCCCAGTGGTAGGTTAAAATTGAAAAGTAATAATTATTCAGTAACCCTATCACGGGTTTGCCATTGTTTTCGTAATGTATACTCGCTGGCGTCACTCGCAATATTTGTATGGGATATTTTAGTTCTTCACGTCACCGCTGGGAGTCGCTGCACAATTTCTCATACTAATATTCGGCGGAGACGCTAGCGAGTATAGATTACGAAAACGGTGGCAAACCCGTGATAGGGGTACAGCACCTAAATGCTGTCATACTTAACGTTGTTCATGACTTTGTACTAAGAAAATGATAAAACACACTACTTGTTAGTTAGTGTGTTTTAACATTTTCTACATAATCTAAATATGTATAAGAAAGAATTATTTTTTGCTTATCGGAAGCACCTTAATTCTGAAGATACGAATCTAGGCACAAAAAATATAATACCAATTCAATTATTCGAAATGTTAGATTAAATTACGATTTGCAAGGGATATGTCATGTAACATGGGTTTAATTGATTGATATACATTGCAAGTGGTTATTGCAAACAATTTGGTAACGGATATCATAAAATGCCAAGGTTTATTGCACAGTTATGTGCGTTTGTATTTTAAACCATGTAACCTGATATTAAACACAGTTTATGCTTTAAAGATCAGTTAGTAATCCAAGTGAACAATTTAAACCAATTGTGGACTGTGGTTATTGCTCTACATTTTATGCTAAGCTGTGGATGAAATAATTGCTACTCATATGTTAACAGCAGACTATAAAGATTAGTAATATATGTAGGATGGTATTAAATACCATGCTAGCAATCTAGTAACGGACTTTCAGAAGATGGCCTAGCCTTTGTTTAATGGCCGCTTGAAACCTTGCAATATAACATCCTTAGCGGTGACGAAAATACCTTATTTAATGACTTTTGACCAATTTTTTGTATTGATTTTTTTTTAGGATTATCAAAACGTCTTAAAACTTTACTGGCTTAAAATGAATTCGACCTCTTTCTATGATACGGATTTAAAGAGGGATGGATATAGTTTTAGACCGAGTATGGTCTAGGCTTTCGTTTGAACCATGTTTTGTAAAAAGGGGGTGAATGTTTTCAACTGGCAATCACGTAATTAATATTTTAACTATACCAACACTTTTATTGCAGGGCTAATTTGTAGCGAAGCGCGTTGTTGTCTTTATTTGATGAAACTTAGTTTCGCAACTTTATTCAATACGATAGGGAAATATTTTATTTAGATGGTATTTATAAGAACTCCAAACATAATCAAGAACTTTTATCTTTATATTATTATTATTATTATTAGCCTGTCGTGTCCCACTGCTGGGCAAAGGCCTCCCTTCCACTTTTCCAACTTTCTCTGTCCTCAGCAGTCCTCTCCCAATTATCTTTATATGTTTGCTTCATTTAATTAATCATAGTGTAAGAATAGAGGTATCATTAATTAGCATAGTCGTGGTTGAGGGAGTGTACGTTTGTTTGTTGGTACCTGTAAGTGCAAGTTCACTCATTATGACTTTAAGAGCATGGTATAAGTAATTAAAGAGGTCAAAGTCGAGCTTCAAATGTGTTTCAAGGTATGCAGACATTTTCTACTTAATTATAAACTTAGTACCAATGCTTAAAACAAAGTTAGCACATACTTTTTAATAATATTATGTTATCTTATGAAATTTGAATAAAATATAATGAATATTCTTACTAAGTAAACTAAGTTTAATTAGCGACGGATCTTATGCATGTTGTGTAAAGTTATCCAACTTTAAGGCGGTCATTATGCAAAGTTTTGGGAATTATAATTTGTGTTATTTTCCTTTGTATTTTGTAACTATTTGTAAGGTAAATAGACTTTGTTCGGAATACTATGGGTTGCAAAGTGTATTTTAAATGACACGTGTGGTTATTGACATGAATAATGGACACACAAATTATAATTAAATCCTTAAAACAATACATAAACTCGCATCAATTCTAAGCACTTATAATTAGTCTACCTTTTAATCTTAGATCTAGTCCCAAATAATATTCCGCATAAATCGTTCCGCTCTCCTAAGTAATCGGCTGAAATATTTATAAATGATATAATTTATAAAATTTATTGCTAAGAAAGATTACACGTAATGATAGTACTTCCTTCCTCATGCGGAAATAATGAATGTAATGTGAGGTTTACTTACAATATTTAAGTCTGTTTTGTAAAACATCTTCGTACCAGAACTAATGTGATTACAAGAATAGATAATGTTATACACGTTACGCAACATATATTTGGAAAGTCAGACACAATAAAGTACGGTAACAGGAAATTTTGCATAAAATACATTATATTTATGTACCTTTAAAAGCTAAATACCATATATATTACATGATAATGACCATAATATGCTAATTAATATGTAGAAGTTATTACAAGTTACACAATTACGTGATTATATAAAGATATGATAGTTCCCAATAAAAACTAAAGCATGAGGGTACAAGTTAATCATTTGATAAAATGACGTCCGTTTATGAGTAGATGAAAGTGTCAATGATAATGAAATAGAAAGTAATCCGGTTGAAAGTCGACGACATCAAAAATACATTTAAGGACGGTAGCTACTTGATTCAAAAATACATCTTATTGCAAAAGTCTGAAGTAAAAGTACTGGGTGCATTAAATTACTAGCTGTAGCCTGCGGTTTCGTCCGCGTAGATTTAACTTCATTCCCGTAAAACCCTAAATGTTTTTTTTTTTTCAAATAAAAGTAGCCTAAGTTAAAATTGGTCATAATAACAAATAGCAATTAGATATTAAATTGCTCTAATTTTTATCATACATAATTCGCATGACAGGTTATACCTATTAAAAGACAATAGCCTGTGTATATTAAAAGATAATAGTACTGTGGCCTAGATCCGTCAATCATGCGCAGACAGACTTGAAATTAAATTCAATATGTTAATGCGACCTTCGAGATGATACGCACAGATAACTGCACTCATATAATGTAAAACATAAATCACGGACTAATTAGTTTTGATACGTTAAGATAAAAACGCGTAATACGGCCTTGCATCAATTAGCAACTCGTGATATGCCAGAAGATAACACTGAAAGTAAAAATAGATATTCTACGAAAATATAATTGCCAATGAACTCATGCTAATATAATAAGGAGTTAGAATGCGCTCGGATGCGTCTCGTGATTATAATGTCCTTCAATCAAACCAATGCCAAAACGCTGAATTTCTGATTAAAACCATTAATCTTCATCAATTCAATTCAAGATGAAGTGATATCTGATATCACACATGTATTCACAAAATAATTCCCTTCCGGATATGAGTGACGTGTACGCAGTGATGTATATCGAGTACTCCGGTTACAGTAACGTTAATGAGTCGAGATGACATTTAGCTCCCGTTCACTGCAAAGGTCGGCTCGTAGGCGACACGACGGTAAGATCAAGGACCCTAGACCACCCCGTCACAGCATTAGACAGACACGACACGATGACAGCCGTTAAACTAATCACGTCAGAACTCAAAAGTTACCGCAGTAAAACCCTTTGGCTATTAATAATCATACGCATATATGCAGATAAATAAAACTAAAGTGTTTGTTTGTAATTCCAAAATCTTTTCACTAAATGCATGAGAAAATATACACAGAACATATATAAAAAATAAAAAAAAAACAAATTCTGTGTTTTCCGGCTAATCTCCGGGATCTTTGACTGGCAGATAAATGTTATAAGGAATATCATAGGCTTCTTTTATTAAAAAAAAATGTTAATTGCGAAATTAAGCCACAAATTAAGTCTATGCGGGCGAAACCGCGAGGCACAGCTTGTTTCGAATGCTTGTACATGTGTGCTTGTGGTTAACCAAACAACGTGTGTTCACGATTCGTGGGCTGATCGAGTAGCTGCAATTTGACTTGCGTGTTGATTTGAATTGTACCCGTGACAGGTCGTGAGATAATGATGTCGTTTGTCGTATATTATGTCACAATGGTGTCGTATAGATCCTACTCCGCTTCGTGAGTGGACCACGGCCATGAATGAATGGAGTGGTGATAACAAAAGCAATTTGGCCCAATGTTTAAATAGCGCGTCGTAAAGATCGCGTGGCCTTGAGCAATCGTGCTGCAATTATGTTTTTGCAAAAACATGAAAGGTTTAAAAAAAGCTGATTACCGAAAGGTTATTAGTTCAGTGTGTAAAGAGGAAAGTTCACAAGATAATGATGTCAAGTTGCTTGCAGTAAACGAGAATGGGCATAAAAGTATGCTGATATGATGACATCAACGTACTTTAATCCCTTATTACAAAACGGCTTAAAGCACAAACTAGGACAAATTCGCACTAAAACTGTATCGTTCTTTTAAGACCCGTCGTCACAACAAGAGATTGAACTACTTTTAAACAAAGAATTATTTTAGGTGATGTTTTGTTATAAGGGGGTTATTCTTTTAAGTGTGATAAAAGTGTTCTCACCGTCTCGCCAAGTTGATAGAGATGTCCAGCACGAGCTCTCCTACGCTAGCGTAGTCTTCTGGCTTCCAGTCGCCTTTGGGTTGGGACACCACTATGGAATATTGAGAAAAATTAAGTCAACATAAAGCTGTGTACACAAATTTCAACTCCCTTTATAATTGTTAAGATTCTTACACAATAATAATAATGTCATACAATTCATTGTATTATTTTTCAGCTCCATTGTGTTTACGATTTTAAAAGATTATTTAAAGGTTGTTTTATAGTTTCACGAAAGTGAGAGTTATAACATCTTAACTATACAAGGAACTAGGTACTTACGAATTCGATTTCTGGCTTCAAGATAGGCTTGGTTAACGGCTTCATATGTGATGCACGTGTTTTGACCTTCATAACCACTGAAACAATGAAAAAAAACATGATTAGTAAAAGAACGAAGATCAGGTGGGTAACCCATTTCGTTTTGAAATGTGAAGGGACATAGTAATGAAACTGTAATATATAGCATCATCATTATTTAGCTCCTGAACTTATCTTACAAATATTGTGGGCTAACTTTTATGTAAATGGATACATTCGTCATGACGAATTGACCTTATTATGTGTGGAAAAACCAGCGTGAATTGATTTAAGTGAGGATCAATGTGCCGTTTAATCTGATTCAAGTTGGATTCATCGGACACTTTTATTATCATCAGTAATCTACCCGACATACACTACTACAAATTGTTGCATAATACCTCCAGTTAAATATACTACAACGGAGACACAGCTTCAACATGTGTCGTTACCGCCCAATTAAGTCTTCGGTCGGTTAAATATATTTCGCATCTGAAGGTGTGATGATAAATAGTTATGTTAAGACTAGCTGTGTCTTGTGGTTGCACCCGCATGGGCTAAATTTCATGGGTTGCTTAATTTCGCGGCGCCCTGTTTTTCAAATTTAATAAGTAGCCCAAGTTTAGTCATTGTATTAACAGCTTTCTGCCAGTGAAAGTCCCGTTTAAATCGGTCCAATCGTTTCAGATATTATTTGGAACAAACAGACAGAAATACAGACAGAGAATAAATTTAAAATGTTTTTTTATATCGCATCCACTTTAATATACATTTAATGAAAAGCAGTTTATTTGTATTAGAAACAGACAGTTCAATTTTATTTATCTGAATAGATATCATCTTAATACGTCTGGACAAAGATATTAAATCCGATAGAATATAGATAGATAGATATAGTACCAAATAGGTAGTTAACTAAGAAACCGGCCTCGTGGCCCACATTCAAACCGCAACGTGTACTTAAGGCCAAAGGTGCTTAATGTTACTTAATGCGATACTCAACCATCGTGTTATTTAACACTACTTGTAAGAAATTCGGAATTGCACCGCTCACTTCCCTTCTAAGCACAGCTTTAATTACGATTACATCATTAGAAATTGATAAGCGAAAGAAGTCACTCATTAGACACGTGTACATGCTAATAAACTTAGGCCGCAGAGGAAAGTTTATGAATATTAAACGTAATTTAGGTTTTGTGAATTGAGCTCATTAGGATCAATTTATAACGCAAATATCCGTCGCGTATATTTGTGGCTTGTGTGTTTTTCTCACTTGGATACAAATATTAATGAAGTATTAACGCTCATAGCAGAAAAAACATTGCTAAATAAGTCAGTGTTTCAATTAAAATAATTTTTTTGAATAAAAATATTAATTTTTAGTTTAAAACTCTTCTCAGTTTTCACCGAATACAATACATTTCTTTTGGTCATAATATAAAAAATTGTATTTACGTTTTTTTCTAAATACATTAATGCCATGAGATGTTTTTGGGAACGTTAATAATTATTAAGGAAAACGTAGTCCTTGAACTCACTAGGCAACAAGAAGATAGAGAAGAAGGGAGAGAACAAAACGTGATAAATACTATTATGCGTGGAAGCGGTCCGGGTGACGCACACAAACAAAATATGCACACAATTCACAACGGTGTCAATGAACTGAACCAACCGTTAAAAGTTTATATCTGCACAACCTAGGAATTAATTTGGGTCTCGTAGACAATAATTATAACGATATATTATTATGAACACCTACAAATTAAATTAATAAAAGTTATCAAATGTTTTTTATTCCAATAAGTTATCTTTTATAGTTACGGAAATACTTAGGTTTATGTCTGGTCAGCCTGATTCATGGTTAGCAACTGTATTATCTCGACTGCGCGGTCTAAGACTGATTCCCCAATTAGTATAGATGCACTCTTAAATGTCCTTTTGTTCAAATGTATGAAGTATAACTGATGTCGACTGAAGAAATATGGGTACCACAAACAGTATTTGGTAGTAGTAGGTCAGAAGATTATACACTTTATTGTTTTCTATCTTTTTGAAAAATTCGGATTCAATAAACCTTTATTTCCATAAAAATCTCTCTCTCACTCCATTATTGAGTATTTAAATAATGTTTACGAACATAATTTATGTTAAGAAGATATTTTATACAATTATAGGCGCCGCAAACTGTTAAATAAAAGATTTTAGAAATGTCAAAACTTATTTATAGATTATTCGGGTTTCCGGAGACGAAACATGATAATTATTCAAAGCTCATGGTAGCTATCAGACAGACGCTCGTGAAAATTTGATATTTTATTAAAAATAAGTGCTTATGCGTTCGTTAGTCCCGCTAAAACGTTTGCTTTGTTTTATTCGCTATAAATAATAACTGGTTTAAAAAAATTATTAATAAAAAAAATACATAGCAGCAGCTAATAAGATTGGTACCTATAAAACCGCTTTCTCGTGAATATTTAACTAGAAATAATTTTAACCTGTTCTAGCAAAGTTTTGGGACATTTATTTTTATTTTTATTCGCGTAATATGGCGTACTTTTGTTTGGAAATGCCGTAACTTTAAAATCCGGTGTAACAATGAGAGGCGTCGGTAACGTCAGTGTTACAGTATCATCAGTTCCCACATTGTCTTCTCTTCCCACGATTACGAGACTGTGCAATTTCCCGAACGATACTTGCATTCATATGCGGTTAAAAGTGAAATGTTTACCTTAAAACCGGTCCACGTTTACTGCGAATTTCGAAAAGAGCTCTCCATTAAATTCTGGCCGTGAACTTTATTTGCGTTAATATTCTAAAGGCAAGCGGTTTTATTGCTCTTTAGAGTGAAAATGGGGTACTGAGATAGTTAAATGTTTTACCATTCATATGCAGTAGCTTTTTAAATATTATCAGTTTCTTAAGCTATTCTTTAATATCTTCGCGACTTCAGAAAAGCGTCTCAGGTGTGAACAGCACCCATTTTTAAAACTAGGAATTGACTGGAGATACGATTGATTTGTAACTCGCAGTCGAATAATTCTATTTTAGAGTATTGTTTTCACGCGATTAATAAGGTCACCAGGGCTTAAAGGGGAGGGAGAGGAGGCGGTTACCTATTGATAGGCCTTTTCCTATTTCACTATTCTAGCACAGTAAAATTGAATAAAAAAACGATATACTCTATTCTTACAGTTTTTACGCAAGCGATGTCCTTATAAAATTAGTACTTCGTTTAATTAAAGTTAATGCAAATGTACACTCTGACTATGTGTATATACTATCTTCCTATGTAAAAATTGTTAAGTAAGCAGTGGAAAAAGTATTAAAAATGCTCTCGAAAGCCTGAGGAGATAAAATACAGCGACGTGCAACATTGTCCACTTCAAAGATACTTTTACCTTTTGGCCTATCGAAAGGCACGTAGATTAATTGACACCGAAGGTATTTCCGATAACTAATTAGCCACGGTATTATTTATAGATGTTTATTGAGTATGTTTATTGGAAGACGTGGGCGCGTTTGTGAATTGATTATAGACGTAGAAAGTTGGCTCTGTTCGATTATTTCGATTCTTAAAAATAAGCGCGTTTTTGAGGCGTAAATAATATACGTCTTCCAATGATAAGATATAAATATACCAAGATCACGCATGTTAACGGTTTATCTTCTAGTTAATCAATCATTAAGCTTATGTTTACATGGAATTGAATTGTTTTTTACTTGATAAAATTGTGTATTTGTGTAAAGGAGAATTGTTTTCGACTCGTATATTTTATACCGTTTCGACGTATTTGGCGACAAAGTTTCGGGTACTTGGTCTTAGTTGGAAAGTCGCATGTGAAAATATCCAGTTAAGTTTTATTTTTATTTTACAAGCGAGCAGCAAAAATATTTGTAACTAGTGCACCGCCATCTCAAAAAAGATAAATATAAATTACATAGAAATAGAATGAATGACTAGATTTTAATTTTATGATAAACTAGCTGTGACCCGCGGTTTCATAGACCCCGCGTAGACTTTATTGTGATAGTCCAAAATAAAAATAAAAGTATCCTATGTCCTCCTCCTGGTTCTAAGCTACCTCCCCACCAAATATCAGTCAGATCGGTTCAGCCGTTCGTGAGTTATAAATAGTGTAACTAACACGACTTTCTTTTATATATATAGATGTAGAATCAGGCATCTGCATCGAAAGTTAGTAATTCATCATCTTCCTGCCCTTATCTCATGTTATTTGGGGTCGGCGGAATGCGTTCTCCTCTTCTATTTCTCTCTATTAGTCGTCATATCTGTATTCAGTGTCATTCTAGCCAAATCATCTTCCACACAATCCATCCGTCGTTTTTTTAGGTCTTACTATCCCCTTGTTACCACTACATTAGTAATTAATTCCACATAATTTATTTTTTAGCTATTTTGTTAGACTTTAGGTAGTCATTAGCAGTAATAGACCGTGGCCAGTGAAAGTTCTATTGACATTATACCCGTGTATAATTCAATCCTCTTCACATATAATATTATTGTTACTTTGCTTGTTGTGTAAACATGTGGTAGCAAATATTATATTTCATTTAATTTTAGTAGCTTCCTTAAGTGATACATTATATTCGATTGCAGTATGCAATACTGAGTTTATTGTTTGAAATTAGTCTAAGTATATACATAATAATATTATAAAGAGGAAAGATTAACATTTTTGTTGTAACGAATAAATATACAACTACTAGTCGGATTAAAAAATATCTTTCACCAATGTAGAGCTAGATAATCGGTGAGCAACATAAGCTATATTTTATCCTTGTACTCCCACAGGACCAGGGACCTGCTAGTAATCAATAACTTGCTAATGCCACAGGAAAACCTCAATTTGATGTACTCATTGATAATAAAGTTATTTAAGTATGCTAAAGTCGACTGTTTACAAATCTATTGAATGAACAGTTGAAAGGCAAAACAACATTAAGTGCTAACAACAATGTTCAACAGTAATGTTGGGTTTACCTACATTCGCGATGGAGTAAGTAAACTCAACGGATAGTTCAACAAACGTATTCTGTGAACGGGGCTCACCGTTAGGTGGACAACTTAACTAACACAACATAATATACTTGGTCGTAGGTGCATTATGTGGGGCCATGATCGACCTGAGCATTGGCTAGGGCTGCCACCAGATATGAACCTAAGCCCATAGGTAAATAAATTCCTGCGCCGTTTTTAAATATATGGTTAAACCTGCTACGCAGATAAACAATTTTTTACTAGGTGTGTCTCGCGGTTTTTCTCGCGTAGAGTTAATTTCATGGGTGATTTTTAAAAATGGTTTTTTTCATGTGCATTTAGTGAAAAGCTGTTATTTAGGAAATGCAAACAGACACTGCAATTTTATTTATCTATATATGATGTATAGATTATTTCACTGAGCAACAAAGCGTGCGGTCGGTCGCGTGGTAAGCGGTTACCGCGCGTTGCCAACCCTGCAAAAATCTCTTCACACCCTTTTTGAAGAACCTTATACCTTGATATACTAAAATACTGGAATATACAGTATACCTAAAGTCTAATCAACTAGAATCTATACGATTAGACCATGGAATGAGCTGTAATCTGTTCTAATTCGTTGATCAATGATTTCAGTTCGTCAGTACAGTTTTTCAGTTAATAGTCATTACGTCCTTACATTATGTTCCATATAATTAAACTGTTCTATCGTGACAAGTGAGTATCGCGACCCTATGTGAGATAGTCGACAACTGGTATATTCCTTAATGTTGGGTAAAAAACGTTATAACTAACGGAATGGATTGATTAACAATCAGGTGTTTCTTTCACCTATGTCCCATAACTTCCTATTGAGGCTGTTCACAGATTCTTTAAAAACTCGTTCGTATTGTTAACACAAGAGATTTTGGTTATCAACTATAGAGTTTTGGATAGAGAAACGCTAAATGCTGTTTATTAGACTGGTATGATAAACATAAGCCGAATAGGTATTATATATCTGTGCTTTAAAGATTTTAGTCGTATGTACGCGCAAACAATATCGTACATTAACCGGGTTACCTACCGGACTTTAATTTATACAGATAAATAAATTTGAAGTGTCTGTTTGTAATTTCAAATAAACATCTTATCACTAAAAGCAAAAGTATGTAAGAAAACAATTTTTTTTATAAAAAAATTCTCTGGCTTTCTGTTTGTTCAGGGTAATCTTTGAAATGGCTGGACCGATTTTAACGGGACTTTCACTGACGTGATGTTACAAGGAGTAAAAGAGGCTTATTTTATGAAAAATTGGGTTCTGCAAAAAAAAACTTACCCATAAACTTAACTCAACGCGGGTGAAATTGAGGGGCACAGCCAGTGAAAAATAAGCATATTACTCAAATAAACTTTAAATGTCATTAATTTAAGTGTGAACTTGAAGAAAGAAACAAAATGATTGATTTAAGTTTAACCTCTGTGTCATCAATCATTTGCCAAGCGCTTTGTTACGTGCGTTGCAACTCAACTGTTGACAAACATTTCTTTTGACAAGACTGAGCGTCAATGGTCGTCTCGTCATCTGCAGAATCATTTGTCATGTTAAACATGGGATAGTTTGGTCGATACTGAGCGAGGAATCTAATGGGTTCCTCCACATATTTTCAACAATTTACAAGATATTTTTCTCAACAATCAATTGACATTGGCGGAATAGTTTTACTTAAGCTCATCGCCATTAAATAAATAAAGGACAGGCATGTTAAACATGTTACGGAATTTAATTAAGTCTAACTGCACCACTCAGATTCACCGGCGACTTAAATTCACGGTAGCTTTAGTTCCACACAGACCGACAGACACAGAAAAGAAATACAATTTGTTTGTCAACTGGTTTTCTCTTAATTTGAAATTGCAAACAAACACATCAATTTTATTTATCTGTATAGATACACAAACAAAACTGGCGGAAGGTATGAAAAGTGAATGTATCTTCTCGATGTTTAATTGCTTAATATAATGCACGTCGGAGACGAGAGCAATAGTTGAAACCTATGTTACGTTACTGCATTCTTGCATCATGCAAATCGATATATTTCCGTGGTGAGGAGAATGAATACATATTTATCTTAGCCCGGATATTTAATTTTAGTAGATATTTATCGCTTTCAAATGCATCGCATAACATTTCACATATTCATGACCATATGATACATTCACGAAAAACAATGTTGATTATGTAATAAATATATGTACTATACTTATAATGGTATAAAGATGTAAATGTTTTTGTTTCATTATTTATTTTTTATTACGCTTATTTTTGAGCCAGTATTGCGTTATAGTTCCATTATATTGTGAATCATATTGTATGTGTGTGCGACTAGTCTTAGGTAGTGTTCTCTGGAAGTATTGAGCCGTTTCTACAATGTTTTTCACGTACAGCCGCATTATTCTTGAAGGATTCTCAGCGACGCACTCGAAGTCAAGATTTGTATTCAAAAATATGATATTGAACTTTATCGTGTCAGTATTATGTATCAATTTCATTTGACTGAAACCGCTCCAACTCGCCTTCGTCGCTGAGAAAGCTTACAGAATAACGCGGCTGGAAGCACTAACACTATCCGTGTGTAATATAGGATGTACCTATATTTTTTAAGACAACGTTAAAAAAGAAGGATTTTGGTATTACGTGTTTTAACCCTACTCAATCGAACTTGGGCAAATAAGTGTTAATAAGTCAAAGTTAAATGCAAAAAAAAAATATTCCTTTAGACTTTTAACAAAGTGCTTTCAAATCGCCAGGATGACATAATTATACAGGATTTATACATGATACTGCCAAGTTCGGAAGGTTGCTTTAACTGAGAAGAAAATTTGTAACTTACACTTCTCAATAAATTGTAGACAGACTACAATGTTTACAATGGCTTCAAGCTCTCAAGTAAAACGACAATACTAGATATGTGTGTCAGATTTGCATGTTAGGGACCGAACAGCTATCTACTGGCGTGGCGAGTTGGCGACATTAGAAGAAAGATATGTGACAAAGTATGTCGCGGATGTATGTCAAGTTTGCGTTGCGTGGGCACGTGACGCAACCCGGTGACACTGTGAAAGATCTCGAGCGGTGCTCTAGTAGCTGCTGTTGGTGACGATATACCGATATTAGGTATGTTATCGACATTGGGTGTGCTATCGACATTACGCGGTATTACATTGTAAATCGACAATTAATTGTGAAATGATTACGGGAGATGAAGCATGAATGCGATCAATGTATTCAGTATTTTTATTAACCAACTTCAAATAAGGAAGAGTTTCTATGTTCGTTACTAATTTTTAATGAGTTGCCCCCAAAATGTGTTACCCTGTGGTAACGCAGAAGAAGAATACAAAAATATGATGTAGTGATAAGGTGATGCCTTCTTAGTGAAAGATTATGTTGGGCAAAGGACTTGTAATTGTAAACTTTATTGGGAAGATGTTAAAGTTTAAAGTTCTATTTAGTTCCAGGTTTACATTCTACGTATTCGATTGCTTCGAAGAAATATCAGTACGCCCTCGCAATCGACTGTCGTCCTTTCTCGCTTACTATCAAGGTACCTTATATGGCACGGTTGCTTCCTCTCGTATTAGATACAATACGCGTTCAGAAGTTGTTCTTGACAGCCGGTTATTTGTCTCCAAGGAGTACCTCCATTGTCATAACTAGGGCTTAGAGTGTGCCAGTTTGTATAGTGTGTTCTTAAGGTATGAATGACTTAAGAACGACCGGATCTAATCCTATGAACGAGCTTGTAGATAATGTAGAGCATGGCCCATTTAACAGCACTATATACTAAGTTATCGGAGACAAGCATTATTTTGAGCTAGAGACAAGAAAAATGAATAGAAATAGGTTATAATGCTGACAATGTTGTAAGTCGTAGAGATTTGAATTTTAACTTCTTGTAAGTAATTAGCAGTACTACTCTAAAATTAGATTTAGCGTTGTGAAATCCCTAATCGAGTATTTCTTAGAGAAATTTTGCAGAGGCTACAATGCCTTACATACATTGCACCGAGGATGATTAAATGCTAACATCTTATGTAATGCCTTAGTTTACCCCCGTCCTGGGGGTGTTATATACCATTTTTAGCACAGAGCATCGGCTGGTAACAACATAATATAAAAATTAAAATCCCATACCTTTTTATAATTTTTATAATATATAAGTAAAATACTTACAAGTTGCCTTTGAGCAGGTTGATAGTGTAGTCATAGGCGGAGGTGCGTCCGGGCCCGGACAGGTAGAGCGCGCAGTCTTCATCACCGGCGGACAGCCCCGCCAGGGCGCTGCTATATGTGCATAGCGCTATCAAAAGCGCGCTGAAACAACAAATATTAAATTCAAATCTTTAAGACTTTTAACAAATAACTTTCAAATCGTCAATAAGACTTGATTGTACAGGGTTATACATGATATTACTACATCTTGCTGGTACTTAAAAATACATTTTTGGCAGTATTTTTTTCACACCCCAGTCTCCCCAACTCCTATAATTTCAAGGAGCTAGACTCAATATTCAAGTAGTAGAAAATGATTTGAAAAAATCGCAAAACCGTCTTGCTTTTTCAATCACAGTATGTCAGAAATAGAAGAAACATGCAATTGCATTTGGAGTTAAACATTAAAATAAAAGTATTCTAATATTGGCAACTCCAAAAGTCGTCGTTTTTGCACTTGTAACCTAGATACCCCGCGTCGCTAAATCTTTTTGTCGTCAGTGTTCTTTTTTGTCGCTAAGACCTAATCAAAAGTCGCCATTTTTAGCCACAATGTAGCTAAATTGGGAATATTGACATCTTGGACTATGAGCCTTATTAGTCGCGGCACGTGTCTTGAAAAGACTTGATAGTCAGAGAGGAGATTCAGTACCTATCCTATTTGGAGACCTTTATAAGAAATTGTAAAGACATATTGTTTTATTTGCTACTGATCATGCCCATATTCTGGAAGGGGTAGGCAGAGATGTATTTATAGTACACCCACTATTCGTCAGTTTAAGTCCCAGGTTCAAATTCAAACTCCGGGCTGCTACTGGAAAATTGCAGATGAAAAAAACCCAATTACACTTTTCTCGACACTGGGATCGAACCTCGTGTTCCGCAGTTGCGCTTGCGACCACTAGGCCAACGAGGCAATGTATTATTTTTTATAAAACAATGCTATGGTCGTATTCGTCACTCACACATACATCTTGCGTGTTACAGCACCTACTGTAATGAAGTAGGCATTCTGGGCACGACCACATGCCAGACTAGGCCTAAAGTCTTGTTTTTATGTTGGATCTTTTCTTGACTATCTATAAAAGATCACAAGTAATTTGAAGTGTTTTTTTAATACCTGTGTTCATTTTACATTACGCAATCCATCCATAAATTCGCAAGTAATTTAAATGCTTTTTGAATACTATTAGTATGCCTGTATCTTATATAAGGAATTCAATCTACATATTAAACGAACAACATGAAAGTGTTCGCTAATATTAATGTAAAATTGAACCACTTTCAAACATAACCTTAACTGGAATTGATGTAATAACTTATTAAACGAAATTACAAGTAAATTGTTGAGACGCATTTGAAGCCTTTAAGTTGCGGAGTCGTTAAGATGTTATATTGATCCATACATCATGTAGTGAACATCTCATCGTTTACGAAAGCATGCGAGGACAAGTGATTATTACCAAATCAACGGTATTACTGCAACTATGTAAACAAACCGACGACTAGAGGCCTTACCATAAACTCTTACTGGAAACATCGTTTCACTGTGTGACAGGCTCATAATAATAGTTTTACCATCATGGCAATACGCGTTCGTGGTAGGGCCCCAGATATTACAATGATTTAACTTTATGTATGTAACTGAACTCCTCCTAAACGGTTGAACCTATTTGAATGATTTTTGTATGCGTTGTGGGTGGCGTCCTGGATAGTTTATATTGACAAAACAGCCCGGTAGATGGCGCTGCGGTGCGTTCGGGTCCGTTTACTTCCGTCCGTACGTCCGTACTTGTTTTTTAAATGCTACCGCTTTACATACATATGACGCTAGACTATTGTATTGGAGCTTATATCTTCAACATACTTAAAAATTGGCAATTACCGACATCAGTTCATTGAACTCAATACTTTTCATATAGTAAAAGATGAATGATAATTTCATGCAAGTCCCCTAAATTTTATTGATTAATCCATATGCATAACAAATTTAATTGGCCGCGTACATATATTTACACAATAATTTCGCAACTATACTTAAGATCTAGCTATTAAAGGCTATAATTAAATGAGTTTCAAAATTTGCAACAGTATTTTGTAACGCAACGGATATTAAGTAGATTCATGCCTAGACCCAATGCGGCGCACGATTCGACGCTTTCATACCGTCTCATTATCAAATACGAAACGAATTGCTACGGGCAAAGCTGTTGATAGCTATTTCGTGGTAACATATTTCCAATCATTTATTCTTAGGAAATAGCACACAGAGCAAAAAATATAACAGAATTGAAATTATTAACGAACGATGTTAATTACCACAAAGTTGAATATATCTTAACGTTGGACCAATTTAAGCGCGCGTGTACACATTTTTACACTTAAAACAGAACATATCAACATTCCAGCCTCGTAAAATTTCATAGAATTGCTCAATTGGAGTACAAAAAAAGGAAAAATAATTGCTCATTCGCTGGAGTTGTCTGAAGGCTGCCAACTTAGGCGCAGACAACGAGCTAGCGAGCTTATAATGTGTGGCAGTGATGCTCAAACTTCTAAGTAAAGCTCAGGTATCACTTGTAGCAGGCATCGTACTAGACAAATTTGTATTGAAAATCAAAATGAAAAATATTTATTCAGGTAAGGCACTTATAAATGTGGAAAATTTTCCATTTTTATAGTAGTTTCCGTATACATTCCGTCGTCAAATTCGATCTAACACTATCAAACTAACAAAATCTGCATGTATTTATTGGCACATTTAATTTTCATGGAAATACCGTTCAAGTCGGGTCTTTCACAAAAAGTGATTTTGACCGTTTCAGAGATTAGCTGGAACAAACAGATAGACAGACAGAGAACATTTTTCTTAATATTTTTTTTGTGAAGAGCTGTTAATTTGGAATTAAAACGTTTCAACTTTGTTTCTCTGTATAGATTTTACAAATGTCACAAGTTTAATTCGTCAAAGCGCATTTGGCATTATTATATTTAGTGATTAATATCACTACTATACTATACTACAATACTACACTTTGAGAATCTGAGACTGGTCTGATAGGCGTCGATATCTATCCTGTGTGTCCGACGGCTGCTAACAAGCTGGATAGCTATCAATCACGCTGTCAACAACCATATGTACGTATAATAGTGCTATTATTTATTCTGTGGTAATTCTATAAAGCTCAGCCACGTAACGTGAACTTTATAAGCTTGCAATTTTTTATGGCAGTATATGTCAAGTACAAGCTGTAAAATAAAAGCCTAAGTAACTCTTTGTAACATTAGCCATCGGCCAGTAAAGGTCCCGCCTGGGCCGATTTTAACGGCTATCGGTTAAATCGGTCCCGGATTAACAGATATTAGCTGGAACAAACCGTCACAAATAGAGAAAATTTGTATGTATGTGGTATTGAAAGCGTTTGTATGCGAAATTATAGGCAATCTGCGAACGACGATGGAAAAAAGAAAGACGATGGACGATGTGAACAATGCGAACAAGGGATAGCGGTAGAAGTATTTTTAAAATTATTCTATTGTGCAATTAAGACGATAACGTAAATAATTGAAAACTTTATATTTGAAATCATTTTTATTTGACTTGAAACACACCACACCACATGCATGTGCTGTATATACTTTCATACGCATGTAGTGAAAAGCTGTTACTTTGAAATTATAAACAGACAATTCAATTTTATTTATGTGTGTATAGATAGTACCTTCATATTCAGTATGTAGGTAAATGGCGTTGATTTTGATAGTTGCGTTGTAATAGCTTTCTAGTAAAGCTGTGCTGGCCTGGGGCGATCGTAAATTGAATATGTTAATCGGCGACGCTAATTTCTAATGATCACTTTTACATAAAACTATCGAGCTATAAAAATCAATAGTGAATTATAAACTGTTGTCGAATTAATCTGAATGCATGCCTTTTATTATAATTATAGTGTATAGTAAGTTTGGTGAAATTTGACTAGAATTCAATTGTTTGTTTTTACGTTGATCAAAATAGATTTTAATTACTACCACGCTTACATATTATACAAGCCGGATCCTGGATAAAAGTAGCAGCGAGAAAGAAGCGTCCTTCCATTCTACATTTTCTTAGTACTTAACTTACCTGCGCGCAGTTTTCTGAGTATGCGCGATCCTTGATTGTTCGATGCAATGTAACTATATTCATCTTAAGTAACTCAAGTTACCAATGTTTCTGATTCTCCCGTTTAAGAGAGGTTGCATCCCACAGTTTTGTGACAAACTACACAACAAGTCTCATTGACGACCTTAACTTTTTATATATATTATATCGTAGAACTGTGTCCATGGGCATTTCTTATGTGATTGTATTTTTAAATTGATTAATGTTTTTGAAGAGTCTAAGCATTACTGAGTACCTTGCCAGGTTTTTTTTTTACTAAAAGCAACCTTTCGAACATAACGGTAGCATGTCTAATCCTGTGTAATCAAGTCATTCTGACTATTTGAAAGTACTTTGATAAAAGTCTAATCGAAATATCTAATCTAATCGGATAAAGATATTTTCGAGTTTGAGTTAGACCAATGGCTGAAGTTAAGACGATTGTGATGAACAGTGAGTGTTGTTCAGCTTTGCTCATTTACTAATCTTCAGACACTTCCGGGCTACGAACTAACTCTGGTTTATCTTATATTGTTTGGCAACAGGAAGAACTTAAAGTTTACTCATTGTATTGGTTTTTTTTACTGGCTACATTAACTTGGTGGCCTCGCAACAATAAATGTCATAATTAAGTGCTAATATCCCTTCGCCAAGAGTAACGGTTCTTGATCTATCTAGGTTTACGGATCCTATTATATCTAGTCTCAGTGAGTCATCGAAATGAACAAATTGATCAATTATTGAAGTCTAGTGAGTCGTCTGGATCCGTTTCAATAGCTTGTATCTAATTATTGTCCATTTTAGAGAAGACATATCCCAAGTATGGGATGCAATCTCATTCTTGTCGCGCTTGTATCACCAGACTAGTCGGTGACAACGTGATTGCTACTATAAAAGATATATCGACGCAATGTGTCTGTCGTGGATGTAATTCCTTATTCATTTGTCACTAATAAGCTTTGAGATTAACAATTCGTTGAATTTGACAAATGGTTGATCACTCATCACAATTAAATTAATGTAAAAAGATTATTGAATTTTGCGTTCGAAGTCTAATATTATGAATTTCGAATTAACGAGGTGTCAAACTAATCATCGACATTTTATTTTTACACAAAACCCTTAAATTTTTTTTTTTAATCAAGAACAAATAGCTATTCATTCAGTAATTTGAATTATAAGAAAAGGGCTTTATGATTTCTCAAATCGATAATACGTTTTACATAAGTTTTTAATTAGTATGAGGCAAGAAGAATAAAAGTACATTAGAACCTTCGATCAATTTGTTTGGCATTGCGTAAGTTAATAGCGTGAGGTCCAGTGACCCAGTGACCAATGACCGCGGGAGCGCACGCGCATCACTGCGTGACTACAACTGAGCTACCAACGCAAATAATCCGAGCTTACACAACGATCACCGCATTTACACGGAAAGCGGTTAAAACAAGGATTTAAATATGTAATGTATTTCAGCCTAGAACTCGTCATATATATTATAAATATTATGTAGAGATAATATGTATATATGTATGCTCTAGTTTACTTGTTATATTATCTACTAATCTTGTGACAGATTTTTTCGACATGTGTTATAATTGTATTTTTATTAAGATTAATTGAATTATAGTTATAAATTGTGCGGTATTCGTCAATTAAGATCAATCTATATAACTATATCAAAAAACACTTAAGCAGAGCGTATTACGAACTTCTGAGCTTTGACGTTTCATTTTTGTACAGTAAATTTCAATATCGAAGCTAAAAAGTTCTTAATACGCGCTGCTTAAACGATCATAGTTGGCCCCCAGTTGAGGTAGATTTTAGTAGAAACAAGTGCTTGAATCCAACCGTTGCTTCTGTTTTCATTTCGAACGTAACTGATTACCGTTAGCAAAAAAAATTAATTGAGATCGTCAAAAAACATAGTTTATTATAATCTGCATGCATAATAAAAAATTGTATAGAATGTTTTTATAATATGAATATGTATTTAATATGCTGCACCAACAGTTACATCAGAGCACATCACATGACACCGGTGATCGGAGCACGTTCCGTTCACAAGATGTTAGATGTGTTACGCAACCGGTCACATCGTCTGCTCTTTACGGTACATTACGTCACATCTGCCGCCGAAGGGTTACTGACGGTTCTTTTATCGAGTAAAAGTACTTAAATTATAACAAACGTCTATCGAGATAATCTTACAGGAAACTGTTACAAAGATTAGATTAGGTTTGTGATTTTGTTAAGTTGCATCACCGCCCTAGCAGCTATACTGTAACAAGCTTCTAACACCAGCCGTCAGCACTCGTTTTATTCTAATGTCGTCTCTGATTTTTATACTCTATACTTGTCTACATACCTAGCTTTTACCCGTAATTTTTCCTGCGTCAAGTTATGAAATTGAAAGTACCTTTTCCTCCGTCTTTTGGCTCCTTAGCTTTCTCGGTTTCTTTAAACCAAATTTAAATTCAGCGGTTAAGCCCACAAAATCTTATTTACCCACACGTAATTTACATTTCGCAATCTTACTAATCATACTAATATTATAAACGCGAAAGTTTGTATGAAGGGAGTTTTGTAACTCTTTCACGCATACACTACAGAATGGATTTTAATGAAACTTTACAACAATATTGCTTAGAGAATCAGAGTTACACATTGGCTACATATATAATTTATAAAAATATACTGTGAATCACAAAATTCATTTTGGAATAAAAAGATAAGTCAAATCCTGCGCAAATGAAGTCGCGGGCACCAGCTAGTAATTTATAAAGTATTTTACTTTCTCTAAATCTGACACGATACTCTAACATCTATATAGATAAACACAATTGAAGTGTCTATTTGTAATTCCAAAATAACAGCTTTTCACTAAATGCACATGAAATTATACACGGTACAGACATAGAAAAAACTAATTTTACAATTGTTGTTTTTCTGTTTATTCCGGATTATCTCCGAAACGGCTGTACTGATTTTAGCGGAACTATTACTGGCAGATAGCTAATGTTACAAGTAGTAACTAAGGCAAATTTAAAAAAATAATAAGTTGTGCTCCGCGAATCACCGCGGGGCTCAGCTTGTTTATAATACGAATATGGATTACATCTTTTAATGATGAAAATATTTGTAAGTTATACGACGGGAATTTATTTCAAACGGAATTGAATAGAAACATGACATGCATATAAATAAGGACTTGTTAAAGTAGATATATAACATGAAAGAGCATTTTGTATTCACGCAGTGAAAGCTCGATCCCTATTCATTGGACCCGGCGAGACAATTACATCACGGAATCTTCAAATTAAATGCAATAAATGTATTTTTTGCAACATTACATTGCATACATGTATAATATAAGTTTAGAAACGAATACTGACTCACGAAACTGCTTCTGTTTCGTAAAGATTAACCTTAAACATTGATCTTGAGTTTTGTAACCGATTCCAAATATTAGCTTAGTTTAAAGTACCGTGTTCGAGTTACGCTCTGAATAACAGCGGTTTCGAAAATTGCTTTTATCTAGAAGAATGCGCAGATGTGACTAATATAATTAACGCTTTTTATACACAGAGACGTTGCGTTTACATTACGTAATAAAATGTGTAAAATATTTTTGTAGATCATAATTTAAATATTCAATCTTTGACAGTTTCTCAGATTTTTTTTGGTATACTTCAAATTTTGCAAGAAGTGTTCCGTCCGCCTGTTGTTAAACTCTTTATGAAGAACGACCTGTGCCCCGCGGTTTTACCCGCATAGACTTTATTGTGGTATACCACGTTTTACGCCAAGTTCCACGAGAACGGGATAAAAAGGACATATCTTATATCCTTCTCCTGGTTCTAAGCTACCTCCCAACCAATTTTCAGTCAAATCAGTTAAGCTGTTCATGAGTTATAAATAGTGTAACTAACACGACTTCTTTTATATATTACTAGTTGTGCCCCGCAGTTTCACTCGCGTATACTCAATTGTACGGGTGGATTTATTCACGGACGGAAATGGGTCCAGACGTTTCGGAGTTCACCCGGAGCAAACAAATGGACAGACAGAGAAAATGTTAAAAATTAGTTTCATATGCTTTCGGTGAAAAGCTGTTAATTTGAAATTAAAAACAGACCCTTCATTCTTATTTATCTGTATGTATAGATTTTTCGGGATATAGTATCCTATGTCCTTCTCCTGGTTCTAAGCTACCTCCGCACCAAATTTCAGTCAAATCAGTTAAGCTTTTTATGAGTTATAAATAGTGTAACTAACACGACTTTCTTTTACATATTATATAGAGTAAATCACTACGCTAATATAGTAAGGGATGAAGGTGTCCCAATATATTTAGTACAGAGCCTCCACTCCTCCCCCCAATGGAGATGCCGAATCCAAATGACCCCGGTATGCCGTACCTCGCTTCAAGTAAAGCTGCCGTCAGGAGCTATTAGCGAAATAAGTAGGGTTAACTGCGCATGTATTTAATTCGCTTCGCGACATACAGACTCACAAAATGATTACTGCGTATTCAAGGTCAACGCTTATATCTTGTGACGTAGTATTGTTGAAGAGCACTAATTGTAGTGTGCCATGCGGTTTCAACCGCGTAGATTTAATTTTATTTCGGCGGAACCCTATATGCTTTTTTATATAATTGTCTAAGTAACTTCTTGTAACAGTAGCTATCTACCAGTGAAAGTCCCATTAAATCAGTCCAGCCATTTCAGAAATTATCCGGAACAAACAAACAGACAGAAAAAAATAATTAAACTTGTTTTTTTAAGCCAGTACCGTTTATACTTTCATATGCATTTAGCGAAAAGCTTTTATTTTGGAATTACAAACAGGCTCTATAATTATATTTATCTGTATAGATGTATAGATTTAGATAATGGTGTTTATCCCATAGTTGTCCCCTTATTGAAACAATTAAAATAATAGACACTAAAGTCAGCTCCATTTTACGTTTAATCTAACAGCATTGTCGTCGCCTTTCATCCTATTTGACAAGTCTGGTAGTGATTGATAAAGATGTTCGAATGTCAACCGAGCGATGACTAAACATTATTGAGTCGATAAGTGACGTACAGTTAAAACGATCAATCAGATATTTGCACAACAATGGCACTTGTGTATGTCAGTACCAATTCATAGAATAGAAAGCTCACACGCAAAAGTAGGCAATATATCAATTAATCTAATAAGTCACAGAATGGTACACAATCATTCATAGTGCGAGAGCTATGACCGGTCAGAGATCGCATCAATCAAATTTGTCCGGATTTGCTCTCGCTTTCAATAGTTGTTGTAGCTTGTTCCGTGCATACAGCTGATTTATATCTAGATAAACATTTTGGCTCGATTCTATACTAAAAATCCGTTACGAGTATATTAAAAAAATATATTCACACATATGCTGCCTGTATTCTCCGAAGGGCCTACTCCTTAGGGGAATTCAGTGGTGTTGTAATAACAACACCCACTTCTCACCGAAGATGATTAAGAGCCAACGTGACAGATGGTGAGTATATCGCCGCCACTATACATAAGTTATTGAATTACTTATAGACATATGCAGGTTCCCTCGCCATGTTTTCACTGTAAAGCACGTGGAGTGAAATCACTATACATAAGTTTTTAGAAAAACTCATTGGTACAGGCCCGGCTGGTATTCGAACTTGCGTTGATTGCGTAGAAGGCGACTGCTCAAACCCCAAGGCTACCGCGGCTCTTATATATTCATCTTCAGCGAGATGACAGTATTTTAAATTTATTTATCAAAAAATTCTAACTATATAGACTGCCTGAAAAGTCGTAATGGGTTTTTCTTTCCGTGATCCCAGTAGCAGCTCCGAGTCTGGATTAATGCCCGGTTAGTGGTAATAGGCTCGCCCCTTATTATATGGGATTTATATAACTGGCGAAATTTGGGTGTGCTATAAGTACACCTCTTCCAACCCCTTGGGGGTAATTATATAAGCAATAAAATCTAAATGAATATTAAATAATTATAATTTAATATGTTTCATCTATTGACACAATTATGGGTCAGCAAAGTATTAAACCTTACTGGGGACCAACAAAGTTTAAGTAGCGCGTATTGAAAACTTCTGAGCTTTGTCGTTTCTTTTTGGAATCGTATAATTAAACGTCAGAGCCAAGAAGTTCTTAATAGGAGCTGCTTAAACGATCATAGTTGGCCCCCTGATCTTTATATTTTGACAGTCACCTTCAACAAAAATCTTGCTGTTATCTGAGAAGGAACATTAATTTAAAAAGCATAGTTGCGGTAATCGTAATAGGAAAAGTGGCCGGAGATCGTAACGGTACCGAATGGTGAATACCTGCTCGGTAAGGTGGTCATCTGTCAACTGTCGGCGCGCACCAGTTCCGTGCAGGGCTGACAAGTATTCTATTTATATTTTTATTACTAAGTGCTAAAAATAGACAATTACACAACTTCTCATTGCTTCATCCTAACTGAATATATGGTCGAGAAAAGAAAGGAATATATTAACTTCAAACGTTCTAACCAGATTAAAAAATACACACAATAAAGCTTTTGTATGAACTTTGCAAAAAAATAATTTCACGCATTTGTAACGGTGAAATCCAATATCACTTTTGTTCACTATTGCAAAAAAATAATACTTTCAAATAAGTGAAACAGACAATGTATTTTTTTACTTTGAAAATAAACCATCAGGTAAATAAGAATATAGCAGCATCATAGCTTGAACTAACAAAATAAAAAATATTTGGGTACATTTCACCTATAAGTGTGTTTCTTACAAAACTCAATTGTTGCCAACCCTAGTTTCACTGGCTATATTCGGTGTTCACTTTTCTCGTGGGATGTACTGGTGGTTACGTAGCGAGGGTCACGTTGTTAATGTTACGTGTTTTATTGCTGTTTATATCTCGTTTATATTGTACGTTCTACCATTAAAGGCATTGTATTACTTGCCATTACGCTTTCAATTGGTTGGATGGGACCGGAATGTAAGCTAATTTCTGACGTATGCGAATTAGCCTGTTAGTCAGTTCGAATTTGGATAGTGAACTTTCATAATATTGTTGGCCCTGGGAGACTTACAGTTATTGGATATATTTAATTTATTTATTTTTTGTCGAACTTACATGTTAAGACGGTAAAGGTACCGGCAGATTGAATATGTTCCCAATCATAAAAATTGTGCGCTTTGTAACATTGAAATAAAAACACATGAATTTAATTTTAGTCCGGTATTAGCCTAGTTTTAGGTCTGAATGAGCTTAAGTTTGAAAATAAATATTTAAGTATTCATTGTAAGAAACAGGACGCTAAAATACACTATACTTTTATTTATTCGTGAGACAGAAAAAATGGAAAGTAGAAAACAGCAAAATACTTCGACTTAAAATATGTATAGTGACACAGAATTTTAAACTGGTCCTACTGCTTCTCAAAATAAACTTATATAACTTTGATATATATATAGCTATAATAAATATGTGTTATAAATCAGAATTATAAAATTCAAGAGTTACATCGCGAATGCTACGGCTTGTAGCGAGCGGTTGCCTCGTAGCTGCTACGCGATACATTCAATACAATAGAGTCCAACGCTCGCGCACATATTTTTTTTTAATTAGGCATTTTTTTTAATTCGTTTGTTACGAACTCCTTTGTGTCTAAAGCATCGTAAAAATGTTTAATGGCACAATAAATAATGGGCTATATTTTTCAAATTATTAATAATATTTTTTAAGAGTTTATTTTACTATACAATTGAATATAACGAATATTAAATGAATTAATAAATGAAATAAAAAAATTACCTTAATATCATCTTGGGAACGGTCACTCACTGTCCACAATTGTAGTCGGACCACTTGCACACAAATATCATGGGGCACAAAAGTGGAGCACAGGTATTAAGTACTTAATTTTGAGTCATTACTATAAGTTCATTAATGCGCGTGCTTTCGGTGGTGAGTCGTGGCGTGCACTGCGGCTGCGCTGAGTCGGAGGCGCGTCGAAGCCTGCGATGAAAGTGAAGCCTCCGGCCGGCTGGGAACGACGGGGAGGATCTACAACTTGACATAAGTGGTGATAAGAGAAGAGGGGAGATTCATCAGATCTAGGTGATGAAAGGCTACTATGACTCATGGTGGGGTGCATTCAGCTGAAACACTTTAGTCTATTATTATGCTGTGACATTTTATTCAAGTGTAGGTATGTCTATGTATTGCGTTTCCATTATTGTATTTTAATGAGATTTTAGCCATTTTGTTCAAAATACTTGACCTCCTAACTTAAGGGTGAAAAGGGTCCATATTAAATGTAGGGCATAGTTACGTCACAGCAACGACGTATATAATGAGGGTTCAATGTGTTTATATTGTATTATATTGGTATTACTTCTGGTATCGCATGTATGTAAGCTTCGTTGACCACTTACTGTACATCTTATTAGGTGGGCTGTGTGCTTTTTGCTCACATTGTGGTGTAAAAAATATTATGGAGCCAATGACAAATATACAGCCTACATGCTTGTAAGTGATTCCAGTAGCAGCTGATAGGATACTACGTAGCCGATAAATGTTTCTAACACCACAGCCTTCGCTTACAGAAGAGATACAAAATGTATGGGAATGACGCATGTCACGTGCCAAATTTATGTCATTACCATTCATGTAATTGTTTTCTATTAGCTCAAGCGCGAGTTTTGTCGACCTCTTGTTATTTTAATAATTTGTTCAAGTGACCTTGGCTTTGCAAAATTTAATTACACCTCAATAAAACAGAACATTAACAGCTAGTAGGATAATTTGTTTAGCCTCAAATCTCGCCGTAAACATTGAAAAGTTGATTTGAAATGTCGGACGTAAGTGACTTTGAGCAATAAGTACGTTTTTCAAAAATATTTGCTCGTAACAATTCGTTTCGCTTCTTAATTTTACATTCTTTTTTAAAGCACTTTGCGTGCTTCAGTGGTTTTGGTTCGTTCCTTGAAAGTGCCTATTAGTATATACCCGTAATATAATCGTTATTGAAGGTTATATAACTAAGAATTGAACGGGATATAGTTATCTCATCCTTTCTCCTTTTATTTATAAGAAAAATCTGTAGAAAGTTTATGTTCGTCATCTAAGCATTTTAGGGATCCGAAGATTTTTATCACATCCCTCATACTTTGTTCATCACTCCATGTGCCGTGGTGGCCTTGGGGTTTGAGTAGTCACCTGCTACGCATGTGACGCAAGTTCGAATTCCAGCGGGGCTTGTACCAATGAGTTTTTCTAAAAACTTATGTACAGTGATTTTCACACCATGTGCTTTACAGTGAAGGAAAACATCGTGAGGAAATCTGCTAAATAAATTATCAAAGCTACATAATATGTTAAAAGAATTTGAACTCAAACCAAAACACGTGTCGTTTTGGTATTGTCTACATCATACTGCATTGTCTGCAGTTCGCAGACAGCTTGTGCAAGCGCATGCATTATGAATACAAATGATTTACGGAACAAAGCGAACTAATGAATTATATTGTCTCGGTGTTTATCTTAGTCAACGTAAAATAGGATTCTACAGAACAAAAAGCAATTTCCAAAATCGATTCGTTAATGTTATTAATGTTAGAGATAGGGTAACCAATACTTATTAACGAAATACGAACTGAAATATTTTGAAAGTTGGTAAAGAAGCAGACGTCAAACAGAAATCTGTAATTGATTGACCGTAACATAATATGCATTATGAACAAGTTACGTAAGATCCAAATTTGCAGTACTGCACTGTGAACCTGTTACACTTATGGAGAGCTCGAGTCTGTGACTTTTACAAGGGTGTAACAATAAGCGCAGTTATGTGAGCGGATCGAATAATTTGTCGGTCGGAGTAGCGCCGCGTTGCAACACAAGTGATCGCTCGTCGATCTTAATTTACTTTGTATAGAGGACCCATGCAACTGTCGTTCTTGTCGTAATACCAGATTCAACTCTTCAAGCGTTTTTACCGGAATTCGCTCCCAAAGGGGCCGTTGCGCCAAATCTTCAGTGAACTGCTTCCGACTCAATTACGACACAGATGAACGGGCTATACAATTTATGTGAGCATGTAATTTGCTAATTTCTCGGATAATGTAAAATTTTCATCGCATACTGAACAATGTCAAATGGTTACCAAATGTTATTTTCCGTATGGATTGCTTTCACTTAGTTTGTTGTAATTAGATGTGCAACGTCTCCGTTATAGGAATATTTATAAGCTTACAATGCAGCGCATCATCTCATTATATCCTGGGATTAAAAGGATTGTAGACAAAACTAGTAATCAAATAAATCAAATATTGATATAATTATAATTATTAACACATAGCATTTCATGTAGGATATTCATTGTTGACCTTTTTTTTCTGAGAATAAGCACATCTCTTGATTCCCTACTACTACATCTGATAGCAAAAAAAGTATTTGCGTCTATTCATCTTTCGCGAACATTTCAATAAAACTGTATGCTAAGTTACGACACACACTATATTGTGTATTCTATACATCTTTTCCCTTAATTTCACAATAGTTGACCTAGTTCACCTACATCTTCGGAGATTCATCTTCGGCGTGAGCGCTTCTATATCTTATATATAAAATTTCCATGTCACAATGTTAGTTACCGTACTCCTCATATGCGTATTCAGTAGGTCTGAGAATCGGCCATATCTATTTTCCATACCTCTAAGTGATAAGGGGTCAGCACCAGGGGACCCCAAAAAAAAAAATGGCAATACACCGTTTGCCGGGCGCAGCTAGTAAGTATACTTATATATAAAGCTGAAGAATTTGTTTGTTTGTGCTAATCTCAGGAACTACAGGTGCGATTTGAAAAAATATTTCATTGTTAGATAGTCGGGTTATCGAGGAAGACTATAGGCTATATATCATCACGCTAAGACCAATTGCGGGTTAAAGTTAAGTTGGGCCAACGCCCAAAATAGCTATTCCATGCGAACAAAGTCACAGGCAGAAGCTGGTATTTATTTAGATATGCGGACATATAAAATGAGTTCTGTAATATCCTACCATTAAGTGACCATGGGACACAGAGACCTTGCGAAGAGTATTTCCGTCGTAAACACCGTTGTAAATGAATAGAGAAAGAGTTAGTTGGATGGCGTCATCTTATACGTGAATAAATTGTATCTCAATGACAAATACATAGTAACTGGACTCATATAAACAACACGTATTACTTATAAACAACATGTCGCATTACTTAAGACGGATTTTTAATTGGTTTCATAGTTAAGAGTAATTAAGCTTTAGACATACCTAATCAACGGATATTTCGTAATGGCTGTCAACTATTATATGAACAATTTATATTAAGCTGTTATTTATACAAGTACTTTCATGATTGACAAGTATAAATAAAGTAATAATTTATGTATCAATTTCATGACATAAATACCCGGGTCATATTTTGTATCGGTCGTTCATAATAATATCTCTATACAATCAAACTTCATGTATACATTTCCAAACATATCGCTTAATCTGTATGTCTATTTCTGCTCTGATGGTAATAACAGAACATTTTTTGGTATGAATATAGGTTATTTATACATACACAGACAAATAAAATTCAAGACAAGTGTCCGTTTGTAATTCTAAAATAACAGCTTCTCACGAAATTCGCTAAATGCATATATGAAAGTATATACGGTGTAAAAATTGAAAAGAAAAAAAACTCTGTCTGTTTGTTCCGGCTTATCTCGGAAACCACTGGGACGATTTTATCGGGATTTTCACTGGCAGATAGCTAATGTTACAAGGAGTAACTTAAGCTTAAAGCAAATTTAAGCTTAAAATGAAGGTTAAGTCTACGCGGGTGAAACAGCGGGGCACTGCTAGTCTACAAATATGCCTTTAATTAATTCCAGATGGCACAAATTATTTGAGCGTGTGCCCGAATGCACGACGCCATGTTTACTTGATGCTGTATCTACTGAGAGCGGATGTGTTCAAGGCAGACTGTACTGCCCATAATATTACATACTGTATTAAAAGGTTATCGCTAAAAGCCTAATGTTCAAATTAGTTCGTACCACGTAGTGTAATCATTAAGATTCTTCAAAGATATGTAATATCCAATTTGACCTGCTTAGCAGTCCGTGGTTTTACCAACGTAAGCTTTTCAATTGGGATCAAAGTGATCCTACGTTTCGCTAGCAGAAACGATACCAAATGTACGGGAATATATGTCACGTGACTGATTTATATAATTTCCATATATTTTGTACCGTTTCTATCAGCGCAAGCGCGAGATAATGTTACTTTGTCTAGGCCTACTTGTAGATCATAAATTACTCTCTGTAACTAAACATATGACCACGCCTGTATTCTCCGATGGGGTACACAGAGATGTACTTAAAGTACACCCACAATTCGCCAGTTACTTTTCCAGTGTAATAGGGCGAGCCTATTACCACAAACCTAGCCAGACCAAGACACCTGACTGATAAATTACAGATGTAAAAAAACATTAACATTTTACCCGACCCGGAAATAAAACCCAGAACCTCGTGTTCCGCAGTAGCCTTTCGACCACAAGACCAACGAGGCAGCGTTTTTATTAAACGAAAATTCAAACTAGAACCGGCAATGTAATTGGATCACTAGTGCTTGAGTACTGACCGCACAAATAGACAAACAGATAGAAAGACGTTATATAAGGACATGGAAAAGGCAGGATACTTTTACCTTTTATTATTTGCGCTGTTCTTATAAAATAAATTACTTAACTGAGAATTTCAGGTTACATCATACACACATTTTTAAAGTTTGCACTGGATTTTAAAAAAATGTTTAAACTGTGTGGCAGATCTCATTAAGTCTCATTTATCACAAAGTCTTAATTCAATTCGATTAACTATTGCTACAATTCACATAATTATTATGTGCATATTTTTACCGTCGTTTAAGAGTATTTTATTGGGCGTGCAATCTAAGTGAGAATGTAAAGGTGGGTGCTAATTGGTTTAATGTTGATATTCGTTAACAAAGAAGGCCAATGTCGTCGACAGTTGACGATCGGGCGAGGAACGCCGCGGGCTCCGATGACGACAAAAACTATGGAACCGCACCCAGACTTCAAGTCAGTATAATTGACCACCGGCATTGCGCTGCAGTGAACACATATAAAACAATTTGATCGACCATTAACGATCCATTGCAATAACGTGATATCTTTCATATCTTTAATATTTTTTGCGTTAATCAAGCCTTGTATAGCTCCTTATTAATTTGGATAATGCATTTTAATGCAAACTTTCATGCTGTATAATATGCCAAGATTGTATAATAAATAAATAATGATTTCCTTACTGAATCTCGATTACGTACGACGGCAAATTTCAACTGGGATATTTTATATACCACCAGTGTTGAGGCACAAAAGAAAAATAGGTCGGAGCTGTTCTTTTAGTCTTTTATTACATTCTAAAGTGAGACCCGATATATAAGGTTCATGAAAAATAAATAAAGGAAACATTTTTAACCAAACCAATTATTAAAGGGAATTTTATTGTATTATATTGAATAGAGCCGTGGTGGCCTTGAGGTTTGTGCAGTCGCCTGCTGCGCAAGCGACGCAAGTTTGAATCCCAACGGGGCTTGTACCAATTAGTTTTGCTAAAAAAATCTCATGTGCAGTGATTTCTCATTACGTGCTTCACGGTGAAGGAAAACATCGTGAGGAAACCTGCATATATCTGAGAAGTAATTCAAAGACGTATGTATAGTGCCTGAGATGGCGATCGACTCACCCTCTGTCACGTTGACACTTAATCATATTAGGTGAAATGTGGGTGTTGTTAATTCAACCTCTTAGCCCTTCGGGACCCTTCTGGCATGGCGTGAGCATATTTACTTTTATTTTTATTTATTGTTCAAGTCAGAGGAAAAATGCATACAAAGAATTACTTATATGCCATTCCGGCGCAAGTGTTAAGGTCATGTATACCATACTAATGGGGCCACCATTCGTATGTACTCACTCAACATTGATTTAAGAAGCGCGTATTTAGTACTTCTTAGATATTACGTTTCATTTTACGGTGCCAAAATGAAACGTCAAAGCTAAGAAATTCTAAATATGCTCTGATCATATTTGGTCCCATGATAAGGATTTCAAAAATTAAATTGTAATTGATTAATATTAGCAGCTGGTTTGCTGATTAGTCATTTAGGCTCGCGGGCTGATTGAAGCAGAGATGTTGATTAATGACAGGTGGGAGCCGGGCGGTCCCGGGTTGCGACACCGACAATACGCCGACACCACGGCTAATGACAGACCGACCTCGAACTACATTGCTCATTTGGATCGTGGCTCAGCTATTTGAATTAGCGTCACACATGTGCCCCTAATTAATCCTGCGAGAAATTACTATCAGGTGAGCCGTACTTGTTTGCCACTATAGTAGAATACGATATTATGTGGGAAATACGAGTTAACCTGCCTAAAATCGCTACTTACACTAGTTACATTCCATTTGGCAATTTGGTCAAACACACATTTATGCTTATTCAAAAGTTATAGTGCTTCAAACATGTTGTGGTATTTGGTAAGCTTTTGGTTTATTTATCTTATTACATTCAAGTGAAGATATAATAAAATAATATAAATTATAAAAATATTATAAAGTTTAAATTTGGAGCACTCATAGCAGAAGGAAATGTATGAACAGATACAAGAATGTGGACGAAGCGAGACGTATGTAAGGATCAAGTCAAATGTGTACAGACATGGGAAATATGTATGTATGTATTATAAATGAATGAAAATTTTACGGTTTCCATTAACTGTACCGTATAATAATAACAATATCATAGTTCACTAGGAATGAAATGTACGAAATTTTAAATTCGCAAATACGTGAAGCTTAACATTGACAATTGAGATGTATATGGTGCGTCCTTTCTACGAACATGCTTTTCTCGATAGGTTGGTGTCGAAACTGTATCACCACATGAAACAATGGAATACAATGAAGACATCAATACAATTCACGACCTCTACATTATTGTATCCACTTGATACTCTAGTTGTCAAGGTTATAAGCCTCCGCTGGTAATATAGTACATGACACTAGAGACATCGAATGCCTCGGCAAACAATGCTTGTCACTTATTTTGAACAAGTTCATTTGGTACAAATTGTATCTCTTAAATTTGCATCATGTTCCTATTCGTTTGCAGGTATTTTGGAACGTGGAAGTGCGTTTACTGAAGAATAAATGAACTTAAATCATAACCAAAATAGCTATGTCTACAGTTCAGCTCTTCAGATTACAACAAAACGCAAAACAATAAGCGAATATTACACAGTTTGCTTCCTTATGCAATTTTCAAAATGTGCAGACAGTAGTGTTTCTAGATTACATCAAGATATAAATGCTATTGTTATGATCTCGGTTGATCCGTCAATGAACCAGATGAAACAATGGACTGAGTTACAAAACGAACCGCGTCTGGAACCGGTCTCTGGCTCTAACAATCAGTTCGGTGTGTCACATGACTACGGATGGAGTCATCACTTTCTATTTTATAAGCCATTATTATAATAAGACTTATTAGAATAACGCATGATGTAAGGAGCTTCACATTAGGAAGCCATATTTGGTAAAAGGAATCTGCATTTCTTTATTTTTTACATAAGGAATACGAGCTCTCAATTCTAACCGTATTTTCTACTGAATTGCTTCGAATATTGCACAGGTTTTGAAGCAATTATCGTCCTTATTATAATACTCGCTGTGCTCTGCAGTGGGTCACGTAGACTTAATTGAATAGTGTAAGAAAAAGGTGAAAAAAAAGACAGTGAAAGTCCTATAAAAACGGTTCAGCCGTTTCAAAGATTACCCGAAACAAACAGAGAAAAATTAAAAAAAAAATAATATTAATTATAAGTAGTAGGTCTACTACTTATTCATAATAATTGATTAGTTACTTGTCCACAACTTTTCTACTGAATCTATCAAATGATCTAGTCTTATGTGCTGTTCACACATAATCTCTGACATTTCAATCGATAAACCTATGATTTATTGCTATATGTATATTTATCTTTACGTATATATTAGCGGAGGCGTTCGTCAAGATGATATGTTAGTAACAAATAAGTGTGTTAATTAATTAGTGCCTCTTTCTATGATAATTTATGTAAATGACTTCACATGAATTAGTGCCTACGTTTGAATAGGTGTGACAAAGTAAAAGAATGCATATTTGATCAGAATTAAAAAGCCATGAATACATAGGAATTGGAAAAGAAACTTAGATAATTTCAAATTTACTGAGTAGATTGGACCATTTGTAGAAAGTACACATTGTTTACTTTTAAAACGTGACTATTCTTAATAGTACCTTCAATATGCCTTATTCTTTAGAAATCATTGATGCGCTCTCTTGTAAACTTAGAAAAGTATAATTACGTTAATGATCCACCAAATGAGCGATAGAGAAACGAGTGAAATATTGTCCAACGCAAGATTGGAATAATAGACAAAATATATGTTTAAAGAGCCGTGGTGGCCATTACGGTGAAGGTGAAAACATCGTGAGGAAACCTGCATATGTCTGAGAAGCTAAAAGACGTATGCATAGTGCCTGAGATGGCGATGGAGTCACTCTCTGTCACGTTGGCACTTAATCATAATCGGTGAAATGTGAGTGTTGTTGTTACAACACCTCAGCTTACACCTTCGGGGACCCTTCTGGAATGGTGTGTGCATATTTTTTTTATATGTTTAAATTACCAAAATGCTTCTCAACATAATTAGCCTTTCCTATACATATAAAGATTGTAAATAAAAAAAGTGTTCCATCTGTAGTCCAATAAATAGTATTTACTGATTTAAAAACGCAATCTTTTAGCAATTTAACTGACGTATTTACCCAAAAGATGACACTCTTATGGATACCTTTTCACACATGAACCGCAGAACCGATTTTGCTAATTTTTTTTAGTATATAATAACATTAGCACATGGATGAAGTCGCGGGGTATCTAGTGCTAAAATAAAACTATCTACTTATGTCAGATTACGAATAAAAAAACCATTAATAATTTTCGCATAAATCGAATAAAATGCTCGACTAAGAATATTATGTCATATTGAAACTAAACAGCGCTGCATTAAATTATCTATAACAACACAACCGCTATGAAAACACGAGAGCAATCAAACACCATTCAATCCCGTATTAGAATGGCACCGCTAACAATGACAGAATAACTTTTTTAAGTGTTATGTGAGTAACATTCTACGGATGTAGTCATTTTTGTCGATTGACAATCACCGCACTATATCTACTAACACTGCATGCACGTTCCCATGATCATTTACGTAACGATATTAAATACTCACACCAAATGATTTACGTTCGTAATTGTATCACTAATCCATTTTAAAATTATATTTGGGAATGGTGTCCTGTCAGTCAGATGAAGATAATATTTTACAGTGTGTGGTATCTGTTGTGTCGTTCCAAATTGTGTTTTATTTTGTGACATTGAAGCTAGACGCTGGTCTAGTTACACTAGTGGGTTGCCATGTACCTGAGTTATATTCTTCTGGATGTTATTCGTTTATTTGAATTAGATTGCTTTGAAGAACATTTATAAAGATACCTGCCCAAGTTTCTTGTTGGTTTTACTAAGAACACCAGTTTCTGAACCGGTGCTAATTTTAATAAAGTTCATTATTTATTAATCACATTACATGTAATTATTCTATGTGGTTATAATGCTGTTTTCCTCGTCAAGCAGCCATCACAGCCCAACATACGAGTTCAGTAATGAGCCACACGGAACCCTATCACACGCCTGAGTCATATTTGACCGGTTTTTTATCGTAGAAATCGAACAATTTCACATTTATAGCTCGAAGCTTGTTTGTTGAGTTTAGCTACAATATACATACATCCTATATTGAAAGCGAAAGCCTACAATAAAATATTTTTTTATAGCATATTTCGTGACTGTCAGTCAAGGCGCGATGTAACTCTACATTACCTACCTTTAAACGTGAGTGTACGAGCTTCATAAAATGTTGGCCTAACTGGTTGCCTTTCAAATTCTTGAATTTTCAATAACCGTTATCTGTCACATAACTTAGACTTGACTTGGGATTCAGTTTTACGAGACATTTGAGTGATAATTAAACTCATATATTTCACAAATCCTTCTCCAGTTTTGAATCAATTTCAATTTGACGCAGGCATACATTAAGTTGAGTTTGGTAATTGAACCCAGTCCAGATTGAACTTTGAGAGGTAGGTCATAGTTGGATTTACCGTTCGGAATACGGAGCTACTGGGGAATATACTCCTCCTTTCAGAAGATCGCATCCAAGGGAGGAGTGATTTCAAGCACTGTGCTAACTGTGACTTTCTCATGTATTTATATGTTGCCAGAGTGATTCAATTTTTTATAAGTTAGGCAATGCGCGAGTGATACACTAGTCACTCACGTTCATAGGCTGTGGTAGCCGCTTACCACCAGGCAGACTGCGCACTTGTTTGCCATTTTGCGAGTAAAAAATAACAATAAATCAAAAGGCCGCCTTTATTAATAACGATCTTCTTTCAATCAATATCAAACTATACTTGCGTAACTTTATATTTATAGAATTACCGTAACACAAACGTCATAGTATTTTACTACAAAAAATAGACGATTCTTGTTAAAGTAGGTAAGTAGCAATGCAATTACGCACGCTTACCATTTCAATTACATACTACGAATTGGATGCAGATAAGCAATAATGTGTCAACCCGCATAAACTTGGTTTTGAGAAAATGGCGTCTTAAGATGATTGTATACGTGATTTAAGATTTGTTTTATGACATAAATCCATTTTTTACGTACTTTTATGTTTCAGATGACTTGAAACACTTTTTTAGAATGTTAAATCCGTGATGCATTATCAAAATATATCAAAACCTTTAAATTTGACTTTTTGTGGGTTGACACATTATTGCTTATCAGCATCCAATTGTAAATTGAAAGTAGGTAATTGATATGGTTTTGTATGGCGTTATATAACAGTAATTTAACACCGATAATGCCATAGAATAAACAAAGTTATCTTTTTAATTTCATTCGACTTTCAACGGAAATAGGGCTTTCAAATCAAACATAAAGCAGCTACTTAACGCTGTTTGTTTGTCTCATTTATTTAATTGTATATCTTAAATGTAGAGCATAATCATAAGCGAATACCAATTTGTATGAGAGTCGAATCGATACTCTCCCTAAAAATTATCTTTCTTCGTAAGTCTTTCAGTGTCAACGTGGTCAATGAATCCGTCTTTCTGGCTCAGGATTCCACATAAATAGGTAGGACTATTAAGTAGAGATAAAGAGCTCTCCCATTTGAATTGTGTCTTCTTTTCTGTCTCTCGTCATCTTACTGATGTTCTTAATCAAATAACGCTCTGAGTAATAAAACAAAGTCATTGAATTTCTTGATGTGTTCACCTACAACTCGTTGCTGAATCCGCATATGAACATTGTAGTTACCGCATACCATGGCTCAGTTATTTTTTGTTTGTAGCTTGGCTGAGGTCTAGAGCTCCATCTTACTGAATACCTTAACCGAATAACGCTCTGAGAAATAAAACAAAGTCATTAAATTTCTTGAAGTGTTCCCCTAAAACTCGTTGCTGAATCTGTATATGAACATTGTAGTTACCGCTTACCATAGCTCAGTTATTTTTTGTTTGTAGCTAGTACCAAATAAAATTACATGTAGTGGCTTGCCCTCCTTTCGAGAGCACAGATATTGTTCTGGCCGTTTATAAAGGTAAGATGATAGCCTTACATAAATTGGACATGTTAGTTTCGGTTAGAGAGGCCGCGGTCATGTGATGAGCGCGTGAGAGGGACCTTATTCGCATACATAACAGAGAAAGTTCCGATTCACATAACTTAATGCCAAATGTGGATTCTTCTTTTCAAACCATTATTTATGCTTTAATGCGCTAATGATAATGTAAATACAGATCAATAAATTACAATAATTATACTAAGAGACAATTCACATAAATCAACGTAACCTTGTCCAAAGAATAAGTAAACCTGGCTCTGTAATTTTTCATTAAAATTAATTAATTAACATGTGAAGAATCACATTTTTGGATTATTTCAATGAAGATTTAATAGTAGAAGAAATAACAGAAAACGTAGCTAGTTTTATGTACACTTTACATATTGTATATATGGATCTAACTACGTTTATTTACCTGACTTTTATGCGAAAATCAGGTCTAAATTGGGACAACTTTGAAAGTAAATTACGCGCAAACGGAAGAAGATATTTTTTTAATTTATTTTTACCTGCATCCTATTGTATCACAAACACAAACTGCAACAGCTATTCAATTTTTCTAGTCACTTAATATAGTATATCTGTATATGGCTGTATGCCAATTTGAAGTATTGTAGAATAATTTGAATAATTACGAGATAGTTATGAACTAAACACAGGAACAAATATTAAAATCAAGCTAACAGCTTTCGGAACACATTTATTTTCCCAGTTTATTTTTTACCTTAAGTTATTAGCCTTGTTGAGTACCAATGCCAATAAGAGCCTAGTTACATTGCAAATTTAACTGGCTCTTATTGAACAAAAGAAATGTAATGACTGATTAGTTGTCGTGGGTTTGCAGAAAAAACATACAACTATATTCTTCGTTGTTGTTAAAGGAACAACCTAATTTTAAAAACAAATACCTAAAAACCTCACTTAGTCTGAATTTAATTTTAAAAATTAAGTGCTAATTTCCGGGCGTACATTACAGCCCGGAAGTAGCTCTAGTACCTACACATCATAATAATGATTTATCTTTTGACAGAATCATATTAGCCTTCATATTTGATTTCGATCCTCGTAAAAGTGATTACATTTTAACACTTGTGCTAAACGTATGAAGCATGATCATAAATTTTAGAGCTTTAATACGTTTCGAATGAACTTTAAAAAAAATACACGTATTTGGTTCCAAGTTTGTAATAACGTAAATATATTATCTGTAGTTTAGTGGCTTAGCAGTAATACTTGTCCTGACCCGCTGAGGTTCTAGGTTTGAGCCTTGATTCAACAAAATATAATATTGCATAATAGCACGAGTCAGTGTGATGGTTTGAGCGATTTTTTCATTTACCAAAAACTATCATTTACAACAACTATTCATCTATTCTACTAACATAAAGGGGAAAGATTACTTTGAAAAAAAAATGCTACATTATCGCTGAGTAAAATAGGCTGCATTGTTAATCGAGGTTAATAAGGTTTCTATATCCGTAAAGCCACGGATGGAACTTAGTAAATTATATACAAAACTTGTTGTATAATAAATCTATCTAAAGGGTAAAACTGTATTAATATTCGTAAGGTACTCGAATAACATTCCTCATCCCAAATTTATTATATTTCAAGTAAGTACTTAGATAATAAATAAATTATCTTTTCTTTGTAGTTATTGAGAAAGTATTTGCATTAGAAGTCTGAAACCTATTACAGTTTCAAGTAGAGCGTTCATAAGTAGGTAGTCTATTTTACATTTGTGTCGGACCTCAGTGCTACAATAAATCAAATATCGTTACGTAAATTAACAACGGGTGCTATTTTCCGGTTTGTATCATTTTATTGGTTGATTTTCCGCAATCAATTTGGGTAAGAGCATGTCTGAGTTGTGAAACCGCGTAATGTACAAATAGTGTTCGAGACGGAGTCCGTTATGCAAGGTGATCCAAGCTCCGCAAATAGAAACTATTTGTTCTAATCCTCTTTGTCTTTCAGCAGCACAGATTTTTGGCAAACTAAAGGACCACGGAGTCACGCCATCCGCATAAGCGTTACCCATTGAGACATGTAAGGAGTACTTTTAACCATTTATGTCGTAATACCTCGTGTAACAGTCGTGGTGGCCGTGTTGAGCCGGTTTGAGTAATCGCCTACGACGCAAGCGAAGCAAATTCGAATCCCAACGGGACCTGAAACAATGTCTTTTTCTAAAAACGTGTTTGCAGTGATTTCTCACCACGTGCTTTATGGTGAAGAAAAACATCGTAAGAAAACCTGCATATGTATATAAAACATCTCTGCCTACCCCTTCGGGAAATACAGGCGTGAGCATGTGCATGTATGTACCTCGCTCGGCAATTTGTGAAATCATCGTGACCTGCGCACGCGCGTACATGCCTGCAATTAAATATAACATTGACATTAAATCAGATATATCGGCAATTGTCGGTTATGCGACCTTCAGATAACCAATAAGTTCAATATTAAAAATATTTATCGTAGTATTTGCCACGGTTTACCGCGGATGTTGGGCAAGAGGCGGTGACTTTTGACAAATTATTGCTAATACCTAATTGTCTGACCGATTTAACTGCGAAATAAAAGTGTGTCTACGCAATTTGTTCATTCTATAAATCAATACTAGATAGAAAACGCTTTCATTTTCGCAATTGCAACAACTGCAAGAAAACGGCAATTGAATTAAAGATATCTATGTTCCATTTTTATCCATTAATTTTGCGGACGTGAGCACAACCACTAGTCAAGTTTACAAATAAGTTGGACACACAAACAAACATGAAGTGTTGTTATGCATAAGTAACAAAGCTATTGAAGCAGCCTTACCAAAAACCTCAAAGAACAAAGCAAACATTCAAGTGACCAATGACCACAGAACATACAATAGACATAACGTGTGTCCATTTGATTGTATAGAATGCTTGATAAATATCTAAGCGTGGTGTTAGCGCTTGAGCCCCGCCTGCATATTTCTGCTAAATAAGCCTCAGGTGCGCGATCTAGCACTCGGTTCAAACTACACATTAAAAAGTAATAGATCCCGTGACATAATTACATTGCGTTATAGATTCTAAGTCATAGATTTAACATTTACGACAGTGTCTAAGCCCAACGTATCATTTAGAGCTGTGTTTGGCGCACCTTGTATCTACAATCTACATGGTTACAGGTAATTATTTTGGACATTTTGTTACCATTTTGATCTGTTATAAAACTTAAAGACATGTATGAATATAAACGTCACTCGAGCTCTATCCAATGTAGCGGCTCAATTTAATTTTAGCTAATTTCCGAGTGTCTTGGATATATATTTTTTGTTCAATAAAGTATTATATTATTACAGAAGTCATTTAATGTCCTCTTTTCATTATCATAACAAGCACGTAGTAGGTATTCGTTCATTAGTAGATACAGTCCTACGAAGATTAGACAATCGTTTATCACCGGTCAAGAAAACATATGTTCACACTTAATTTTTCGAGGACTATTTATCAAAACATAGGCAATGTACAGATATGTTCATCAAAAGTCACTTAGTTATAATATCTACAAATCATGAGACCATATGTTCACAATGAGCTTAATGTTCCGATTGGCCTATGACTGACCTGAGGTGTACTACATGAAACAAATCGACTGCATTCATTTATCAAAACAATATCTCGCTCGGTTGTTGAGTACATGCTAATTCTGTTTGTAAAAGTATCGATATTCATCAGTTTGAAAGGTTAACTTATCTGCATCTAATACATCAGTAGATAAGAGTAGTAATTCTAGTTGGCAGTATATAACGTGGTGAAGTTGTGGAATCGTCTTGTTGTAAGATAATGATGATGATGATGGCGTTCAATATTAGGTATCTATTATTGAACGCTTTCATATAAAAATTGGCTTACTTGAAAAGCTGAGTCAAAGAATATTTTTTTATGCTGATGATAGTCTTCTCGATATTTCGATTTCATACTTGCGCCCCACGTAGGAAGAGTGAAATTTTTCGTATCTAATTGTTGCACTTTTTATGATTTATTTAAGGTCTTTTTTTAAGAGAATCCGTTATCTTATCTTAAATCTTTAAACGAGTAATTCTTGTATATATATAATTGGAATCTCGGAAACGGCTGCAACGATTTTCATGAAATTTAGCATGCAGGGAGTTTCAGGGGCAAACCATTGATCTAGCTAGCTTTTATTTATGGAAAACATCGTTTTGACCATGTTTTCAGGCACTGAAAAGCTCATAAAATATCATTAGAATACGACAGCAAATTTTGCCGACATCTGTCAAACTATGGTAGCTCAGATGTGATTACGAGGCAATAACGAAACTAGAGTACCCCGGTTCGAGACTGACGTTCACCGGTTATTTTTTTATCAGTGTGAGAAAACGTCATTGAAAATACACCAAGCACAGCTCGGTCAACCAGGTTCTAATAAGTATAATTGAGTTCAAAATTAGAATGATTATCTAAATAAGTATTAGATTATTTTGAAATATGTATAGAGATAATAGGTGGACCATTATCTATCTATCGTTCAAGAGGTTAAGTGTCATGTAATTATATAAATATGTTATTCTGTACCTATTATTTAGTTATTTATATAATGGAAATGTTTACAAAAGTGAGTAAATTTTATGAATATTGATTACAAACCGGGATGCATACGACCGTAAAATTGAACGCAAATTATTTTGCAAGTGTTGTTGTTCGCAGTGACATAATAACATAAAGACTCACGTACTATTGCGAACAGGAAATCTAAGCAATTGTTTATCTAGATGAGTTTACCAAATAGTGTCGCTAACTTACATAAGTTTTCCCGATGTTTGTTTATAAATTGGTGCTAGACGAATTTAGGCAACAAATTTCATTTAATAATTTATTTTTTAGTTACGAAAAAACTACAGTACATAAATGTAGATTTTAAGTTCATTACACATTACTAACTTTCGCACGCAACTTCCCTGTGTGGTAGTAAAAATTCACATACAATTTTGAACCCTCATTTAATCCACTTTAGAATGGAATTTCCAAAAAACCTTTTTTTATATAACCTATGTTTAACCTGCATCACATCAAGAACATCTTACAAATTTCATTTCTCTTAGACCCGCGGATATAGCACTTTGAATCTTATATGTAAAGAAGAATATTTTTAGAATTTGTGATACAATGTTTGATAACTAACTAATTATCTCATAATACTTTTAATACTAATAAGTATGAGAGTCATCTTCATACATATGTCGCACCCTTATAAATTGAAGTCATAATGTTGAATTTCACAATTAATCCGATGAAAAACGAATGGTTGAACTTGTATTTTAAGACTGAGGGCTCTTTAAGTAAACAAAGTATTCAAATCAGGGAGGGCAGCGCGAATTCCATTCTCATGAATCTACATAGCGTTTATATAGCGTGACCAATTATAAGTTTATCAGGGATCCAGGATGTGCATTGGATGATGAAATAAATTACATCTAGTCTTATAGCCGTTGTGGGTGATGATGATTGTAATGCAGACCGCACCCACGGCACCAATATTGCATGACATTTAACCAGTAGTCAAACATGTTAAACTATTGATTTATTGTCAATCGAATATAGGTTACGGCGGTATCTAATGATTTAAATACTGTTACGCAAATGTACGTAAGAAGTATATAATTTATGTGATTAGTTAAATGCACTATTCATTTCATGCCAAATAAAGATAAACTTATGAATATACACATTCTTTTTGCATTACTCGACTCTCCAACATCGACTGACCGCAGGAAACCAATTTCCTTATTTATTTCTTTTTGCAAGACATTAAATCACTTGCGGTTAAGAAATAAAGACGTTTAAATGTTAAGTGTTAGATACAAACCGTTCATGTGAAGTAAAAGTTTTGGAGGATCCTTATCTATAACGAACGAGCGTTAGATATTTCGCAGCGATTAAAGCGCTCGTTGAAGGGCATTACATAGTTTATTGCGTATGCGCAGTCTGGGCATGAAATGTGGATCAATAGAAGCTCCGCAGTCATGTGACTGACGAAGGCCGACGCGCAGGCGCGCCGCGGAGAGGGGAGCAGATGCCATCACTCACTCCGCCTCAGCCTTTCAAACAGAAAATGCATTTCAGATGATTATATCGAGCCTTTAACGATAACGATCAATTACAACCGAACAATCGTGACACCATCTAGGTACCTAGTTTCTAAATAGTTCCGCAACTGTTACAAAATTACAAATTAATGGTAGCTAACGAAATTATTGAGTTCAATTATACCAGATTATTCCGTAGGATTACGCACATTCAAGTCTAATTGGTTAATTTTTGCAACCGCCGCCGATCCGATGTGTCCGAACTCTGAAGCAAACCTTATTAGAGCCAAACTATATTAATGCAACTTTTAAACGCTGTTGTTACAGCTTATAGAAATTATCAAGCCGCATCATCAGTAACCTTGGTTACTTGCAGTACCTACATCATCTGAACTCGAACAATGATCCACTTCATCTCGCACCGAATTACAATAATTATGCAACCACAGTTTCCGTCTTTAATTTGGTGCTTGAAGAACTCTGACATTGTCAATCATATCAATACCATTAGTTGATTCAAGGCTAGAGACCTATTTGATCTTATTCTGTTTTTCATTGTTGATCTAACCAACATCACCTCGCACCAAAGCCAGTTTTACTGAATTGCATCACAGCTAGAGATCATTATTTTGTACTCTCTCAACAAAGCCTAATGGTGTATTACTGAAATTTGGTTCAGTGATGTGTACGCAATCATGTCAAAACATTGAAATGATAAATAATTTCAGAGGTGCTCAGCTCAGGAGATTCAATGATGATTTAAAATTACGTATACATGCATATCATCTTCAAACTACCTTAAGTGGTAGGCAGGGGTTTGGATGCAGAAACATTTCATTTTGGATTTACCAATACTTAAGTATTTCGCTTTCATAAATCAATATCTTCTTTTTGCCCGCCCACGGCTATTCTCTGAACATCACTTGTTTCATACTTTTGAGAGCTTGTTTTTTCAGTGGTCGGGTGTTAGTTTTTAAACTTCCTGTTTTTATTCCGGTTATAAATATGTTGCATAACATAGAAATAAACTTGTTGTGATACACTACAGCTGTGTTGTGTTCTTTTGAATGGGATCAATAAGTAAGTAGATGTTTGTGTTTGCCACCTTTGACGTGAACCAAACTCGCTTATTTTCTACGACGGTTATCTCTCATCGACCATTTGTCATCATTTAAGCACATGTCGATCGTTCTTAAACGTTGCATACTAACCTTCATATAATTAATAGTAGTGCTTTGAGCACGTAATGCATGCATGTGGCTGGTGATCGAGGGCGCGCCAGTGGGTGGATCTGGCCCATTTCGCAAGTACCGGTCACGAATCAGCCACGGGCCTACGATTAGGGTTACCAGACAAATCGGTATTTTAAGGGTCCATTAAAAATTTTAACTCTATTTCCAATTCGAATGTCTCACAGCAGGTATTGATTTCGGTATCTAGTATTTAAGTTTTTGCGGCAAGTAAGCCGTATCAATTTTTTTTCAGATATACTAAATAAAGTTAAGAAATCTTAGAATTTTGCAAACGTATTACAGAGTAGAACCAAATAAATGTATTCTTATATTAGTAAATAGATATTTATATATAAAGAGATATTAAATAAAGAAAGTGCGTTCATATACGTAGGGTTCACGATCAAGAATTAGATCAATGTCGGACTTAAACATTTACATTTTGAAACTTAAATAATACAATTTAAACAATGTAGGCTATAAAAGTGTTCCTACCCACATACATCCTTAATTATGATCGTATGTTTTTATGTTTCTGTAGTGATGTACTCATCAAGCCCATAATTTGTGGGTGAATTGCCTTTATCTTCGTGTCGATCTTTATGATACGAGTAATTAATCTTCCAATTATTTATCGACCTTTTCAAATTGTAGCAATACAAGCGTGCAAGCATTGTTATAAATGATGTAGTAACACCTGATTGTAGTAAGTGGATTGTTGGCTATTGTAATAATCCAAATGTTCTTCTGGAGGTTCTCTGTTCAACACGTACACGTAATAAACTTGTTCAGTTCAGACTCAGACATAAACCGTCTCAGAATTGCCTTTTGACATTGACATTGACTTGAATGACATTGAATGACATTTACCTGAAATATGATATGGTGTTTTTTGAGAGGTGATCAAAGCGCGTGGTCACTATCTCACCCTTAATTAGCATGAGACCAAATTATACGCAACCAAATATAATTGCGCGATGTAGGTATCTATCTATCTATATATACAATCTACATGTCGCACGATCGAAACCACAATTTGTGTCGTAACGCTATGGGCTGTTTATGTGCTAGCTCCGGTCGCATAATTGGCTACATACTCGTGCCTTAATTTAAATTATATTCCTTTCAGTCAGTGACGGATTACTGATACGATCTGCGTGTGACTGGTCCATAATCGCATCTGTCAAAGTGCGCCATACCACAAAATAGTGTAAAGGCAGCAGAAGGACGGCTTCCTAAACTTGTCGATAATCGTAGCACGCACACAAACATGTCTGTAAGATTATATTGGATGATTTGGATCTAGTCATGTTAGCAAGTACGATATATTAAATGTAATTGTAAACTCTCAATTGTAAGTACTTGGTACTAGAACATCATCTCTTTGGTTTCTTAATACGAAATTATAAACGTTTTAAATATTAATGTTTAAAGCAGTAATGGAATATCATCAAGATGTTGTATTTATGTGAAGCAGTAATTGAGTATACATGTAATAAATTATTGGTGTACCTTCATCATCATATCAGCCATAGGACGTCCACTGCTGAACATAAGCCTCGCACAATGATTTCCACCTCACCCGGTTGGAAGCGGCCTGGATCCAGCGGGTCCCCGCGGACTTGACCAGATCGTCCGTCCATCTCGCGGGGGGGCGCCCTACGCTGCGCTTGCCGGTACGTGGTCTCCACTCGAGAACTCTACTGCCCCAGCGGTCATCAGTCCTTCGAGCAATGTGGCCTGCCCATTGCCACTTAAGCCTGCTAACCCGATTGGCTATGTCGGTTGCCTTAGTACGTCTACGGATCTCCTCATTTCTGATTCGATCTCGTAGCGAGACACCAAGCATAGCTCTTTCCATGTGTGTACCTTATTCAATAAATAAAATAGTCAGGCTATTTCCAGAAGAAGCTTTAGAACTAGGTGCTCGTTTTTACTATTTATGTGTGCGTGTGCCTGTTACCATTAACGAATGGGAGCTGACCATTTGTGAGTGTTTATTACGTGGCCATACCAAGAACGAGGCAAGTCGGCGAGTTGCATGCCGATTCATTGAGATAAATCTGCTTACTCTTGAGTCTCGACCGTGTCGCCCGAGGGATGATTTAATAAAAGCTTCGAACTGTGTCAGCGTGTTCGACATGTTTTCATAATTTTCAAGGACAATACGAGGTCGGTAACAATCAAGTGGCTGGCTTAGACACATGGTAGTGGTAATAAGTTGGCTTAAGTGCCTGTCGAAGTGGAGGGCATTTGTTATTATGATATGAAGTTATTAAAGCAAGGGTAGCTATTTACATACTATTTAATTTGCAGCAACATACCTGGTTTTTGTAGACTGAAAGTAAAAAATCACAGAGAGTATAAAAGTTTAAGAAAATGTAAAATTATCGCGGTATGATTTTATTTGAAGTTATAAAAAAATTAAGATAATAAGTCCGCGTACGCAATTGACGTTAGTTCGAATATCAGCGGCCCTTACTAATGAAAATACTTGTGCTTTTTAAAAACGTAAGTGTAGTAATTTCACCCCCAGTGCTTCACTGTGAAGGAAAGCCTCGCGAGGAAACCTGCATATGCCTGAGATTTAATTAATAAAAAAATATGTATAGTGTCTGAGACAGCGATGGATTCAGCCTCTGCCGCGATGGACGCAGCCTCTGTCGCCTTTGGGGACCCTTCTGGGATTGTGTGAGCATATTTTTATTTTGAATTAATAAATAAACAAGTCATTTGAAGGACCAATTATTTGAAAATAATTGCGTAGTCTCTGCTAATGTCGAATAAGCAGTGCATTATTCTTTTATTATATGTTTTATTATTTTATTATATTTTATTATACTTTAATTATATATAAGACAGGGTTTTCTTTACTTTATCCTATTCTCCCTTTATGCACTTGATACAAACAAATCTGTGGGATGTACAAAACATCGCCTAAAATTATTCTTGGTCTATAAATAGTTCCATCTCTTTTTGTGATACGGTTTTCAAAAGGGATAGACATAGTGTCAGTCCGAGTTTAAACAATGTTTTGTAATAAAAGGGAACATATGTGTGAACGGACTTCAATTAGTGTGAAGTCCGTATTTGGTTCACCTTGCAGGAGTCTGTGTGACTCATACAGCCGTCATAAATCATACATGACTTTCTTGTTTCGACAATGCGACAATAGATCTCGCAGTCTAGTCGCATGTTGAGTAATTGGGAACTAATGATACAGTTGCTAATGTCAACACTAATGTCAATGATTTTGGTTTTTGTATTCACTATGGACAGTTTAATCATATATTTAATCTCAGATACAGGTGTCCTTAGGGTAGAGATATATAATTCGTAATTAGTCCTTTTCTGTAAGTGTTAAGAGTCATTGAGTGGTTTTGTTACGTAAGCAAGGCAATTCTGATGTATGTTTAGAGACAATGTTTTCAGTTACAGGGTGTAACACAAAGCATGAAATATATTTATAGATTATGAAGATAGAAAAACCTGAAGCAATACTGTAAGTTTATATATTCAAATTATAAATAAATTAATAAATAAAATAAATAAATACGAACTATATGGTTCTTACTTCGGGTTACAATTTGTATGAGATTATTTCAGACTTTTTTTTCTTGAACTTTGGCACAAAAGCAATCACACAAGATCATGTACCCATCGTATACACAATACATACAAACATATGCTCACGCACGTATTCCCCGAAGGGTTAGGCAGAGGTGTTGTAATCACAACACCCACTTTTCCCCGAAGATGATTAAGTGCCAACGTGACAGATGGTGAGTCCATCGCTCAGACACTTTACATACGTCATTGAATTACTTCTCAGAAATATGCAGGTTTCCTCACGATGTTTTCTTCACCGTAAAGCACGTGGTGTGAAATCACTGTACATAAGTTTTTTAGAAAAACTCATTGGTTCAGGCCATGCTGGGATTCGAACTTGCGTCGCTTGCGTAGCAGACGACTGCTCAAACCTCGAAGCTACCACGGCTCGTATACATAAAAAACAATATATATCTGTTTTAAATGATTGGACTGTTTTTGATGGATGATTCATTAGCAGACACTTACGCAAATTTTAGTAGGGTTATTTCAGCTGTAACTAATTTGTTTTTTTCTGTAATAGTACACACGATCACGTATTTACTGCTAGCATATGTAACGTAATGATTTACATACACACCGGTGCTATATTGTGTCAAGTTTATATCAACGACGACAACCATCAATATTATTAATCCTTTGACAGTGCTTGAATTAAAGTGATAGGCTTAAAAGTCTGCGATTGCATTAATATACATTTTATAATAATACTAGCTATGTTCCGCGGTTCCACCCACGTAGTCTTAATCTATATCTATGCAGATAAATAAAATTGAAGTGTCTGTTTGTAATTCCAAAATGACAACTTTTCGCTAAATGAATATGAAAGTATATACGGTACCGGCACAAAATTAAACAAGTTTAAAAAAAATCTTTCTCTGTCTATCTGTTTGTTCCGGGTGATCTCTGAAACGGCTGGACTGATTTCAATGGGACTTCACTGGCAGGTAGCTAATGTTTCAAGGAGTAACATAGGATACTTTTATTAAAAAAACTAATTAGGGTTATGTGAATTAAAGCATGAAATTAAGTCTACACGAGAGGAACAGTGGGGCACATCTAGTTTAATAATAAAACTAGCTGTGTTCCGCGGTTCCATTCACGTAGACTTAATTAAATAATAAACCTTAATGTTTTTTCTATTAAAGAAGCCTTAGTTATTCCTTGTAATATTAGATATCCGCCAGCGAAAATTGGTCCAGCCGTTTCTGCATTATTCTGTAAGGTATTTCGACGTCGAGCTCGCCGTCGAGATACCTTACATAATAACGCAACCGAAACTGTGACACTTCACGAACGACCAGCAAATGGCTAGATGTCACCACTTGGATATGTTTGTATGCAAGTATGAAGGAGCGCTGTTTGATTGGGAAAGATCTACGTTCACGAGTCGATGATAAGCCGGGATGAGGTTACATATTGTTATTCAGAAATAAACACTGTGTAATTGCATGTGTCAAACCATGCTGAGTAGAAAATAAGCCATTTAAATTATGCATGCATGTAGGAAGTCATCAACCCTCTCGAACTAGTCACGATCTATTTCACAAACGTCCACTAAATGTATGCCGCAATTAATTATAAAAGTAACAAAGAACGCAAATTGTTACACGTAACAAGCCTATTTTATCCCAACCCGACTGACGTAACATATGTAATTTAGTGTATCATTGGCTTCGAAGAGAATGTAAGAACTCAGCTTCATTAGGATTTGAGGGTCACGCGAAATGTTACTGTTTTAATGCACACTCGTTCGCATTAATACTGAATTGATTTAGCTGAAGTTAGAACAATACTTGTCCGACTAAAAGAGCTCTCGCTCTCCTTATTATGGAGGTCATTCACGCATGCGCTCATTGATTTATTTCTAATGAGACCGGATTGTAATAACCAAATCACAAATAGTTTACATTTATTAAATGTTAAGGTTACGTGTCTGTTATAATGTAAAAGCACGTGTTATCCTGCCGCGAGCTAACTACTAACTTTTTCATTATTAGTCCTTAAAAGAGGAATTGAAATGGATGATGTAGATAATGTTTATCAAAATTATTAAGTACATATATTATTCAGACACCAATTTACATATGAAGGTGATATACCATACACCACACAGCTATCAATTAATTTCCTAATGTAAATCCACCCCATGGTTGTCTGAAAGATATTGTTTAGTGGGATAAGACCGCCGACTCGGAAAGCACGTTAAGCCGTTGGTCCTACGCCTGATCTCTCTCCGGTCGTGTCGGATTGACGTCCCATCGGACTATGAGAGTGAGGGAATAAAAAGTGCACCTTTGTTTGCACACACACTTGTGCACTATAATATCTCCTGCGCACATGGCTAATCCTCGTTGAAATTAGCCGCCGTAACCGAAATTCGGTAGGAGATCATTATTATTATTATTATAATATAATCTAATCTATGTGACAAAATCCTAAAGTGTTAATAAATAAATACCCAGAAACATTGTATAATTCTAACGATAACGTGCATATTTTTGCCACCAGTAAGTACGTCTATCCATAAGATCATACGTGCCGATAGCTTGCCGTAATATACCTAAATTGTCCAGCCCAGACCTTCCAAATACCAGTTCAGAATATAAAATTACGTTGTTATTTAAATAAAAATAAATAACAATGTCATAAATATAACTTTATACGTAAATTTAAGTTACCACTGATATGTAGGTAGGTACCCGCCTTGTATAAAACATACGAGAATGGTTCTTACACAAAGCATGCAAATATTTCAATGTACAGATCAATTTCTAAGATAAGCTGCAGTCGTGAACGGAATACGGACTCATATTTAGGGCACGCCAACTGGATCATTTAATCATTGGTTTAATCGAATCAAAAAAATGAATTATAAATGTAGGTACCTATTGTGAAGCTGCTGGAAAAAGTATAATATTAGTATAGCCGGTGCGGTACTAATGTCCGGGTAACATGCCAGGGTAGATGAGAAAATCAGGTACAGACCAGATTAGGTGTTAATTTGATGGTAATGTATTCATTATCAAGGAGAGAGAGAGAGAGAGAGTTATAAGAGAGATACATCTATTCCAGCATCATTAATTTGGTCACATATTCCTTCACAACGTAGGTAGATAGGTACTCCGAGAGTGTAGAAACACCAACTACGTTACTCTGTAAGATATTTCAGCGTCGCACTCAACGTCGAGTGTCGGTTTTAAAGTTCAGAATTTTATCTACTATGTCTTATGTATCAATTTCCTATGATTGAAATCGACGCTTGACGTCGAATTCAACGCTGAGAAACCTTACAGAATAACTCAGTGGAATTCTACGGTGAATAAATTTGTTTCTCAATGTGACAGATCATAGCAATAAGAGCGGAGAGGCCCCTGAAAACTGAAAATAATAATACCTATTCCTTTGAATATATATCGAAAAAAATAGAAAAAATTAAAACAATTGTACCCGCTGTCAAAAGCAGTTACAGATTCTTTGTTCAGAAATAGAAACAAAAATGTTAAAACGCACTATTACCTAGGTATTCATCGAAAGCTGGTACGTTTTGTAACATGAAATAGCTTCTTTATTTGGTAAACAATGAAGATGTTACAAACACTGGACAAGATACAGTATACACCTAATAGAAGCCACTGTGTGAATATTAAAATTAAGAAAGACGTGTTGTAAGCCTCTGCTTAATTACAGTGTGTTTATGTTCACCGTTCAACAAACTAATGTTCTACTTACATAAATTGCTTGCAGATAAAACGAGGTGTTGACGAATTTTTAGCCAATTAATTCGTTCCCACTAAAAGGAAAACCATATCTAGAGATAATTAATGCAGGCATTCAAAGTATTATGTCGTCAAAGGTAATCCAAATCCTATTTTGGTATGTTGAAATTTTATTTGAGCTATTGGATTTGTGCGTTTGCGCATTCTCTAACCGCGTTTTGGCAACTTAACTAAAAATTATGTAATTGATACGAATTTGAAATTGGATTTTAAATAGGCGGTTGGATTTGAAATACTATTTCAGCAATACTTACAATTGTAGTTTGCAGTTAGAGAGTAGGTAAGGTTAAGTTGACCTTAAGGGAAAATGTTCAGACAGGAGCTTTTTTAACTGGGTAGGTTGATTTCGCCATTTTGTTGGCTAATTGAATACCTATTTACTTACCTATTGCAACAGTAGCAGACGCTATTGTTACAAGGAATAATAAATAAATTGATTTGTAGTCGTCTGTTCGAGACCGATCCGTGTTGCAATCATTGTCGATACATATTAATCGTTACTATCGTGAAAGCAACGAGACGTTGACGTATGACTGGGTATTTATTTAGTCAAATGTCTATGTATATAAAACATATATACAAATAAAATTCAAATTCCTAGATCTACGCACAGCATAAACCGTAGACATGAAATTTGGTGAGGTGTATGTTACTAAGAAAGTGTTTTCCGAAGTATCTCTCCTAATAGGTTTAAATGGGGGTTAAAAAGTTTTATATAAAACTAGCCGTGCCCCGTGGTTTCATCCGCGTAGGCTTAATTTTATGGGTGGAATTTTTCACGGAGCCCTAACTTAATAAATTATCCTAAGTTGCTCCTTGTAACATCAACTACCTGTCAGTGAAAGTCCCGTAAAAATCGTTCCAGACGTTTCAGAGTTTAGCCGGAACAAACAGACAGACAGAGTTAGTGAAAATGTTAAGAATTTGTTTATTTATGTACTTACATTATATACTTTCATATGCATTAAGTGAAAAGCTGTTAATTTGAAATTATAAATTAAACAAACAGACACTTCATTTATATTTATCTATGTGTATAGTTCTGGATATAGTATCCTATGTCCTTCTCCTGGTTCTAAGCTACCTCCCCACCAATTTTCTGCCAAATCGGTTCAGTCGTGGTTGACTTATAAATAGTGTAACTAACACGACTTTCTTTTATATTTATAGATTTTTCAGCCGAAGCTGCGAGCGCCAACTAGTCTGTATAAATATGTGTGCAACACGCTTACCTATCACTCTGCTTTCAGTTGTACAAATTGAATACACAAATTGAGCAGGACGATTAATAAGCAACTGCGCATATGGCTATCATTAAGTACACTTTGGGTACACTGCATTATAGTAAGGCTAATGCGAACGTACGAGTAGGTAGGTCTCTATTAAATTAATATTACGAGAGTTGGTCTAGTATAAAAATGGACTAAATAAATTACATTGGTAGGCTATTGTGTAATTTTTATGCGCCGTAATGTTTACAAAGACAAATAAATATTGAGCTTGAATTTTGGTTGTGCAACGTTGATGAAAATATATTTTAGTTCCGTTTACTGTTATTTTAAGTTATGTTAACTGCCATCGTCAAAGAGTTACAGTAATCCTATCACGACTTTACCACCGTTTTCGTTAACTATACACGCTAGTGTCACTCGCAATATTTGTATGAGATATGTCAGTTCTTCACGTCACCGACAGGTGTCACTGCACAATTTCAGGGGTACAGGATACAAAAATCACGTGGCCACCCCAGCTCATTAAAAGTAGGTATTAATCTAATTCGTCTAAATAATTAATGTTGGTAGACAGCCCTACCCAGTCAAATTGATAGCAGAACTAGAGCAATCGTTTTATATGGATTTATAAAATAAATGCTCGCTCCGTTAAATGCCCTTATGTCGAAACTGCGAGTGATATATTGGTGGCCATAATTCCACTTGAGCCGTGTTGACATGTTAGTTAGGTAGACATGCAATCACAAAATCGTAGAGTTTAGTTGGAAACAGGTTTCATGCCGTGTCCTGACCACTCGAAACGGTCCAAGCGACAAACAATAACAGTACTGTAAATCAAACCCTCTTACTAAACAAAGATTAAGATCCATCTCTTTCTGTGATACGGATTTAAAAAGGGATGGACATAGTCTGAGTCAAGTTTGGTCTAGTCTTCATTCAAACCATGTATTGTAATAAGGGGGAAAGTGCCCTTCGCACTGGGTCAACGACGCACACGTGATCAAAACGCGTTGGTATTAAAATGTCCTAAGTTGCTTTGTAACTACTTAACATTTTATACTTTTAACGAATTCACTATCAATTAGGTCGTAGATACGTTTATTTGATAGTTCAGCCAGCATTGTATGAGAAAGACTGCCCTAAAGAGTATGCAGAGGTATACAACTCCCACTCTTCACAGAAGATTATAAGGTGAAAACGTGACAGATCGCCTAACGCCCGCGCTGGTCGTTTAATTTCTTTTCAAACCTATACAAATATCTTTACAATGTTTTGGTTCGTTTTTTGCCTTTTCTAGGTAAAGTTAGGAACTTCAACATTTTAGCTCGCTTAACTTTTGATTACGCGATTTTTTAAATAACGACAGCTATTTTTATCAAAAAAATAAACTTAAAAATTAAGACTATCGTTACACAGTTAGACACAAAATTATAGGACATTTCATGATTCCCACTATAAAGCCTGTTTCCTGTAAACCGTAACCAAATTAAATTAGTATTTCATTACAAGTTCGGTGACACGTAACTTTGCGCATCGCACAGTTTTTGTGGCCTTACCGAAGCGAAACTAAGAATACCCACCATCTATAAGAAATGCAAAGTATTTCATGTAAAAACAGCGCGATCACAAGATTAGTTGCGATCGTGTAACTTTTGCACAAGTCGGGTCGTTCCGAGCTAGCTGTCATCTTGAAGTTCTTATGTAGGTAAAATATTGGCAATTTAAATTTGCACATTTCATGCATTATTAACTGCACCCATGTCTACAGATAGAGCTCGAAAACAAACTCGTATTACTAGGTTCTTGCGGAGCGATTACCTCCACGAGCAATAAGGATAGCTTATTTTTTATACTATACACTATTCTCAGAGACGGTGCTTAATAGTTTAGTCTTAATAAAGTTTCCCTACACAGAATATACATGCGATTTCGCCAAGCTAATGCGTACTTTCCCATATTAATAATCCCAGATTAAATCATAGTTCCAAGTAGAAAGGTATTTTTTTTTTAACGTGGAGAATCCGTTATGAATACACCAACCGCCGCGGGGGCAGCGGAAGGGTTGTGTCGGACTCACACCCACTCACACACACAACTCCACGGTGTTCCTCCAAGTCACTAAGTGGAGGGGTGCACGTGATACGTCTTCACATGCTTCGCCGTGACCCCCCAGCGACTGGCCTATCAGACCCCTCCTTACATTACCAGGCTGAACCCGGCTTTTACCTAGTATGTACTAAGTACCTAGTGTCCCTTTTAAAGAAGCATCTTGATTGGGGAAGCCCAAATCTATACAGATAAAAAAAAATGTGTCTGTTTGTAATTCCAAAATTACACCTTTTGACTACATGCATATGAAAGTGCTGACCTAGAAAAACCAATTTTCAAAAATGTTCTCTGTTGGTCTGTTTGTACCGGCTAATCTCCGAAACGGCTTAACCGATTTTAACGGGACTTTCACTGGGTGATAGATCATTTTACAAGGAGTAATATAGGCTACTTTTAATTAAAAAAATATTAGGGTTCCGCGGGTCACGAGGGTGAACCCGCGGGACACAGTTAGTTAAAAATAAGTAGGTAGTTTCTTCGGATTCTGTCAAAACAATAAGCGATCATAGGTGCCTATGCCCTTATGGCAAAGTGGCATGGCATAGAAGCACAGCTTTCTTAACATTTTTGTGAATACATAGATATAGTAAGTACTTAGTTTAGTAGTAGTAAGGTTTTAGTTTTTGAATTTACTTTTTTTTATGAAAACAAACAATTGAATTTAATATAACGCATTAACAGATAGCATTTTGTTACTTACCTACGTCCCAAGAGCAAATGCCAACATTTAGGACATGTATAAATTGTTTATGTATTACGAACAATGAATTAACTAAATATTTACGATTTATTATATCAACAAGATTTGATACTATATTATTAGACTAGCTGTGTCCTGCGTTTTCACCCGCGTCGATTTAATTTCACTTCCGCGGAATCCTAACTGTTTTTTTTAAATAAAAGTAAGCCTAAGTTACTTATTGTAACATAGCTATCTGTCAGTGAAAGTCCCGTTAAAATCGGTCCAGCCGTTTCAGAGATAACCCGGAAGAAACAGAGAAAAAAAAATTGTCATACTTTCATATGCATTAAGTGAAAAGCTGTTATTTTAGAATTCAAAACAGACACTACAATTTTATTTATCTGTATTGATAAAAATAATTAGGAAAAACACGAATATTCTGCATTTTTGCCAAACCATTTTAGAAAATTAATTAGCTGATCATAAATAATGTTGCAGATAATTGGACATGGTAAGTAAATATGTTGTATTTATTGTGCATAGCTACATATTAACAGGCGGGTGTGCAACATCGCCACTTGGGCAACTATCGCCAGTGGCCGGAACCGTGAAATCAGCCGACATTTCTGCAGATTACAATTTTGTCCGTCAATTAGGTAGATACAAAGCGGCGCTGGCAATAGTCGGTCGTCCCAAGTCCAATCAATTTTTAGACGAAGGTAGGTAATTGAAATACGTTATGCAAATAGATTTTCTCTGCAGAATAGAATTTACCCAAGACACAATTTGTTGCAGAATATAAAAATGTAACTAGAAAACATCTGCGCTGGACCTAGATAATACATACAATAGAAAAGCATTGTGTTTTCGGTCTTGTTTAAGATATGATGTGAAATGACATGCATCAGAGACCCAACAAACTTAAATACATATTTTTTTACGATTAGGCGTGGTGACAGGGTGATTTGCGTAGTCGCCTGTTACGCCAGCAACGCAAGTTCAATTCAGATTAGTCTCTACCAATGACATTACAGTGAAGTCAATACACGAGTTTTAGGATGAAGGAAATTATCTTGAGGAAACCTGCATGTAGGAGAAGCAGTGTACGATTGACTCACCATCGGCGATGTTGGCACCTCGTCAAAGTCAAGGTCAAAAATATCTTTATTCGATTAAACTTTTTACAAAGTACTTTCGAATCATAATTATACAGGATTATACATGTTACCGCCAGGTTCGGTAGGTTGCTTTTACTGAGAAGAACCTGGCAAGAAACTCAGTAATTACTTTTTTCTAAAATATTATACGATTTTAAGAATTCTAAATAAATAATTTAAGAAACATAAGCTCATGGACAAAGTTCCAATGCACAAATGTCGATAAAAATTAACATAACTAAAAATCTAGTACATTAACTTTTAAATAAATGCGTGGCTTGAGATGACCAGCCCCCGCAAGCAGCACCTGTTCACAATGACGTGAATCTCATCTTCGGTAGAAAGTGGGTATTGTACCATTTATTATCAGGGCCATTTGGGAAGGTTAGGTAAGTATATGCGAATGTATGCGATGGTATACAGGTATATAGGGCTCAGACTCATCAGACAAACATTTTCGGCACAGGGGATCAGTAGGTTGAACGAGTCATTTAAAAAATATATAAAAATCATCCCTTAACGTTGTTTAATGAAATTCTAATAACTACGTAGTGCACTCAAAAATAGGTAATTATAACAAAAAATAGAGTTTTTTAATAAAATTAAATTACCGGCAACGATATAAATATCTTGGCTTCTACTGACGTACATAAATTGTCTGTTTATATTACACACTTAGAATAAGTGCTACAAGGGGATTAAAATTCGGAAATGTAGGATACAAGATTTTATTAAAATTAATTAAATAAAGTATGGGGCACGCATTTAGGAACATCTTGTAGAAATAAATACAACTTGACCAAGCTTAATCTTTGGAATACATCACGTCACAATAAAACAGTATCTATTAATAACACTTATAATATTCAAAAACAAAATAAAATAATAATATCCTAAAAGTATATAAAAGTATAAAAAGTTCACTTCAAGAACCCACGGTATACGATTTGATGATATACAGATTCTTACTTAAACTATCATGAGATTGTAAACATGTTATGTGATAATGACACTACGTCACTAGCCGAATTAATTAAAGAATTAGATAAGTAAGTATTTTAGATAAATGTTTATTATATGTAATTTATTCGAAATACACAAGAATACTTTATGGTATACAAGAATACAATATTCAGTAACTACTCCAAGCCCAGGTTTCTAGTTTCATCATTCATATTACCAATGATATTAAAAGTATTGATGCGATATGCGCTCATAGAACAAACGAAAAAAATGGTTTCGTACGCAGTATCTCTTGTCAAATCCTACTTCCTACTTATATAATAAACGAACAATTTTGTAAGAATGCATTTACTAACACATCAGCATATTACACAGGCTGTTATTTATAAAGATATTGTGTGAATTGTCTAAAATAACTCCTGCCCAGCATTAGTCAAATCCTGCGCAGCCGGAGTCGCTGGCACTAGCTAGTAAGTAGTATAAAAACAGGTCATTATGGGACTAAAGTACATCTTCATTAGATGAACTTATCTAACGATGTGGTGTGTAGGTACTGTCAATCAGAAGCCAAAACCATGAGTCACCTAATATGCAATTGCGACGCACTGGCCAGATGGCGAATGGACGTGCTGGGTAAGGCGTATCCGAAACCAGAGGACTACAAGCTCTGCCCCATGGGCAAGACCTGCCGGCTTGTTCAGGGAGTATTTGAGGAGTCAGGTACGTAGAGCAAAAGGGCAAGAACGGCACAAAAGATCCCAAGGGTCGACGTGCTTCCGGGCATCCGGGCCCAATAATGCCACTAACACGATAAGATAAGATAAGTATAAAAACATGTATAACTGGGGAAATAACTTTAACGCCTCAATTCCGACACACGTGAAACGTCTCTTTTAAGAATGTCTAATATCATTGGGTTCAACAAATTTCTCGCCACGCTGATTCGCAACGATATTCGTCGACAGTGAAACGTTACAAAGCCTGGGACGAAGTATATTACTGATAGTTTTTACCATCATACATTGCAAATAGCCTGGTAAGCTTCGATATGGTCTCCTACAGTAGGCGTCAGGGTGAGTTGTCTGCTTGCCTTAAGGAAAATGGCGGTGCCCACTCGTGCTACAATCGGCTCCGTGTCACACGCCTGACCTGACCCCGACGTGATGATGATCATGCTTGGACCCCCACGGATTATTGTATTGTAGCTGTCACCACTCTCCACCTGAGGAGCATTTAAGTTTTTTTCATCAAGAATGGATGAAAGAGAGAACAAAACTGATTCCTACTAATATTATAAATGCAAAAGTAACTCTGTATGTCTGTCGATTTTGATGAAATTAGGCACAGACAATCTTTAGACCCTGAGAAAGGTCTAAAGATTACCTTTTATTACGAAATAAAAGCATTATACAAAACTAAATCTACGAGGGTGAAACCGCGGGGCACAGCTAGTTCGTTATAAAAAATAATAGCAATACTTATTTCTTGTACCTGATGATAATTACAAGAAAATAAATTATTATACATTATTAGTCTATGTAGTGCCACTCACATTGCTGCGCCCTTACAGGGTTTATGTTAGTTATATATGTAACAATTATAATTAAGTTTATATTGTGCCGTGGTGGCCTTGAGGTGTGAGCAGTCGCCTGCTACGCAAGCGACACAAGTTAGAATCCCAGCGGGGCCTATACCAATGAGTTTTTCTAAAAACCTTATGTACAGTGACTTCATACCACGTGCTTCACGGTAATGGAAAACATCGTGAGGAAACCTTCTGTCATTCAATGAAGTATGTAAAGTGTCTGAGACGGCGATGGACTCACCATCTATCACGTTGGTACTTAATCATCTTCGGTGAAAAGTGGGTGCTGTGATTACAACACCTCTGCCTACCCCTTCGGGGAATACAGGCGTGAGCATATGTTTATATTGTACATATTATCACGTATCACACTTACTTGACTTCACGCAATAAATATATGAATATGCTCAAGGCATTTCAGTCAACAACTAAACGCGATGCAGTAAATTGAATCTTTTTTGTTGATAGACTTCAAATAAGTCCCCAACCTTTATTTGTATGTTAGTCTTCAAGGCTTATTGTATTTTTATTATACGGGGTTTTGTACCTATAGTATAGCTTTGTTTATTTTGGGACCATACTGTAAGATATATTAAAATAAATGAAATTTAATTAAATTTTATACGGGACTCTCGGCACTAAAAATAAATGTCAATTGTAAGCCAAAAGCGGATATTGTACCCTCGCATCCAGATACTTAACAGGATAAAATTAAATTGAATTAGAACTCACTTTAATTTTAACAACAGCAAAATCCGGCACTGGTGGTCTCCAGATGCAAGAATTAGCGTCTTCAAGCTCCGGCAAAAAGTAAAGGTCTTGGTGAGCGTAACTGGTGTAGTCGAGCATCGCCAGTAAGGTTGGTACATCGATGATTTTGGGAGTCAGACCAGCCCGCACCACGTTGTCTGAACAAGCCATGCACTCTACGCAATCTAAAAGTGCAAACATGCAATACATCAACACTTTTTGTAAATAAGTGACAAATAAGAGCCGTGGTGGCCTTGAGATTTGAGCAGTCGCCTGCTACGCCTGATTTCACACCACGTGCTTTACGGTGAAGGAAAACATCGTGAGGAAACCTGCATATTTCTGAGAAGTAATTCAATGACGTATGTAAAGTGTCTGAGACGGCGATGGACTCACCATCTGTCACGTTGGCACTTAATTATCTTCGGTGAAAAACCTTAATGCGTTTGCGACCACTTGCTTGTAAGCAAAGGGCAAAATTGACAAATCTGTGTATATTATTCACCTCCACTCAAATAAGCATGCGGCAAGTTAGGCTTCAAGAAAATAGCCTGTCCTGGCGTTAACACTAAGTAGTTCAAGAAGTAAGGGGACCAGCATCCCACGTCGCCAGGATAGTCTGTATGGAGACGCTTCATCAGGGGGTACAGAAGACTCTCCTGGGTTTGTACATCTGAAATTATGCGTAAATCCCATACATATAAGGTATCTTATTGCGCGCACATATGAACATGAAACTCTTGGGTTTGTGTTTATATCTGAAATTATGTGTATTGCTTTTGATATAAGGTCTCTTTTTACATGCATAGGCAAAGATTAAAATCTCCTGGGTTTGATTGTAAATCTGAAATTAAGCATATTGGTATAGATATAAGGTCACTTATTGCATAAACAGGTAAACATAATTCAGGCCAAATTAGGAAGCTCATTTAGAAGTCATAAAAAAATTGTTAAAAAGTTGATCCAACATAGCAAGCCATAAATTTGTATTATAGATTGAGATAGATAATTTATTTGTTT